>RJWH01000605.1:40000-648977 GCA_004363575.1 Solenodon paradoxus
AACCCAATTGAAATAAACCACCCTGCCCATTCACGTGCAATGTTTTCTTATCACTCACTAGTTCTGGTATGTCCTTCAGTCGAAAATAGATGACTACCTACTGCTTGCTTCACCTGTCTGTCTCAACGTGCTTCGCTCTGTTTTTCTTCCCAGACATTACCTGACATTAAACTATTTCCTTGTTACCTGTCTCATCGAAAGCTCTAGGGCACAGAGGATTGTCTGGTTGCTGCTCCGTCCTCAGACTGGTCACCTGGTAGGGGTGACTGATAACTATTTGAAGGCGTGAGGTTAGATGGACACAAACAACAGAAGCATTTACTGTGACAGGTACTGAAGAAATGAACATATGAATGAACCAGGTACTCTGTGGACAAGGAGACCCCTCTAAAGGGGTCACAGTTGAGATGGGGCCCGTGAACAAGAAGGAACCAGCAACGTGAGGAGCTGCAGACAGGCAAAGGCAGGCCGGAGAGCTCAGTGTTTTTGCACAGAAGGGAGGCCAGGAAGAGAGGGGCACGAAAGCAGGAGATGCTGAGGTCAGTCCAGGCCACTGTGAAGAACACGTGTTTTGTTCTAGAAGCAGCGGGAAGCCAGTAAAGGGTCTGAGCAGAGATAGACAGAGGCTCCTGCTGGCCGCAGCGATGGGAGTGGAGACGACAGGGAAGGTCAGGAGTTTTGTGGTGAAAGAAGGTCAAGGGTGGGGTCGGGCTGGGGTAGTGGTGATGGAGGTAATGGTGATGGAGACAGTGGATTGATCTGGGAGATTTCTGGAGGTAAAATAAATGGATTGGACTACTGGACTACACAGTGGGGTGGGAGGGAAAAAAGAGTAATCAAAGCTGACCACTGAGTGTTTCTATTTACTGAGATGGGGAAGCTGGGGGTGGGCAAGGTTTGGGAGGAGAAAGCAAGAGCCCCATTTGGGATCCCCATACTGAATGTGAGGGGTTCGCGAGAATTCCAACTAGAGGTCAGGCAGGAGGTGGCTACATGAGTCTCGAGTCCAGGCGACATCTGGGCTGTGGACAGACATTTGGAGGTTGTCGGCGTAAAGACAGCACTTAAGAGTCAGGGGAGTAAACAAGATCATAGAGACAGAATCTCGATGGAAAATTCTGAGCCTACGATTCAGCCCGTGGCGCCCTAACCAGCCTCTATGTTGGGCCCAGCTCTCATGAAGCTATAGCTCAGCGCTGATGAGCTAGACAGTGCTGTTCTGGTCTGTTCCTTCCCAACTCTGGGCACCTGCAGCCCAGCCTGGAAGAACAGCCATGTGGCTGGCAGAAGGATGGCTGCGGTCTTGAATTCAGCTAAAAACGTGTCTGATATGTCTTTCAAGTGAACAAGGACAGATCAGAATTCTGTCCCAAGATAGTCATAAGTACAGAGGTTTGCACATTTTTAGATGTTCACGCGCATTCCGGTAACACTCCGACCGCTGTGAAATGAAGCTTCCCTCAGCCACTGCTTCTGGTTCCAGAAGGCTAGGTGCCTGGCTTTGTCCACAGTGCAGAAAGGTGTGCTCCATACCATCGGCAGGTCTGACTCGGGTCCCAGTATCTGCCAGGTATCTCCCAGTATCTGCCAGGTTCATGGTGCTCTGCTGCTGGATTCCAACACCCTCTCCAGAAAATTAACAAAACTACAGGATATCAAAAAAAGTTAAAAACATAACACAACTTCTAGGAAAATGGCTAACAAGTCACCCAGCTGAGCTCCTCGTCTGGGTCACTGAACCCTCAAAGATCTGACCTTTTAAACTTGAGATTTAGGAATCAGAAATATCTCTAGACTGCAGACAGATTCTTCAGAGCAAGAGGCACCACCTCCCTGCAGTCCTGCTGATGGCCCTATGCCAATGTTAGCAGCACGTGTTCCTGGCCCACCGGAGGAATGCTGTGTCCCCTGAGGAACGGGTACAGGAGGCGACACCTCCTCCCTGAGAGCACAGTCCAGTTCCTGTCTGGCAGGCTCTCTGTCTCCCATTCCAGCTATCCTAAACTCCATGAGCTGGGTATTCTCAGTGTTCTGCTTTCTCTCTACTCTAGCTTGCATTTCTGGATCATTCAGAGCCCAACCTTTGCCAACACCCACAAATCATTCTTGCAAATTTTTGAAAATCATTCTTGCAAATTAGGATGGCCTAATTACTTACCTATCTCTCTCTTATCTCTATTTGTGTACTTTGAGAACTGCTGGAATAGAATACACAACAGAGACAGCTGTCACTGCATTCTCAGCCGGGCTGCTGGCTCTCAGTAACCTTTCCAACCTTCCCATTCCCTTCTCTCAATCACGCTGGGCTGCCTCGATCCCTCTTACTCACACATAATCTCACCTGGAATGTGAGATCCATCAGGTGGAAGTTAAATTTCTCTTCCAAAGGCAAACCTTAGCCAAATACATCTGCTCCTACCCTTCCTCACCTCCTTGCTCCTGTTTCACTGACCCAGCCAGTCTGGTAAGTCTGGGGCTTTCTCCCTGGGGCTCTGCTCTGTGTCCCTATTACCTGTCAGTCTTCTTCAGAATCTACCACTGTGGTCTGCTCCTTGTCTGATCTTTGCTACTTGATTGGATCCTTCCCCTTAGTAGTCACACAAGCGGAAGTTTCTTTCACCTTAAATATAAACCTTCTCTTGATGTAACTCTTCCTCTAAGTCACTGCCTTTCTCACCTTCATAGATGTCTATCAATAATGTTCCCCTTCTTTCCACCTTTGTTTTTGCCATTCACTCCTCAGCCTGTTGGCGTAGCACCTCTAAAAGAACAATTTTATCAGTATCCCCAGAACTACTGCTATAATATGGTTTGGTCATATTACAAGTGATCAACCTGTTAAATGCACCCACTGTTCTGGTTTCTGCCCCGCTCTGCCCCCACACATGCACTTTCTGTAAAACTAGGCTGACCAGAATTCCTTGAGACAAAAATGGGACACTGGGGTGGCAAAAAAATGGAACTGGGTTATGTCTGGTGACTAAGGGGAGGGGAGGTGGAGTAATCCGAGCAGGAGCAGAGCAGCCAGGTCAGAAAAAAGTAAGTGCTATGGGAAGCCCATCGGTGATCACAGTAAGGACATGTGGTCCAGCGGGACTTCATACAAATGGTCAGAGCCAGTGCAGGGAATTTTGGTACCTTAGGTGAAAACCAAATTTGGGGCCCCCATAAACCTTCTCTAAAAGTCCTGTATAAAACACATGGTGCTTTAACCATTCCAGTGCCAGAAATACCCACTAACACCCTCAGGGCAAGAAATAACCCCCACAGTACTTGACCACACTGCTGTGCGCTGCACCCTTTGAAGAGACAGGTGCACAGGGTGGGTATTCCTCCTGTGTCTTCTGTTCCTCATAAGCACAGGGACAGTAGGAGTGGGCGAAGTCCACCGCAGGCAGTGCCTGCAAAGCCGGTCTTTAAAGTGGGTCAAAGAGGCAGCTGCTTTTGGTCCTGCTCAATACACTGGGCCCTGGGTAGCTCAATGTCCCTTTTGCCCTGTGTTAAAGATGACTCTGGTTTATTAAACACAGGACAAGGTTCATATTTACATGAAAACAATGGGATGGTCAGGAAATATTTAGACAATGACACTGTCCCATTCAAACCAGTACGTGTGGTCAGCCTATGGAAAACCAGAAAGGCATTTTCTGTCTGCATCTTTCTGACCTCTCGGCAGAGAGATCGCATCCTACTGGACACACTCATTCCCTTTGAAATACTTTTTCCTCTGAATGACACTGAGGTTCCTAGGCTTTCCTCCTAACGCTTCTGCTTCTGCTTTCTTGTTCCTTGTCTCTTAGATCCTGTGCCCCCAGGCCTGTTCTTCCTATGCTCCACACTTGCTCTGTGACCCCCAAATTCCTAGAACTTCAGTTGTATTCTCTCTGCTCAGGATTTTCAGACCTGGAGTTCAGTCTTCTCTTCACTTCCAAACCCACACATCTCCATTGAAAGGCTCTCACATTCTGCTTTTCCAAAACCCAGTCTTATCAATTAGGCTCCATGGGCTCCTGCGGACTTGATCCTCCCCTTGGGTTCCATGAATGAGGGCATCCCGGGTTCCCAACCAGAAGTCCCAGGCTCCCCCTGAATTCCTTCTACTCTTATACCCATGAAGATTTCTTGGTCCCATCCATTGTCCTTCCCTCATCACTCCTGAAGCTGTCCAGTTCTCTCAGCCCCACCACCGTAGTTGAATCAGGTTATTAATGCTCTGCCTGTCCCCAATCCTCCTCCAGTCCTCCACACTGTTGTCAGTCATGAGCAATTACAAAGGCCATTCATGCCCTGACCTTGCTCATCAGGTAAACACATGATCAGCACAGGAATCACATTTTCTGGGAAGCTGTCCCCTAAAGCATGTCCCTCTTCTGTGTCACACACCACACAGTCCCTGGACCTCATCATTACCCCCAACAATGTGCACTGCAGTCACTGTCTACTTGATTGTTCATCTCATCAGACTACTTGAAGTGGAGATGGGGCTTGTCACCAGTCTTCCCACCTCTACTCAGCACAATGCCTGATCCAGTGTTGAAACTCAATGTATGAACAAAGGACTGTGACATAATTCATATCTGGTTGCTCATAAGCAAAATCCCCCAACTTCAGGTTTGGTTTTCAGGATAAAGAAATCTTTTTTGATAGAATCAATGTGCTCAAGATGTGAAAAGTGAAGGCACAAATGCTGTATGCACTCGGGGTTCTGCTGTCTTCAAGACAGGCAGGGACAAGCACGGCTATTTCTCAGCACCACGCCGGGACCCAGCAGCTGCTGGGTAAAGGTTAGCTGCTGGACTGCAGACACATGGACATAAAGAGATTGCAACGTGGGCCACACTGATTGGTCTCCTAAGGGTAAAGCTTAAGTAAAGCTTTATAATTCAATGCTGCCCCCCCATTTTGTTGAGTTTATTTATTTTCTTAAATTTATATTTTATTATTATTGAAGAGATACTGAATTTTGACAATGACTTGTTTTGAGGTCTACACAGAAGTATTTTCACATTTACAAACAGCACAGCAGGTTTACCAATATTCCCCCTTTTTCCTCCCTTCCTTTACGGTTAATTCTCTTCATCCCATTTCTCCCACCCCTCCCCATCACTTTAGCTCCCCCTGATATGCCTTTTTTGTCTCTCATCCAACGCCCCCTTTTTAAAGTGTCATTTGGATGTCAACTGGGATGGAGGACAAGCTACTCTCCTATGGAATCAAATCTTGAACAGAAATTAGCTGCGGATAGAAGAAAAACAGGTATTTAGATTCTAAGGATGAGAACCTTCCCTGCCCAGACCTTGGAGAACCCGGCTAAGAGTGAGTGTTGCTGACAACCAGGCTGTACTCTCCACATTCTGAAAGAATTGCTTGTGAGGACACCAGGCATCGAGTGAGACACCTGAGGAAGTGCTAAGGGCTGTCAGACCTGCGCGGGTAACACCCTGAGCTGATAGTCACGGCCACGTGGCAGGAACTGCTGTTCAAGCAGAAAGTCTTTCTAATTCTTGCACAGAAAGGTGTTGAGTTGCAAACTGGTATTGTTCTCCTAAACAGCAAGAGATTGTTACATGAAGTGCTGAAAATTCAATTTTTTAACTTTTAGTATGACGAATACTTCCTATATTTGCCTCATTCTGAATTAGAACCACCCTGGGACACAGGACCAGGTAACCATTCTGTCTTGCTGTTCTGTTCTGATAGTTCTATCACTAAAACTCTCTGATAAAAGGCAACCCTGTCCGCAGCTTCAGTGAGAGGATACAAACTCACTACTGTTGCAGATGGAATACAATTTAAAAATCTTTCTCCAAGCCAAGGTCCCCCGACAATGCACCTCTGGGGAAAGGTGGAAAGTTCAGAAGCTCACGTGCAGGCAAAGCTACCTGTGGGAAGAGCTGACAGCGATGACACGGGTAATCAGCATCTTTGGATTTCAATCCTCGAGAAGTCTGGATGCCTGTAATTTTCCACTGTTATTGTTCTGTCGGTCTGTATTTTAAAAAGTGGTTTTGGCTAAATTAGATCACTCGTCTTCCCGGTAGTTTTCCAGTCATGTTTTATTTTCTCAAGCATCTATACTGCTCTAAATGAGATGCCCTCACTGTTTAGCCAAGAACTTGACACCCACACGAGATTGTGGTTTAAGGGAGAAGCAGGAGAATGAAGCCTGTCTCTAGTTGTCAGAGTCACTCGGGCCATATTTAGTGCTTCCCGAAAACTCAGATGGATACTAATTTTTTTCTGCCCCTTCTCACACCGAGGGGAGTTTCTATAAACAATAGAGACCAACCTCCAAAGAAGTAAAGAGATTAGCTACCTCTGTTTCCTCCTGCTGGCTTCTTCAATATTTTAGGGGAAATTAGACAAATATTTCACTTTCTGATTGCTGGGAATGTGCTTTTTAAAGGAGAGATTCTGATGTCACAAGGCGGTCCTTAGATCCTCTTGAATTTTCATTTAAACATGGAGCTTATCGATTTTGTTCAGTTTAACTTCAATTCTAGATGATGGGAGGCATGACAAGGAAGAACTATTACTAGGAAATTCTGGTATACTTTAAAAGTAAAGCTTTTGGTGCCATTTAAGAATCTTTACCGATTCCACACCCTGATCTCACATTTGCACTTTTACAGAAATCTCTCTATTTCCTACTAATATTTTTATAAAGTTATATGGTCATTCATACATATATATATGTGTATATACATGTATATATAGTTTATAAAGTTATAAAGTCAAATGTCCATTTGGCATTTCTTGGTTAGTATCTCAATATAATGTTCATTCCACTCGAGAACTTAATTTAAAACACTTTTATATATATATATATATTGAAAAAACAGACAAAGACACAATTGTTCCATTAACAACAGTCTGGGATCCGGGGAAGGTTCCACTTCCTCTCTGCCTGCAAACTCACATATCTGCTTTCTCCCTGCTTAGTGATAGTTTTTCTTGCTAACTTCAGCACCTTAAATTTGGCTTTAGTCTCTGAGTTGCTCAGAAGCCCCATTTTTTCACTCAGCTGCAACATTTGAAAGTGTCGTCTGTTGTTTCCACTGGCATTTATCAATGTACTTCTACCAAGAGAAGACAAAGTGAGTGCCTATTTGCCTTTGGATCTTACGAAGCCCGATGACCACAATAACAATGGAAACCCCTTGGCGGATAGACTTGACCGAGAGCTTGCGCTGTATGGAACAGACACTAGCCTAAAATCCCTGACAACCCCGTGAGAAAGGTGCTTGTGCTTCCCAGGTGATGGGGAGGGAGCAGTGCACGGAGAGGTTGAGTCACTTGTCTGGGGTGACTCTGGGTGCTGGGACAGTGTCACCTTGGGGCTTACGAAGCCAAAGCCTCCTTTTGCTTTGGAAGAGATATCATAATTGCTGCTAAATGCTCACTTTAAACAGCATGGATTAGCTGATGGAAAATTTTGGATAAAGACTCTTTTTAGGAGAAATCCCAAAGATCTTAAAGTCAAGATTCTTCTTTACTGGCAGAAAGTAAAGTGTCGACGTGGAGGATAACCTGAGACTGGGGGGGGGTCCAGGAAGCAGGTCATGTTGCTGCTGGGGGTCCCCTGAAGCAAGAGGCAGAGCCCGGAGCCGTGAACACGGCACCTGGGGGCTTGAGCGCCTGTCCCCGTCGCTGGGTGTTCTACAATGGCCTTCTACAGGCGTGGACATTTATGGGCTTCTTCCAGACACAGGGCAGTCATCATCTCGGTGCTCTTAACTTCTCCAAGGTTTTTATTTGCTTCTCAACGGGGGGAGCCATTTATTTCCGTATGGGGTTCGCTGATGACTCACTGGCATTTATGGGACTGGAACAAACCAGGTGTGGTGAAAGAATCTAAGGACCTGGGCTTTCTTTTGATCTGATTATTTTCAGGAGATGAGTGAGAGGGTCAAGTGCGTCACTGAACACTTAGTCCTTCCAGCCCATGGATGTTCAACATGAGCGTTGTCCACACAAGCACAGGCAAGCACACCCACCTGAGAAATGCGTCCCCGCAACATTCAAATGGACAATATTGAACTGAGACAAAGCTGCTCCCACACCTGCCTTGCTGGGCGCACGCAGGCTTGTCCGTACCTCTCCGCGCCCTCTCTATTATGATTGACCCAATTAATGGAATTACCCTTGAAGAGAATCATTGCGCAGAACAAGCTGTTGATTACAGAAAGAACAAAGGGCATCACTGTCACACATGCAAATTAGCAAAGGGTTCTCATTTGGTGTCATTAATGGTCACAAGGACTTAAGAACAACATATTCTGAATTTGTTTTGTCTTTCCGCCTTTATGCTAAGTATCTCTTCAGCTGGAAAAGCAATATGATAAAGTGGTGATTTCTAGAAGAAGTGGATGCAGCAGAAGCGCTTTGATGGCTTCTGTGCTGACACTAGAACAACGAGCACATTCTCTCTCAGGGCTCCACGTGTTCACCACCAGAGCAGCAAATGCACACGCTGAACTTCATTCTGCAGAGCTGGACTCACCAGACCTCGGCTCTGTATCTCTGAAGGTCAGGGGGCTCCGAGGGGCTGCTGTCTCCAGCCCTTTCATCTATATGGATGATGGGAGGAAGGGGGTCCTGAAAGGGGGTGTTGCTCCCCTCAGCACTTGGAACCCTGGAAGGATGCTGTAGCCAGAGGCTTTTTGTTGATGGCATGCAATAATTCTTTTAAGAAATATTTATGGCTAACTTGAAGAACAATCTCTTACATATGCAAGGTCCTGAATATGTCTTCACTAGCTTCAAAAATTTTTTTTTTAAAGGAAAGGGGAAAGGTGCAGGGAGAAATGAAGGTGAGTAGGCAGATAGGGAAAAGAGGAAGATGCACTCTATTTTATTTAATTGTTCATGTTGGTTGCTCACCCTGGCCGGGTCTTGAACCCGGATCCTTGGGACATATGTGGGTTGTGCTCTGGGCTGAAGGTGGCAGACCTAACCACTACTCCACATGGGCGCACTACTAACTTACTCGTAAGGATGGACATTCCTATTCTGGAGAAAAGGAAACCAAAGTTCAGAGGGATCCCATGACCAGGGTTCCGGGTTAATATATGGAGCAGCCCCAACTGGAAGCCAGTAAGACTATTCGCCGGGTGCTCTTCTGTCCTCTGAAGCTGAAGTGTAGAGGGGTGTGTGGGTGTGTCTCCACCATCAGCAAAGCAGGGGGAGGGGGGTGAGTCTTATCACCTGCCCAGATAGCTACGTGTTAACAACAATGATGACTAAAGGGTATTTTTGTGTAATTTTGTGGGCGGAATTGGAGCGCCCTTCTAGAAAAGGTATGTTCGACAGGTTTAAACTTCCTCGAGGCTGCTCTCTTTGGGAGGAGTTGGCTGGGGCATGTGAGGATGCTGTCGCAGGCAGGCAGCGGTGCTAAGGAGTGAGTGGCTCAGAAAGGGCCTGGACCAATGCCTCTGGAGGGTCCCTGTGAGCTCCCGGGAAGGGTTGGTTAGGGAAGCACAGCCCCAAGCAAGGCCCTGTGTATTCCACACGGGAAGATCTGTGCTGTGGCCCCAAGGATGCCACCTAATTCCAGAAAGGTCTCTGGGTCATGGCCAGTGCTCAGGGATATGGCAGGAAATCTTTCACATAAGGGGGGCTTGAGGGGTCTTCTTCAGTTTCTGCTCGTCTTTCCGACAGTTGGAGGAGAGTGTAATTCTACCATCCACACCGAAGTGAAACAGTGAAGCCTGTGTAAGTCCTGTCAGACCAGAGGCCCCACAGCACCACGAGTACTAGGACCGAATCTAAATGTTACCAGAAGAAACTGAAGTGACCTTAGGGCATCATTTAGAAAAGCATTAATATAACTGGGTCAGATAACAACTTTCTAACAAAATGCCTTACTAGATGTTTATTATTTAAATATAAAGTGACAAGCAAAATGTTTGTGCTTTGTTTTCTTTCTGATGGCACAGTCTGTCTTATTAGCCTAGCTTAGCAGAGCACTACTGGACGACGCCACTGCCTCTCCCACTACAAGAGAGAAAACTATCAAGTTCTCGGGAATGCATTCCACAAGGATAGTTCCTGAGTGAAGAAAACCATAGGACTTCCTTGAAGTTCATAAAATAAAACTTGAAAAATAGAGGAACACTGTCCCCTGATGGGAAGCTGTAATTTTTTAAATGCATAAGAGAGCTTTCTGAATTCATCCGTCGTTGAATGGAGTTTCAATAAAAACGCCACTGATGTGCTTTCATCTGGATTGGAGTAAAATGACTTTGAACTTTTCATGGGAGAATAACCAAGAAACTGGTGTAAAGAAATTCAGTGACGGGTCATCCATGTGGACAGGGCAGCACTGGGCTGCTGGTGGTGAACGTAATGAATTATCACAGCTGCTGATATGATGCTGCCCACCTCCAGCCTGTATGACGTTATGAGGTCATGTGAGCATAACATAAAGAAAAACATTTTAAGAAAAGGGACTGGAGAGAAAGCTAATGGACCACAAAGACATGAAAAGATACCCTTCCACACCTGTAATCAGGGAGATAAAAAAGGAATCAAGATTGCCTTCAAATTAAAAAAACAAAAACAAAAAACACACATGAAATGAATGATAAAATCCAGGGCTGAAAAAGAGAGGGCACTCTGAGAATTATTCCTACAGCATTGGTTGGAGTGCAAATGGCTTTAATCTTGTGGCAAAGGAATATGTCAAGAGGTGTTAAAATGAAAAGAGTATCAACTCCCATATCCAGTAATCCACCTTTAGAAATCTGTCCAAACAAAATTAAATACTAGTACATAATGTCAGGGTTACAAAGGCATTTGTTAAAGCTTCCTTTGTAATGCAGACAGCTGACAACAGTCTGTCTGTCTGCCAATATGGAACAGCTAAATTATTAGGGTGTAGCCATAAAGCTAAGTCATCACAAAGCATGAAGTGGAACTAAAGGTATTAACATGAAAAAAGCCTACCATCAGTGTTAAGTAGAAGCCACTAAAAAAAATGAAAAGACCCTCAGAGAGATGTCAATAGATTTCCAGGAGAAGGAAGAAACTTAGAGAAGGGCAAACACCAGATTGCTAACACTGGTGACCTAGCGTGTGTGTGTGTGTGTGTGTGTGTGTGTGTGTGTGTGTGTGTGTGTGTGTGTGTGTGTGTGTGTTGTCCAGGGGGCCAGGAGGGGAGAAAATGATTAACTTTACACACACATCTGCAGTGTCTGAATGATGACAAAGAGCACGTGCTAGTTCTACAGAAAAAAGTAAATTCTCCCGAGCACACAGAATCAACAGAATGCTGCGTCTGTCCCAGGAAGCAATGCTGATTTGCTATCATCATGCTTCTAGTGATCACTTGAGATGGCACCTCTTCGAATCCCTGTTGTTTGGAAAACAATGTGATTTCTGATAGTGTTAAATACAGCGTTTCCCAAATCTACACTTTTGGACCTGAGCACAGAGGACTTTTCTCTATGTCTCACTCACCCTGGTGTAAGCCCAAATGATTGCTTTTTTTTGTTTACAAACAGGTAAAACTACAACTATAACAGTCTGACTAGAACATCAAGGCATTTAGCCTAGTCTTCAGCCTGAGAGGGCTTGTTGGAGAGCTCTGTTTACAGGCTCTCCTCAAGGCTCCCTTGGTAAAAACTAACCTTTGAGTTCCCTAGCTGTGCTCCCTCTTAATTGTACTGAAGTGGCTGTGTCTTCTTCCTACCACTCTTGGAGAAGGAGGTCAAGTCTGTCTTCCTCTAGGAGCCATTTGCTAAGCAGATTCGGCCACAGGATTGCTACTGTCCCGATGTCATCACCATCATTCATTTGTACAGCTATTTCGTTCATTCACTAAACTTAGCGAATTTGGCAGACCTGCCCAGCACCGAGCTCCCAGTGCTCGGGGCACAGGGCTCAGTGGCCGGACTGCTGACTCTTCAAGGTTACCATGTCATGCCCACTGATCAATAAATGGTGCCTGGCAAAATGCCATACTCAGTAAGTCTATCTGAATCCTCCTCGACATCCCTCACACCTTGGAATTAGGGTTTGGAGAACAGCTTGCTGACTGTTAGGACTAAGGCACTCTTGTCAGATAAGGAAGAAGACAGACTGAAGGAGGTGAAGATGGAAAAGGTGCTGGTGCTGGGCTGCGATAAGACAGTCCAAAGGCTGCAGGACACACACAGAGAAGGGCCAGGCCTGAGACCGCCCTCATCTGCACACACGTAGGGCAGCTGCACAAGTCGGACAGAGCTGATCACAGTCTGATCCACCACCTGAGTGGGGAAGGGAGTGTTAGAACAAAGGTGTCAGAATGAGTGCTACAGAGCTGTGCCAATCGAAAATAATGTAGAAAGAAGTTATGCTCTTCAGGTATAATGACAGTTAAGTGCATTGGGTATAAAATACAACAGCATTTGTGTAAGAGTTTAATAACTTTTTATATAAGAGTTTCCATCTCAATGTCGGAATTATTTTATCAAGTCTCACTCTACAGCTTCCTTATGAATTCAATGCATTTTAAAAAAGCAAATTTGATATTCCTATAGCACAAATAAGTCCAGTTCAATTACTCTCCACTCAGGCTGTGCTTCCAGAGTGATTGTGATGAGCTCTTTTTCTAGAATTTCTTTGATGTGTTCAGTATTTTAGCCCGATAACCTCTCCTTAACATCAAGGAAAAAACCAAAGTAAACATTTTTTCCCCCTATTTTACTGAAAGGAAAAGGAACTCTCCCAAGGTTACTTGTTGAGTCTCTAAATAGCAAAGTACATATTTTTAAATTGCTAATAATTATTAACATTTAATATTTAATCATCCTGGACGTTGAGTAGTAAACAGATTTTTCTCATTGTATAGAATAATTGACAGTATTTTAATCTTTTTTAAAGGAAGCTTTATGATGTCTTTCAATTGCTCAATAAAGATTTTAATGTTTCTTCACAAGTTAAAATGCATGAAGATTTTCCCCTTGTCTTTCTACAAGGCCATTTCTACAAAACAAAAGCTGTTTTTCTATAATTACTTACTGCTATGTGAAGACTAAATAGGGAAAATCTGATACATACTATTATGATGCCTGATTTCTAATCCCCTTGACCACATATAAACCTAAGACTCGTCCCAAATGGATACTGCTTCATGGCTGATGCAAAAATTGAAGAATTTGAAGAGAAAAACACTGATCAGGAAAAACAGGAAGTCCCAATTTTGAAAAACATTCAATCCACCTTCTCTGCAAACCACAAAGAGAATAGACAAACTAAGCATTTGTTGACTTTGGCTGTAAATTTTGAAAAGGAATAGAGCCTTAAAATATATCTGGAATGAGACTCCAATCACATTTTCACTAGTTCCTTCCTTTGTGTAAAATGTATTTTAAAGGACTTGGAAGGATAAATGGATCATTTTTTTCTAATGCGGGTACCCGCAGAGGTACCAGCTGAAGTGTGTGAGGGGTCCGTGTGGGCATTTTCACGAGTTATCCTTCATTCAAGCCCCCAACACCAGCAAAGCAGTGTTTTAGCTCTTGTGAAAGACAGAAGCGGACACTGAGGCTCATCGGAAAAGTCATTTACCCGAGGTTATAAAGCTGTGACAGGATGAGGACTCTGGCCTCTAAACCAAGTGAGCTGGAAAGCATGTGACTAAAGCTGAGATCTGAGTCAATGCCTGTTATCTTGGGCATATGGCTCACGTCTCTGGTCTTCAGCTTTGTGAAGAAGGAAGGCTCTCCTCTCTGGTGGGTTTTAGGACGGACTTGAAATCATGTGTGTGACAGTGTTGGTCCAGGAGACAAAGCAGCAACCCTCTCTTCTTCCCAAATTAGATCACAGAAGAGATGATGGTTTGGATGCAGGGGTCCCTGGACCCGGACAGAACCTCCGGTACATCAGAGACCTCGAGATGTAGTTTTGGTTCAGGACAGATGAGGTCTAAAAACCTTCTAGAATTTACTTGCTTCTTAGACCAGCCACAGTCTAGGAAGAGACCAGGGTCAAAAAGTACTTCCTTGAAATGGATAAGGAAGATGTGATACATCTATACAATGAAATGAAACCCTGTCGTTTGAATTGACATGGATTGATCTAGAGGGGATGATGCTAAGTGAAACAAGTCAAAAGAAAGATAGAGACCAGATGAGCTCACTCATAGGTGGAAATGAATAGAGAAAACACAGGAACAGATGAAACAAAACCAACCCTTGGACACTTGCAACAGAACTGAGGTTCCAACAGGGAATGAGACGGAGTCAGGAGGGAAAGAATGGTGGCGGAGCCCACTGGACAGTGGTGAAGACAGTGGTGATGTGGTGGAGGCAGGGCGTGTTGACATAGATCTGAAGAAAGGGGAATCTATACATATGAGGTTATTTCATAGTGGAGAATAAGTTACTACAGTTAAAAAACTATTTAAAGAAAATTACTTCCTTAACCTGTTGGCCCATGTGACCGCTTTGAGTGTTCTGAGTGGGTTTGTTCAGAACCTAAGTCTAGGGAGGATGGTCGAGCCCAGCCTCCTAGAAGAGGCCATGCAGGGTCACACTCGCTGAGATGTGACAACTCTCCAGCCCCTGGAGGAAGAGAAGACAAGAGTGCCTGGGGCGCTGCTTTGTGATTCCCATCACAAACAAGTTTCGGGGAAGCAATTTCCAGGGGGCCGTCTATCCCCATCCCTGCGTGGTTCCGCCAGACGCCAGACTCCTCCAGCTGGGTTAGCCCCTCTCAGCCTCTCATTTCCTTTTAGAAACATGGTTCCCCTGCTTAAAAAAATGTGTTGGAAACAGGTTCTGGATGGATTCAGCCACTCAGTCCAAAGGAGCAGCAGCTACCAAAGCAAGCAGACTTCTCTTTCACTCAATATTAACCCTCATTAGTCTGCCAGCCTTAGGAGGAGATGCGCAGTGTGTGCTGTGAAGCACTGGTCTGATGTGTTCCAAGGCGGCTTCAGCGTTGTCACCTCTTTGTGACAGCTACCCAGGCCTTTTGCTGGGCTCTGGGACCGTGTGGAAGCCGCCTGCCGGGGAGCTGTGTTGTGCAGAAGAGACCTGAGACACCCCGGCGGGGAGGAGGGTCTAGTGATATTGTGGAACATGTGGAGTAAGTGAAATGAGAGGGGGTCGCTGGTGGGTTAGCACTGAAACGGACTTGAAAAGAAGACCTGAATGCCAAGGAGGGCCTGGGCAGAGAGACAGGCTGCCTGGGGCTCAGGGAGGAGGGACTGCTCAACGGGGGCCAGGGCCGCGGAGAGTCTGGCGGGGTCGCACGTCCCAGGCAGCTGTGAGGGCAAGAGGACAAGCAACAAGCTTGTGAGTGTTCAGTTCACGGAAACTAATCTAGGTGGCATGTGTGTCGTGGATTAAATGACGAGAAAATAGTGGGAAGTGTCCCCTCGGGAACTAGTCCCCTAGATGTTGACTTCAGGAACTCTGGTGTTAGTAGTGAGAAAGAAGAACAGACACGGAGAGTGGTGGTACAAGAAATATGATACAGGCGTGCCCTGGTGGAGGAGTGGCTGGGCTCAGTTCACATTGTCCTAAGGACTGGGGTTGGCACCCAGGGGCTGGGGGAGCCACCACAATGAACAAACAAGGTAAACAAAATGCTTCCTCCTCCCCTTTCTGTCTCCTTGTCTACTTATCTTCATTCCTACCTTCACCTTTTCTTTAAAAAATATGATGAGTGTTTGGGGTAGGTTTAGACTTAGGTTTAGGGTTGTGGATAGGTGTCTGGCTAAAGTTAAGGAGACAGGCAAGAAGGTGGACCCCATCCTGCTTAGTGCCAAGTGGGGATACCACTTGAGAAACCCAGTCCCCAGTGAATCTGCTCTGGATGAGGGCAGGTGATGCGGGTCTCAGGTTGCTGGGTGGCCTGGAAGGGCAGCAGGAAGCCCTGCAGGCTCGGAGCCCTGCCCCTTTGTGCCCTTGTGGGCAGCTCAGGCCTCTCCCTCTCTGTTTGCTCTCATTGCTTTTCTTTGTTGCTGACTGTTGAACAATGAATGGGGTGACCGCCCACTGGGGGGAAAATGTGTTGTTCTGGGAGGGGAAGGAGTTCTGCCAAGCAAGGAAGCATTCGGGTCTGCAAAGCCAGTGTTGTTGGCTAAGGTGCCACTTAACTGATGCAAACCTCTGCTGGGATAAACAGACAGATCGCTGGCATCTGCTGGCTCTGGTGAGAACCAAGCCCGTGGGTTGCGAGCGCAGAGCTCTGAGCTCTGCAGTCAAGGATCCTGGGAATTGCGAACAGTTGGGGCAGGAAAAGCCTGTGCTGGGAAAACTGGCCTGTCCTGGGGCAGCAGAACCCAGAAAGGCACTTATTTTATCCCCAGTGGAAAAAGCTGAATTGTTCAAGCCAGAAGCATCACCTGCAGTTTGGGGCTTGCCCAGCGATGACGATGAATCTCTGGCATTGTTACAGAGGTTTCAGAGTCTGGGATGTGGAGCTGCAGAGAGAAATCCTGGCCTTGACCTGGAGGCCCGGGGCAGCTGGGAAGCTGTTCGACAGGCCTGAATGTTCCGATTAATGCCTTTTCTCTCCCCCTCTTGGCCTCATTTTCACCCTAATCTTAGTTCTTCCACAGAAACTCCTTTTGCCCAGTTAGATCAACTCAAACACAACAAGGTTTCACTCTTATGTGGAATATGATGAAATGAAACAAGCAGATAAACCCCAGTGAAAACTCTCAGGACACACGATGATGGCTGCAGGGAGGGGGCAGCGGGGAGGGATGGAAGGAGGGGCGACGCAGTGGTTGAGGACGATGGGACTCTGGTGGAGGGTGTGGTGTGACAGAGAGATTGAGACACAATGTCAATATTCAGAAATAATGTATCATGGTGAACAAAAAGAGATAATAAATATCAGTTTAAAAAAGACTTAAAAAATAACACATCTCAGGCATATTGATGCTCTAATTTGTAAATGTACGATACTTAAAAGCCATCCCCTTCTTCCCCTGTTATCGAAGGAACACTGCATCTTAACATACAGAGGCATTCTAAGTGAACGGGCAGATCCCTTCTCAAGGATCAGTTTAATTATTTTTCCCCCATGGAAGTAATAAACACAATAAGCAAACGACAGCTCTTGCCTGTGGACAAGCAGGGCCTGAAGACCTGTAGACCGAGGTTTGCACCTAAGCAGCCTTTTTTTCTTGGAATTGCACTCAGGTTGCACCTGGCACTATGTTGTCCTAGGACTTCAAAGAAAGACACTGCGTTTGCTTGGGCACAGGTGAGACAATGGAAGTGCACAGAATTCCTTTTGCGTTCTGGGCGCTCCTGGCCCGTGCTGCAGAGTGTCTTCTCTGAGGTAACAGAACCCAAAGACAGGAATAATGAGGGCTCGATGCTACCTGGCTGAGTCGAGTCCTGGCTACCACTCACCACCCCTCACTCATCACTGGGTGCAAGCAGCTGCTGGTTCTCAAGTCGGGCTCTTCCATGCTTGTAAAGAGAAACAGCATCTTCTCTGCAGCGTACTGAAGGCCACACACAACTTAATGGGGGTGGGGGGGTGGGGTTGACGCCCCTACCAGCACACATTGGTGCTAGTCAGCAACATGGGGCCAGCGGGGGGTGGGGGAACAATGTACCTTCAAGGACTGTAAAATGCAAACTTGACCTGCTGAAACTTTGTTCACTATTTGAAGAGGCAGCATTTTCTGCCTTTGGGGGGTGGGGGGTGGGGGGGATAGGTTTTTTTCCCCTTGGACTAGGAGAATTCCCTTAACAACTTTAGTTCCTTAAACTTATTTTAAGTGAAAGTCAGTCCAAAATTGTGTACAAATGACTTAGGAGATACGAAGGAACCCAAAAAGGAAAATCTAGATCCTTTAAGCAAATCGTCACCGCTTCAAGGGAGAACCACACAAAGGATGTTGCAAAAGCTGGTTGTCACACACAATACAGAAAAACAGAGAGAGGAGCCCAGTAGTTGTCGGGGCAACTCATTATTCCTTCTGCAAAGTAACACCTTAGTGTTCGGTTCCCTGGAAAGTTTTGCAGTCATAATTACATTGGACACATTTTCCTATGGATTGTCAGAATGACTCACAGCTGGAAAAATTCTGTCTTTCTGGTGTGATATTTTTATAAAGAAATGTACATCAGTGCCTTTTGAGGATTAATACGATGTACAGATCTTAGAGTATGTAAATCCATTTACTCCTATCTTTAGATAGGCTACCAGATGCTTTTTTTTTTGAGGAGGAAGAAGTATTTCATTTTATTTTTATTTGGTTGTTTACCCTAGACCCAGGAATTGAACCCAGGGGTATGTGGCCAACATTCCTTCAAAGCCAAGTGACCTAACCACTACTCCATCAGGGCTCTCCTAGATGCCTTCTTTAACTCTTCAAATTCTCTATAACCTTCCTATAATAAACTTCACAGTTTCCCACTCCCCCAGTGCCCAACCTGGCGACTGCCAACACTCGGAAATAACCTACATGTGGAAATTAACAAGTGCATTAAACAGTAAATCAGTGTTTCTGAAAGTAGGCTCTCTTTCAGATCACTGCTTCGCGATGTTAACAGGCACTATATTTAAAAAGCACTAGGCAATGAGATAACTGTAGGAAATAATGCTAAACTTTTTTTTTAATGACCAAACTGGTTAAAGACTTTGTGTGTTTGCATGTATTACAAATCTCCAAGGAGACAATGTATTAGAGAGCTTTGCAAATGTTTTTGCCTACAGAACCACGCATGGCACACTGCTGACTTTGTAAATAGGATCTATTTTTGCCAGGTGTGCAAACGCAGTTGAGGAACTGAATACTTAGCGTAGTATATTTCTGAACAGATTAAAGATTCACTATTCAAACTGTTAGAGGGAGAATCAGCAGGCTTGTTCCTTCTTTAACACAAATGATGTTGGGATATTGGAGAAGTCTCCAGGTCACTGTGTGCGATTTGATGTCCCACCTTGTGTGATTTTCAGCAAATTTGTAAGACGGCCTGAGAACCTGGAGGTGACTCATTTGAAAGTTAGTTTAGCCTTTCTTGCTCTGGGTATTAATTTTGAAGTAACTAGTTCCATGGAATCTGCCTGAAATTTCTTAATCACTTTGTTGCCGGCTATAGATCCAGTCTCTACATTTATTTTCTGTACTAGACAGAAGCTCATAACATGATTAAATGACACGTAACCAAAACTGGAGGAATAACAACTTTGTAGGTGGTTCCAAAGAAATTTATTCCCCTTCCTTTCCACACATACTGTCACTGGATAGTAGCTGCAGAATTTTTCCAAGGTTAAAGTGTCTAAGTATTTTGATTAGCACTGAACTACTAGTTGTAGGAAGATACATATAAAGTAATTTTTGACTTGTTTGCAATCCAGCAAAACCTATATGAAGTAGACATACAGTGATACACAACCTGGGTCTGATTTTGTAAACACAATTTTCAATTCTTCCACATATCTTCCATTTTGAAAACACTAAATTCCCAAGTTGTCAAATTCAGTAGCTATTGAAGAGAAGAAAATCATTCATCAGTTTAAGTGAATGGTCCTCCACGTAGCATCTCTTCCCTTTCACTACCTGCCAGAAAATATATGTGGGTGAGGGAAAACCAATAATGCACTGCTTGAACAGAGTTAAAATGGCACTTGAATGTTTCAATGGGATGGTCATCGCCATTTTAATAACGACACTTAATAATTATCTTGGAGGCCAATAGAATGCCCCACTTCAAAACAGCAAAGAGCATTTGCTATTTACCGTCATTCCCGCCATGAGCCCTTTCTAGGGGGAGCAAAGGGGAGGGCGCCCTGGGCCGAGGCAGGAGGTCCCTGCGAAGAGGGCAGGGTGACTGGAGACCATCAGGGACACGAGCAGGACAAGCTCTTGTGTGTGTTGTTCTTGGCGGCCCTTCTACTAGGAAGGGGCCATGGCAGCTCTTCTCTCAGCAGTGACCTATCTTTGGGAACGGCCAGCCTAACTGCTCTTTGGTGACCTCTTAAAGGAGAAAATGGAACTGCCTTGTGATAGGGAGACCTGACCGGGTGACAAAGGAGAGGGACAGGCAGGCAGTATTTCTCTGTATTGCAGCTGCAGAAGCTTTCGCTTCAGGAAACCCATGTTATTTTAGATGTAACGCTCTGAATCATATGGTTGGGAATTCAGAATAGAGTTTTACTTAAAAAGCTGTCTCTAAAATTAATTTTATTAAAGGAGCAGCGCATGATAACATGACATCGCTTAAAGATGTGTCGTGGTCAGTCCACATCTGCATACACTAGACTCCCCACTAGTTCAGGTCTTCCTTACTATACAATGAATCCCCTTCCCCTTTTAAAAATTCCATGTGAGCTAACAGCCACAGTTATCCCTAAGGGTTTGCCGTGGGTCTCTTCCCACGGGGCTGCCAACAGGCTGAGTGGTGAGGGTTAAGGGTAGTGCTCTTTCCTGGGTGTCGCTTCCTCAGACACCAACCATCCAGCAGAACTAGTTGTGAGGAAGGTAAGCCTCTTAGAGCATCGTCCGCTTTTGTCCTGGAGACTTGCCCTGGAGCCATCCGCTTTGGACTGTGAATCTCTAAAATGCAGGCACTGTGTCCTCCTACCGTGTACGTCTGCCAGGAATGGGACACAGGTCGTGCTTTAGAGCTGTGTGCACATCCCAACAGAAAACTCTCCTTCCCATATCCTCCCCATAGCTGTCTCATTCTCCCCCAAATCAGGGGCTCAGGAATGAAATGACACCGTTCTGGAGAGGGGGGTGCAGAACTGCAGATGACCCGCCAGAGCTGCCTCCTCCTGAGTTTCCCGGACTGTTCCGGCAGAGGCCAGGGGCCACGGAGATGGGAGGGCTCCAAAGACAACTCTGGGCTCACAGGAAGTGGGGGAGCGTGACTCAACAGGAGGGTTCCTTCCTCTGAGTCAGTCTGGTCTCAAGGTGACCCGAGAGTGGGCACCGGGCTTCCAGAACCAAAACAAAATTAAGATCAGAGACCAAGCTTTCGCTCACAAAGCAGCCTCAACAAGAAGCTGGTTTGGGGACGTCAGCTGAGCTGCAGTCACAGACATGGACTGTGCTTCCCCTCCCTGGTCTTACTCCTGTCCCCAACTCTGACCCCTCTGGGGCTGAGTCCCACCAAGTCTCCGGGTCCCGCCCAGGGGAGGGAAGACACGGAGGCAAGTCTGGATTCCGTCAGTAACTTTTAAAGTCAAGGAGAATGATCCGAGCATGTGTGCACACATCAGTCAGCCCAGGATTCACGTTCATGCATTTTGAGTTTGAGGTACATGCCCAAGTGACAAAGCGCATTACATCCACCATGAGTTCAGTCCTGGCCATTTCTCCAGCATTTCCAGTTTCAGGAATCTCTTACATGACAAAGAGACTCGGGAGACAGCTGCCTGTTTAACTTCTACTTGCTAACTCCTCAAAAGCCACTGCTTGCCCTGGGGACCCTGACTTCTTCCACTATGAGGACTCTTTGTTGCTAAATTTTAAAAGTCAGCACAAAAAGACTTAGCTCTAACCTGGTGCCTCACTGTCAAGGTCATTCTTGACCTTTTCTACACCTAGATTACAAGACGGTATGGCGCCAGGGTCACTGCAATCATTTCCATGGTGACACAACGCCCTTCTGCGGAGAATGACGGTCTCCACGGGGCACTGTTGCGGGAGCTGGTAGGTGGGAAATGAAGGGAATGTCAAAAGCGAAGATCAGTCATGTGTCTGGAGGCTCAGCTGCGGGGCAGGTGCAGCCCACACAGCCTCTTAGATCCGTGAACATCACCGCCCCGCCAGCACAGTGCATTCGGAACTCTGCTGATAACCAGAGACACTGGGCTTTCAAAAGTCACACCTCTGCCCATGACAGGGGCTCCGCCAGGAGTCAGACCGGGCTGAGCAGTGAGCACAGGCCAGGGACAGGAAGGGAGAAAGAGGAGAAACCTGTGGGCTTGGGCTCTGGGGCTCCCGGCTGCTCCCCTGGGCACCGGGATCAGACACACTCTCGTCTGTGGACGACGACAGACTCTGAGCAACCACGGGCCCGTGGGAGGCGCGAGTGCTGGTCCAGCTCACACAAACTCCAGTTTACTGTAGATCCTTGTGAACGGCCCCGTGGGTGTGCACTGCTGGAACCGACAGCTTTAAGAGCGTTCTGCTTATGTGACATATTGTCTCCAAGTGCAAACAATCATCCTTGTGTGATAAAACGAGAAGGAGGAGGAAACTTCAAGGTTCCAGCCACTGCAGTTTTACTTTCCTAACAGCTGAACACCTTTCTTTCAGGTAATACCCTTTCCATGTTGTCCTCTGGTCTAATGCAAAGAGGAATTTTTACCACTTTCTGTGAAGTTCTTGTTTTCTGCTAAACAAATTCTTGCTTATGATTAACCCCTTTGCAAGTTGATCAATTCATCTACTCGCCTAGCTTCTGGTTTTGATACTAAAGTCATACACTGAGAGCTCTCTTGAGGGGACGGATGAAGTCAGATCACCCTCGACACACAGCTCAGTTCAGCAGTGTGTTCCTGACACCCATTATCCAGCCTGCCCTGCCGCAGAGCGGGATGCACCTTGGCCCGGCCCATCAGAGGATGTGTCCGAACAGCGTGCACTTTGAACCTGCAACAACACCTGCCGGCACTGAGGTCACGAGTCACTAAGTTCCACCCAGTTATTTCTGGCTCTCCTCCTTCCTTCCTTTTCTAAATACAGTTTCACTTCCTTCCCATTTCCAGGGTTGGGGAGGAGGGAGGAGATGGTAAGGTGGGTCTGAGGGGCTTCTAGAATGCCAGCATTTACTAAACAAGGCCACACTTCAGAGATTTAGAATATTTAACAGAGCTTTAGCCTTTATTGTCTGAAGAGTTCTAACCTTTGGAGTCTATTCTTACACACCAGCATTTTAACTCTGTCCTTTTGAACATTTCATTTGGCCCTTTCTGGAAACTCTATAATTCAACATTGACAAAGTATACTCACTACCCGACATCTGTGGCTTTCTAGAAAATACAGGAACGTTTTCTGTGTCATTTTTCAACACCCTCCACCTAACGATAGCTACTAGGACGTAGCAGGAACTCTGGGCCGGTTTATTCAAGAAAGACTACAAGCCTTCTGGGTTAAACCACATTTGAGGATTCAAAAACGGATACCCATTGTACAGCTACTACAGGGAATTTTTTCCTAGGTGATTTCATGAGTTAACATGTGCCGAAGCTGTAGATGGGTGTGAGAGAGAGAGAGAGAGAGAGAGTGTGTGTGTGTGTGTGTGTGTGTGTGTCTGTGTGTGCCTGTATGAGACAAGGAGAAATCCTTGAAACTACTCATTGATATTCCTCATCATTTGCAGTCTGAGCGGTTTCACCATGTATGTCCTCCTACAGCTCATTACAAAAGCATGCAAGATCTTGATTTTCCATATAATTTCTAGGGACCTCCCCACTTCTCCCATTCCTAGAGATGTGCCAGGTCTTTATTTCTTGTGCCTGTGTCAGTTCATATAATGGAAACAAAGTCTCCGTTAGGCCAGCTAAGAAATGTTCTTTCTTTAGGAGCTATCATCACAGCCTGGCCATTTCCAGAGAAGCAGAAAGAGGGATTCCACATGCACACACAAAGGCAGGGCCACAGGGGGACAGTCGGGAAGATCACAGCGGCATGGCAAACTCAGGGAAGGATTCCAAATGCTCCTGGCTGAGTGCAGCCATTGGAGACCAGCTTGCTTAGGCTCTTACAGTCACGATCAAGAGGTCTGATCAGTGGAATTATTATTGTAAATGGCCAATTCTGAGTTTTGCTTCTCACAGTTTTCTATTTCTGCACATCCCAATCCAATTAATGGGATTTTTGGCAAATCAGTAGACAAACCATTGCAGATAAGCTCGTGAAAATGTACTCCTGCACCTACAAAGTATCCCCATTGCTATTCTAATGTGGAGCGCGCATAACTGAGAATTTTCCTTTTCCAACGTAAAAACAAATGTTGAAGGAGGTGACTGTCTTAGGACAGAGTATTGTACTTCTGGATCTATCTCCCTGAGCGTGTTCTCCAACAATAACCTCTCTGGGCCTCCCCTTCATGACGAACAAAATGCAAGGAGTTGGTTTAGAAGCTCGACACAGAGAGGGAGACTGGGTCTAAGTCTACTGTCCTCTAACTCTCCGGTGGCTACACTGGTGACCGTCTCCCAGTACTGTCACTCCGGACGATGTGAGTTAGTACGAGAGTGACCCGAGTGGAAAGCAGCCGGCAGGAAGAGGAAGAACGGTGAGTGGAAACACGTCGGAGGGGGTTGTCGTGACTGTCCTGTAAAGGAGGCAGAAGCCTTGTTGACTTGCGTCTCTGGCTCTATTCTCTCACAAAAGGTTTTATTCAGGCATCAACATTTTCACGAGGCCCCAGTCTCGGGGCTTCTTGGAACTGCACTGTCCAGGACACCTGCCTGGTTCTCAGAAGAGCCTCTGCAGCACGTGGTCTGGCAGACACAGCAAGAAGTCACCCAACCAAGAGGCAGGAGTCAACACTACCAGCCATGGGCTCTAGCCGGTAAGCAGCGTGATGGCCAAACACTCCCTCAGAGGGAGAGGAAAACGCTCCCTCGGAGGGAGAGGAAAACACACGCTTGGAGGGTAAGAAAGCAGGGGCCACGGGTCAGGGCTGAGTGCTTTTCTGAGTCGAGTTCCTGGCTTTCCGACATGTATTATACTGTCACGAGTTTTGTGGGATTATTTTTAATGAAAAAAAACAGTATACAAATCTGTTTTGGTAATTGTGATATTTTCTAAATTCAAACACTTCACTGGATGCAATGCTGCAATCTCTTATTTTTCTGCTGTTTTTGTCAAATAGACAGATGGGAAGGCTGCACCATGTGAGAGCTTAGGATGGAACACGTGGGGTCGAAATGATGAATCCAGGCCTGCAGATTCTGTTTGGCTTTCTGGGTGCATTGTGGCGACCTCGTGTGAGAGGTGTCAGAGGCCGTCTGAGGCTGCCTGGTGCAGGCCGACCGTGGGAGATTTCTGAGTGATGCCAGAGAGAAGAAGGAAGGAGATGATGGTGGAAATGGTCCAACCTGAGTGAGACTAAGTGAAGAATGAAAATGAGGGCAAAAGAGGAATGAATGGAAGAAAGAACACATATTTGTGAACTAGCATGAGATGGAATGCTTGCTGTGTGGAATTAATTCTCCCCCAGTTATGCACTCAGTGCGCCCAAAGACTCACCCAGTGCTCCTCCCCTCCAAGCCCTCCCATCGTATGTATCCAACACCAACACAGTCAGGAGGACAGACGGGGCTTTCCAAAATGGGGTGCCTATCATCACTTCATGTGGCTAGGCTCATCAGTACAAAGATCCCCAAAGTTGCTTATTCCCTGTGGGTATTTTGTCTAGCGAATGGTTCCTAAAGGCAGTCACATCTCAACTGTGACTGCACCCCCGTGGCACCAGCATCCAGCAGAGCCAGGCTTCACCTGGACGCAGGTGTCAGACACACTCCCATTGTCAAAGAGTTTGTTTTAGCAATAGTGACAACATTGAAGAGTGGATGCAAAAAAAGAGCAAGATGTAAAGAAACCAACAGCTAGGTACATTTGCTATTATCTCATTGGTCTGCCCAGGAGGGTTATGACTGATCACGCATACTGAGGAAAACTTTAGTTTTCAAATTTCTTGAGGGGTTGTCATAGAGATTAAAAGTGGTTTCACGCGAAGGCTCAAGGGATGCAGGATCAGGCTGCAGGCAAGTACTGCCTTGTCCAACAGGACTGGCCATGTCAAGCCAGCGTCTAGAGAGCTGATCTAGTTGGACAGTGACTCATGGGGAGCTTCCATAATTATCTTCAGAATAATGAAAGATTGAAACTGTAGGTTATTCTTTCTTTCTTTTGCATAACTTGCAAAACATCAGTGCAAGACATCCTGGCAGGAAAGAGACCCCCATACAAGTCTATGCACCATAGTTTATACAGGACTGTATGCTGTGATGAAACCCACACGGGATGCTGACTAAGGAAAAGGCCACCCCAAGGTTCACCACTTAACAGGAGGAGGTCCTCTCTACTTGGGAAGCTGTGTTAATGTTACAGCATAATTCTTTATCATCTTCCTTTGAATCACTTCAAGCTCCCATTGACTTCCCGCCCTGTGTTAAAATAAATTCAGCCTACTGTCCAGCAACTCAATAGGGCATCTTTGCAACTCAGCAGGGCATCTTCCGGGGAGACGCAGGCCCTCATACTTTGGGCCAAACACTATGGTATAAACTGAGAACGCCTTACTCCATTAGAAACAGGAGTAAGGAAATGTAACATTTTATACCTCGATGTTTTACAAAGTTGTAGGCCAGTTTTTATACTTTGGTTGTTAAGGATAAAAAATGTCTACATAATATACCAGAAACAGACAGTGAACTTTCTAAGCAAGCATGGACTTCAATTCTAAGTATATAATTTACTTTTTGGTTCTGTGCAAAAGAGTGTTTTTGAGTTGGGATGAAATGAGAATTTACTGTGCATCATTACATTAAAAAATTATCCTGAAGTCCTGGGTATTTTATGCAATTGCTTATTTTGTTAAAGATAACAATTATCCTGATAAATATAAGTAAGCAAAAGATTTTAGTCAGGACTACTGCAGTAGGGGACAATGCTATCACCATCGGGGGAGGTCAGGTTCAACCTCAAATGCTAGTGGGGATTTATAGTGAGGGGGGCAGGGATGGAGGGAGGAGACCTTAGAGGGTAGGGAATTCTTGCCGAAGGCAGGTCAAGGGCTTGTAAGTGAAAGATGAGATAGGAGGGACTTGGTCATATATTGAAGGTGCTCAGCTATCTAGGGTGAGTATTTCTGTCTAAAGGGACTTAACAAGATTCTTGCAAAACATCGGCCAGAGTGTGGTGTAGGAGAGAATCTTTGTCAATTTCTGCTATATGAAAAAATTAAGTCATTAAACTTCCAAAGCATGCAAAGTCTTTGAGAGTCTGACTTCAGAAGGATAATGCAGATTTGTGGGTTTGTAAAGACATTCCAGTTAATTCCAAGCACATGCTTCCATTACTAATCCCTTGAGGGGAATAATCTAGCAAATTTTTCATCTCCAATCAGCGGCAATAAATTCAAAGGTCATCACTTCAGAAGAAGGGCCATCTGGCTTGGCAACAACTCTTTTAATTGGCCACAAAGGCAGAGGATGTTATCACCTCACTTAGAATTACTGTCACAGCTCTGCTACTCTGAAAAGACGACATAAAGTAGCCCAGATTCCAGAGGAAGCTCTGAGGGCGGAACATAAAAGACTCCATGTCAGGTTTTGGTTATGAGTGAGCACTGGTCATTGTTGGTAATGCTGGCTTCTATCTGCTGTACGGGAAGCATTTGGAATGATATTCATACGCCATTTTCACAGCGATTCTCCTAAATGAAAACCTTTGCATCCATTAAGTAAAACTTCCACATTTTCATGGAAGAAAGCCCCACACAGTGAAAACAGCCATCAGTCAAAAAGCACTGTGAAAACTAAGGAAAATGTTGTGACTGCAAAGGAGTCTTTAATTTCTAGTGTGCGGCACACCTGTTGCCGTGGCAACGATGGACGCGATAAAAGGAACCCTGTACATTAAGGGTCTAGGATGCTGATTTCCTTGAGGAAATGACTAATATTAAATCAGTGACTGTCTTCTCCCATAAACATAGAGTCAATTTTGCTATGGAGCAGTTTGATTAAGTTGTATTTTCCACAAAGGCCTGTCAGCATTTTCCTTTTCAAGAACGTACATTTGGTTTTCTGCAAATGAAGAGATATTTTACACGATCCCTTGCTTCCTCCTATCTGAAGCCGCAGCAGTCGAAACATTAATGGACTTATTTCTGAAAACATTAGACCTGGGCAGTTTGATGCAACAAACACAGGTCACATGTTGCAATTGGTTTGATTTTTTTAAGAATTCTTTGGCTGTGCCCTGGTGGGCTAGTGCACCTGGGGGCAGTCCCGCATACATCCCAAGGTCCCGGGTTCAAGACCCAGGCCTGTGGGGAAACACCATGTGATCAACTAAACCAAAATAAAGTGCTTCCTCCTCCTCTCTCCTCCTGCCTGCCTACTCACCTTCATTCCTGCTGCACCTTCCCTACTAAAAAAAAAAATAATAATCGCTTGATTTATTTATTTTAGAGGAAGGAAGCAGGCAGGAAGACAAAGGAAGAAGCATTCACTCATCCACTTGGCTGTTTGTGTCAGTCATTCACCCCGATCCCCGGTCGCCAAACTGAGTCCTTAGGCTCTTACGTGGACGACGGCATCTGGAGCCACAGACTTAACCGCCAGGTGCACCAACACGGGGTGACTGTGAACCACGTGCAGTGTGGCCCGTCTGAACTGAGTGGATGTGTTGTGAGGGTGAAACACATGCTGGATTTCAAAAGCAGCGCCAAAGAAAAATAAGCATCTCCCTACTAACTTTAATTACACGTTGAAAAGACAGTGTTTTGGATATACTCGTTTACACAAAATAGTTTATATAAATATGGGAAAGTATAGTTATTTAATCTCTCAGTGATTGTTGTGAAATAATCCAAGGATAAAATGAAGTTATAAAAGAGCGCATATACGATATGGTAAAACAAAATATTTTTAAAAAGTCCCCTTTTTAAATGTTATCTTTTAAATAGAGCTACTAGAAAAATTCAAAGTGCATGGCTCCTGTTAGATTTGTGTTGGACAGCTGCATCGGAGAGCTCTTGGGGAGCCTGTTTTCCTAGTCATCTGAACAGAAAGGAGTATTTCACACTGCAGAAATAGCTCAGCCGCAAAATCACAGAATGACCCTCTGAGTACCCATCTGCTCAGATACTGATTTAACTCTGTTGTATAATCTTTCTGCTGAAGATAAAGAGGTTGCAGCCTTCACTTTTTACGTACACAGCACACACTCAGAAGGAATGCTAAACGCAATCGTAAAAACTCTGCCGACAAACAACAGACTCATTCATGACCACAAATCTTCAAATCCAAGAAATGCATGAAACCACTTTTGCCCTTTTCTTGGGCCCTAAGTACTTGCCATTAAATACCACTAATTCTCTATTAATTTGCAGTTATCTGGGCTTCGTGATGGTAAGTACATTTTATGACATTATGACATTTTACAACACTAAATGAAACCAAACTTTCAATGACACCTCTGACATTATTTGCTACAAAGGGCAAAGTATGAACTTCAGACACTGCTGCCAACAGTTGACTGGAGAGCGAAGAGCTAAGCCTCTACTATTTTCTACCTCTATTGTGAGAAAATAACTTCAGTTCCTGTTTTTATTAGCCTTAAGTGCTTTGAGCTGTGATGTATTTAAATGCCTCTCTCCCCGAATATCAGAAATCACAAGAGGAACACTTGAAAAATAAGAACTTTTAACAAAGAACGATCCTGTGGATGAACAATTTGCTGCGACAGAAAAGAGTTTGCCACATTATGTGGCGAGAAAGCAGTCACAGCCCTGAGTTTGAAGGGTCCTCCTACAAATAATTCAGTCACTGGGAGACTGAGGGAAAAAGAGGGTTATTTTGAAGCACACTGGAGATCAAAACTAACAGATGACATTCACGTTCACAGACTCTGATGCACACAAAGTCATTTCCACATTTCAACTCGCCTTTCTTCCCATGGTGCTGGTGCCCAGATAAACAGGCAGCAGACAGAAAACCACCGAACAAGTAGGTGGAAGCAAGAATATCTTACACTGACGAAGAGTCTGCAAGAAGAATCTGCAGACAGCCTTCCTGGAGAAAAACATCTCCATTACATGTTGTCTCCACAAATATAAAGGGTGAAAAAAATCTATTTCCATCCTTCCTTGAAGGAGGAAAAAATAGGTTCTGATGAAACATGAACAGGAAAAAGAGGTGGGGGGGTGGGGAGGAGAGAACTTGCTTTGAGCAGATCCAGCCTTGAAACTATGTGTCTGCTGCATGCACCGGTTTGTGCAGAAACTCAAAACCTAGGCGAGGACCAGGATCAGAGAAAGGTCTGCCGGCTAACAATGACTGAGAGATTTGTCCGAGGGCACAGATGCCAAAACTTGGTTTCTTTTTAATGTTCCAGGTGAGCTGCATTAGAGTGAGGAGAGGAGGAGCCCGCAGCTCCACCGTCCGGGGTCTAAAACAATGAAGCCCAATGTGCCACGGACCCCAACCAGGGGCAGCACGCGCTGGTGGCATGAGGACAATCGCGTTGTGTAATTCAGCATGAAAATAAGCAGCCATCCCCAACTAACACATACAGTGGAAAGTCCTACAGTTTGTGAGCTCAGTTAATCAGCTGATTATCAGTGAACTGTTGGCTCCTGATAGGTCATAAAGGATCTCTGGCTCTCTCTCAAGGATGTGGTTCCAAGTCCAAAATCCCTACTAAACAACTAGTGTAGCAGCCCAGGAACTGGCCCGAGAAGCTTTCATTCTCTGCCTGACCCCCAGTGTGTGCAGAGCGGGTGGCTCTGGAATACACCCCCGGACAACATCAGCTTCTCAACTCAGTGAAAATTACTGTGAAGAGCAAATGCGATGCGGAATATAACTTTGAAAACATGGGATGTTTTCCTGTGAAAAATGGACAGATGAAATGGTTAAGCCTAATTTCTCCTCATGTGTTTATAAAACCCAAACAAGGCAGCATGGAAAAGTGAAAACCCACGGCCCCAGAGTCAGATACTGGGGAGTAGGTGCTTTCCTCGTTTGGCTGCCATATTGGAACTGTTCAAAAGGCAGATGAGCCCACACACAACTGGGCCTGCACCCAGCAGCCGTGTGGCCTGGCAGAAGTGTTTAAAGCAGAGTCCCCACACACAGACATTGAAATGACTCGGCTATCCCATTGCCTGTCAAAATCCTTTGTATGATTACACATCTGCTGCTTCCATTTGACATCTGTTAAATCTTAACTCTCCAGTGCTTTTACAAACATATCTTAGTTCTAGAGAGGAACCTAAAATCTATGGAATCGATAAAGGTGTCAGTGAGCTGACTCACTCTAATTGATCATGCAGAATCTCTTATTAAGTGCCCAATTCCAAGATCAGTCTTTATATGCCCCACCTCCAGAGCCTCACAGAATTGAATTTCTTTTTTCCTCCAAGATGCTATCCTCAAAAGATGAAAGCACGTGTACTAGTGTGATCTAAATATGGACTGCAAGTCTAATATAAGCAAGGGACCTACCTGATTTTTCAGTAGCAACACAGCAGAGATGAAGACACACAGCTACCTTTTCTAGACTCTTACTCACACAAGGAAAGCATGGTTACTTTGATAATAAACACAGCATGCATGCTGAACTAAGCAAATAAATTAAACTAAAGGACAAAGTACACATCGATGTCTGTTTTTCCATGCAAATGTTTTGACAAATCACCCAGCTAGCTCATCACATTAATGGGTGCTGTATCAGGAAGAGTTAATACTCCATTGTGGGTTAAGTCTCTTCTGCTGTATATCTGGATTTGAAATAGAAAACAGAGTTGAGAACTTTAAGTCTGCTCTCTACCAAATTTTTTCAGGTTATGGATTGAAGGGATAGAGGAAAAATCAACTAGTAACTTTATTAACCCTATTTGTGATTCTTCAATCATTCACTATTTCTCCCATTTAATAGCTTCTCTGTAATTCAATTTATTCATCAAATGCAGACAAATCTGGCACCTACCTTATAAGGGTTGTGCTGAGGAAGAAAGAATTAAATTTCATCTAATTAAATAGCATGAACTAAGAATGCAGTGTTTAGTGCTTCTTTGATGTTAACTTTTATTATCATTTTATTCAGAAATGTTTGTTTGCAGAAGCTCTACTTGAACATTAGAATTTGAGAGTTTTGTACCAAATAAGGGAGTAAATTTTCCCATTAATTCTGAAAATTAAGCTGGAAAATGCTTTATGCTTCATAAAGGAAACCATAAACCAATTAATCAACTGTTGGTTTATCCCTGTTCTGACCAATATCCATGTCCTTTCTACTGCTGGGCTCACAGCTAAACTACATTTCCCAGTTGCCTCTGCAGCTTGGTGGGGCCATGTGACCAGCTCTGGCCAATGGAATATGAAAGAACTAATGAACCTGACATAAGATGAAGTCAGTGGAATGTGGGAGAACTTCCGGTCTCCAAGAACTGCTGAGCTTGTTTACAAACCTGCTCTTCCCTCACCTGCCAGCTGGAGGCGGAAAGTCAATGAAGAACTGAAGGCCCTGGAGTATGGATGGCGGAAGGGCTTTCCGTGCCTGGGTGTCTGTGTAGAGCAGAGCACCTGGTCGAGAGGCACCACCGGGTCCTGGGAGTGAGCGGCCAGCCCAGGACTGGCCGACTACCTGCTGCCACCGTGGTCATCCCTGGGGCCACCTTCCCTGCAGTAAGACCATAAACAGGCAGGACGGTCACCTGGGGATGTCTGAGCCTGAAGTGCTACTGCTGTCACTGTCTGTAGGTCCATGTGGACCTGCAGGAGAAACTGCCCGTAGACACACCTCTGGGAAAGCAGCTGGCTGATGCGGACAGCCAGTGTCTCCCAGAGCCGTTCTGTGGAGGTGCGGTTAGCTGGGAGCTCTGCCAGCCCACAGGCCTCTGGGAGGTGGGTCCTCTGGAAGGAGCCACCCAGGACAGGCCTTTGCAGGACAGCAGCAACAAAACTCCTCTTATTGTGCTAAATAACGGAGACCTCAGCGTTATTTGCTCAGGCAGTTAGCAGACCACAACCCCTGGCCTTTCCTTCCTGCAGGCAGGACTCCAGCATTAGTAACAAGCACAGCTAATACATTTTCCACGTGCCAAACGCTGTTCTGAGTACTTTCTATATGCGAGCTCTTGTACGACTCTCAACAGCCTCCAGAGCCAAGCAGTGTTCTCTTGCACAAGGGAAGTGAAGCACACTGTGTGAAGCACCACCATCCAGTTCATGCTCATTAGAGAAAGAGCCCAGGGGAATTGTGCCACAAAGTCAGACAGAACTGTTCATGCCAGGTGGGCGTGGGACCACCCAAGGATATCTCCAGTCACTAAAAACAATCATGTCTATGCTGTCATGCACTTCTCTGGGCCCCTACCATGGAGTAAGAACTCTCAGGAATGTGTCCTCTGGTGAGAAACTCATTAAATGGAAAATTTACTTCTGAAAATGTTTTAGGGCCTAGCTTCTAGTCAGGCTTTAGGAAAAGAGCAGCCTGTCAAACTAAAGAAGGCACATTTCGTTGCACTGTATTCAAAGCTGAGGTAAAAGGACAACTAGTACATGATTTTGCCCAAGTAAAATGGATCTGTCTTTAAGGTCTGAATTAGTCAGAGGAATTCCTTCTAGGGAATTCTGAAAAAGCAGTTACAAAGCACAGCCCTTACTCTGGCTTTAGTTAATTGATGACATCCATTACCAAAGAGAATGGAAGTCAGAAGAACTTACTGAGTGCCAGGCTCTGCGCTAAGTACCCGCCATGCTTTATCTAGTCAGATGTTCCTTGTCACTACATGAAATATGTTTTATGATCCCATTTTTTTACCAGTCCTTTATAGAGGAAACAGGTAGGGAGACGTTCAAGGTCCTATCATTAGTAAGTGGCAATGCCAGCAGGTGGATTTGGGTTAATCTGAGTATTTTTAATCATTCCCATACTGTGATTAACCAGAAACATTCATCGGAGCTCCTTTGGCTCCCCTTTCTTGATGTGGGTGGTCAGATGTTAGAAATAAACGGATCCAACAGTCTCAAGCTGAACATACTATAAAGTTAGAATTCAGCTTCAGACAGAAAATGTCAAAGTTCTACAAATTATACAGTCTTCTTCTGAGATGCATGAAGGAAGGTGTCAAATCTTTACTTTATAAATAAACTACCAAATGCTAAGGAAGAGCATATGTGGGCAAGATGCCTCTTCTCACGCAGCACATCAGCAGGAATGCCTGACGGAGGATCTAGAATCTGCTTCTGCCAAGCTCTGTGCCCAACCATTACACACCGTGGGCGCCTTAAGACTCAGTCTTTGAAAAAGAAAAAGACCTCCTCACCGAAGTCAAATCAAATAAAAAGCTGATGCACATTTCCTGTGTTTTAGGCAGGGACCTGAGACAAACAGACTGTTTCTCCACCCTCAGGATCTATAAAAATAAGGCTGCCTTCATCAGAGTCCGTCTCTCTGGACTGACGTTTTCTCTTGACTGAATAATAATTTCAGCCAAGAAAACATCCACCTAAGCTCTTGCACAATATGAGTGCCATGCTATGTGAGTCAGGGTCATGAATGCTTCACTTTGATCTTGGTTGTGGCATTTTTGGACTGGTGGGGGTGTCACCCCGCTTCTCCACCTGCATGCTGGAGGGACGATGCTGATGGTAGGAAAGTCCAGTGTCTAAACTGAATACCTCGCTAAAGGACACCCTAAAATCACCCTGACAGACTGAATATAGACTAACAGTCCAGCAGGTTGTATAAACGGGTCTAAGAAAACAAAACTGTGAGGCAGAAGTCCTCTCTTGTGCTTGAAGCTGCCCCTCAAGACTCTGCTCTCTGGTGCCCAGGTGCTCGCTGACACAGGGCCGCGTGACGCAGAGAAGACACTCCTTGTGTGGAGCCCCAAGCAGGCGCTACTGTGGGCCGCTCCACACCCACACAGGCCGGAAGAGCCACAGTGGGACAAGCGAAGGAGAGTGTGCACCGCTGCTGGGGGCAGAGCCAAGTCAAACACGGCGGCCCCGCGGGGAGAGGAAGTGGCTGGGAGTTCTCCCTGATGGTCTGGGAGCCATGTTGTGGGCTGGGGAGTGTGTGAATGTGACTGTGTGTGAGAGTGTGTGTGACTGTGTGTGACTGTGTGCATGTGAGTGTGACTGTGTACGTGAATGTGAGAGTGAGTGTGACTGTGTGTGAGTGTGACTGTGTGTGTGAGTGAGTATGTGACTGCATGTGTGTGTGACTGTGTATAATTGTGTGTGTGTGTGTGACTGTGCGTGACTGTGAGAGTGAGTGTGTGAGTGTGAGAGTGTGTGTGATGGTGTGAGTGTGACTGTGTCTGTGTGTGTGTGGCTGTTGCGTGTATGTGACTGTGTGAGTGTGTGACTGTGTGTGACAGTGAGTGTGAGTGTGAGCGTGTGTGCGTGTGCATGTGTGTGTTGGATACCAAAAAAGCAATGATGCTAACGCAGAAAAGGAATCCAATCATCACTGAAAGATTTCAGCCACAGCAAATGGAAACGCGGTAGCAAAGGCCCGCTGACCAGCCTGAGGATGTAGGTCTGTTTTCCCAAACTGCCTTCCCGGGCCACCTCCAGAAGCACTGCCCACAGTTCCGGGTTAGTCCTGCTGCCTATAAAGCATGGATTGTTTTTTCAAAGGAAAAGTGCAGGCAGGTAGATGGGAAGAAACCTGGAGGAGGCATTTTTACTTATTTCATTTAGCTGCACGTCTTGGGGGCTCCGCGCCGGCCTGGGATGCGACCCTGGGTTGTATGTGAAACACTCTTGCCTGGACGGGGCAGACCTAACCGCTCCTCCACCAGGGTGCACCGAAAAAGCACGGAATCGGATTCACTGCTCTCCCCTGGCACGTGGCATTCAGAAGGCACCACCTGTCCCAGTTTGCCTGGGACTCACCTGGTTCAGCACTGAATTAATGTCCCAAACCCAGAGAAATGCCCCCAGTCCTGGAAACTGAGTCCGTTGGTCGTTCTAAAGGAATCTCATTGGAAGCTTTTTCCCTGCATACCTTAAGACGTGGTTCAATTAGCCCTTTAAAAAAAATGTTAATAAAGGACACATTCTGGGGGGAGGGCGGTTGGCAAATGAGATAAAAGGGGTCAGTTACAGGGTGAAGGCAGAAATGGACGATGCTGGGAAACGTAATGCACTATATACAGATGTAGATGTACGAGTCACACCTTAAACCTACACGTTATGATGCAATGTTCCTTCCAAAGTTCTTTACAAAATGATACATTTTTAGGTGCAGTGACTGTCTTCTGATAAATGGAACATAATTCGAAGGAAAACTAACTGCATATTCCAAACAGCGGACCACATATAAGGTGCAAAATCCACACGTTTAAAAGCTGTTTTTAAAGGTGTTCTCTCATAGTTTTATGTGAAGATGCACCGTTTTACAGTGCTGCATGGTGCATTCAAAAGCAGTAACCTTTCCATTTCAACATGCTCAAATTTCTTTCAACTTAACACTTTACGAGCTGTGGGCTGAGAGGACTCCGCCCGTGGCGTTGTGACCCCTGGAGGTTGTGGCCTCCCCTGGGGTTCTCTGTCCTTAGAGTGGGGACAAGTCAGGTGCCATGAGGCTCTCCCCCAATCTCCAGTCTTTGCTCACACCCCTCCAGCCTCCTTCATGGAATGTCCACTTCTCACACTTTCCAGATGCACTGTCTGGAAGAGGCAGATGCACAACGATACACCGTGGTGAAAGCGCCATCGAAGGCTCCAGCAGGAGATGTTGAGGAAGTACTGAAAAACTTCCTCCTTGTGGCCTGATCACCATCTGACCCATGTCGCTCAAGACCACTTCAGATCTTTGTTTGCCCCTCCAGGTCCTCAGAGACCCCAGGCCAAGGGCAGCCTCTCATCTCACTGCTTTGAGATTTTGGAAAGAGAGTGAGTTAAGGCTGCCAGTGAGGCCGTGTCTTCAGGCAGCATATTCCAAATAAACAGCTCAGTGAAGGCATTCAGACCTGAAAGCAACCTTTTCTTCTGGAAGAGCCATCTTCAATAATCTTGCTAATTGAAGAAAAGTACTTCTCGAACCATAGACCATTTCCCATAATCTTTTATTTCGTATTTATCTTTTTCATTACCAAAGTAAATTTGGAAAGATAAGGAAGAGGGCTAACCTTTAAGGAACAAAGTACATTATTTGTGAAAGATATTTTGATAAATACCCTGACTTTTGAGGGAAAAAAGGAATTTCTTGCCCAGTGAAATATTCACTTCTCTATCGGTATTTCTCAATAGCTCATAATACCAATAAGGCACAGTTCTACCCAAAATTACAGCGACATTTCCAGGCAGCCTCCTTCTGGGAAAAACAAATTTTATATCAATAACCTCTAAATACAGGGATTTCTTTATTCAATTTTCTGGTCTGCAAATCATATTAAGAAATCGGTCTCAGTGTACCCTGGCGGCTCAGGCATTGAGCCACTGGCGTGTGGACCACGTAAAGCCTAAGGGTCCAGGTTTATGACCTGGTACTAGGGTGAAAAAATGAAATAAACAAAATGCATCGTCTTCGTCTTTCCTGCCTGCTTTTTTCATTTCTGCCTACCTTTCTTCCTCTCTTTAAGAAAAAGGGAATCAGCCTTTAAGCAGCTACCTTTCCAAAACAGAAAATACTCAAAAACTAAAACTATACAAAAAGTATTAGAAGTTATTAAAAGGTGACTCCACAGACCTAAACTTGATTGTCTCAGTGGAAATTCTAACAGCATTCCATTTGTCAGTAAAGATTATCTCCACTATCGTGCTTTTGTTCTCTGGTCCCCAAGTAGTTGCAATGAGGGAAATGATATTTCTAAATTATAAAGAAGTATCCTTTCCAAAAATTTAATAGCAGTATCAATGATCAAACTGCTAATTAATGGTTCCAAGAGGAGTTACAGACAAGAACCAAATAATGAACAGATTATAGTAGGTACATAATCAGATTGATAGAACTGTTCGAGTCATTGAGAAAACATAGAATCAGACTTCAACCAATTCTAATAGATTTATTTAAAGCTGCTAAAAGAGGATTTGGAGGAGGTAAGTTTCCAGCAAAAGTTAAAAGTAGGTTTTAATTACTATTTGTGCTTTAGTTTACTAGCTTTGAACCAGGGATATAGCCATGCGTTCTACCATGAGGGATGTAAAAAAAATCTGCAGAGATACGACTATGAAGATATTGAGAAACACACCAAGCTAACCTTTCTGAAAAGGGAAACTTGAACTAGTTCAAAACAATTATTTCCAGGCTGCCTTCTCATTAACAGTGAAAACCTTTTGAGTTGAGTGATCAGAGATGATTTCTGGAGCTTCATCTATGTTCATTCTCAAGATGGAATCCCTTGCACCTTTCAGGGGGCCCCACACTTGGCCAACTGGGAGGGGAGGCCCCATCCACTTGATTCTTAATGGTGGGTCCCAGATGGATTGGATCTGGTAGCAAAGAGAACCATCATGAGGTCAGGGTAAGTTTCTGAATGAATTCCATCTGCAGATGCCACAGAGGTGTCCCATTCCATTCTTAAACCATTGCAGAGTCATGCCATTTGGAAGTTCTACCAGAGAAATAAGACTCAAAAGGAAAATGGCAGACACACTCATTGAAACTGAGCGCCTGCCCTGATATTCTGACACCCTGTTTCCTACAGCTCAGGTCTTCAAAAGGGTTCCTTTACACACAGGATGTTTGCTATTCACGGCCACGGGTAACAGTCCTGCTCAAGCTCTCACCTACTAACCCATACAGCCTGTGTGCTGTTACCTGTGCAGGTCTTCAGAACCTGGAGAAGAGGGAGGCCAATAAGATTCCTGCTGCCCTGTGTGGGAATCTGGTCTCAGAATTGGATCCCAAGGCTCCCAGAGTCAGAAAGAGTGAGGGGGCATCAAACACTCAGGATGGAAAAGGCTGCCGCCCAACCTGAAAAGCCAACAGTGATATTTGTCAGACACCTTTCAAAAGAGCAGAGACATCACCTTTTGTGGACTGGTCTATGCTGAGCCCAAGGGATATGGGCCGACTGATGCCAGGCCCTGTAGAGTTATCCAGATATGCAAGGAGAAAAGCACTGGTGTACAACTCTATCCCCGGAGGGGTCGTTCCTTTGTTCCTGTGACAGTACCGATGTGCAAGGGGCTGTCACGGTTTCTGCGGTCCTGCAGTCTTCCTACACACTCCAACACCCCCCGCCCCTCTCTCTCATCTTAAAACGCTGCAAAACAAATGAGCCAAATCAAAAGGACTGAGTCTGTATCATTAAATTAGAGCTTATCAAAAGGAAGGGGCAGAGGAGAGAAACTGGGTAAAACTGGGGTCCATACACAATGGACAGAACCGGACTGTTGGTGAACTTGAGGCATCACATACAGACGATGATTCACCACCATGCACACCTAGTTAATGTTAGGGTACACTTTGCCCTCCTGCAAACTCCATGAGCACAGACTATCATAATTTTATGTAAAATTTGAAAGTACAAGAAAAGATGGGTGATGAGGCGAAGAGCATGAGCTGGACCCTAGGTCCATCAGCACAGTTCCGCTGGGTGACCCTGGACAAGTTTCCTGCCTTCCTTAACTTCAATTTCCCCATCTGTAATGTGGAGATAACACAGAAGCTGAATCACAGGGGCTGCCCCATTTAAGATGCTGAGTCTTGGCAGGGGCAAGAGTGGGAAGTCCTCCAGCAGTGGAGATGGTGGTTATCAGCACTATTACTACTTAGAGTAAAGCAAACACATGCACAGACCAGAGGGATGTGGAGGATGGAAACCAGACTTTTGGTGGGATCACAGTGCAGCACAGATACATACCAGACTGCACGCATCTGAAACCTATAATGTTATAAGCCAATGTTACCTTAATTAAAGAGAAAATGCACCACCCAGAGCTGGGTCCACAAAAGCCCAACTTCAAGTACAAGAGACATGCTAGCTCCCTTTCCACTTTGTAATTCTGACCACACCTGGAAACAGAACAGGTTCCCCTTATTTCACAGCTCAGAACTTATCCTGCCCTGACGGCGAGAAGGTCTTCATCTAAGATTGGTGCTCAATTCTGAAAAGAAACGCAGCATCCTGTGAGAAGAGCCCGGCCCTGGGTCCCACCGGAGAAACAGGACAGCCCCATGCACTCTGATGGACTCTGAACGGCCTCCCGGACCTCCAGCCTAAGGCCATGTGGTGGCTGGAATGATGGCAAAGCTACAGACAAAATGCTCAATCCCAGATGGAACTCCTCCTTGCGGTGCACAGGACTCGTGACCATCCCTCTCCCAGCGGGCATTTGTTTCAGAGAAAGGATTTCCTAAGTGGGGGACAATCAACCATCTGGGACCTCTGGTTTCAGTGAAGAAATAAGACTACTGAGAACAAGGAAATCCATATAACTGTTGATTTATCAGAAAATTTCTCGAGATGCAAAACGTTGAGTTCCACAATGTGGTCTTGGGAAAGTCACTTATGCCTTCGGTGCCTTCGTGTCCTCATTTGGAGAAAGGGTCCTTAACAGCAGCTGCTCCGGAGGGTTATTCAGCAGATGAGTGAGCTAATGCACCTACAGCAGTTAAGGCAGCTTTCTGGAACCGTTATTATTAGCATTATTAAGACAAAGAAAAACACTGTTCTCAAATCAGCCGAAGTTGGAAAGAAAAGTTTCCTTATTTCATGAACACTAATGAATCAACTAGGATTAATCATTACTTCTGAAATGAGTATAATTTTTATGGTGATAGCTTTAACAAGGCTTATTTTTCAAAAAATATAATCACATAAGCTGGATTTGTGCAGAGCCTGTTCAGTTTTAAAGGGCTTCCACGTATCACTTTCCCCACAGAGAATTCTGCTGAGACTAAGAGAGACTAATATGGCTAAGAGATGAATGTGCACCTCTGGTTAATCATTAATTACTGTGGCTCTTGGAAGAGTCGGTCCCATTGTCAAAAGCTTTAGAAAACACGGCTTGGTGCCCACAGCCGGCTAGATACGTGGTGAAATGCTTCTGAAAACCGTTTCTACCGCTGGACGACCCGTCCACCTGAGAGTTTAGGGTGCTGGTGGTAAAAGGCAGCGCGGGCCGGGTGCGCCCTGGTGAAGCAGTGGTTAGGCCAATTGCCTCCGAGGGAGTGCAGGCCTCATACCCTGGGTTCGAATCCTGGGCCCGAGGGTGGGGAGTGTGAACAACTAAAAACACAATGCTTCCTTCTCCTCTCTCCTCTTGCCTGCCTACCTGCTCGCCTTCATTCCTGCCAGCACTTTTCCTTTAAAAAACAAACAAAAAAGAAAGAAAAGCAGCACAGGTCCCATACCCTCAGGTGTCTCATCAACTGGCTGATGACTTGATTGCCAGATTCGGAAACAGGGTTGCTCTGAAACTCTGACTTGTGAGCTCTAGCAGCTGCTCCCGCTGCCACCGCAGGGAGTGCTTTTTTCCTGTTTGTCTTTCTGCTTACCTATCCTCTTTTTTCCGGGACAGAATCACAGTCTGGGCCACCCTCTGCCTCTCTAGAAAGCCACCGAGAGCTTCTCCTGCAGACCCAGCTCTTCCTGCTGCCTGCCTGGAGGAACCTCTGCCCTGCTTGAGGGGACAGAGGAGGTGACAGGGAGAGGAGGCCTCCAGCACAAACAACCGGTCCCGAGGGGCTGTTTGCTTAATTCCTGTGGGACTATTTTATTTGGCAGATGACTCTTTGCATGCTTTCTGATAAAGGAAAGTTTAGAAGCAGTTTGTTTTTTCAAGAAATCACTTAATGAGCATAACCAAACAGTCCATAGTGTGAATTTTTCTGCCAGTGGACGCAAGCTGCAGGTGTGCCCGGGCAAAAACCCAGCCAGATCCCTCCCGGCTCTGAGAGCGTGCAGATGTTGGTCGCAGGTCAGAATCCCAGCGCGTGAGGACAAAGAACACTCAGGCCTGAGTCCCGGGGTCTCCGGAGAGAGCACTTGAGAATCCCCTGGAACAATGACCCAAGTGGAAAACTATTCATAAAAATCTTAGCAAGGACCCTTAGTGTGATGTTGACCTCGGCATCCAAGCAGAACTTTAACTCATGTTCAGCAGATGGGGGCCGCGTGTTACTTTAACCGGGAGAGATCTCCAAGTGAAGCATGAGATGGAGGAGTGGGTTGCCATAGCAACAGGGACTTATAGTTTTCACTTCCTGCCTGGCATCCTTAGGTTTTAGCTTAAGTGCTGAATTGGGAAAAATAAAGAGGCTTTTCATTTCTGCAGAAGGAAAGATTATGTTATTTCATACTAAGCCTTAACACAGAAAGCAAGGAGACAGGTAAAAAGAAGGCTTATGTCATTAAATCAAAACTTTGTGACTTGAAAACGTGTGTATATGTATGTGTATTTGCGTGTGAGTATCTCTGTGTGTGTTTGCGTGTATGAGTATTTGTGTGTGTATTTGAACACAGGTTTGGGTTTATTTAATGTCTCATGCAGTCCTCTTAAAGAACAGTCCACCAGCGTATTCTGTCAAGGTGGTGTTAGGTGTCTGCCTCCACTCTTGAAGAGTTTGATCAGTTAAGAACAAACCCTAGAGAGAGATTCCTTTTTTTTTTTTTTTCGTTTTGTATAAAAAGCGCTTTTGTTTTGATTTCGTTTTCAAAAGACTGGTTAGATTATAATCTGTCTCCAAACTCATATTACCTTTAGGTTTAAATCAAGACTAGAAAATGCCAAGCCCTAGATTTTCCTTTTCCTAGAAGAAATGACAAGTCTTGGACAACAAAAAGCAAGTCCTAGTGACTTTTTAGTTTTTTTTTTTCAGTATTCTAATTCTGCACCTTCAATAGGACACTGTCTGTGGGACCAAACCTGCAGAGTATGGTTGAGATGGAACATCCCCCCATTAGCTGTCAAGCAGCAGGAAGCCAAACGAAGGTCTAACCTGAGACAACAACCAGTGTGAAGTTTTGGTAAATCTAATGTAGTCACTGCCCAGGCTGGCCTTGCCCAAGATAGCGAGCCATACTCCTGAGAATAAACAAAAGAGTAACAATAAGCAAAAGTGTTTGCATGTTTTAAAAGGAGGACACTTGCTACAGCCACGCTGGGTGACAGCACGACACTGTGCTTTCATCCTGAGTGTGCTCATGAAGACACTGGCCGTCCTGCCCCCAAGAAGGGGAGCATCTGGCCGGGGCATGGCGTGTCACCAACAGCGTCTCATAAAGTTGATTTCTTCTTTCTGTATCCAAGATATGGCTCAAAGGTTTTTAAGCAACGTTATATCATTCCCACAGGGCATGTGTCCACCACTGTCTATTTCATTCTAGGACAGAATCCCATGAAAGCACCAATTTTCTAAGAAGGAGGAGAGAATTGAAAAAAAATCACAAGCACGGATTACTTCTTTTCTGGATTCAGAGTTCACCCAAGTTCTGATTTTTGTAGCTTGGTTTTCACCATGTTAGATTTGGGATCCACAATAAATTGAGCTGTGCATTTTCTTGATTTGTGATTGTTATTCTAATGGTTAGGTTAGTTGCCAGTTTCAGGCATAAGTGGATCCTGATGAATTTGCTGCATAAGATGATTTCTAGAAATGACAAATGACTGTACTTCAAACTTGCTTCAAAATTCTAATTTACTGGGTTAAATGAGCTCCCCTTAGCTTTCCAGGCAGCCCCAGGAGGCTAACCTGGAGACAGCCACAGTACGTGCTAGAAGGTGAGTCCAAGGGCATCATGCAAAGAAAAATGAATGGAAATAAAGGAAATTCTACTCCAAATAAATATGGTTCCAGGTTAGTATCTTCTTCTATTTTTTAAGGAAAGGTGCAGGCTGGAATGAAGACAAGTGGGCAGACAGGGAGAGAGAGAGAGGAGGAAGCAGCACTCTGTTTTTATTTAGTTGTTCATTTTGGTCCCCTTCCCTAGCCCAGGGTCTCGAATCAGGTCCTTGGAATGCATGTGGATGATGCCAGCTAAAGACGACTGACCTAACCACTACTCCACCAGGGCTAATACCTTAATCTTGAGATTCTTTTTCGCCCTACTGTGCATGTCTGGAGCTGTCCTAAAGGCTTTGAAGGGGAAAGTATAAGACAAATGGGCAGAAGGATGTTAACTCTCACTATTGATGAGACAATTCTATCCATATTCATTAGATAGAATTGGATACACAAAATGTTTAGAGGGATGAAGAACTAACAATCCAAGTTAAGTTTAAAAAAAAGAATAACAGGCATCTTCAATCTGGACAAACAAGATTGCAGGGAAAACAATGTTGACGCAAAATGTGATTTTTTTCTTTTAAACTGTGATGAAGGGGCAAAACAGGAAATGTGCCATCTAACGGTGCGGAGAGGGAAGACGAGAGGCGCTGACCACCTCCGCCCTGGTAAACAGCCATGGTGACCATCCACGCCCAGAACAACACTCCACTGATCCATTAAATACCAGCTCCTCTTTGCCCCCGACCTCCAGCCCGTGGCCACCATTCGATCACCACTCCAGTTGCAGCCCATGAACTTTGCTACAGTAGGTTGTTGGAGACATGCTGAGGTGTGTGCCAACATGGGACTGTTAACTCAAGAATCCTAGAATTCCACAGTTATGTGTCCACCGTTCTGCAGTTCTAAGTTACCAGTCTAATATATATATATATGATGCCAGCGGGGGAGTAGCAGTTGGACACTGTCCATTAGAGACCACCTCTGACCAAGCAAAGAGATTGGCCCCGAGGGGTCACGCCAGTTCAGCACCATCTCACGGAGCCTGCTCAGCCCCTGCTCAGTCTTGCCTGACATGGCTTGGCCTGCAGGCCCCACAAATGTTTGCAGTCTCCTTTCACGGGTTCCTTGGAGCTCAATTCTGGTTCAGGCTGCAGAAGGCCATGGGAATGAAAATGAATGGATCTTCCAGGCCTGCAGACATACCATCAAAGCCTTTCAGTTGACAGCATCCTGAGAAACACCTCAGTTAAGTTTCTTGGCCTGAACTTGAAACAGATGGTTGGTGACAGAGGCTGGGGTCTGGGTTTTCTTGTGTCTAGCCCCAGCCCTAATGACAAACACTAAAGTACTTCCGCTGTTCACAAGGCCATGAACACAGGTGGTGATTTTCCTCCCTTTCTTCTCTTGGTAAGAATGGGCCCTAGAATAGAATGTTCTGGATGTGCAAGGAGCCATCTCCTATGGTTGGCAGGCTCTGTTCCCACCATGGTTCCATGTAGGGCAGCAAAGTCTGGTTTCCAGAGTCTCCAGGTAAGAGGGCCCTCTAAGTTATGGGTGAGGGTGTGGGAGATGAGAAGGCTCACAGACATGGCTTCCTGACTCTGCTAACCACCCACGCCACAAAGCCCACTGCCTGGGTCATTCAGCTCCCCAACTCAGGGGTCAGCAGGATTCTTATTTTTCTTTAACACCTTAAGACCCCAAGAAATGAAAGCCCCTTCCAAACAAGGGTAGGGAATTGGCCAGAAAGAAAACTAAAGAGCCCACTAGGGCCTGGGCAGAAGAAAGAACCTAAGGAGGAAACTTGGGTGGAAGGTGGGTTCTCCTCTGCCATCTCGTCCTAACAACCTCGAGTTCCTTCCTCAACGTGCAGCAGAGCTCAAGGCATCTGCTCCAGATTGGGGTGGCAGGGCACCAGTTACTAAAGGCAGAATGTCCTTGCATCATCTGAAGGATTCTGATCTGGAGTCAAGTTCACGTTTCCAGCAGGGCAAAGGCACCAGTGGGGTGCAGAGTACTGCCTGAGCTGGGTGGTGGGCTGGGTCTCCCTCAGCCTCCTGCCTTAATTCATTTTTTAAAATATTCTCAAAGTTGGCAGCCTTGGGACAACGCTGCAATCTTATCCTTGTCTCCTATTACAGGCCATTCTCTCTGCATAAGCAGCAAACAGTTTGCTTATTTTCTAAACGCACATGTAGCTTCAGTCATAGGCTGCCCTGACCTTACTTTTGGCCCGAGGTGCTTCCAGCTACGCGCACCATTTCAGTGCTGTCGCCGAACGAGGTCTTGGCTACCAGCTCACAAGCGGCGGTCAAGCTTTAGGTTAGAAGATGTTCTCAGCTTAAAGACATCCGTGCTGCTTCTAGCCCAATGGTTATCTAACTCTTCAGCGCTGCTCTCTTTTGCTTTCGCTGTGCTATTTAGATTTTATTAAGGCGCTAGAACTATAGATCAGAGATCTGGAGAAAAGGCAGAAGTCAAAGATAGCTTTACATATTCTTTTTTAACTTAAAAAAGGAACTTGCATTTTACCTTATATTGTAAAGTTAAAAATAAACCCCAAAATGTTTCCTTAAAATTCGTGTTATCAAGTTGAAAGGGCATTCCATACAATAACCAAGTGCTGATATCTATTTTATAAAACATGCTCGTACTACTTACTATGACATTTTAGTATAACATTAATATAACATCTTCCAGATACCACATCAATGTCACAACACTTACACATTCTATTCTGCCATTTGATAATCAATCAAAGATTGTCACACATTTTCCGGCCACCCACGTTGGCTCTTAAAGACTAAACTCACCAAAAGAATAAAGAGAAAAAAGTCTTCGCTTAGATATTTGGTTAACTATTGTGTCCTGTGATACAGGCGGAAGGAAACCTTTCTTCACAAATTATTCATTTTAGTTAAATTTGAAGATGCTAGGAATTTGTTGTTCTGCTTATTCTGGATTGTCACTTGCCTCTATCTGACTTCAATCACGTAAGAGTAACCGTCTGTCCTGGTTTGCCAGACAGTTCTGATGTGCGGCGGTGGGCCCCGGACACTGGCCGGGTCTCCTCGCCACCTGTATTCCCCAAGGAGGCAGACGGAAGCGTGCAGATTCGGGATTTGTTGGCTCGCTCCTCCCACGTTGAGAATTGTTCATGTTTCCAGGGCTTTGTGTCTTTCCCGGGCCCTTCTCCCCTGTCCTCTGTGTATAACAAGCTCTTTGTCTGAGCGCCAGAACACTCTGGAGCTTGTAGAACTTTCTTCCAGGAGGAGTGGGCCACGGGGTTGGTGTCAATTTTCGACTTAGAGATATTTCCCTGAGGGAGAGAAATTACTTACCAACCTATCATGTTATCAGCCTCTTCCTGCTCTTCTAGTCCTGCTTATCTGAGCATGAAAGGAGGGGAGGAAGCTTGCTTTATTACTTTCAGAGAAGATTTAATAAGCTACCTGACCACTGAACATCCAGATGAATGGTGTTGACAGGAACACGCTTTCCAATTAGCAACTCTACCTGCTTATTTTGGAAAAATCCAAAAAAGGGTATCCTTTTACCTGCTCAAATTACTGACCACAGAGGACCTGGTTTGAATGAATAAATGAGACTCTTCTTGTCCAAGACCAGCCTGAAGAGAAAAGGCTTCACTATAGAAAATATGGTGGGTTTTTTGACCTTTCTGGTTTCATTAAGAAAAGACAAGGAGAAGACAGCATGAAGGAACCAAACAAAATGGTGTGTGTGTGTGTGTGTGTGTGTGTGTGTGTGTGTGTGTGTGTGTGTGTGTATGTTTAGGGGTGTGTGTCCAAGAAGAGTTATCTTCAACTGTCTCCTAAGACTCCCACCCTAACTATCTAGTGCTATAAATCACACTAAGCCTTGAACTGACAGTGATATGAGAGGAAGTCACAATGTGTCAAGTCCCAGGAGAAACGATACTGCAGACTCTCAAGTTCAACCACAGAGGAAGTCAGGCAGAGCCTAGCTAGACCCTCCCCGCACGGAACTCTATGACATACTTGTAATGTCAACGACCACAGCTGCACGGTGACCTGAGGTATACTGACTATCGATGAGCCAATGGCAATAGGTTAAATATCCAGATACTGGAAAACTGCAGGCACAGAAAAAACCCTTAAGTGGTGCTTCCCTTAAGTGGCCCATACACCGAGCATGTCATGACACCCTTACCTGTAGGGACAGAGGGAACAGCAGTCCCGCCATTGACATGCACTCATTGTAATTGGCAGAATGTGGGTGATGAAGAAATGGACATGACTTCCTGAATAATCAGTCGTATGTGCTTTTGAGTCACTGAATGCTTAGAAGGACTTCTTTCTAAACTATTTCCTAGGTAGGCAATGGGATGGTCATTCACGAGCCAATCACAAAGTCATAGAGAAGTAAGTCCTTCCTAGGCTGTTTCTACTAGAGGCCTAGCTTCTGTCACCCAGTGCCACTCATGGGGAGTGACTGCACATAGTTGACCATGCTGAGAAGTACTGCTAAGAATGACTCCTAAGTTCACTACTTTCCACAACTCAGTCATGCAGGTTGTCTTATCAAATGAAGGGCTCTTCATCAAAAGCAGGGCACCACTCCCAGGGAGAGCAGGGAGCCAATCTGCCCAGTGTCAATCAACAAGGGCAGCTCTAGTACATTTGTTTCACCCAGAGCGGGCGGGGGGAGAGAAAGAAAACAGGGGCGCCTTCAGATGAATGATGATGTGGCCAGTAAAGAAAGCAGAGGTCACTGAGGGGAAAAGGGCTGTCAGTGGTTTGGAATAAGATGGCCGTATTGAGGAGACTGCTGGGGTGGGGCTGTGAGGAGCAGCCGTCAGGGCGTCCTGGCTGTAGGGACAGAGCGGACCCTGAACTCTCCCACTCTCCTCTGGGACCTGCAGCTTCAAGTTCACAGTGCCGCCAGGTGAACAAAAGGCCGGACCATAGACGGACAGCGCACCGGGTGCCATCTTGGCTCAAGGGTCACCTCTGCACGGGCCGCCCTCTCTTTCAGGCCGTCCGTGGAGCCAGAGCCCACGCGTCAGCTGAGTGGCCATCCTCCGCGGGCTCCCAGGCCCAGATTGCAGGCTAAGAATCTGTTTCACGCCAACACATATGGACTGGTCTCTCTCACAATCCAAGACACCTCAAGATCCTCCTACTCAACATGGAAAGGCCATCTGCTCCCCGACAGCCACGCTCACTAGGGGACCCACAGCAGAGTCGAACCTTCAGTCAGGATTCTGCCTTGGCTTCTTAAAGTTTGTCCTATGAAGAGGACACATGTCGCACGTCATTACTGCACCTTTTTGTGATCAAGTGGTCATAATTATCAGAAGGAAAATGAAAGCGCAGTGTGAGGAGAGGTTAACTTATAAATTATCTTTAATGATTTGTTGAAAGGAAAAGGGATTCATCTCCCTCCCGCTCATTCACTCTTCTCTCCACCAAAAAAAATAAAAGAAACAAGCCACAAACATAAAAGCAAACAAACTCTCAAAGCACCTCACTGAGGAGATAAAAGAAAGATGCTTCTCTGCCTAGGAGCTGGCTGCTCACGCCTGGAAAACAAGCGCGCCCGATTCATCGGGAAACCACACTGTTACCACCAGCCACCAGCCACCTGCACCCAGCGCCGACTGTGGTCATTTTGGAGACCCATGATCAGCAAATTCACGCTTTGCCTTCTAAGGTATTTCTGCTTGGGCTTTCCCATTTTTCAACCGTAACCTAGCCTATCGTTTTTTTCCTTAAAAAAAAAACACCCACGGCCTATATCAAACAACCTGTAAATCTTTTATGTTATGGTAATGGAAACCTCAAACAACAGAAAACTATCCAAATGTTGCAAAGGTTATACAATCAACGATTTAATAAGCCCACGAGGGAAAGAACTGCAAACAAATACCTATGGACTCTGGGATAAAATTTAGTTGACAAAACAGTGGTGTGTTTTAAAAACACACCAGTCTTCCCTCCCTCCTTTCTCTTTGAACTTCGCCTCCTCCTCATGCTAGGACCTGGCATATACAGGAGATTAGATTTCTTCTTTATAAGGCTGAACCGCAGGTGAGTCCCAAATGCATTTTCTCTTCCTGCATCTCGTCAGGATTTGGGGGGGCAAGAAAGCATTCCACTTCCATTTTTGGCCAGATGAAGATGATTAGTTTTTAACTGAGATACCACTGTCTTACAATAATTCGTAAGTTTCAGAAGGCTAGGGTCACACCTTAATCAATGGTTCATCACGCTGGCTGCCACCACTACTAGTTTATAACGGCCCAGATTCATATTTACAAGAAAAGATGAAATCGTGTCTCTTCTGACAACATGGATGAAACCTGAAATGATAATGCTAAGCAAACTAAGCCAGGAAGAAAAATACTGGATGGGTTTGCTCACATGTGGAATATAAAGAAACAAAGCAATTAGTCTAAGAATGCCTGACAAAAATACTCTTAGACTCTGAAATGAACAGTGGCTACTAGAAAGGGCAGGAGGGAGGAAGAAGGGAACCTTGGGTAGAGGATCAGACTGGCAGTCATGCTAACTGAGGCCACAGTCTCTCCCTTGGTGTAACGGTCAGTGATGTACAAATTCAGAATCCCTGAAGTTAAGGACCTTGGCCCCTACTGTTTACACACACACACACACACACACACACACACACATACACACACACGGCCCAGAAACTAGGATTATACACAGTATTTGCATAAAAAATTATTGCAGGAGGGAGCGAGGGAGGGGAAACAGCAGCAGTGTTTGCTAGTTACTAGATGACTCAGGCCTAGTGATTCTCTCTCTGGATCCTGTGCTCTGACATGGAATGTGATATTGCTTTCACACAGACTATATGGCACACTAAAAGCTTTGGGGTTTGTCCACAGCTCACTCTGATGATCAAAAGTGCAAAATGCAAAAATGCTCTTTCGGAGGAGATAGTAGCAAATGTATTAACAGCTCTGCTCACAAACACTGCTTCCCACGTCAGCTGTGTGTGGAATTTCAAGTGTGACTTCTGTGAAGGGTGATGCCTGCCAATCAAACGAGCCACTTATTTTAACTGGCATCTGCATGAGCACCTGAAAGAGAAGCTGGATGTCTTTAGCCTTTCAGGGCTAAGGACGAGGTTCTGGAGCTTACTGAGGAGTAGGAGTGTGAGTGTGTGTGCGTGTGTGCGTGTGTGTGTATGTGTGTGTATGTGTTCCTCCAGCATCCCTCCCCATCATCCCTGCAGGTACAGCCCTCCTCCTCCCAGGGAGCATGCTGACACGCCTCTCCATCACTGACTTTTTGCTCAGGTGAAATCACCTCACCCGGACGCACACGTGTGCATGTTTTCTATCAGCAGGAAATGATTCCTCAGCCCTACACAGATCCCTGCTTTTCAAAGGAGACTGTCTCCTTAGCATCCACACTGCCACTCGAGTACCGGGTCCAGACTGATAGGAATTCCCTCCCTGACAGCTTTCAGACTCAAGATTAGACGGGTTGCCTTCCTCTCTGGGTGGGACAGGGGGTCTGGGGGTCGCACATCAACGCCACACCACCTTTATGTGGTGCCCTGAGCTAAGCAGGTAAGGGACAGCTGTGCCGCTCCCCGCCCCCCACCCCGCCCCCACCCGCCCCTCCAATCACCCTTTCACTCCCAGAATTCCTCCCAGAATTCAAGCCCTTTTGAGGCTAGTGCAACACAAAACGGCCAGGAGGCGGGCCCACAGCAGCCTTGTGGAAGTGGCGGGTGGAGGGCTGGAGTTTTACGGGGACAGATGTGTCACTGTGGAGATGCGACCAGGCCCCAAGTGGCAGGGGTCCTGGTGCCTCCGGGGAAAAGGCAGGAAACTCGTAACAGCAGAAACCCCTGGAACCTAGTCTGAAATTAATGACCGCTTGGAAGGGAGAAAGTCTTTGGGAAAAGACACCTGATTTATGAAAAGGTGCTGAAAAGTCAAGGAGCTGCACTGTGCCCAGATTGAGCCCAGAGAGCCCCCACTGGGAGTGTTCATTACCTTGTAAGAAGGTAACCTGCAGCGCAGGTGAGGAAGGGCGGAGTGAAACCCAGCCCAGGTGGAGAAGGAGGCAAGCTCTCCGTGTCAAGGAAGAGGTGCTCTCCGTGTGTAAGGAGACACTGACTGGAGCCGGGACTGCAAGCTGCCACCGCCTGCACCCCCTGCCTCTTCCCACACAGGGCAGGTGCGGGCCACCCAGACGAGGGCCGTTGTCCAGGGGCTGGGGTCCTCGGAGCCTGCGTGGACGGCAGGCCTGGCCTCTCTGCTCCCTGTGTGGGCTTTCTGTAACTCCAAGGGTGGGCACCAGACCCCCCTGGGGGCCCCTGTAAGAAGCACACCCAGTGCCGCTGGGAGAACGAGGGCGGCTGGGCTGTGGCCATCACAGGCACCGTCTCCAGACGCCGCTGCAGGTGAGCCTCTCCTCCCGGGCAGGGTGACCGCCGTGCCCATGGAGGGGGGCCCAGCTGTGACACTTAGTGAGAGTGTCTTTCCTAATTGAAGTGTAATGCAAATATCAAGTGCAGACCAGGCCAGGGAAGAAACAGTGTTCTTATTTCTTCCTGAGATAAGAATATCCACTTCTGTTGACTAAAGAGAAAAAATATTAAGTGTTTGCTTTCCACACCCTCCCTCCAGGACATCGTGCGTGTTTGGATGTACTATGAATGCTGTTCCTTTTACAACATGGATGTGGCCCCAATTCACATGGAAGTTCTGAGCTTCCTAGTCACTTAGTGTCACCGTTTTGCTTTTTGTTTTTTTAAAGGAAAGGTATAGACAGGAATGAAGGTGACTAGGCAGACAGGCAGAAGAGAGGAGGAAGAAGCACTTTACTTATTTTTATTGAGTTGTCACATTGGTTGTCCCCGCCCCCCAGGTCTTGAACCCAGAGCCTCAGGGTGTTTGCGGACCTGGGCCCCGGGTGTGTTTAACTGCTCGGTCACCAGGATGTGCACTCAGAGTCGCTCTTACTTCAGAGGAAGGAAGGGAGAGGGAAGGAAGACGTACTTGAAGGAAGGAATAAAAGGAAGCATTTTTATAGGTTTTGGTTGTTCCCTTCAGCTCCAGGCCCCAGCCAGGGGCTTAGCCCGAACCTCAGTGCCTGCTGACGGTCTCTTACTGGTACTGCTTCTGCATTATTTTTCAAGAAATCACCAATGTAATGGACTCACAGGTAAGCCTAAATCAAGAGACCTAGGTAAACTGTATTTCCCTACAAACATAACAAGGGATGCCACTGAAGGACTAATTGAGGGAGAGCAAGCGTGACAGAAAAGCAGCAGAGCCCTTGGAAGCGAGCGAGGCGTATAAGACACAGTCAGCGACAATAACAGGGCAGTGAGTGCGAATTCGGACGCCCAGGTAGCTGCTGATTGTGAGCAGCAGAATGAGGATTTCTCTAGCCATAGGGGTCAGTTATCTTCCTCAGGGAAGCATAAGGAAGCTTTCATACTGCAACAGCAGCAGACAGCAGCAGACAGCTCCCGAACACGCTGCGGACTGCAGCGGGGTGCCCATCATCTTCCTGCTACCTCACTGGTCACCCCCTGCTTCAAGGGCCTCTCTTCTGGTCTCCATAGTCCTCCCAGAATTTACGCCAATCTCACCCATTAATTTTACCCCAGGGGGCTGGTTTCACATTCATCCTCTCTTCAAAGTCTTGTCAGGCTCTCTTCTAGGAGTATGTAACACCACTTAGCAGTTTTCAAGGGATCATCATGTTAGGGACAGAAGATCATCATGTTAGGGACAGAAGGGCCTCTGTGACCCTTGGCCAAGAACTAACAGCCTAGGGGAATTTCACTGCCCACTGTGTGTCACACTTCCTCCTGACAGGTAACCCACTAGTATGTTCACAGGGACTTTAGCTAATTCTAATTCAGTTGTAATGCTTCAGCCTACCCAACCCCCTTTACCCATCTTGCAGCCGATGCCATCTTGCATCTGAAATTCTCACATAAGGATAAAAAAAGAGTGGAATCCTAACTCAGCCAGTTCCTGGAAAATCCCTACTCTTCTTATGAATATGCCTTCCCCTCATTTTAGCTAACCCATAAGAACCTAACATACGTGGAACAGGGGGCAGATGCTGCTCTGCCTGGCTCGTAAATCTCAGAGGTGGGCTGGTGCCTTCACTGCAACAAACTGCCACGCGCTTCCGGAAGAGAGCCATCTTGAATTCATTAAATTCACCCTTAAATTCATTTCTGGGCCTCAAGAGCCCCACCCCCTAGGGGATCAAAGGCCAAGACCCCCCAAAAATCACAGCTGAGGAGTCACATGCATGCAGGAGATTTTGATTTTAAGTTAACTCCATCTCTAAGGTCCATAACACTGAAGTCTTCCCCTCTTCCCAGCCCCCATCGCTTTCCTCACATTGTTATTCAACCAACTGCTCATGAAGTTAATTAAGACAAATAATTTTCAATATTACTGCTTTTCACAATCACTATTGTTCTAACAGCATGGTTTTCTACTACTCTTCGTTGCAAAGACATCATGTTTGATTAGTTAGGGGTTGTATAACTTTGGTGGAATGGCCTGGAACTCTAACCACAATTTATCATATTATTTTTGTAAGAAAATGTATTTTGAATGAATTCCAACCAGACTGCTCACTCTAGACAATACCAGTGAACAAACAACATAAAACTATAAAAGGAATCCCATTATTTAGCCCACCCCTACTGTAGACAAAAACATTTAATATACAGAAAGGTGGAGCAAGGGAAGGAGTCTCACCAAATTTAATTCCAGATGGCATCTCTGCTGTCACCAAGCACCTGGTCCCACTGTATAATATCACCCTCAGCAGGAGCACAGCGATGAAGATGAATGTGCTTCCCCCAAAGTCCTAATGTATTCCAGTGCCAAAGAGTCATAAATATTTTTGAATTTTCCATATCACTAGTTCATTAATGCAAATGGCTGAGAACTGACTTATCATAAAGCATCTTTCTATTTTGAAGGAAAAAAATGAATATTCAAAGCATTTGCATTTAGGTAAAAATGCAAAAAGCTTCCAATTACAAAGAATGTAATGCAATTGCCCCAGGAGAGGAGGGAGGGATGGGGAGAGAGGAGAAGGAAGTAAGGGGAGGGGGTGCCATCCAGAAGTCTGTCCCTCCAGTCCTGAAACACGATTTGCATTCTCTCTCAGGGAAGCAATTTGAAACATTTCACTAACTCTTAACACAGTAACACACTGAAAGAAAACTCACTCTTCACGCCAAATGAGCTTAATTCCTGGGCAACACCAGGCCTCCCCCTCCTCTCCAAGTGTATCCCCTGGGTGGCCAAGTCCCATTGAGTCTGGACTCCCCCGCCCTCAAGCCCTGCCTGCTGGTACCCCTCCTCCCACCCCCACCCCACCCAGTTGAGGCCTGGCCGTCACAGGAGCCTCTTCACAGTTTTCCTGCCTCTGGGTTCCCCTCCCTCTCGTTCATCATCCACACTGGAACCAAAGTATCTTTCAAATATGGGGAGAGAAGCAGATGACACTCCCTGACAACCAGGCTTTCAGGATCAAGTCAAGGTCCTTGGTGGTCTGACTGGGCCCTTCCAGGTCTGGGTTCTGCTGGCCCTGGGCTCTGCACCTCCTGTGCCACCCTACTCAGCTGCGCCTTCACCCTGAGCATCTGTCCTTCCCCAACAGAAACCCTGCTGCCCTGCAGAGGGGCCCTCTCTCTTCCCTTTGGTTCTCAGCTTGCACAGAGTTCCCCACCCTTAGAACGGGTCCCATGTTCCTCTTCTCCGACCTCAAAGCAAACAGGCTGCTCTTCCTCCAGCTCAGCCCTGACCACATTCGTTGCTAAATGTCCGTCTAGATAAATCTCTGCCCAGGCAAGGACTGTGTGTCCTTCTCCCTGTTCTCTAGTGACCAGCACTGGAGCTAGGGTACAGTAGCTATTCAAGAAATCCAGTGAAGGAACGCCTGGGGGCTCCTACCAGACCAAAAGGTGGTGCCTGGGGCACGGCTCATGTGGAACTGAGGGGCCCAGGTTCAGGAGCTGGGGCAGGAGGGAACCATCAGAAGTGAACCAAAAAAATTTCAGAAATGTTTCTCCTTCCTCCTCCTTTCCTGCCTTTCCTTCCTCTAAAAAATAAAATAAATGAAAAAGATACAAAAACACTCATTCGCAGAGATGTATGCATCCCCATGTTTATTGCAGCCCTATTCAGGACAGCTCAGAACTGGAAACTACCTAGGTGCCCAACATCAGATGACTGGATCAAGAAGACCCTGCGCCAGTGAAAAATAAGGTGCTTTTCTCTGCTTTGCAACCTCCAGAGATCTTCTTGGATGCAGGCAGGTCAAACCCTTTCCCTCCCATGCTCAGGACTGAACCCAAGCCAGGCTCGTTGAAAAGAATGAAGACTCAGAAATAATTTTAAAATTAAATTTAAAATCACATTTTAAAATGTAAACTGATCTCTCAGTCCCAGAGGGTGAACCCAGGTCCTTGGGTTTTACATGATCTGCACCTTAGCAGCCTCAGCCACCTGAGCCACAAAGAGGCACCAAAAAACCTGCTTTTCCACCCATCTGCAGAGATGTCTGCACCCCCATGTCTGCTGTAGCCCTGTTCACAATAGCTAAGAACCAGAAATTACCTAAGTGCCCAACATCAGATGATGGATCAAGAAGACGTGGTCCATCTACACAGTGGACGCTACGCAGCCCTGAGAAGAGATGAAACCCTGTCATGTGAATCAACAGGGAGGGATCTAGAGGGGATGATGCTCAGTGAAACAAGTCAAGAGAAGAAAGATGGACTCCAGATGACCAAACTCATAGGTGGAATGTGAACAGATAAAACAAAGGAACAGATGAAACAAAAACAACTCTGAAACATCTGCAACAGAACTGAGATGACCAGAAGGCAAATGGGGCGGGCGGGGGCAAACGGTGGGAAGCCCCCTGGACATTGGGGAAGAACACTCGGTGACGTGATGGAGGGCAGGGTCTGTTGAAATATGTCTAAGAAATGGGAACCTACACAGAGGAAGTTATTTTAATGTGTAGAATAATTACTACAATAAAAAATAAAAACCAAACCAAACAAAAAACAAGCCTGCTTTTCGTAGAAGAAATTACTGGAAGGAGCTCAGCACCACATGGACCTGGGGGTCGCGGAGACAGAAGCTGCCAGCCAGCGCCGGCGATGGGGAGGACACACTGCGGAGCAGACCCCGTGCCACCGTGTGGAGCCAGCAAAGCCTTGAAAAGGTGCGCAGGTACGAAAGCGACTGTGTCCCCAAAATAACCGATGTCCCAAGGTTTCCGCACGCAAATGTTTCCGAGCGTTACTACACCAGAACAAACAGACAACGGGAACCTCTGACCACAGAGGATCCCTTGAGTAAAGGAGAGAATGCTTGGAAGCCATCCATCACCTTTTAAACAGTGTCTCAAAATCAGCGGAGGCTGTGTGTGGCACGAACTGCAGAAGGGCTACGTTTTATTTAAAATGTATGTATCAAGGAGATGAGAAGAGTACGCCTGAAATAAGAAAGAGATGACCTCTAAGGGCTTGCATAGGTTCTTATTTTCTTCCTGGTACTTTATTTTCCTTCTGTTTACCATAAAAATATCTACAGCTGGAATAAAATGAGTTAATTTTGTAAAGAAATTATCTTCATTGACCCAGTCGCTTGTGATGTTAATCTAAAATGGTTATAATTTTGATAACATATACATAAAATGTTTTCATTTTATTGAAAGAATGGAAGAAGAGGAAGCGCATTTTCACTTATTTGTTTTATTCTGCTTCTAAAGTCCCCGTGTTGCCCCCAGTAAGGAACCCAGATCCTTGGCCTTTACCTGGTCCACACCCCAGACATCTTAGCCACCTGAGCCATAAGAACATGCCCCAAATTTTACCATTTTAAACACCATCACCACTGTCCACCTCCCATTAACTATATCCATAGACAATAATTCCCCGTTCTTCTTCCTGCCCCAAAGCCTGGCAACTGTTACTGGGTCTCTCTCGAATTCCAATATTCTAGACCCTCCTCCAAGTGAATTGCACAGCAGTTGTTCTTTTGTGTGTGGCATCTCAGCATAGTTCCCTAGTGTCTTCAAGGCTCATCTGGGTTGTAATATCCACCATGAGTTCATGCCGTCTAAGGCTGAATAAACAGTCCACTAGAGGGACATCCCATGTTCGATGATGTTAACTTTTTAAGCTGACTAACTTTTAAGCATGTCTGAACATCAGAATGATCAGCAGTTTCTAAAACTGTAGGGTGGATATCATTGCAGGAACAAAAACACCACCTCGCACACCAATGAAGCACAGAACCATACTTTCCACATGGCGAAAATCCGCCAGAATTCACAGGATCGAGCCAGGTTTTGCAACAGGAAAGTGTTACCCGCCCATGGTGTTTCCGAACTCACTCACTTGGGGCCACATGTCCATGCAAGCTTTTGTAGAAACAATTCAAAAGTTTCCTTCAGTGACCAGCACTAGGTTGCCTCTGGGGGAGGGGCACCAGGGAACCTTCTGGACTGATGGAAATGTTTCATAATTGGGATGTAGGTCACACAAAGGTATGCATGTACCATTTACCAAAACTCATGGACATGTACATTTCACTGCACGTGAATGAGATCTCACTTTTTCACAGGAAAGGGAAACAGGTCCACCAGCCCTCTTCCCTAAAAGAAGGTATGTTAAGCCAGGAAAAGAAAAGAGTAAGAATTTTAGAAAAACTAAGTGGCTCTACATCTCAGCCACTGACGTTCACTGCTGCCCAGCTGTGGACCCACCTGTGCACCTCTTGTCCCTGAACAAAGTGCAAGCTCCTTCTCTTGCAGCTGAAACGCTGGTTTGTGGAGGGAAGGTCATAGCCGGTGAACTAACCACTGACAATGCCAGGGAACCTGCCTGGTTAGTCCACAGCCCAGTAGGTGAGTCCTGGTGGGGTAACACTCAAAGGTGTGCACATCCACGTGGGAGGAGGGAGGAGGACACCCTGCCTGCACGTCACTCTCCAACTGTGCGAAAAAGGAGGGGTACGAGCCATTACTCAGGCCTACAGTGTCTGAGCTCACGGGTAAGGACATTGCATACCAAGTCTGGAGGAAGACGAGGTGCCCTGACTTGGTATTTCCAATCACCCAGGCTGCAGGCTGCCTGGCAAGAAGAGGCGAAGTTCCCTCCTGATTCAGCACACTTCTTTCTCACTCTCCTCTGCACACATGCCTGGATCAAATGTCAAGTTTAGGCCACACATCCTGGGAGGCTTCTGTTGAAGCCACAGTGGATTTCTGCCAAATCATTTAAAGCACTCAGATGTCAGAATTTTGTTTTCAGTAATCTGCTCTTTTAGACTCTCCACACTCCTATTCCCCACTATTAAAGTGCATGGCTCCCTGGGTTGTTTCTGGGGCAGCGTTCACAAGCACACAGCTTCTTCAGGGAAGGACGAACCGGACTGGGCGTGGTCCACGTGCTGTGTGCTCCACCGATGCTGATTCACAATGATGCATGCCTTACCCCACACAACTATGATCCAATGCTCCTTCAACACAGTTTCAAATATTTAAACATAAGAGCGCATACAGCTTGTTACAAGAAGCTTTGGCGGTACACCCTGGTGGCTCGGGCATTAAGTCTGTGGCTGTAGTAATTCACATAAAAGCCCAAGCACCTGGCTCCCCACGGGGAGGGGGTGGGCGGGGCGGGGGGGCACCAAGATGAATAACTACCTACTACCTGTACAAGAGCTTCTTCCTCCTGTCTCTCTCCTGCCTGCCGATTCACCTTCATTCTTGTCTGCACCTTTCCTTAGAAACAAGAGCTTTGAAAGCATGAACCAGCCAAATCCCAACCAAATGGCAACTAGGCAATGACATCAGGGATTCCAGTATTTCCTATAGTAATGCCACCGTGTTAAAAAAAAATCAAAACTGAACAGGGTTGCTGAAGAGCACACTCACACGATTCGTGGTTACTCAGAGGGACTTGCTCACATAGGACGACAGGGGCACAACGCCTCCCGACCCGAATGATCTCTCTGAGGTTCACTCAGCTTCCTCCCTAGAAAAAGGCTCATTACCCTCAGGTGGAAAATTCTGCTTCTCAGCCATTGAATTCCAAGGACATGGCCGGGAGCCCCAGGTTTGCTTCTTGCTTCCAGTCACCTGGACACTTCCTGGCACACCTGGGGGTGGGCTGATAGGGGTGGCAGAGCCGGACTGGCAGCGCTGAGCTGAACGTAGCAGACACAGATGCTGTCAGGGTGATGCACACTGTAAACCAGCATTGTGTTCGGCTGCAATCTTCGCTCAGTAACGAGTTTAAAAATAAACTTACAGAGGGATTCCCACTTTTGCATTTAATCTCTTCCCAGCCTGGACTCGAAGGGGCTCCCTGTCTCCATCCGAGTGGGAGGAAGACGTGTGCAAACTGCAGACACACCCAGACCAGGCACAGGAGTAGGTACGCGTGGGACCGGGAGGTGAGGGAAGGGGCCTCTCACCTCCTTAGTCTTGAGGGAAAAGACACACACAGACACTCTCCTCTGGCCCTGAGGTTGGGGACCGTGATGTCAACCTATTTAAGAGTCCTACAGATTGAGACAAATCCATGTTTACAGAAAAGCAACCCCTGACACTGCCAAGGGTGCACTCAGTAAAAGCCTCGCCTATTGAGGCAGATCAGAAAACCATCAAAATATTCACAAGCCAGCCAAGACTTGTGAGCTAACTTCAACCAAAATGTGCTCCCTCGGCTGAAACGACGCCCGTCCACAGGCTTCTAAGGCCCTCGGCCCAGGTGTTTTGTGATAACTCTTTATCTGGGGAAATAAGAACCCTCTTGACCCCGACAAATAATCAAGCTATTTCCCTCCCCAGGATGGATTTGAAAACGTTGAGTAGGAGCCAAAAGTTGAGACATAGGAGTCTTCCAAGATGACCGCGATGCCGACTCAATGTCCTCTTTGGATTTTCTTTTTAAGAGAGGAAGGAAGGGAGAGGAGGAAGAGGCATCTTTTTTTTTTTTTTTAAGGAACAAGGACTTTTATGTGGGCTGTTTCCCTGGTCCCAGGTCACAAACCCAGGTCCCTGGGCTGAAGGGTCTGCATCCCAGCTGCAGGCTTAGTGCCTGAGCCCCTAGGGTGCGCTGGGCCTGGGACTGAGGCACACCCCTCCTCATTATCACGGGTAGTATTTGGTTGTGGGAACAGCAGCCGAATGATCCTAAAACCATGGAAAGAGCAAAAGCAAACCAAACCTGGGTTTGCAAGGCTTGTGAAGAACTCTGCCACTGACCTACTTGTGACCATCTGCACCCTTCCAGACTCACCGCTTCGATGGGAATGACAGGAAGAGCACTTGGAGGAGGAGGCGGGGGTGGGGGCCGCCACCTCCTGACAATTCTGTGACACAGCCTGCAGTCCCATCCCCATCATGGCTTCCCTGCAATCACTGAGCACCCACTGAGCATCCACTGTGCAGCTCTGCTAGCGAAGTGTTTCATGACGGTTGTCCTCAGCAGGGCCTAAGCAACCTGAGGGCAGGGGCTCTGCTGTCACCTCCCCGGCATCCTCTACATCGAGAGCAGAAACAAAAGTCAGCTCAGGCCAAGGAAGCAAGCGTCACAAAGTATAAATGTTTGTTTCCTAAAGTAGGCCTCCAAAATGATTGACTGTCATGGAATTCTAATAATTTTTCGTTTCCTGGGGCCCAGAGCAGATCCGAACAGAAAGTTAAAAGCAAGTAACTCCACACGTACTAGCCATTTTGATTATTTACTCTTTTATTATTTGTATGTTATTGGCTGGGGCCAAACTCTTTGTAAAAGATTTTGAATGTCGCCTGTCAATGGATAGCCTTGATTACCCAGAACGACACTCAAAACTTGCCAAAAAAATTGCCTTTTGCATATTATATCTATTTAGTAAGGTAGAGAGATGTGCAGTATCCATTTCCAGCAACAATAATTCTCTTATTAAGAAAATGATACTTTGCATTTTGGAGGTAAGCGCCAGTTATTAAGGAAATGCACTCATTAGGGACCTTGCATCCAGACACAGCACAAACAGGGTTTCTGCATTACGACTGTATCTTCACAGCAGCTAAGAGAAACACGGGTGTCAAAAATGACATCCGATCGATTTTTTAAAATGTAGGTATCACTTTTAGCCATTCTGGTATGTTACACCAGGAGTTTAATGAAGTTTTATTCATTGCAACTCAAACTGGACATTAGGAGAATGGCTTTCCATTCATGACCTCTTTCTCCTAGCCCAACATAACTTGTCCCACGGTCCCAATCCAACAAGGAAGCGTGAAAAGACATGAAAACTCAATCACTTACCGCTAATATAAAACCGGACTTGCCACATCTAAACAGTGCGATGGGGCTCTAAGTAACATTACACGTGATACACTTTTGAAAAAGCTCTTAAGGAGTTGATGTATTACTAGAAAGAGATTCAGACGTAAGATGCATGATGAACTCGGCTCTTGTCTGAAGGCTTTGCTTGGAAAGTATTCTGACAAAGTAGTAAGGCTGCTCTTTACATCCCCTCAACAACAAAAAAGACAAACCAACACAGGATTACACCTGCGTGGTTCTAGACACAATGTGCTTACCTAAGTACATGGAAAGAAAGTACTTTAAAGGTTGATGGACATCTACAGAGATTTTAGAAATATGGTGGAGAAGTGGGCTTAAGAAATGGACTAAGGAGGTCACAGTATCCTTGACTAAGTATGGACTGCCAGAAAGCAGTGACCTCATTTTCTATGTATGAATGAGAAACTGAAATAGGCACTAATTATTCCAGGCATAAAGCCCAAGGCAGTCAGAGAAAACACTCTACTTAGTATACAATGATGCTCACTGTAACTTTATATTGCAAACAAACAAACAAACACCTCTAGCATTTCAACAACTGGGGCGAGGAATGGTAAAGGGAATTTGCAGCTTGCTCATATATTCACGTATGATGCAGCGATTGAAATCATCCTTAAGTTTATTTTTTTTAAATAAGGAGAAATGTCTTTGTGCTCTGTGAAAGAAGTATAATTAGAGCCTCAACTGTGATGGAAAAAAAAAAAAAGATTGGCAGGAGAGTCTCAAAATTTTTAAAGGAATTTTTTTCTGCAGGTCTTGGTCCATTTTTGGTACTGAACCAAACTTTAAGCAATGAGCATAAATTGCTTTTATTATTAGAAAAAAATATTTTGAAATGGATTGGGAGAGGGAAAAGTCCCTCCCCCATAGTTATGCAGGTAAACACTTCGTTTGGGATGAAATTTTCTGTCTTTAAGTACTTTGGAAGGTTTGGAATCTACAAGGGATGTTTATTCTTAAGACTATCTCTTCTCGGGGAGGTCACTTAGTGACCCTGGAGGAAGAGTCGCTTCCCAATAGGGGCCAGTCCTCCACTACATCACCTGTTTGTATTCCTGTTCCTCCTAGTCAGACAAGACCTTTTGGATGGTGGGGGGTCAGAGGTGCATTTCTCTACTTAGCAGAAGAACTTTTTGCTTAGCTGCTCTCTCTGGGTTTTTTTTTTTTTTTTTTTTTCTCCCTACCGTGTGTTATTAATAATTCAAGACCCTATTAAATTGTGGAAGCCTAGCTCTGTTTCTTAAGTTACAAAGGTCTTTCTAAGTTAGAAAGGGAAGATGGAGAAACATGTGAGTATCCCCCTTGCACATAATACTCCAGGAATTTCAACAATCCATAGGCATAACTCGTCACTCACAGAATAGCGACCTCAACCAAATTCCGCAAGTCATTCAGGGTCATCTGGAATGCCTAAAGTTGTCCTGGGAAGTGGAGGGTGTCTCACTGGCACCTGCGGAACGTATTTCTTCTTAACTAAGAACAATTACAACTTTCTTTTTGCTTTCAAAATCTTCATAGCCAAGTGGCCCCTAACATTTCTGGTGTCACTAAGCAGCTTTCCAAAAAAAAATAACTTCACTGATTTATTCTACATAACTTGGTGAACTGGACTTTGAAGGAATTTAGGGACATGGTATCAAGTTCAGTTTTGACCAGATGTAAGAGTTGAACCTGGTGAGATCAAATGAACGTCTGCAGATATTCTGGAAGCAATGCATTGTTCAAAGTGTATTTCAATATCCCCTTCTTCTCTTAGCAATCTGTATTGCTCTAAGGATAGACTAAATGACTTCTAAAAAAAAAAATTATTGCGGAGGCGCCGGTGGCTCAAGTGTTAAGCCCACGCCTGGGGGGGCAGTCCATACACAACCCAGTACCCGGGTTCCCTGGGAACCACTACAATGAACAACGAAAGAAAGTACTTCTCTCCTCTTCCCTACCTGCCTGCCTCTGAAAATATTTTTCTTGTGAAGTTTCAGTTATTTCTTATCATTTTCCTCCCCTTCTCCACAGGCAATGGCAACTTTGTCAACAGAAGGTATGATGCTGATTTAATTATCTGGATAATTTGGCCGTTGAACTTCTTGGTCTCAAGAACTTCTTGGTCACAACCTCCATCTCCCATGAACTTGCCTTATGACGGTCTTATAGTTGGTGAGTCATTAAAATTCAAAATAGAGTAACAGCAGGATTAGATTCAGACCTAGGCTGCGAGTCAGACGAGCCAGACCACACTCTGCATTTCAAAGAACTCCTGAGTGGGTCTCAGTGTACAGGATGATCACTAGGGGAGGCAGAATGCCTCACAGCTAAGTGGACATGGACTTGAATCCTAGCCTGTCCCTGAATGCTTGCATGATCTTGGCTGAGTGATTTAACATGCCTGACACTCTCATTTTTCCTCATAGCTAACAACTGCCGAGGCGTTAGAAGCACCTACTAGGTCACCAATGTGTAGAAGCTTATAATATTTTAGATCCCCGTCTGTGAAAGACATAAAATGATAACCTCATATATACCGCGATGATCAGAAAGTGCTCTGCATATCTACAGGGTCCTGCAAACATTATTTATGTCCGTGCAATATGGACATCTCATTCTTCTCTGTGCTACCAAAGTTTAACATGTAACAGCCAATAATTCTCTTCCACACAGCTTTCATTTTTTCACTATAGAATTCAGCCCTCCCTCACCTCAAATTACCACCACTGCCAAAACTGAAAAAACGTCCTGACAGATGATGCTAGTCTTGTCAGAATGAAGAATATGGGTTTCCTCCCTGACTGATCTATATACAGTGACAGCAAAGCCTGTACCCAACCATTTCCAAGCTCTGGATGGATTTCACAGGCTGCCTCTCAGCCCCTCCCCCGCCACACTACAAGCTCTGAGATAATTAATGTGTGACTCCTTCACAGTCATACATGTGCCACTTAGTCAGGTCCCGGGGAGTCCTGCCTCTAGCTAAGCTTCATTTAAAAATTCTGTCCATATTTTCTACAGAAATCAAAAACTGAGAGAGAGGCTCATAATGATAAACAGAAACCTCCTCCAAGAAACACGTTAAATGATTTTGCTCTCCTTTTGTTCTTGACAGGTCAGAGACTTACAAAGCAGAGATGTTTTATTGCTTAATATCGCCTTTCTTGATCATCATGAAAGCTTGAGAACCAAAGACCGCTGTGACCTTTGTACACCCTTGTTTTAGGATTAGTAAATGAATGAACTATGAATCACTGCTCTCTCAAGCTAAGGTGTGATGTACCTGCCCACTCTGAAAGGAGCATGGCAGAAACCCGTGTATCCGCCTGTCTAGAACTTGATAAAAACTCACGTCAACAGCTGTATATTTTTCTAAGTCTAAAGCAGACCTCCTTTCACAAATAGGTTCATTTCTCCTCACTACTGCGTTTCAAAGCTGTTTGGGGAAATACGCTTCCATTCATTACCCACTATGGCCAAGTCACCCGGGCGCTCACACTGCTTTCCCTCCTGCTAAAAACCAAAAAAAAAAAAAAAAGCCAAACAAACCAAGTTTGAGTCTTCTGACCCTACACCATTTTTGTAAAGCCATTATCATCTGATACCAGCCGGGAAAGCAAGGTTTTGAAAACCTATCTATTTCTTTCCCTCATCTCTCCAGCCCTAATGTTGATAAAATATCTCCCCACCAGACGGCCTAGAATTGCACAGAAAGCGCTGGTGTTTAAGGGATAAGGACTTCAAACAACACTTGATCAAACTTGCTTCTGTGCAAAAAAGAGAATACTTCGAGTGCTTTTCTTATGTCCGCTGTGACAATGAGGTTAGAAGGTCTTGGGGATGAGTCTGAATCACTGGAACCTCTAGGACACACATCTGTGGCTGTCCCCTATGGCTGTCCCCTGGCTCCAAGCTGCTTGCTGTGGCCATCGGGACCCCTTCTCATTACACCAACAGTCAATCCTTAGTTACATCAGCCTTTTACGAAATTAAGGCAAACGTGTGACAGCACAGTGATATATTTGAGGCCATTTACTTATACTCTTTATTTCCTCCGGTTATCCCTCTGGAACTCATTAATATTTATATTCATTCTCTGTTCAAGGAGAAGGGATCAGGTGAGCAGACCCGCTCCGGTACCACCTTTGGCACAGCTCCAAGAAGAATAAATATAGTAAAAGGTTCAGTTCAACATAGAGAATTTGACTCATCTCAAATGTGCAGTGTAGCAAATAAATTCAGATCTACAAACCTTCACAGGTAATAGGAAGTGCCCAAAGTCACCAGTTCATAGGCAAGGGGATGGGAGGGAAGGGGGTGGAGCCGAACCCCAGAGCGGCCCTTGGAGGACCCCGGTGAGGTTCTGCCAGGGCCAAGTGGCAACAGAAATGATATAATATTTCATCAGAGGAAATTAGTTCGCTGACTAGATAAAGGTCCCTGGAGACTGTGCTACGTCGTGAATACTGATCGGCAATAAAATTCAAAGTAAAAACTCTTTTACAACATGAGCTAAGTATTAAGGCGCTTATGGAGTTGCAATCAATCAAAAGTTCTGGGCACAGGCAGACAAATCCGAGCAGATATTAATCACACGGAGGAATAAAACCAATCCCCTAACTGAAAGTACATCAAAATAGGTGCATTCTCTACATAAACATCATTCTTTGAAGTCGCTTGACTTAACGGCAAAGAAAAGAAGGTCCTACAACACCAGGAGGGTAGCTCTTCACACGCCCCAGCCTGTCCATCAAAAGGCCAGGCTAGTGCAGGCCCCCACCCACATCCCCCCGGGCCTTATAAGACAACTGCATCCTGCTGGTGGAGCCAGCGCGGAAAAGGTCCACAGAGGCACCGTGCGGAGTGCCGCTGTCCCCTGGGAGCCTGCAGCGCTGGATTTGCAATGACGCCACATGGAGAAAAATGGGGGAAAACATGCAAAAGAAACAAGGACGAGAAGACAACAAAAATGTGCTCCCTTTTTGGGGTCCAAAGCAGGGGAACGTCGCCAAACTAGAGATGACCCCTGGTCGGCTTATCAGGACACATTAATACATACTGGGAATTTAAAAAAAAAAGTACCTGGGAAATGAACTTGGACACATTCAAAGTCTCCCCATCATCACCCATCACCATCAGCACCAACCCCGAAAAATAAAAACCCAGCACTTAAGCTATTAGAAACTACATTTCAGTTACAGATCTGAGGTTTACATAATCAGAAATTACATAATGCTCCTGCTGTGCACTAAAAATCCTTCTATAGGTGAAGCTCGAGTCCTCTGGTCGTCTAACAGTTTCCAGAAAGGCCTGGAAAAGTCTGAATAATTGGGGTGGGGGGGTATTAGCGCTGGAAAAGTCACCCTTGACAACTGCAAAACCAGCCAATGTTCCAGGATAAAAAGGGACTCGGAGCAGGTGACTGCCCTCCGCCCCCAGCTGCCGGGGCCCGGGCGTCCCAGGCCGCGGCCGAGCGAGGCGGGCGCGGGGTGCGGGCGCAGGGCGCGGGGCGCGGCCGGGGCTTACCTGCTCCCCGAAGTCGATGGCTATGTTGGTGATGCCCAGGGGCACCAAGAACCGGATCAGGGGCCAGTAGTGCGTGAGCGCCGGGAATTTCACCATAGTCCTCTCCGTGGGCTGACCCCACACTCATCTGCCGCCGCGAGGGGACTGAGCCGGAGGCGCGGGCCGGGCGGGTCGCAGGCGGTCGCGGGCCGGTCGGCGGGGCCTGGGGCGGCGGCTCCTCCTCGCGGCTGCGGCGCTCTCTCCCAGCGCGGCGGCTCTAGCAGGAGCTCCGCAAGCTCAAGTCCATCCCCGCTGCCCTCCCACACAACAAAGATCTGCCGGGAAAAAAAAGAGGAGGGACGGCGGCGGCGGCGGCGGCGGCAGCGGTGGTGGCAGAAGGTTCTGCCGACAGCGGCTCCATTATAAGCGCTCCGGGCCCGGAAATAAATAAATAACCGCGCACGAGGCGCCGCCGCCGCCGCCGCCGCCGTCGCCGCCGCGCGGAGGAAACCAGGGGCGGGCGCCCACGCGCGGACACCGGCGGGCGGGCGGGCTGGGGAGCGCGCCGCCGCCGTCCCTCCGCCCTCCGCCCTCCGCCGCCGCGCCCGGCCCGGCCGCAGGGGGCGCTGCACGCGCACAGGCCGCGGGGCCGCCGGCGCCCGGGCCCCGCCTGCGCGCCGCCTGGGCCGCGCCCGGGATGCGCGGGCTGGAACCGCCGCGGTGCGCGGGCGGCGCGACCCTGCCCTGCCCGCTGTCGGCCCGCGATCTGGGCGCCCCGGCGCCTCCTGGGCTCGGCGGCGGGGCCCCGTGGCCTGACCCCCGTGGGAGCCGGGGCTGGGGGTCCCCCTGCTGTCTCCGGGGGGCTGAGGCAGCCTCGGGAGGCGAGCGGGGCGCGGCGCGCTGGGCCGGGGAGCGCCCCCACTCCCCGCAGGCGGTCACTGCCGCCGGGCTGGGGCCCTGGAGAGATGGCGGTGCCGCTCCGGATGAACGCGGGAGACCGAGAAGGTCGCCGGGAAGGAAGCATCTCTCGCAGGGCTTGGAGAGCGACAGTGACCCGCATCCTGGGGGAAGTGCGCTGAGGGCAGCGGGGACCGGTGCCGCAGGCGCCTGGGCTGGGCCGGCGGCCTGGGACGCTCAGAGCGGCCTTGCGCTTTCCTAAGCCACATTGCACTGTTGTCGAACAGCACTGGCCAAGTTAAAGAAGGAGAAAAGAGGGTCTGTTTTGAAAGAGCATGTCCCCTTGATTCCAGCGTGAAAGTAGTAGCGCTGCGTGCTGTACCTAAAACTTGGGAGCCACGTGATGACGAGCCAGCGCCCATCTCCGCAGCACTGGGCCAGTAGGGCCTTGTGAAGCCAGGGGTGTGTGGAAGGCCCAGTACCCTCTGCCCTGCTCATCGCGTGATCTTGAACTTCAGTAATAGACTAAGGGAGGAAAGACAAGTGGGGCCTCAGGGGCAGAGTGGGCACTTTCTGGGTGATGGGGGGTGGACCCCCAGAAATGTTCAGATGGCTTTTCCCCATAGGACTGTGGAGCTAAAGGTGAAACAAGGCTCTGGGGTTTGGAGAGAAAGCAGTTACCTTTACCTTAAATTAATAAAGATGACCTAGAGAATCATATCCAGAAACACCCACCCCCCCTTTTTTTATTTTTTAAAGGAAAAGTTTGGGCAGGAATCAGGCCAGGAAGAAAGGAGAGGAAGAAGCACTCTCTGTTTTTATGTATTTTATTTATACACACACCCCCACCCCACACACAAAGCCCATCTTTGGGGTGTATATCTGGACTGCACTCAGCCAGAGGCATCAACCCCAATTACCATTCCACCAAGGTATGCCCAGAAATAGCCTTTTTATTGGAGAAACCTGTCTGAAGGCTGCGCGAGCACCTCAGTCTTATGGAGTCATCTTCTTCTTCCCTTGATGCCCCAGGTTCCTTTCCCATCCTCTACCCAGGATCTAAGTCCCCATCTGTCCCAGTTACTTTAGAATTTATAGCCATGTAAAGCCTCCAAAAGCATGTTGTTAAATGTGGTCCTTTTCTCCTATGAATCGGTCTGATGTTGATTGGTTTGCTCCACCAGCCCCAGAAGACCCTCAGAGCGTGGGCCTTTCTCTGGCCTCCACAATGTCAACAGTGCGACAAGGCCCTGGCGCTGCCCAGGACCTGTTTTTGGTCTCGTGTTCCACTCTGCCCTCTTGAAATGGTTGATTTTTGAAGGAGATACTGAGCAAATAGCTAGTCCACACTACTGTTGGGTTTTGCCTGGCGCCTCCTGCCTCTTTCAAAGTTTCATTAGCAAAATGCATTAAAGTCATTTAGTGTTAAAAGTTACAAAGTCATGTGGCATCCAGAAATGTGCCTATTACCTCACCTGTAGATTTTGTAAACTTTAATTCTTGGCCGTCGACCTATGTCAACACCCTGGGTTCACGTATTTTACAATTGGAAAGCATTACATGAATTCAATTTAAGTATTTCATGTCTATGTTTTGATGCCAGTTTAAGATACCTTTGTAAATTGCACAAGTCTGAACATGGTAATTTACCTGGTGGCTCTGCTGTAACCTCAAAATACATCATCTATAATTAAATAAAGATTTGGTAATTATTTATTGTGTTTAATGTATTACTTAAGAGGTTTCCCAGCACTGTATCTAGTGTACAGGACTGCCCTCAAGAGCAGCTCCTGAAAGGCGTGTTTTAATATAGTCGAATCTTAAGAGCTTGTTATTGAAAAGAATTCTCTAGGAAGCAAATGTCACCTTGTGGCTTATCCATTCTGTTAATCTAGGTTTAACAGGCTCATTTTCCTTAAGCACTCTAATTACACTGGCCTTGGTCTAGGATGTGGGTTTGGTGAGGCCTCCCATCACCTCATCTAGGCCAGTTTGCTTCGGTGGCCTCTGGACAAGGACGGGCTGCATGCCAGCCAAGGGAGCGCACCTCCGTCTGAGGGCAAAATCCTGAGAAGGTTCTAGTGAATCAATAAAACATCGTCATCCTTGGTTTCTAGTATTCTAAAAAAATTATGTTTTCTTTAATGAGTGATTTTTGGTCGTATCTTCTTTGACGATGGCAAAGAGTGCTTTTTCGAGTTGGAAGGCCTACTGTGGAGTCAAGCCTACTATGGAAGTGAGTGGAAAAGTTAATTTTTTTTAAGAGTTAAATCAGATGACAGATGTCCAAGGCAGGTTCCTCGTTTGTGTGTTTTTAGTTGAGGTAACATTGATTGACAACACAATCTAAGTTTTAGATGTGCAGGGTTACTAATAGATGATCATACACCACTCTCATCACCAGATTTCTATTATTCCTCCCCATTGTCCTCTCAGGGGTCAAAGGGGTCAGAGGTCCAACTTAGAAAAGATCATTCTGAAATACAGGTGACGAATGGGAGGTTTTCTAAATTACCCAAACCCAAGAAATTAAATTATCAGTATTTTCAGGGGGAGGATACAGTTTTGTCTTCAATTTGGGCCAAGCACCATTAAAAGATTTGGAGACTCTAAACTCACCTGTATAAGAAATAAAAAGTACATGGAGGAAAAAATGCTGGATGAAACTTTGCAGCTACTAACAGGTTAATTACAGCTGCATAGTGTACTTTCCTGTAACACAACGGGCATATATATAAGTTTATAGAAAGAAAAGGAGTGTGAAAAATATTTATGAGACTTTATTAGATGTGCAAGTTAGCATTGATTTCAGAGAAAGGACAAATTTGCTTTCCCCCCAAAACTTTCATAAATGACCAGCAATATGCTATTATTTCAATGTCTCGAACTATTAACTCCATTTTTGAAGAAGCTAGTACAAAAAGAAAACCTGAAAGTCATGTGTGTCTGATTTTCTTTTTTTCTCTGGAATCAATCTTAATGGAATATGCTTACCCCAGAGAACCGTCTGCTGCAAAGGCCAGACTAAAAGGTCATGTTTAAGATCACTCAACGCTAGAAGTCTAGAACTCAGATTCCCTAAATGCAGCCCCTTGGAAACAGATTGAAAGTAGAGCCACAGACGTGATGTGGAAGTGGCCAGTGTCAGCATTTTGTGTAAGATTGACTTTACAGAGTTAGCTACACCGGTCACATAGAATTATCCTATATCATGGGTGGACTCCTGGATAGTGGTGTCTAGTTACGAAACACATCGCAAGTCACCTGAATAGACTGGGCCAGATAGAAATTCAAGTTGTAGGGCCCTGCATCTGGGCCTGTGAAATTTGGTCAGATGGTGCTGTGGGTATGCGTTCAGCGGCAGCTTCTGAGTTCAGATGATTTCATTGTGGTCTTATAAATATTGTCCTGTTTGATGAAGTCATGATTTCTGCCCCCAGATTCAAACTTCCAGAGAGCAAAAAGAGGCATTGTTGCCTCTCCCCAAACTGCAATTTTTATTTTTACCAGTTCTGTGTCATTTTAGCCTAGAACCTGCTTGTAATATACCTGGTTACTGTCTATCAAGCTATGTTTTGTAATTTCAACATAGCCCAGCAGTTGGAGGTAGATGGGGACATGGGTAGGTTTTCCTAAACGTGAACATTTGCTGTAGATAAGAGAGAATTAGCCAAAAATTACCTCTGCCAAAAAGTACAGTTCTCACTTTTACTGACTCGTTTATTAATACTCTTAAAGGAAACATACCGACACTTCAAGGTGTGCTGGAAGGAAGACTGAAGAAGTTTTCTATTGGCTGATATGGACTGGTCTGTAGAATATTCTGGTAACTATAAAATGTAAGGTGCCAAACTGTGAGACTGGCATGCCCTGGTGTCTCCAGTCCATGGCTTGGGATGGCATAGACTGCATTAAACCGCAGGGGCCCAGGTTTCTGGCTTGGTACCGAGGTGAGCATGAACAACTGAATGGATGGATAAACATTTCTTCCTCCTCTGTCTGCCTGCCTGTTCTGCATGCTTGCCTTCATTCCTTGCCTGCTTCCTCCCTCTGAATAAATAAACTGAAATAGTATGCTAGTTTGAAGGCAAAAATGGAGAGACATATGAATATGATCGTGTGTGCGCACGTGTATTTGCTTCTATTTGTAAAAAGACACACTGGAAATATAAACCAACAGTGAGTTTGATGTTTATCTAAGGGTGGGCATGTCTTGGGGGCTTAGCAGTCAAGTCTGTGGCCTCTGGCTGGTGCAGTCTACGTACATCCCAAGGACCTGGGTTTGTATCCTGGAGCCTGGAGCCTGGAGCCTGGAGAGGAATAACCAAGATGAGCAAGTAAATAAAATAAATGCTTTTTCCTCTTCTCTCTTCCTGCCTGTCTGCTGCTTGCCTTCATTCATGCCTGAATTTTTCCTTAAATAAAAAGAAAAAACATGTTTATTTAGGGAGGAAATGAGAACAGGGTGGAATAGGAATGGAAGGACTTCTTGAATGTGCATTGTTACCTAATTTTGGAAACATTCATGTTTTACATGTTGGAAACTTAAAATTAGATCAAAAGAAAACAATTATGTACAGCAGACATATAAATGTTATGCATTTTTTTGTGTGTGTATTCTTCTTTGATTCTGAAAAAAGGAGTTGAGTTGAGGCAGCTTTGATCAGAGCTGTCGGGAAGCAAAAATGTGCCATCCTCCAAATTTGTCTTTTAGTAAAAGTATTTCACAGGAGGGGCTCTGAAAGATGGGTGGAAGTTGTCATTTTTAATTTTTTTAAAGAAATAATGCAGGCAGGAATGAAGACAAGCAGGCAAGCAGGCAGGAAGAGAAGAGGAAGAAACATTCCTTTTTCTTTAGCGGTCATCTGGGTGGCCCCAGCATGCAAACCCGGGTCCTTGGGATGTATGTGGACCTTGCGTGGCCAGAGGGAGTGGGCCTAACCACCACTCCACCAGGGAGCACCCAAGGTTGGCATTTCATGAAGACATTTACATGTGTAAAGGAAAAGCTTCTCTGTATGGACTTCTCCCCAGATTTACCAGAAGGGAGGACTTAATCTCCTGAATTCATCTCTGAAGAAAGCTGATCCACATATGCATAGCTGTCATGCCTCTGTTTACTGTCTCTTTCCTCCCTCAACCCTCACCTGCTCCCCTCCACCCCTTCTTTGTCTCTGGCTGAAGGTACTCAGGGTGAAATTTAATGCCATGTGGTGAGTTATTCTACTAGGGTTTGCCCATGTGTACAGGAGCTCTACATGATATTATTAAAAATCCTTTTGTTGTTTTCTTATTAGTCTGTGTGATGCTTATTTGATTATCTGCCAGTCTACGAGAACCTGAGGCAGAAGGGGAGACGTTTCCCTGTACCCCAGCAGAACCTAGATGTAAGACATATACACTTTTCTGCATTTTTACTTTTCTTTAATAGCTAGAGTGTGAGTCTTTGGGGAACCCTCTTGCCAGCTTGGTTATACAACCTGATGGCATCGTGTATTGGTAGTTACATCTGAATAGCGACTGGAGTAAGTCTAGGGATGGAGCCTGCCCGTGTCTCCGCAAACACCACCATCTGAGTTCAGGATTCTGGAAAAATGTGCACTAAGTAGGAGAGCATTTGATGATTAGGGAACCTCTGTTGGGCCCCTTGTGGTGAAATATAAAAGGTAAATGTATGTGTAATTCTTCCTGCTGCGGTAAACCTTAGGTCTGGCCGTTCTTTTTATTTTTACTTTTATTTTTAAAGGAAAGGAACAGGCGGGAATGAAGATGAGCAGGCAGGCAGGAAGAGAGAAGAAGAAGAAGGATTTATTTTATTTTCATTTTGTGCTCATCTTAGGTTTCTCCCTGACCCCGGGGGACGAACCCTGGGCTGGATGTGGACTGTGCCAGCTGAAGGCAGTGGACCTAATCACTGCTCTACCAGGGAGCACCAGGTCTGGCAATTCTTTCTGAGTGGTGTAGAATGAGAGAACTATAGGATTAAATGTAGAGGCACTTCATTTCCCTTTTTCCCCTCTTCTGCTTCTGCTTGCTTTTTTTTTTAATGACCAGAATAACACAAGTTCTTGTAACTAAAAATATTTTTTAAATCTCCCATTTTTCTTCCTGCTACCTATCCAAAGTCTATTTATTTTTAAAGTTTTAAAAAATTTTGTGCATTTTATAAAGATGTCCTATATAATTCTAGCTTGTCTTCATAATTTCTCTTCTACTTTATAGTTTGGCAATCCCAGTCAGAACTTTATTAATCTTGATTCTAGTCTATAAATTTGATATATTCCACAAAATGCTTAATCTCCGAAGTTAGAACTATTTAAAATATTATTCTATCTCCTTTCATCCCCTACTTCTCATCTTCATTCCTAAGATAATAATAAAAACTAAATAATATGTTTTGAATTGCTATTTTACTAAGTTTTTATGCTTAATTTCCAAGTTGACAAGTGTACTATTCTTTTCATTTTACAGTTGGTATTGACGAGACATCCTCATCAACTGATTACATATATGAACACATACATAGATACAAATCTATCTATGTGATAATATATATTGATAATAGAAATCATATTCTCAGTGCACCCTGGATACTCAGCGAGTAAGCCACTGGGTGCAGCCCATGTACATCCCAAGGACCAAAGTTTGTGATCCAGCATTGGAAGTAACAACCAAGAGGAATCACTAAATAAAAATGAAATAAAGTGCTTCCTCCCCCTCTCTCTTCCTGTCTGCCTGCCTGCTCGCCTTCATTCCTGCCTGCACCTTTCCTTTAAAAAAAGAAAGAAAGAAATCATGTTCTCTGGCTTCTCAGGTTTTACAAGCTTACAGAAGAGGTAAAGAGACAATGGTTCTTCTCATTTTCTTGCCTTTTAATAGACTATTTCCCCATTTCACTGTTGCTAATTAGGTTAGAATAGATGTTAAGTTATCAGAAAACAAGTAATGCAAAGTCTCCTTCAAATTCAGTATATAACTTATCCCTCAATTCCTGTCTCCCACCAGAGCATTTTTACATTTGAACATGTTCCTGATTTTGAAACAATAGCCAGCTATTTACTGTACACTTTTACTAGACCCAGTAAATTCGTGGATTGGAAAGGTGTGAATAAAGCCAGTGCTGATTCAATCTCTATACAGATTAGTTAATTCATTCAACAACCCCTTCTGAGTGTTTGCTGTGTGCCTGGCATGGTGCCAGGTGTGGACATTGTATAGAGCACAACAAATGTGACCCCAGGACTGTCTCACTTCTATTCCACACCAACCTGGAGGGCCTGGCCCATGTAATGAGGCAAGAAAAAGAAATGAAAAAAAAAATGTTGGACAAAAATTTATTCTCAGAAGATGAGACAGCTTACATAGAAAAATCCTGAGATTCTGTAAGAAAACTACCAGAACTAATATGTGAGCTTGGCAATATACTATAACCAACTTTTAAAATACTTATTAGCAGTGAAAAATTAGAAATTGACATGAAACATTGTCATTTGCGAGGACATTAAAACCCATGGAATTCTTAAGCATAGAGCTAATGGAATGTGTGCCTATTTGTATGTTGAAACCTATACAACATTAAGACTTCCAAAAAGACCTAATAAATGGACGGGTGTGATGTGTTATAGTAGGTTAGAAAACTCAATATTATGAAAATATCAAGCCTCCCCCAGTTTGTCTGCACATTCAACAGGACCCAGTCAGCACGCACTGGGGATGGGAGGAGCACAGCGCTGAGAAGAGCCAACACTATTTGGAGAGACTGGAGGACTCATATTACCTGTTTTTCAGACTTACTGTAAAGCTGCCGTATTTTGCCATATACAGTGTGCTCCTGTGTGTGATGCACAACCACGTTTTGGGCCCAATATTTCAGGAAAAAACCCTTCCATTTTAATTTTGTAATTAAAAATGTTATCATTTATATTTAGGTAGCAGTGGTCTGGTCAGCCCACCAGCTATCACAGCAAGTTGGGTTTCCAAGTCCGCTTTTGCACTTTGGGTAACATGGGCTTCGAAGTGACCAAAAATAAGCAAAGCTGGTTTCTTAAGTCATCCTCCAGCCTTCATGACCAGACTTCGTTAAGCCAGATTTTCACGCCTTCTTTGTTCATCCATATTTTCCAGGGAATTCTTTTGCATGTGGATATCGTTATTGTTATTGATTTCTAGAGTTACACTTTCAACTCATCAGCATAAATAAAAGAATGAGAACCATTTATATAGATACGGAATTAGTACTACCCATGTATAACATGTGTCCTTATTTTTCCCTCACAAATTTAGGCCCAAAAGGTGTGCATTATACACAGCAAAATACATACCATCATCACCCCAACGTGGTGCTGGTAAAATAGACAGTTACCAGTGAACTGCAACAGGGTCAGAAATCGAGCCTCACACATATGGTCAATTGATCTTTCACGAAAATGCCAAGGGAATCACGTGGAGAAAGAGTGACACTTTGAACACAATGTGCCGCATCCAAAACATAAACCACATACGAAAAATTTCCTAAAATCAACTTCACAATTTAAAATGTCTACTCTTCAAAAGTTATCAGTAAGAATTAATTTTTGGCAAACGCTGGTGTTCTAGGAGGGCAGTCCACTGCAGAGCAGTCCACATCCATCCCAAGGACCAGGGCTCAAGACCCAGAGTCAGGGCAACAACCAAGATGAGCAACTAAATAAAGTAAATAAAGTGCTTCTTCCTCCTCTTTTCCTGCCTGCTTGCCTATTCACCTTCATTCCTGCCTGCACCTTAAGAAAAAAAAAAAAAAAAATTGGTTTTCTTTTAAATTAAAGACTAGCCATGTATTAAGAAGAAATGCTTATAAAACACAATTATCAGGTCGACTTCCAGATGGTGACTAGATAGGACGCACTTTTGTGTCGCTCCCCACAGACACCGAATAAAAACCAAAATAATTACCTATTTTCCTGAGACAAACACCAAGACACAACCGGCACTTCATCTGGAGACGGATCTAACAGTGGGTGAGGGCACCCGGCATATTTCTGAGCTAAACCGCAGATTTGGATTTGGGATGGAGCTTGGACTGGCGGTGCAGTAGAGGCTAGGGATATCGGGATCAGCTGCGCAGGCAGCCAGAGGCGGGCCCAGTGGGGCTGAGATGCAGCGCCACCAGGGGTCTGACTTGGGAGGGAGTGAAAGGAAAGTCAGTTTACCAGGAGCTGAGCTGGAGCCCACGTGGTGCTAGGCACGGCCATAATTAGAAATCAGACAAATTAAACCCCTCCCACGACCATTTCACACCAGAGCCTTAGGTCCACGGAGCAGAAATCCCGGCCACCGAATATCCGCCCACCGGAAATCCCGCCCATCGGGTGCTGCACTCCCGGGATTACAGTGAGAAGGCAGTCCTGAACCTCAACGCCAGTGCTAGCGCCACCTTGTGGGTAGAGGCAAAAGTGCAGCCTGATTGACAAACCTGGGCAAGTCAAACCTAGCCAGGGAAACTGAACCCTGGGAAATATAAACAGAATGCCAAATAGAGCAAAGGCACAGAGAAATATACATGAAATGATGGACCCAATAAAAAAAAACCAGGGGAAAATCTGAATATAGCAGACATATGTAAATTACCTGAAGAGGAATTTAGGGTAACAGTGATGAACATACTCATGGGAATCCAGAAATCAGTAGAGGCAGTAAACGAGAATGTCAGGAAGCAAAGAGAAAAATTAAAACAAGACATCAAACAGGTAAGAGACACGATGGCTGAATTAAAGAGGGGTTCAACAATAGGATGGATGAAGCTTTCAATAGAATCAGTGATCGGGAAGATAGGACAGAGGAACTCAATCAAGCAAGCCAGCAAAGAGATAAAAAATAATTCAAAGAATCAAAGACAGCATTCAAGACCTCTGGGATAATATCAAAAGGAATGATATTTGCATCATAGGGGTCCCAGAGGAAGAGAGAGAAAAGGGGGCAGAAACCAGATTTGACGAAATAATAGATGAGAACTTCCCCAATCTGAAGAATGAAGCAAGCCTCCAGATCCAGGAAGCTCAAAGAGTTCCTAATAAAAGAAATCTAAACAGAAATACACCTAGACACATTGTCATAAAAATGTTAAAAATACAAGATAAAGAAAGACTATTAAAAGCAGTCAGAGAAAAACATGTCACATACAGAGACGCCCCTATAAGATTGTCAGTGGACTTCTCAAATGAAACTCCACAGGCCAGAAGGGTATGGCATAATATGTTCAATGTGCTGAAAGAAAAGGATTTTCAACCTAGGATACTATATTTGCAAGATTATCATTCAGAGCTGAAGGAATGATAAACACCTTTTCTAACAAGCAAAAGTTAAAGGAGTTTATTACCACAGAACCAGCTTTGCAAAAAATATTAAAGGATGCTCTATAAAGCGTAAAGAAACCCTACAGAAAAACAGTAAGACAGCAAATATTAAAAATGGGGAGGAAGAGAAGAGAACAAAAATGTGAATTGTTTGAAAGACTAATACACTTTCAAATAAAATCAGGTAGTAAACATAGAACTGTGAAAGCTGACTTCAGGCTAACCTCAAAATACATCCCCAGGGAGAAAGCGAAGAAGAAAACGAAGGGCGAAATCAATCAAAACATAACTGCACCATCTACCTAAGAAGAGAAAGGGAACGAAGTCATCACCTGGAGCAACATAAACTATAGTAAAGTGGATCACATGCTTGTGAAGTTCCAGGATCCTTCATAGAATTTAGCTTATGTTCAGAAAGAAATCTAATTATCGGGCTGTTAACAGCCGTAAGTGAAAGCTCAGCTCAGAGTCTAAACCAAGATCACTGAAGTGTCTTCACTGCTTTGGTACTAATTGTTCATTTGGTGCCCAGAGAGTTTTCAAGATTGACACCAAGAAAATGAAAGGCTTTTGCTAAGTCACTGATGTCTAGTGACAAAAGGCAAGAACAAAGCCAATCTTACTCCTTGGGAAGATTCAGAATTTCTGCAAGAATTGTTTAGAAATGAGTGCCTCTAAAATATCGTTGCTGTTTTATTTGTCATTTCAAAAACCGAAGCAAGTCTTCATTTATAATAGATGTCATACTAAGAATATTAACGATTTTGTATATGAAGTTCAATTGTAATAATGTTTTCTTTCCTGGAATCTTTATGTCATATCCCAGCAAAAGTAAAAATGCAGATCTTTGCAACACACACACACACACAAATCTTTATAATAAACAGCCTATTGTTTACAGCAAAAAAACCCCACAATAATACAAATATAAATAACCCAATAAAATAATGGGCAAAAATTTAATAAGTTATGTCACCAGAGAAGACCTAAAGAAAGCAAATAAGACATTGAAAGACTCTCAACCTCATTTTTTTAAGGAAATGCTCATTAATACCTCTAAGTACCTAAAAGAACAGCTAAATATTTTTAAAAAACAAAAACACCTAATGTTGCCAAGTGCTCTTGAGGCTACAGAATTAATGGAACTTTCATACTGGAAGATGGTACAACCACTTGGGAGAATGTTTCTTACGAACTTAAATACACGCTTAATAACAGCTGGGCAAGTCCACTCCTAGGCAGTTAGCCAGAAAATGGCAACACACGTCCACAACATGGCTTGCGTGAGAGTGTTTGCAGAAGCTTCATTCACAATTAACCCAAACTGGAAACAACCCAAATGGCCATCAGCTGGTGAGTGTAGAGACAGTGCTGAACACTGACCTGTGCTGTGGAATGCGACTCTGCAATATAGAGAAAATGACAGACACAAACACCAGTGTGGATGAATCACAATTGCCTTATTCTCAGCAAAAGAAGCTGGAGTCCCATCCACTGCTGGGTGTCTACCCAAAAGAGACAGAAACACTAATCTTCAGAGACATATGCACCCCCATGTTTACTGCAGCCCTATTCACTATAGCTAAGAACTGGGAACTACCTAAGTGCCCAACATTGGAATGGATAGCGAGGATGTGGTGCATCTACAGACCGCAATACTACGCAGCCCTGAGAAGAGATGAAACCCTGTCATGTGAATCAACATGGATGGACTAGAGGGGATGATGTTGAGTGAAATAAGTCAAAAGAAGAAAGACAGATACCAGATGATCTCACTCATAGATGGAATGTGAATAGACAAAACAAAGGAACAGATGAAACAAAACCAACCCTTGGACACTTGCAACAGAACTGAGGTGACCAGTCGGGAATGTTGGGGGAAAGGGGGACAAGTGGCGGTGGAGCCCACTGGATAAGGGTGAAGAACATTTGTTGATTTGGTGGAGGGCAGGGTGTGTCGACATATATATGAAGGATGGGGAACCCTTACCTGTGAGTTTATTTTAATGTGTAAAAGTTAAAAGAAAATAAAGAAGCCGGAGTCATAATATTTTATGGTATTATGAAAAACAGAATTGTGGGCACTACATCAGATCAGTGGTGGCCAGTGGCTGCTGGTGCAGGTGGTGGAAGAACTGAAAGGCTTGGCTCCAGAGTGATGCTTGAGGCAGCTTTTGCAGGTGATGCAAATATTCTGTATTTTTATTGTGGTTGTTTTTATACACTTGTCCACCTCCCAAGGGTGAATTCCATTCTCTCGACGTAATATCTGGATTAACTTGACTTTAAATAATGCATCTGTATATGTTAAAGCAAAATACAACATACCCCTTTCTTTATGGGCTAGCCATGAAGAAAATAAAGACGGAAATAAATATGCAACTGCATGCTGTCTTCAGCAATACAGCTGCTCAGTGCACATCTTAACTGTTTGCAACTTACATTTGAATATTAAATCTCCCCAGTTAATTTGCTGTAGAATTGGGTAAAGAGTATTGGACTTGCTACATTACTAATAATGTTGCTATTTATTGCCATCTTTCTATATGGCATAACATGCTAGATTCTTTATATGTGTCTTCTTGTTTCATTCTCAGAGTTGTCCTATGAGTTTATTATAATTACACTCCTCCCAAAAAACGCTTTTTATGCAACAGAAGCATGAACAGGAAGGCTGAGCAAGTAGCCTGAGGTCTTAGACTAATATGCAGTGAAGCTGCTTCTCGACCCAGATGTCAATGACTTAAGAGATGCTGAGGTCCCAGGGCTTCTCACACGCAGCATACCTAACAGTCGCCGCTTTCACCCCACGACTGTGACTCGGTAGAGCTGTGTGGATCATGAAAGAGACACAGAATCACAAAGCAGAAAAGCTGCAAGGACACCTAGAGACTATTGAAGTCAACAGCACTTCTAGCTTAAAGAAGAGACAGGAAAAGCCAACGGGCCCCTGCAGGCTAAGTCCCAGGGCTGGTGCTTTCTCAGAACAGGGGCGTGAGGGACGGCTTGAAAGTAGGGTCTGTGTCACACACTCGGGAGAAGAGACAGTGGAAAGTGGGGGTTTCTACCAACTCGAGTCGAGGTCACCAGCTAGAGGGAAAAGGGCTGCTTGGTCCTAATTGCCGAAGGCACCCCTCTATGGGGTGGGAGGTTCCGCAAAGTCCTTTTTGTGAAATGACATTGGTTTCTCACCACAAATCAATGAGAAGGTGTATTGGGTGAAAACCTTTGGTTGAATGCAAGAGAAATCAGCTTAAGCTAGTCTAAGCTGAAAAAAGGGATTTCTGATGAAATACAGAACCCGAGAACATGGCTCAGCAAGGAGCTGGAACCAGGGACCAAGCTATCATCATATTTCTCTACATGCCCAATCTCTCTTTCTGGTCTGTAGAGTAGACAGAAAATGTCCCAAATGCCCATCCATCACTTCTGAGTTAGATATTAAGTTCCTTTTATTTTCGGGCCTATATTTCAACAAAAGGGCGCCTAATGGGCCAGCTTGGTCAGGCACCCTCTCTGGGTTCCATCAGATGGACAAGTCCTGTTGTCCACAACAGCCGCTGGAAGCCCAGAAAGGAGGGACTGGCAGACAACCTCCTGGCGGTCACCCCATCTGCCCCATATGTGCGATTTTCAAAGATGCCTCAGCCTAGCACGGCTCAATCATGCCCATTACAGCTGCAAATGCGTGCTTTCCTTCCCCATCAGAAGACACCTCAGGGTCATGTCCAATCACTCTCTGCAGAATGGAAGTCAACTTTCCCATCAGAAGACACCTCAGGGTCACGTCCAGTCACTGCAGAATGGAAGTCAGCTTTCACAGCCAACCTCCTCTGTTGCCATGTAAGGTCGTATATGCCTGTTTGCCTTATGTAGGTGATGTTCTCAGCTTCCAGGGAGTACGCGTCCATTATGTGACCTATCGAAAGCAGCTTAGTGGACAGGTACAACCAAACAGGTGCATTCATTTTAGTCAGATGTTTTGTTTAACCCAATCTAGATAGAATATTACTCTGACAACATATAAACAGCATAAAAATATCAATGAGCTGTTTTGCATTCTTTTTGAAAGCTGGCGTATGTGTCCAAGTTCCTTGTTCTCCAGCATCCCATGGTGTTCTTGGCTGAGGCAAGGCTGCCAAACCAAGGGGTCGTGTTCTGAGAGGCCCCTCTCCCCCCGCTCCCTTTTACTGGAGGAAGGGTGTCTCTGCCCAGGGGAATAAACATAGCTGGAGCTCTGGGTCATGTGCCAGCTGTCTAGGCAGCACTGGGAAAGGCCAGCTGTCTGGCCCCTGAAGACCTCGCATGTTCCTTGAACTCTGAGAAGGAAATTAAATTCAGGAGCAGCCTCTTTCTCTGTGCATAGGGGCAAGCGGGCTGGCCTGGGAAGACTGAGTCCTTGAACGCACTGCTTTGATGCCAGGAAACAGGCAGGCAGGAAAGCACCCAGCTCCTGCTGGTCAAACAGCGGAAAACGGTGCATGGAGTCCCCCAGACGCCTGATTCTCCCGGCCTCTGGCTGGTGACTTGAACAGCCTGCTGTGACTGGCACTAGGAGGGTTTAGGAAGGCAGCCCCCAGTGCCCTGAGGCAGTGGGCTGGGGCAGGAACTGGGCCACACCAGGGTGTGGTCCCTTCAGCCCCAGTAAAAACCAGAGCTTCCAGCAGAGGCGGAGGCAGTGACTGGGGCTGCTCACAGAGAGCCTTGTTTTGGAAGGAGGGGAACAGGCGAAGTTGTTTGTTTTTTAGGGAACTGCCCCACCCAAGAATGTTCCAGTCAGCCCTTAAAAGGTTTAGCCCCTCCAGAGAAGGTCTGGTTTTCCTGAGTCAGTGGTTTTGTCCTCTTCTGTCTAAGAATCCTGCCAGTTTGTCTCCCAAGTATTTTGCCCTCTGAGGGGAGGGGGGCCCAGCTAGCACTGGACAGAGACCTGTTAGCCTTTGGTTAGGAATTTTCCAAATTCCCTCCCAGGGGTGGGGCTGCAGGTGGGCTTGACCTGACCCTGACAAGAACCCAGTCAGCGCCGGTGACCAGGGCATCTGCGCAGAACACTTATCCAGGCGGGCGGGCCTTATCTCTGTCTCCCAGAGGTCAGGCGGCTTCCCCGGCCCCGCACTCTGCCTGCTGGAGGCCCTGCCCAGTGTAAAGAAGAGCATCTTGGTGTGTTCCGGTGTAGCAGGAGTTAAGCACAGTCCACATACATCCTAATGTCCCAGGTTCGAGACCCAGAAGAGACGAGCAATCAAGAAGAACCACCACAAAATAAATAGAATGCCTCTTCCTGCCTGCCTGCCTCTGCTCGCCTTCATTCCTGCCTGCACCTTTCCTTAAAAAAACAAGCAAAGTATCTTATCTTTGCCCCTGTGTTTCCAAGTACTCTGCTTAGTGTTTTTAAACACGTCAGCAACCCAGCTCTCCTTGAAGTGACACAGAGCATGTGACCAAATGCTCAGAAAAACATATAGATCAGTAACAGGTTAGATTTGATGTGGGTCTCTTGTCTTACAGCTCCCAATGCCAACATTGGGACAAGTGTTTGCTTTTCCTAGGGCTGACCTAACCTTTTGCCACAAAATTCTATATATTTAAATGTGAACAAAATAGCATCATTGTCATTTAAAGTCAGACTGGTCGTGGTTTTTTGTTTTTATTTTTTAAAAGGAAAGGTGCAGACAGGAACGAAGGTGACTAGGCAAGTAGGTAGGAAGAGAGAGGAGGAAAACACACTTATTCATTTTATTTCATTGTTCATCTTGGTCGTTCCCTGCCGCTCCGGGACACGAACCCGGGTCTTTGAGATGCATGTAGCCTGATGTCAGAAACAGCGAACGTAACCACTAAGCCAACAGGGTGTGCCTGGCTGTGTCTTTTGAACCGTTAACACTGTATTTGGCTCCATTTCACTTTTAAAACAATTTCTTGGAGGACCGTTGTATTATAACGGACCCAGGGGCCAGGTGTGCTGTGCAAGGCAGTGCCTGCCGAGACCACACGAAGTTCACAGCGACAGTCTGGTCACCATTCACCGCATACCTGCTACTTTTCAAAGTCAGGCTCCGGGGTGTAATTTGGAGGGCGAAATAGTTGCGTTTTAGCTGGATATAAAAATAGCAGAACACACGATTGAAACTGGGCTGTCGGCAAAGACGTCCGGGACGTTTGATGACTCTGCTTGAAGACAGTTGAATTCAGCCATCCTCCTTGCGGTTTCACCTGCAGAACCACAGCCTGACAGCAGAAGATGGTCAGCCGTGACAGGCTTCCATGCCCCAGGGATCATGCTTCTTTCTTCTCGCTGTTCTTAGGGCCCAGCAGGAGATTTGGGCGTGACAGTGGGTGGGAAAGATCAGGAGGAAAGACAGTGCATCAAGTAGCCAGATAAATAATCATTACTAATAAAGGAGGCACGGCATCAGTGGGTATTTATCAATTACATGCTACGCACCATGCTACTCTCTATTTTACATCTATTACCTCATTCATTCATTCATTCATTCATTCAATTGCTCCACAGGTTTTTTTGGATCAAGTAGCATTCGACATGGCAAGGATGCAGAAATCCATGTGTGAACGCTAGGATGCACATGTTTCAATGAGATTGGGTGACTAGAAGAGCATTTCCCCACATGAGCAAACAGCCAGCTATAGGGCCCTGAATGTCGTGTGTCCCCAACAGGAAATGATGCTGCCTCAGCAGAAGGTTCCTTCTTGCCAGACATGACCCCTCCAAATCTTTAGAAGGGGATGTCATTCTGGGAAGTACACTGCATCTCACCATGGGAATGCACTTTCCAAATTGTCTTTTTTGTTGTTTGCGAATAAACCCACTGTGTTGGAGAAATAATGGATTGATTTTTGTTTGGGGGCCAACCAGTGAAATAAAGTCCTTGCTGTCGGTTACATTCTAATAGACAGCAAACAAATGCATTTACCATAACAGGTAGACAAGTGTCAAGAGGAAATCAATCTGAGCACAGGATAGAGGGGACCGACGGTGGTCAGAGAGCAGGTGTCTGCTTGCCATGCAGAAGTGACAGTCTGCTGAGTGTAGGAAGGGCTTGGCATGTTGAAGGAGGGAGCAAAGCGTTCGCGGCTGCTGTCCAGGGGCAGCCCAGGGGCCGAGTGGAACGGGGAAGCCGTCGGACACGACAGAGCAGCTACACGTTTTGATATCTTTTTTCTTAGATTATTTTGTATTGTAGTAATTATTCTACACATTAAAATAACTTAATGTGTATAGGTGCCCCATAGCTCAGATACATGTCAACACACCTTGCCCTGTTCTCCACCACTGTCCAGTGGGCTCTGCCACATGCTGACCCCTGCCCCCGTTCCCTGCTGGTCACCTCAGTTCTGTTGCAAGTGTCCAGAGTTAGTTTTGTTTTTGTCTGTTCCTTTGTTTTGTCTGTTCACCTTCCACCTATGAGTGAGGTCATCTGGTATCTGTCTTTCTTCTCTTGACTTGTTTCACTGAGCATCATGCCCTCTAGATCCCTCCCTGTTGATTCACATGACAGGGTTTCATCTCTTCTCAGGGCTGCGTAGCGTCCACTGTGTATATGGACCACGTCTTCTTGATCCATCATCTGATGTTGGGCACTTAGGTAGTTTCCAGTTCTTAGCTAGTGTGATCAGGGCCGCAGTAAACATGGGGGTGCACACGTCTCTGCGGGTGGTGCTTTTGCATCTTTTGCATAGATGCCCAGAAGTGAAATGACAGGATCCTATAGGATTTCCATCTTCAATTTTTTTGAATCTTCGAACTGTTTCCATCGGGGATACATCAATTTGCACTCTTCACATCAGTTTTAAAAGAACTGCTCTGTGCACCCTGGTGGAGTAGTGGTTGGGTGCAATCCACATACACCTAAAGTCCCAGGTTCACGTCCTGGGGCCGGTGGGAACAGCCAGGATGAGCAAGTAAATAACAATAAAATGCTTCTTCCTCCTCTCTCTGCCCGCCTCTGCTGCTCACTGTTCACCTTCATTTCTGCCTGCACTTTCCCATTTTTTTTTATAGGAATTACTTGACTTGCTGAGAGGAGAAAAGGCGAGTTGGGGGTGACGATGAAGGAAGGAGTCAGACCGAAGGCTCTGCAGTTGTCGGGGAGGGAGAGGGTGAGGCTGGGAGGCGTGACTACCCTGAGGAGGTGTGCCGTGGGGGACTCAGATGTGCTCCGAAGTTACAGCTGTTTTGCTGACGATGGCGAGAGCAAGAAAAGAGGCATGTGTTGGCCTGAGCCCAAACTCGCTGTGCATTTACCGCATGGGAAGAGGAGCCATGAGGAGGTGAAAATCAAGAGTGTGGTGTGAACACGCCGACTGCGTGGTGTGCATTAGACCCGAGGGCACGACGTCCTAGAGACAGCTGAGCTCCGACAGTGGTCTGGAGCTCAGAGGGGAGGCTGGAGATGTAGGTTCTGGGCCATCTGCAAAAAAGTGCCCTGTGAACTCACAGCTGGGAGGAGCCTGATAAGGGAGCAAAAGAAAAGTGGGCTGAGATAACCCCACGGTCATGAGTAGGAAGGGACAAATGCTGAAGGAGTTCAATGAGCTGGAGGAAAGCCAGGAGCAGGGGCCTTGTTTTCACAGAATATGGAGAAAGAGCCCACCTGTGTCAAGTGCACCAATATTGTGTAAGACAGAGAGAACTGAACGGCAGTGCATTATGTTCACCTCCAACGTGGCAGCCACAGCCGCTCTGTGCTTTACAGGTGACGCGGCCACGTGTCAGAGAGGCTGAGAAACTCGCAGGGCCTGGCAGCCGGTGATGGAGCCAAGACCCCGCCCAGACTGAGCCCAGGGGCTCTGGGTCCAAGTCCTGGGCCACTCCAGAGACACACATTCCTCTTTGTATTTCTAGTTTGTAAGTCTTGAGCTGTTTATCTCCTTTCCCAGTGGACATGGACAGCGCTCTAGGGACATGGGTATGTCCTCTCCACGTGGAGATGACAGATTATCACAGACTCTGTTGAGACAGTGATTCAGAAGGAGGACATAGGAAGATAGTGTAGTTTTTAAGAGAAGCCTGCCTTACCACTATCTTCTGTTGGAGCACACGATTGCTTTAACATTTTCTTAATTAGCATGAGAGAGGAAAAAAAATGTCTCCAAAAAAAGTGACTTTTCCAACAGATTCCTTTTGAAATCTCAGGTCTTTGTGTTATTCTTTTTCATTTCCTCTTATGCTGTAAGCAGATTAAAGAAAAGCTAATAGGAGGAGTTTCTAGGTATAGCGTTAATAAGCCTCAGCCCTAAATAATGTTACTCCTCTATTCACTGCAAAATATTTTGCCCAAGAAGCCATTCTTTCTGAGACAAAAATTAGCTAATGTGCTGCCTACTCTGTCTCTATTAATTTCTGACTCTAGGTTCTTATACTTGTTTCTACTCTGCACTTAGAGTAAGAGCAAATCTGGGTTTCCCCGCCCAAACTCGAATGGATTTAGGACAGGCCGGCTTCTGAGGCTCCAGCTGTCGATACTGTTTTTAGATGATGGTTACAAAATCAAAGCATCTTCAATTCAGTGTGAATTCATTTCCTAGGACTGTCAAAACAAATGACAGCAAACTGGGGAGCCTGAGACAACAGGATTTATTCTCTGACATTTCTAGAAGCCTGACTCCAAGGTTGAGCTGTGGACAGCACTGTGCTCCTGTGGAAGGCTCAGGGGAGATTCCTTCCTGTCTCTCCCAGCTCCTGAGGTTACAGGCATTCCTTGGCTCCTGGCTACAGAAATCTAATCTCTGCCCGAATCTTCACCTGACTTTCCCCCATCCCCAAGTCTCAAATATCTCCTTGCTTATCTCCGATAAGGACAGCGTGGGGGAATTTAACCCACCCTAAATCTGGAAGGATCACATTTTGAAATCCTGAATGATATTTGCAAAGACATTTTCTTCCAAATAAGGTCACCTTCACAAGTCCTGGAGCGTAGGGTTTGGACACGAACGTTGGGAAGCTACTGTTCAAGCCACTCTACAGTATCACACCCCGAAGTGGTGGGAAGTGGCTGGGGGTGACCTCTTCGGAGAGACGGCTTCCCTTGGGTGAAACTGACCGCCCTTGCCTGGCTGGGGGACGCTGATGATGTATTTACATGGCCTCACGTGCGTCACCTGTGAAATGTGCATGGTAGTACAATCACAGATCCCTTAATGATCTCCCTGAGACATGCCAAGTGATTGGTTGCTGTGTGACACAAACTGGGGTGGTATCGCCTACGGTACACCTAGGCTCTGTGAGGTGATATTGGAACAGCTGTAATACACAGGTGTTACTCTTTGACCAAAATGTCATTATGATTGCGCATGAACCTTGAGGGTCACTAGGAAGATGAAAAGAGGTGACAATCTAGGGCAATGCCTAGGTGGTTCTATAAATGTCAGTGTCCCTTGTCTCCATGTCGAGTCAGGAGGCTTGCATTCTCTTCCCGTTGTCATTCAGCATTCAGGTTGGAGCCTTCGAATGAATCCCCAGCTACAGGAGAAAGTGGGAGCCTGGATCTGGTTCTAAGAGCTCACCTCTGCCAGCTCTCTGTTCAGACTCTGCTCCTACAAGACCCTTCCAGTCCTTTCTCCTCCTCCTCGCCTTTTGCCCAAAGACAGTAGCACTTTTCACGTCTGTTCATTGAGACCCCTGGTACTCAGTCTCAGAGACTCAGTTCAACTCCAAGGTGCTGAGTTGGTTTCTGAGGAACACAAAGGTGAGTCCAACAGTCCCAGCCCACAGAACTGGGGCACTGGCGGGCGGCTACAGGTGTTTCCGAGCAAGCAGACTTGGGGACCCTGAGCGGGGCTGCTGGTGACCTACCATGAATTGGCAGTCTCACCTGCTGTTCAGAAGCTGTGGACTGAGCAGGATTGCTGGAATTACAATGGGTATTTAGAGTCTGAAGGTCAGAGCCACAGGTCTGCCTTTGATCCTGAGCCCCACAGAGCCCTGGAGTCCAGCGTGGGGCCGTCCTCTCAGCTGCGGCAAGTGGTGGGTCGCTCGACTGAACTGAGGACTGGAGGAAACTCGGAGCCTGCATGGACCCCAGCAAGTAGTCTAATACCTCTGAACCCCTGTTTCTGTTATATTAAAAAAAACAACAAAAGTTCTGCATTGATTGGGAATATGAATATGATCACGGTTGCAAACGCAGAAGCCGATGTCATTGAACTTGACTCTTAAGGAAGTGACATAACGGAGTAGCTATACGCCGCCTGTTTCTGGGGACAGAGCCCTTCTCTCCATCCCAGCACAGATGAGAAGTCTCATCAAATGTAGGTGGAGTCAATCCATGTCCCCGTGAAGGCCCCTGATTCAGACACCAACTCCTGCGTGAAGCGATGCTCGGACACCCGCTGAGTGCCTGCAACTGAATTCAGATCTGACACTACCGACACGGAGGTTGTCCTCGGTCCAGTAAGGCAAGATTCCAAATGCAAATCCAGGTCGTCGTCTGTGCTTCTGACCAATTGGCTATAGATTGAAGGTTCCAATAATTCCCATCTTGGGTCCAGTGAATTTGTTAGAGCAGAGAAACCGTGTTTAGATCCCCGGGTTGTTCCAAAAGAATACAACCCTGAGCAGCCCAGTGGAAGAGAGGCAGAGGGGAAGTCATGGGGAAAAGGACGTGGAGCTTCCCTGCCCTCTTTAGAAGAGCCATTCTCCCCAAACCTCCACCTGCTCACCAACTGGAAGTTCTCTGCACCCCCTAGCTTTTGGATTTTGATTGAGGCTTCATTACATAGGCATGATTGATTGTTTAGGAACAAACTGATGAAATCATTGGCCATTTGCAATTGATTCAACCCCCAGAGATCAGGAGGTGGGAATGAAAGTTCTAAGTCTCTCAACATATGGCTGGTTCTCCCAGCAACCAGCCTCCATCCTGGAGCTTTTTCCAAAAGTCACCTCACTAACCTGAGATACCCTTCTCACGCTCACCACATAGGAAATATAGATTTTAGGAGCTGTGTGCCAGAAACTGAGACAAAGAGCAAGCATAATTCTTCTTATAAGTCATGATAGCACAAACACTTTTTGTGCTGGTTACTTACAGTCTAAGGACCATCTTTTGTTCACCAAAAATTAGACTAAGTAGTGTTTCTCAAGTCCTAAGGTACTTACCAAAGGCCCTGGGGAGCTTGTTAAACTGACTTTATGTTGTATATTTGAAGGTTGCTAAGAGAGTAGATCTTAAAAATTCTCATCACCAGGGGAAGGATGGTAACTATGTGAGGTAGTGGGTGTTAGCTAATCTTATAGTGGTGATAATGTTGCCATCTATACATGTATCAAATCATTATTTTATACACCTTAAATTTAGACATTATATTTCACTTCTGTTGCAATAAAACTGGGATGGGGAAGATTTTCCACTGAGTCACTCTTGGCTATACTTTTCTAACCAGCTCCCAGATGTAACTGGGTACCACTGGGTGGAGGGCCATTCTATGAGTAGCAAGAGGTGAGTTCACACCCTGGAATTTGGTCACCTACATACGATGGTTTTCTCGAAAATTCTACGTATAGGACTTCCTGAAAACTACCAGCTATAATTTTCTCTTTCCTTTTTCGCTGGGAACTCATCTTCATTAGGTCAGAACTGACAGAGAAGAAATTTCTTAGGAAACACAAATAGAATGGAAGCATCAAGGCAAAGGAAGATGACAGCTTTGATGAAAGTCATTTCACTCATCAATTAGCATGCTGATTCAGGATAAAAGGAGAGTATTTTATCTGCTAGACTTTATCTGCACATTTAGATAGAGTACCACCACTTGGTCTAATGGTCATAAAAAATCTCCTTGATAAGTTTTTTTCATTTGTTTTCATTTAATCTCTTATGACTTTGCTCAGATCGCATCTCCTCTAAGAGACCTCTTCTTATTCTCTTCTCCCTGACTTTTTTATTCGCCTCTGTCCTAAGACTGCTTTCACTGTATCTGACCATCCTTTTGTGGGTCTCCTCCTTCAGAATCAATTCTTTGAAGGGAAAGATGGTGACACTCAGCTCTGTGTCTCGGAGGTCTGGCCTATTAATAGACATTCAGGTCTAGGATTGGTTTTGTTAAAAAGGACTAATGGATTGAAAGAAAGACACTTTTCTAATCCTCATTTGAGTCTAACATCAACTCAGTGAATTCTTGCCATCTGTGTATTTTGCAGACACTAGCAGAAATGTAGAGAGGTTACATCACTTACTCAAGGCCAACCAACAGTCGAGTGGTGGAGCTGGGCCTTGGACAGTCTGATGGTCCAAGATCTTCCTAACCACAGTGGAATGACTGAGTGACAGATGCACCCACAGTGGGTTTTATGTCCACCAGGAGCTACCAGTGTAGAAAGCTAATCGCTGCTTTGGCCGAATGCTGACGCCGGAGCAATGGCTCCCAAGTGCTGGTCTCAACATCATCTACTAAAGCTTCCTGCACATTTGCCCTCAAATGGGGACTGAACTGCTATTGCTTCTCAACTTTAGAGTAGCTTTTCCCTGGCGTGGGGACTTCAGAGAAGTCTGAGAAAGTGGATTCCAAGTGCGTCTTGGTGGAGTAGCGGTTTGCTCAGCTGCCTTCGGGGGAATGCACAGGCCACATACCGACATTCAGAGCAATGGTCCTCAAGTGCTGGTGCACAGACTGGCACTAGCCCAGGACCAAGGATTCACCTGCCTTTGAAATGTGAAAAATATAAACATAAAATTAAGTTTATTCAGTGAAAGAACTGTCTTCCTGGTGCGATCATATTCTTTCTTTTTTGATATATGGGTAACCTTCCCTTCATGAAATAACGGATTTAAAAAAAAAACAAACCATTGGAACATGGCAAAATACACTGACCATTCTGTGTTGGAATTCCGTCCTCACTCTGCCCATTGTTCTTAAGGGAGGAGGAAGAAGCATTTCATTTATTTTATTTGCTTCATCCTGGCTTTCACACTGGACCTTGATCTTGGGGTATGTGACTGGCACTCTCAGCTGATAGCAGCTAAGCTCTACTCCACCGGGGCACACCTGGAATCCGTTTTCTTAGCCTTCTCTGAAGTCCCCACGCCAGGGAAACGCTACTTTAGATAAAGTTGAGAAGCAATAATAGCTGAGTTCCTATTTGTGGGCAAGTAGGCAGGTGCCTTTCACAGATGAATTCTGAGACTAGCAACAAAAATTCCTGCCTGTAAATCCCTCCTTCCTGCCATGTCCCGCCGACTCTGAGAAGCCCTTGATAGTAGAACTTCAAATACATGTAAGGAGCACCCCTTTAATTTGAACAAATGGTTGTGGACTTTCTCTTTTAAAGAGCTCTGTTTGGGTGTGCCCTGGTGGCTCAGGTGACAGGCTAAAGCCAAGGGCACAGTCCACACACAGTCCAAGGTCCCGAGGTCCCAGCCTGGGCTCAAGGAAGAACCACTTAAAAAATAAACTGCTTCCTTCTCCTCTCTCTACCTTCCTGCCTGCTACCTGGCCTGCCTTCATTTCCGCCTATTTCTGAAAAAGGTAAAAAAAAAAAGCGAAATAGTTATGTTGTGATGGGCACTCTTTGAGCGCTTGGAGAGAAACTATTTCTAAAGACCCAGAGCAAGGCAGCTAGGATTTCTGGGTAGGGGGTGAGCAGAGGGAGGAGCAGGGGTTTGCCCAGGAAGACCAGGGGTGTTTGAGGGAACAGGGTTATTGAGAGCAGGTTTTAAAAAATGGGACTACTCAGAAAACTGGCAAATTGTGCAAAGACAATAAAAGAATGGGAGGTCTGATTTACCTGTGAATCTTTCTCAAAGCAAACATAGAAACAAAGCTCTCAGGATGCCATCGGAAATTGGCCAGTTTCTGCAGGAAAGTTCCAGCTGAGCTGATGGAATTGCCAGGGATAAAACTCTTTTCCCCTCTTGCTCTTTGGCTGGTAGAATAATTAAATTGACAAAGGACATATGAACAAGAGAAAAACAAATGTAGTTACAAAGACAAGGAGGCCCAGAGCAGTAGATAAATTGGGACTTTTATACCTTTTCTTTCCAAGGCAACAGTCAGTTGTAAAATTGACAAGACAAAGCAGTGTGGGCTGGGTGATAAATTAGTAAAAAAAAGTAGCACAGCTTCTGTCTCTGGTGATAAGGATGCCTCCTCTTTCTTCCGTGCAGGGAAGTTACCATAGAAATTACCTTCCTATGGGAGAGTTTCTTCCTGCTTTGGAAGCTGGACAAGAGAAGGTTTGAGTGCTCTTCTTGCTATTTCTCAAGTAATTTTAATGGAAGAGAATCTATATGGCGAAGTGACACACCTGGGGACAGCATGCCTGCCACCCTATCAGAACTCTGAGTTTCTCTAATTCAGGAAGAATAGTCATGTGGGATCTCTGTCTCACTGGGTTCTTGTCATTGGCTGGTGATTAGAATGACTGACAGGGTAAGAATGGTAATTACAGATGTGCCCTGGTGGAGTAGTGGTTTGATTCACTGCCTCTAGCTGAGCGCAGTTCGCCTCCATCCCAAGGACCTGGGTTTCTTCCCAGGGCTGCGGAGAACAAGATGGACAACTAAGTAAAATCAAATGCATCTTCCGCCTCTCTCTTCCTGCCTGCCCGCCTCTGTTCACATTCAAACCTGCCTGCGGCTTTCCTTAAAAAAAAAAAAAAAAAAAAAAAAAGATAATTACAATCCTTTCCTTACAGACCTTTCAGAATGCACAGCCCTACCCAACAGAATAGATCTGATTCCCATGACTACAAAGAGTATCCCTGGAAAGATCAGTCTTTACACTATACAAGATACAATGGGCATGTACCATGACCCCAGAAGGGGTTCGGTGTGTGGCTGACCTCATTTTTTAATTGTCCCCTGTGAGTCATGAATCATTGAACCCAATAAACTCTTGACATGATTTCCTGCAGCGAATTTCCTTCTTTCCATCAACTACCCTTCTTTGCTAAGAAGCTCCAAGGTTAAAAGGCTGCCTGTATGAGATAACACACATCAGAACAGTATCAGAAATGTCTGTGATTAGAACACCTGGAATTCTCTCACTGTGTAATGGATTTATTGTATCTCTCATACAATTGCTTTTTTTTTTTTTCTTCTCAACTGGATAATGTTGAAATTAGCAATGGTCAAGAATTACATCTGCTGATCTTTCACATCTGTAGAACTTTCAATAATGTTAGGGAGACAAGGCCTTTTGGCTGACAAATGAAAGAAGAGTCCATGGCTATTTTTTCACTATAAGAGACCCAGCTCAAGAAAGAAGACTCAATATATATTATGTCTTTAGTGACTAGGGGGTTATGTGCAATTGGAGTACTTATAGATTTTGAATATTGATGAATCTCTTCCTTGAAAACACCACGCGAAGACCCTCGGTGTCTGACTCTCAGGAAAGCACTAGAGATTGACAATGTGATGACATTAAGATGGCGGCTCTGTTCTGAGGGTGGGCTCAGTCTAGAAGGGGTGTAGGCTGTGTAGGCAGAAAATGATGAACTGCTGAGAGAGATACAAAGGAAGCAAAAGAAGTGAGAAGGGAAAGATTTCTCCAGCTGGGCATGGAGGGCAGCTTCATGGAGCATATAACCTTTGCCTGGAGCCCTCAGGGATGGGGTTAAGGAAGAGGAAGGGAAGACATCTGAGCTGCTATTAACTGAGTTTGGGACACATCAAGATGGAAGGGAGTGATTCCTGAAAGAGAAACCGCATGAGTTGCTTATTGAAGGGTTATTTACAATGGCCAAAATGGAAATAGCCTAAGTGCCCATCAGCAGTTGAGTGGATCAAAAGATGTGTTCTGTATACACAGTGGAATACTACACAGCCCCCCAAAGGCTGACACCCTGCTATTTGCAACAACATGGCTAGAATTAGAAAGGATTCTGCTAAGTGAAATAAGTCCTAAGGAGAAAGACAAGTACCGGATGATCTCACTCATGTGTGGAATATCAAGAAACAGTAAATGAATGGACAACACAAAATTAAAGCTAACCTTGGACTCTGACAACAGAATGAGGTTGCCCGAGGGGAAGGGGCGAGGGGTAGGAGCGAAGGTCAGTGGGTGCAGTGGATGGTGGCGGAGGGTTGTTAGAAATTTGGCAGCGAGTGTGGTGGGTTATTGTATATGTGATGAAGAGTGATCCAGACTTGTGTTGTAAACCAGTTACCTCCATGCAAGAAACAGCACCAGCATGAGTCTGAAAACTTTCTCTGGGGGTCAGGTGGGCCAGGTGGCGGGTAGGGTGGGAGAGAGGAAGGAACTTGATTATGGGAGCTTTGAAAGCCAGACCCTAGTTTGGTTTTTGTTCTGCCTGTGATTATGGCGGACGAGCATGGTTATTTACCTGCCCAGCAGATGCTACTTTCCCCTCCCAACCCTCTTGTTCTTCTGCCAGCTCAGCAACAGTGATCATACGCTTTGCATCATGTAGACTGTGGGTGTTTATGAAATGGTTTCGTGGGTGTTGGACCTCAGGACGGAGCTTGAGCTTATTGGTCCTCTGCATGGACAGCCCTGGAGACAGAGGGAGGGTGGGGAGGAGGGAGAAGATCTGAGAGAGTCAAACAGACAAAGAAGAGACTGGGAGGGGCAGCAGGAACAGCACACCTGCTAACCTTCGAGAAGAGAGGACACAGTCACTGCACACAATCCTGGGAAGACTACGACATCCTAATCACATGGGCCTGGTCCCCACACATTTTCTTTCCTTCGATCCATTTCATGGCTTCATTCCCTCACAGAGCTGTGCTGTTGGTGGGTTCCCTTCCCCACACAGGGTCAGTAATTATATGATATAAAAACGCATTGATGGGAGTGGGGCTGTGTCCCCCCCTCAGAGGCAAGTCCCACCCTAACCTGTGGCACCTACAAATGGGACTTTATTTGAAATAGGGTCTTTTCAGAGGTAATCCGTTTAAGGCAGGGTCACACAATTATTGTAGGCCTTTAGCCTCATGACCGGAGCACTTAGGGGAAGAGGACTTTCAGACATGAAGACGGAGGGTCACACAGAGATAGGCTACCAGATAGTGAAGACAGACAGGCTGGTACTATTCTGCCACAAGCCAAGATTTGCTGCACCCATCGGAACAGAAGAGGGAAGGGAAATTTTCCAATGAGCTTTCTGAGGAAATGTGGCTGGCTGTCACCTCTGTTTTCTTCATTAATTTTTTTATTATAGTAACTTATTCTGCACATTGAAATAAACTCACATGTTTCGCTTCCCCATTCCTCAGATATATGTCAGCACACCCTGCCCTCCCTCAAATCACCAAATGTTCTTCACCACTGTCCAGGGCGCCACCAATTGTCCCCTAGCCCTTCCCATTCACTATTGATCATCTCGTTTCTATTTCAAGTGTCCAAGGGTTGTGACACCTCAATTTTGATGATTTATTTTTTGAAGGAAAGAGGAAGGGATGGAGGGAGGAAGAACTTTCATTTCTTTCTTTATTTTATTGTTGAGAACCCAGGTCCTTGGCTTTACATGGACTATGCCCCAGATGCCAGCTTAGCATCTGAGCCACCAGGGCGCACCGAGAGACACTCTATGTATCTACATGACTTTACACAGCCTGCTTGGTTTATATAAAAAGACACAGATAGATCCAATTTAACAAAATGGAGACTAACCTAGCAGGCAGACACTGGCCAACAGAAGCCTGCGGCGGCGCTGTCGCTATCAAACCAAGCTGACACTGTCAGGTCTAGAGAGGATAAGAGGGGTCTTTCTTCTGATAAAATAAACCATTTAAAGGGAGCATGTGGGGATCTTGTATACAGCAGACTCCATGACTTTAAACTCCATGAAGCAAAACTTAGAAAGAAAAGAAGTAAGAATGCACACTATCCTTACACATCTCCGTAACTGCTGGCACAAGTGGGGGTGGGGAAGGGGAGGAAATCAACACACATAAAAAGTATTCAGTAAGGTGAGTTCCCAATGTGACTCTACGGACATACGTAGATCAATGAGTTCAGCAAGTAACAAAAGTCACCCCCGCCCACTGACGAAGAGATGTCCACAGGAAGAGATTCTTCCCCAGTGTTGGCAGGTTTTCCTTTTATTTATGGGTAGGGAAGGGTCCTCCTGTACTGGTTAGGGAGATTTTCTAGAAGAGTAGAGCAGGAGAAGCTTGTCACTTTCCGGTTTGATCTCCTACCCACAATGTCATGTTGGCAGGATGTTGCTGCCGCAGGAGACGAGGGGCTCCAGAAAAGTAGAAGTGCGTTGACAAAGACGCTTCCAGTTTCTCAGAAAAAAACTAAGTGTGCCTAGATGGGGACTCAAAAGATATTTCTTTTTTAAAGGAAAGGCGGGGGCAGGAATGAAAGCAAGTGGGCAGGCAGGGGAGAGGAGGAAGAATCATATTTAATTAAAATTTTTTTTTGTTTAGATGTTCACACTAGTTGCTTCCTGCCCCCCGCCCCTGCCCAGGACCAGGACTCAAGCCCAGGGGTCTGTGGCCTGCTCCTTCAGAGGCGGTTGACCTAACTGCTGCTCCCCCAGGGTGCGCCTCTGAAAGGTATTTCTTAGCAGAGACCTCCTAGGGTATGTGGGGTGACACAGATGATAACATTAACGTGTATTTATTTAATTATTTTTTAGAAAAGGTCTAGGCAGAAATAAAGGTGAGTCAGCAGGCAGACAGGAAGAGAGAAGAGGAAGAACTATTTTCTTTCTTTTCTTTTAATTTAGTTGTTCGTCTTGGTTGTTACCCCCACCCCAGGTCTTGAACCGGGGACCTTGGGATGTATGTGGACTGTGCTTGACTGGAGGTGGTGGACCAAATTTGCTACTCCACCGGGACGCGCCAACCTTGACGTTTTTGTAACAAATTCAGCTATGCGTTTTACACAATTATGTCCTATAGCACCTTTCAATAAAGAAATCAAGTCCTAATGTAAACAGCAGTTGAGTAATGAGACTCCTGTGGCAAGCTGAACAAACATAATCAAATATGTGATGTCTAAGCTACCGGAGACTCGAGAAAGGGTCTCCAGCTGTCTGCGTGCAGCTCTGCCCCCGTGTGTTGTCCGCCTGGTTATTTCTAAGTGGTAGATGTAGAGACACATGCCACCACTGTCAACTTAGAATTCTTAGAGGAATGAATGGGCTTTAATCTAGAGAAAAACAGAAATATCCGAGCAGGGATGATATCAGAATAACAAATGCGAAGATTTTCGGGGTGGTGGTGGCTAAGAGTGTGAGCCTATGAGCCAGCATGGCAGCACTTAGCAGAGGAGTCAGACTCCAGACCCAGGGCGGGAGACGGCCTTGCTACTTTCCCTTGAAGCAGGGGAGAGGCTGAGGACGCAAGAAGGGACCGAGAGAAGGGGTGGGTCAGTGGGAAGTGATGGGAGGCCAGAGAGTGCAGTGTGAACTTCGGAGTCACACTGGAGTTGAATCCAGATCTCCCTCTTATTAGCTGTGTGACTTCTAACAAGTGACTTAACCTCTCTGAGCCTCATTTTCTCAAGTGAAAAATGAGAATGACAATGGCGCTAGATTATAAAGTTGTCCTGAGGATTAAAAACTTGATAAAGGAACTGTGTTCCCTCTCCCACCAGATTTCCCCAAAACACACACACACACACACACACACACACACACCTTCTAGTGTTTGTTGCTTGCAGGAAGAGGCCTATCTGGGAAAGGGCTCTGCTTGTACATGTCCTGGAAGTTTCAGGTGTTGGTGCAAAGGTGCAGGGACAACACAACCGGTGGCTAGACTAGGACCTGGGGGCCTTTGGACCAGCTGTCTTCACAGTATCAGAAAACGCCAATGACCACAGAGCCAAGAGTCAGAGTGCGGGAAACAGAGGATGGCTTTCAGACTAAGCAGCAGCCTCCATTCTCCTTTCTCCTATACTTAAACCTAATGACATTCTTTTTTTTGGGGGGGGATAAAGGCTCTACGGCGCAGCATTTTTGTAATAGCTAAGATTTTGAAACAACTGAAATGTCTATTACAGTCTATTTGATGAATACTCTGTAGTAGTATCCATTTATCAAATAAATGAATGGTTCAATAACCAGCAAGCTGAACGACTCTCAGAATTAAATGTTAGGGAAAAAGGCAAGCGCAGCATGGCAACGAGTGAAGTTTGAGAGCACAAAGAGGAAGATGCCTGGTGCTTGCAGGCTGACCCTCAGACCAGCTGGCTGTGTCAGGAAGAGGGACTGGGACTGGGAGCAATGTGATTCATCTTAAGTCATCTCACGCCTACATCTATAGAGATGTGTATAGTATGTAGTAGAGTCCAGTTGATATTTCTACTCCTTTAAACTTCTGCAACAAAATGAAACACAGTTTTCTGGAGCGCCCTTGTGGCTCAGGCAGCTGAGATGCTGGTATGAGGACCGCATGTGGCCTAGGGGTCTGCCGTTGACCCAGGGCCGGGACAAGAGACCAAAATGAACAACTGAATAAAGGTCCTCCCTCCCTCCCTCCTTCCTTTTCCCCTCCCTCTTTCCTCCCTCCCTCCTTCGTCCCTCCCTCCTTCCTCCCTCCCTCCTTCCTCTGTCTCTCTTTCCTTCCTCTCTCCTTCCTTCCTCCTTCCCTCCTTTCCTTCCTTCCTTCCTTGCATGATTCTTCTTCCTTTCCCTTCCTTCCTCTCATTAAAAAATTAACAAAAACAAAAAATCCTAACTAATTCTGGGTGGGAGTTTCAAAATTTTCCTGTACTTTCTCCTATTTTAAGAACTGCCTCATGCGCATCATAGGAAATACAAGAAGTGATTAGTGTTCAGAGAGAATCACTATCATCATTTCGTTCTATTATAATGTGTGTATATTTGAAACTGTGCTGTATATTCAGTTTTGTCAAATGCCATTTAAACTTGATGTCCTATATTTTCCCATGTCATTAAATGTTCTTTAAAGACATGATTTTCAAGGGCTGAAAAAGAATTTATCTTCATGATGAGAAAGCAGCTGTTCTGGGATCTGCCCGGGCACTTGGCAAGATGACAATCCTCTTATGCCCAGAGTTTAGACCTTCAGAGAAGGACCGGAGGTTAGCGTTCTTGGATCCTTTCCAGCAACACTTTCTGCTTTTTTAAAGGAAAGGTGCAGGCAGGAATGAAGGCGAATAGATAGGCAGGAAGAGGGCAGTGGAAAGGCACTCCGTTTATTTCCATTTCATGGTCACATTGGTTGCTCCCTCCAGTCCTGGGTTCTGAACCAGGAACTTTGGGGCATATCTGCTCCTGGAGTTTTCGAGACTGTTAGGCCACCAGGGCGCGCCCAGAGAGACAGCTTTCAAAACCACCACTTAAGAGTGGAGCCCACAGAAAGTCAGGGCGCCCACCCCGCCCACCCTCTAGGTGACAGCTGCTGCTACCCTGCTCGCTCTCCTGTTCACGGTGACCTGGAGGGAGGATGCCTTTCTCCGCCTCACTGTGCACCCCAATTCCCTGGGGGCTGAAACTGACAAATCTTGGGAGTTTCCTTCCTTTGTGCGAAAATGCTAAAACTACACCTTCAGTGAAAATAACGCCAGGGTTTCGGTTCCCCAAAATGGGGGGTCAGATGCTGGAGGAGCTGCCAGCCTGCGTGGCCCCTCCCTCCGCCCGCTCTTCAATCCACCAGCCACAGGCCCCATCTCAATCTTCTGCACACCCAATAATTTACTCTATTATTTTTCCAGAACAAGCGATGTAAACCATTTCTGACCTTTGTCACTCTAAATAATGGGGCTGGGAACTGTCTATTTCTGAGACAAATCTCTAGGAATAGATTTATAGATTCAAAATACGTGGGCATTTTTTAATGCAATTGACACCTGTGGTCAAGCTGGTTTTTCAAAAAGTTGGACCAGTTGACACTCCCCTCAGTCGTGTGTGGGAAACATGTTGATTTTAAGGTGGTTTAATTGGAGGTGAAAACTCCTAACTCACCCAGCTCTGTGGAAAATTTGTATTTCCTGTTCCCGCAGGCCAGTGTTCTTGTGGATTTCCTCTGACCGTCACTCAGCCCCCAGGAAGCCAGTGGCTGCAGGCCGCAAGGCAGACCCGGTGGGCGATCGCCCTTATATTTGCTCCCGTGGGAAGCCAACCTCTCTCTCTGACGAATGTGGCCACTTCCAGGCATGAGATGAGGGCCAGGCTTCTTACTGCTGGACACTCCCACCTCCCACTCCGCAGCCTTCCTGCACCGAGGAGAGGCAGCCTGTGTTTGGTAGGTGCTGCTGTGTTATTAGCAAGAGGAAGCTGGTGACATACTCTTGGCAAAAACAAAGACTCACCTTAAGTGACTGTTCCTCTCCAAATGTGATCATCCGGCCCTGATGTTCACGATGACTGGCAAGAAGCCCTTGCACCTGGGGACGCTTCTCCATGTCTGAAATGACCCTCATGGAAGGGCTACCACGGGTGCCCTGTGGCTCCGTGTCAACAGGTAGGCCAGGACCAGCCACGTGAGCTCGTTTTAGCCCATCCTTGCTTTCCAGATGTGTGTAGAGAGAAGCCCCAGCTATGTGGGAAGCAAGTCCACCTTGTGTTACCATGTTGCTTTTCAATTTATGTTTACATAAAATGGCAATTATTTTGTACATCCAACTGTCTCCAGAAGATCTCCATCCATCTGGTATTTGTCAAATCCTCTCCACATGCACCGTATGGGTCTGGTTTTAGAAACCTTCCCCCTGAAACTTTCTTGATTTTCTTTCTACACTTCGAGCACAGCCTGCATCCTCTGCCCCAGAGCCTTTACACATGCTAGTTCCACTGCCTGGAAGAGTCTGCTTCTAGGAAAGTATTTCTGACCCCGCAGGCCGCAATCACAGACCCTCTTTGACCCTCTTTAGGGTAATTCCTTAGACATCTTCAGGGCAGGTGGCCGCTCGCTGGTGCCCCAGGTCGCATTTAGACCCTCTGCCGTATGTATGCACAGCCGCGTGCGTGGTTAGTGATGCTTTGTAGCTTGTAATCCTGTGGTTACCTGTGTCGTCATCGCTTGATGTCTGTGTCTCTCACTGGTCTGTGAGCTCCATGAGGAAAGGACAACTTTTTCTTACCTCTGTAGCTTGGATGCCAGCAGTATGGGTTAGACTGGTGCTGAAACAATGCTTGCTGAGTGAATAAAGGGGTACTGATGGAATAGATTTATAGATTCGAAATACATGAGATTTTTTAATGCAATTGACACCTGAGGTCAAACTGACAGCTAATGACTTGCTGGGTGAATGCGGTGGCTGGGTATTACATATAATTTCCTTATAAGGGGCAAATTATATCTTTTTTTCTTTTTTAAAGGAAAAGTGTATGTGGGAATGAAGGTGAGTGGGCAGGAAGAGAGAGATGGAAGAAGCACTTTATTTTATCTTTATTTAGTTGTTCACACTGCTTGTGTGAACCCCAGGACCTGGGACTCAAACCAGGGCACGGCCTGCTCTAACTTTGGAGGCGATTGACCTAACCACTGCTCCACAGGATTTGCCATGAATAAGATCTAATGCTGTATAAGAGTGTCATTCAAACAGAGGCTTTAAGACAGATATGGGTTTTTCTTACCTATTAGTACGGGCCTTAATTATTACCTTTGCAACAACCCTATTCATAAACAGATAATATCTTCACATTTCTTCATCTTAAGATATATCTTCATCTTAGACTTAGAGATGCCATCATTTAATGATAACTTTCTAGTGGAAAAAAAACAAACCATGCCAAAATAAAATCAACATTACTCCTGCATTAAACATGCATATTGTTGGCGCACCATGGTGGACTAGCAGTTTGTTCTGCCACCTCTGAAAGAGATCAGTCCAGGCACATCCCAAAGATTAGGGTTTGTGTGTCAGGTCCAAGGGGGGAATGACCAGTGTGAAAAGCTAAATAAAATAAAAATATAGTAAGATACTTCTTCCTCTATCTTCCTGCCTGCCTGCTTGCCTTCATCCCTGCCTGCACAGGTCTTTCTTCTTCTTTTTAATATAGACAGATAGTTGGAAAACACATCCAATTCCTGGATAAGTTAACATGTAAGAAAAAAAGTCTTAGAATGGAGACAGCTTGACAGTCTTTTCCACAAAGGATGATTGTGATACCAAAAGAGATGAATGCATTTTAAGAGTTTGGCTCAGTGCTTGGTACACAGTAAGCATTCAGAAAAAATGATACTTTTTTTGTTTTTTTCTAATTTTATATGATATTTATTCTTATGTTTACTATGAATATCACTATCATTTACTTTGAAAGGGCGAACTTAGCCCTGGGGGTTGTATATCTCAATGACATTCAAGGGTCTCCTATTTCTTTCTTTCTTTTATTTTTTTTACATAAATAGAAGTATTTATTGTGAGAAAATCACAAGATGGTAACAACAACAATAATGTACCCATAAAAGTCACCCATGTTTTTAATAACCAGATAGAATCTTTGTTAGCATTTTGTATGTTCTTTCTAGATTTCTGTATTGATTCATCAATACATGCATTCAGTCATCCACTTGTCTTTTTCAAAGTGTGCTCCCTAGGACACAGTCTTACAATAAATTTAGAAAATGGGTCACCCTAGTATGATATGTATTAGCATATTCAAAGATTTGAGAAATTTAGTAGCAAAGAAGCTCATTTCAGTGTGATAAATACAGAGTTTTTCCATATACTTGGGCCTGGAATTCTTATTTTCTAGAACTCAAGGAACAAATTCAGTGCTGCCCAGAGACCAAGGAAGCTAAGAAATCCTTCATCTTACGTCCTAGATCATGTTTACTCTGTGTAGTTGTACCAGAAAGACTTCCTGACCTGATTCCGTGAAGTCAGTATCTCTTTATGCCATTTACATATTCCTAAAAGATAATTTTTAATGGTTGTTTTTAAAATCATTTTTCTTTTATTCAATCTGATTAAAGAGACATCATAGATTTCTAGGACAGATCTAACAATCTTATTAGATATACTCAGTTATGTTTAGTTGATTTCCAGTTTTAGGCCAGAGAAGATGCTGGGTATGACTTTAGTCTTTGTAAATTTGTTGAGAGTTGTTTCGTGTCCCAGCATATACTGTATCCTCGAGAACGTTCCATGAGCGCTTGAGAAGAAAGTGAAACCTGTAGTCGTTGGGTGAAGTGATCGGTGTATGTCTGTTAGACCTGTCTGTTCCAGATGGTCATTTACAGTGGCTGTTTCCCTGTTGATTTTCTGCCTGGTTGATCTGTCCATTGTTGTATCCTATTTCTTTTTAAGTTCCATTCTGTTAGCTTCTAGAAAGATGTCGGGGACATGCAGCAGGTGTCAAGAATGGAGAGTAATGTGAATGGTGAGGAACCAGCTGTCCCGGCCCCTGCCTCTGTGTGGTCTTGACTGAAATTCCTCCACAGACTGTCGCACAGTCTCCGGCTTCTCTTTTAAATCCTCTGGGGAAGATGGGTTTTTTGGGGGGAGAGGGGGCTGCCTGTGCTGTCTCTGTGGTCAGGATGTTACTGCTGACTTTGCAGTATTTTTATGAAATGGCAATGAACATACTTATTCTCCACCGGGCCCAGGCCACGGTGTCCTGCTTGGCCTCCCTGCCTCCCGGCAATCCGCCCAATTTTCTCCCTCTCAGTTCAAAGGAGCCGGCTGCTCTGGAGAGAGCCCTCCATCCGCATTACAGATAAGCTGCTCTCGTTCCCCGGAGTGTCTGACTAAGCTGGTGAAGTCCATTGCCATGTCAAGCATTAGAAACATGTAGAAAATAGTCAAACCCCTCAGTCTGATGTCTGAACTTTTCCCAAGTCACATCCCATTCTCACGTCGCAGACAGCTGCTTCTCCCCCTAATGTTCCCTGACTCCCTGCCATCTCATCTGTTCAGTCAGGCCTCAGCTTTCTCCGCTTTCTAGAACAATTTGCCTCTGATCTCCTTTAGGATACTGTCTGGGTTTATTTTACACGCTGGATTCCCTGCTTCTGGCAGGGGTGCGGGCAGACATGGGTACTGCTGGGTTCTCTTCTACAAGAGAAATCCCCTATAGACAGGGCTCCCCCTATATTTCTGTATATTGTAGTTTCTTACATATCGGTCACACAGAAGAAGTGTATTATTCTTGATTATGGAAAAATCCAAAGGAGTAGTAATTAGGGAGGTTCCATTATGTCTCACATAAATTAAATCTGTGAAAGAAAATAGCTGTTGAAGTGGACGCATTTTTCTCTTGCAAGTCATTTCTTTTTTTGCATGTTCTTCCTTGGAACTCATTTAGTGGTGCAAAGGGACTTTCCTGTCCTCTGATGGTCAGAGGAGGGATGTGGATGCTGACTGACGATGCGATTTTAGCGCATGTTCATTGGTGCACGGAGCGCATGCTCCCAAAGCAGCCAGTCGCAGTGGCACATCGGCACTGGAGCTTGACGGGGTGAAGGCTGTGAATTCAGAGGCGAGGCCTGGCAGGTCAAGACGGGATGAGAGACCTGTAGTTCGGACACAGTGGGGCGAGGCCAGGCTCTCCTGCCTGCAGTCTTGTCGGCTGCAGTTCCTGGGCACAGAGTAACCACTGAACCCTGGCTGGGCTCTACCGGCTTTCAGGAAAATAGGTGCCATGCAGGATGATTCCAAGGCAATGACCTGGGGCTCTGGAGGAGCAAGCACATGGTGTTTTAGGGTGCTCTGCCGAAATACTGCAGGCAGCGAAGCCTGCTGCGCTTTCCAAACTGTGTTTTCTGGCTCTCTCAAGCTTCAGCTGTTCTTTTGAAAGTGATGATTATTCTTTGCCTCGTTTAAGCAAGTTTAAGGCTACAGCTTCTAAATCTAATCCTTTTCTTTTTCAGTGACTAAATTATATTCCCATCTTTATCTTGTGGCAGATGTATTTCCAAGGGTCAACAGGCACTCCACCACCTGGTTTTTTGCTTGATAGATGATTTTCAGTTTTCACCCCAAAATCAAAATAGCAATTCTAAACTAGCCAAGAGCAAAACCAAAACCCAAACAAAAACAGAACTCCTGAAAAGTTGGAAGTCAGGGGAACGTGTGTTCCAACCTCAGCCTAGAGCTGATGGTCTTGAGCAAATTATTTCCCCCTCGGCCTCTCTGCCTTGCCAGCTAGAGAGTGAAGACAAAGGTACGGTCCTTCTCCACTCCAAAGACGTGAAAGAAATAAAATAATGCAAGGAAACATATCCTTAGGAAAAAAGCTCACGTGAGCATTTGAATGAAGGGGGAGCCTAAGAAGGTTTAAGTGCTGCTATGTCATGAAACCAATTATGAAACATTTCCATCTCACGGAGCCCCGCTGTGGCCCAGGAAGCGATGGTGGCAAAGGAACAGGCTGTGCAAAGCCCGTGGGTCTGAGACTGGAGGCCCAGGGTAAAAAGAAAATTCTGAGTCAGTGACAGAGGACAGTTACTTATCTGTCAGAAAGTTTGTCCAAAGGTGCACACTGGAGGAGGAATGGTGGAATCCGCCACTTCCGGCCAACTGCAGTCCACAGACATCCCAAGGACCTGGGTTCACGTCCTGGGGTCATGAGAAATGGCCAAGATGTGCAACTAAAATAAAAATACAAATACATGAAAATGCTTCTTCCTCCTCTCTCTCCCTGCATTCCTGCCTGCACCTTTCCTTAAAAAAAAAGTCCATAAAAATGATTTATTTTTCCCTCTGCGCTGCATTATTGCTGTCTTTTACAGGCATTGCTGGAGTGGCCCTGTTTTCAATGATAGACATCATCTGAATGGACGTTCTGTCTGTGCCAGCCGATCCCCCTGGGGACCATTGGAGGTTGGTGGCGGCTTCCCTCCACAGTGCAGCCTCCTGGTGGAAGAACTGTGCCAGGGAGCAGACGCTCAGGGCCTCTAGTCCTTTCTCCTGGTAACTTAACCCATGCTAAGAGGAGCCTGCAGGCAGGGCCATCTCAGGAGCTTTGGGAAATTTCCTGAGGTAGAAGCTATGTGACAAGATTGTCATTCACCAATGCCTGTGATTTTTATTTTTATTTTTTTGTATCAGAATGGAGTTATTTGCCTTAAGGAGGTTTTCCTAAATCCATGACTTTCCTGTAAAGGCGTCTCAGTTGAAACAATGCATTTCTCATTATGTAGTTACTTTCATTGCTGGAGACACAACATGCTTGAAGAGTATTTGAAAAGCCTATCCAAGGTCCATTTTCACCGCTCTGAAATCCACACAGTGGTATACAGCGCCGGTTTTAATACCTGGCGGTCATCTTCATAAAATCCAGTCGTAATAAGAAAAGAAAGGATCCTGTGTCTTAATAATATGACAGTGCTCTTTTAGAAATGCTGAGTAATCACTCTGGCTGGAACTGAGAGGCAAAGCCATTCCATTACTTGAAGAGCATCATATGATGTCTAATGATGTGGAGACACTCAGAACAAGCTTTCTATCTTATCTGAAAGGCACTCCTCCTTGAGATGGCCTTTGTGGGGATAATATTTCTGAAGGCCACATTTTCTCATTTGCTTTTTTCTTTCACTTACACCCAAGACACCAGCTTCAGGGTGGAGCTTCCATAATCACTGGTGTCTTACTGTGTCTCAGGCCTCTTCCTGGGACTGCATGGTCCATCTTTGAAGGACTGAGATTGTCTCTGCTCATAGGTCTGCATAATCCATTGACACTGACAAATTTGGGGGTGAGCTGAAGGCTATATCGACTTGTGCTTTGCACACTACTCTAGACTAGCTAAAATGTACCCTCATTCAAAATGATTGTTTATAGAATTGATTTCAGTACCTTTTATTTATAATAATTAAAATTGATTTGCAGTAGCTGATTTTTCAGCCTTATGTGTAAAGTGAAAAGACTACACGGTTGAGGAGTGTATCAAGTGTCCAGTTTACTGAATAATCTCCAAGGGGCACCCTTGTGGTTTAGCAGATTTGGCCAGTGGAAGCAGTCCATGAACATCCCAAAGACAGGGGTTCAAGACCCAGAGTCAGGGGAAACAATCAAGATGAACAACTAAATAAAATAATACATAATTATTTCTCCTTTCTCTTCCTTCCTGCCTGCCTATTCGCCTTCATTCCTGCCTTCACCTGCATCTTTCCTTTAAAAAAAAAAATCTCCTTAAGGGCTCGCTCTAAAGTTTACTTTTTAATTAAGATTAAAATTAAGAGCAAAATGAGCTTTTCTAGAAATGATCATCTCACTTACAATAATCAATAAATCGAAGATTAATTTTTCTTTCTCTGCTTCCTGGTAATAATACTATTTGGCAGACAGTTATTTTAGTCCTAGTTAACAGTGCCTGAAACAATCCAGCTCAATAGATAAGGAATATTTTCCCCTGTTGTAGAGAAAGGAGGTTCAGTTGTTTTGCTTAAGACTGTGTTAAAGTTAATGGTAACTGTGTCACAGAAATGCTAGAGTCCTCTATGTTTTTCTTACCCGCTTCAGCAGAGGATTCACATCCCTCTCAGTTAGTGGGTCAGGGAAACATTTCACTGTGCTGATAAGATTCTTTGTTGCTAGTGGGTAAGCTGTTTTTCTGCACAGGCTGGGTGTATGGTCTGAGTCACACTGGATATCTGCACTCCAAATGGAATGTCTGCAAACACGGCTGTCATAGGCCATGTGCTGTCGGTCTTGTGTCTTGCTGCGTTGTGCTGAGAAAAGCTGTCACCCTGGATCAACGGTATATGGGTGTATCAAAATGAAAAACACCTTTGAAAGATTCCTGAAATTGCATTTATATGTGTTACAATTTTTTCTGAAGGCATATGAGTAAATGAGTAGCTCTCTAGTTCTGCACAAAGTATCTTCATGTGCAATGCCTCTAGATTTCTTTCTTTTTCTTTTCTTCAGATTCCCTTCCGAACAGTATTCCACAGGCATGACACAACGCTCCTCTGGAAGGTCACGGTCGGTCGGTGGTGGCAATATCTTAATTGATTACTGTCCTTGGAAGTCTAGTGTTTCACAAGATGTCAGTGTTATAGCAAGGACTCCAGACAGTGAGAAGACTGACAACCAGGCACTCGAAGGTGGAGAAAACAGCACTTCGTTACAAGCACCAGTGCTGACTCAGGAGTAACTCAGGTTACCCAAAGCTGAGCAGCCCGGGATGGGGGCGTGGGTGGGTGTGAGGGGGTTAGGGGGTTGAGGATGGGGGTCTTGGGGAGCTTCTTTTACACCCTGGGATACAGGTTTATCTCTATATTGATAGCTCTTATCAGCGGTTACAGCTGCAGGGTGCTTGCTCGCCCTTGGTCATGTAAACAGGGTGTAAATCCTCTGGCAGACTAATTCTTGCCTTGGGGTCAAGGAAAGGTTTTCTACCATATTAGCAACTTTTTCATTAAAACAAAAGGATTTTTCTGGCTTTTTTAGTCAGAGTTTTTCTATCATTTATCTATATCCAACTATACATAGAGAGATGATAGAGATAGAGCAATAAAGTGATTTATTATAAGGAATTGACTCATGTGATTGTGGAGGCTGGCATGTTCAAACTCTGCACAGTGGGCCTGCAGATTTAAGACCCAGAAAAGCCAATAGTATGAATGAGTCTGAAAGCAATCTGCTGAAAAGTCCCTTTTTTGAAGAAGACAGGTCTTTTTGTATTATTCAGGCTTTCGGCTGATTGGCTGAGGCCCACCCATATAATGGAGAGAAGTCTGCTTTTCAAAATTCACCAATTTAATTGTTAATTTCATTCCAAACACCCTTCTAGTTGGTATATACGATGAATCATTACATTGGCAAAAAATTAAAATTAAATAAGGGGAGGAAGGAGCACGGCATGTTACTTACCTGGGAGAGGGAGAATCACTCTATCTAGTGAATAACTGCCCTGAGAAGTCCTGCAGCGAAACTGTCTTTTCATACCTCCATAATCCCGTCTTTTTCAAATGCGTTTGCTCATATTTTTTTTCTGTGAAAACTCATGCACATCTTGTTGGAAACTAGTGTTTAGAGGAAGACAATCGGGTAAAGAGCTAGTCTATCAAGTGGTATCTGTTTAAGTAACTGGCTCATTGGGGGGATTAAATTAATGATATCAACTTCACTGGCTTCATTAACTGAACGTAACAGCATAAGTAGGAGGCTATGATTTTGATTTGTTGGATATTTACCGTCAGCTCTGTTGGCTGAAGTACAGTTGCAATGACTGGAAAGTGGGTATAAAGGTGGGGATGGGGTGCACATTGTCAAAACCTGGCTGCACATAGCAATGTGTAAGATGAGGGGAGGGGAGTCCTACTCTTGGTTTTGCCTCATTCCCGGAGGAATAGCCTGACTGGGCAGAAGATAGTAGCCGAGAAAGTATGATGACTGCCACCAACTCAGTGTCTGTAGAGGGTCCCCGGCACGGGTTTCTAGACACAGCAGGTAAGATGTGAAATGCCAGGTGCACCTACGATTATCCTCAACACGAACACAAAATCACCCTCTGAGAAAGACAGAGAGAAAGGGGATCATTAGTAAAAAGAAAGAACACAACCACTATTTCCACTTGAATATTCATCGCCTATGGTTTTACGTTCACGCCAGGAAATAATGAAGCACCCTTAACCCTATCAGTCTGGAAACTTGGTGAGTCAGTGTCTGAGAGAAGAAAAGCTGGGCAACAAGACTTTATTTGATAAAAGTTTCCCCAAATCTACAGTCAGGCATGTGACACTCCTAGGAAGACTGAAGGAAACTGTCAGGTTGTGTAACTTTATATAAAAACAAATGCTAAATTTGCCCATTTAGTGCATGATGTTTATCACTCTGGGATAGCACTCTCTTCTCCAAAGTGTTATTCTAACCTAGAGTAGAGATAACCTGTGATCTCTTTTTACCCAATCTCCATCATCCCTGGTTTCAATAGACAAAGGGGTGTTGGAGAGGTGGGTGGAGCAGATATCCAGGACTTGGGAAAGATGCCCTTGACCCATCAGGAAGATGTGGGAAGGCACTGTAGTCTTCCAGTCTGGGAGTGATAAGAATAAACATGCATTGATATTATTCTAACATCCACCACAGCATAGATTAGTGGGAAGGGTGGTCATGGGAATTCAGGTGACAGTCCCGGTTTACCTATTTTATGTACTAAATAAGGTCATAGTCCTAGAGGGCAGGCCTCTCTCTGTATTTCTAGTCAGTCTGTTGGGCTGTAATGTGGGCTTCTAGGACAGGGATGAGCTCACACCCAACGTGTAAGTAGTGAATAATGTTGTCAGTGAATCCCATTTAGGCACCAACCCCCTCTTCTTGGGCCAAGAGGTCTGAGTGGTGACTTGTGCTGCTACCTGGCAGGTTCCCCATCTCCCCTGAGTGAGATGGTCTGGTTTTAGGGGATGTGGTAGCTGCAATGTCTCTTCTTCTCAGCTGAATTCCACTGCTACCTGGGATGGAGGTGTAACTTAACCTGAAAGTTAGCAGAATTCAGGCACCATGAGGTAAGCTTGCTAATGAGGGACAGGAGACAAAAAGAAACTGGCAGTTAGGGTTCCTGCCTAGCCTTCTTTCTTCCGGAGATGCAGTGGAGACCCCGCCCCGATCCCTGTGCCCAGGCAAGTCTGCTGGCTGCGGCCATCCTGGAAATGCAGGATTTTACATCTGCTCCACCATCTCTGGCTTTATTTCCCTTTCCTCCTATAACCTCCTATCACTAGTAGGCTTTGCCTCCAGAACTCTATTTTTAGGGAAGTAAGCAAAGACAATGCCAGTATGGTAAGATGAAAGTCACTTTGGATCAGGATGATTTTTCCTACCCAAGGAAAGACAGACTTGATAATGCAAGTGGAATTATAACCTTCCACCCATAGAGAAAGCCTTCAGTGAACAGCAAGAGCCCTTTGGCTGCATTGGAGAGAATTCAAGTGAGTGCTTGTGTCTGGGGCCCTTCCTCCAGCGACACAGGGTGGTTGGGGCGGGACAAAGGCATAACCTGCTGGGCCCCTCCCACTCATAACCCCCCCCCCCCTCCGCCCCGCAGTCTCCATTGCCTGGTACCCCCTTAGATCTTTGTTCTAAATAAAGTGATGTTGACATTTCCACCCTGCTGTTTCTGAACATTTTTAATAGCCCAGTGGCAGCCTGCAGCTAGGCTGGGCCCTGGTCTGTGCTAGTCAAGTTATCTCCTCAGGAACCATTTATTGCTCTTCCTGAGGGCTCTGCTTACAAAGCTGCATGAGTTTGGAGTGGTCTTCCCTACCCTGCTTTTCCTCATAAACGCTGCGATTTTAGTGTGTGGTTTTTAGAATGGGAGGTGTGTTCAGGCATGCATTCATTGCAATCAAGCAGAAATGGTGCTTTTTTTCCATGCAGACATGAAATAAAGACTTGTTGAATGAGTAAGATGCATTTGAAAATATTTCCAGGAATATGGGAAGTGACTAATGCACATAATAACATGATAAAAAAAAAGTCAACATTCTCTTTGTGTCTTGAAAAATTGTAGCAATGAACGTTCCTCCTTATCTGAGCTTTCTCTTTCCATGGGTTCAGTTACTCCAGACCAACTGTGATCTGAAAATAATATGTACAAGAAGCTATTTGGAGAGACAGACATATTCCTATAACTTTTATTGCAGTCTTTTGTTCTAATTGTTCTGGTTCCTGTTATTAATTAGTTATTGGCAGTAATGGCTTCCTGTTCCTAATTTATAAGTTAAACTTGATCATAGGTATGCATGCAGAGGGAAAAGTGTCTAGGATTTGGTACGATTCTGGGTTTCAAGACTCCACTAGGGAACGTGTCCCCCACGGATAAGGGTGGAGTTGCTGTAATGAAAAAAGCCAAACTTTTCCCCTTGGTGACAGTGTGTCACTGGAAAACTGGGTAAGCCTACTATGCTGAATAGCGTTGGTCCCTCCGAATCCACTCTTCTCCCTTGTCCACGCTCCGTTCCCTGGAGCCCTCCTGCCATCTGGCCTCCTGTTGGTCCAGCCAAGGGGATGCAAAGGAGGAGGAACTGTTCGGTAGAGTGAGTGAGGTGGGGTGTCCTCACTTTAAGACCCTTGGTTTGTGGACCAAGGGTCTTAACTAAGACTCTTAGTTCCTGCTATGATCTCAAGGGCTAAATAACTTCGTTTGAAAGTTGTGTGTTTTCCAACCCTCCATAGGTGAATGACTGATTCATTGCTTCTTAAATCCATGCTTGACAAATTAGAAATTCAGTGTACCTTGGTGGCCCATTGGTTTAGTATACCGGAGCACAGCCCATAAATATCCCAAGGTCTTGGGTTCAAGACCCAAGATTGAGGGAAACAACTAAAATGAACAACTAAATCAAACAACTGAAAAAAAGAAATAGAATGCTTCTTACTCCCCTCTCTTCTTGCCTGCCTGCCTGCCTACTTGCCTTCATTCCTTCCTGTACCTTTCCTTTAAAAAAAAGTTAGAAATTCACAAAAATGGGGGGAGTGTAGGGTATTTCACTATGTTTTCAGAAAAAAGAGAAGAGCATCTCTTCCTTGGCACAAAATAACACAATACATTTGAAAAAGTGTCATTTAAAACATATATCCCCAAATCCCTCATAATCCCATTTGCTTTTTGATGATTCAGAAGAGACTTCTGCAGGCAGCAGTGTCTCCGGAGCCGTGGTTATGAGTAATAATTGTAATTGCACTGAAGTGTGTGGAAAGTCTGGTTACCAGAAAAGCAAGAGTTTCTAGACTGTGGGTATAATAACACTGTATGTGTCTTCTTTCGAGATCCTCCGTGGACATCAGTAAGTTACTAGCAAAACGGAGATCCACAAAAATGAGCCCATCATAGGTTTTATGCTTCTTTTAAAATAAAGCCAGGAATCTTTGTCGATTGTCTCCTACATTCCAGACAGTATTACGGTGTGCTGACTGATATTTTCTTTTATCTTCAGGGGAACCCAACAAAGTGGTTTTATTATCTCTGTTTTGTAAGATACAAATTCAGAGAAGTAAAGTAAGCCGTCTGAGATGACACATCTGGAAGCGGCAAAGCCCAGATTAGCGGTCAGGTCCGTTTGAGCCCAAAGCCTGGACTTACCGTAACTTTCAGAGCATCACCGGGTGCGGGAGGGGAGTGGGGCTGCGTTTCAGACAGGCTGGGGGTGGCCTGCCTACTTGCCTTGTGGTCCAGCTAACTCAGGACAACCCCTGTCAAACCAGGACACGTGGGCACCTTCCCAAAGCCCGGAGTCTTTCACTGGACCGTTTCACGGATTGGATCATTGGGCGGCAATAACGGAATTCACAGCCTGGCTTCTCTGAGTTGTGATTTTGAGTGATGCTCCAGAGGCTAGTCCCAGCTGGCCGTGGTAACTGGCACTTCTCTTTTTGTGTTTTCCTTCTAGATGGAACTGATCTTTATGAGTCAGGCCTCGCTGTGTGTCATTACCCACATGGCATAATGCACCCGCATTAGCCTGCCAGCCAATCCTTCATGCTAACGGCCGGCAGCCTGGAGGCTTCCAGATCCCTGGGCTGAACTTTTCACCCAAGGACATGGAGGAAACCATTCTTTCGGGTAATCGCTTTCAATGCTGCGCACTGAATCACAGCGTTGTAAAGCTGGAGGGGAATACTTATAATGAAAGAAATGCTTTTTATTTACTCTCGAAGACCTGTCTCAAAGAGTAGACTACACTTGGCAAGCAAAAAGGCCATCTTTATTTTTCATGTCCCATAAACAAGGCAACAAACAAAGGCTTATTTTTCAATATTTTATGTTCCTCAGACTCAGCCGAGTATGTGTTAAATCCTAAGGGGTGACCCAGGCCTGGAGCGTGAAGTCTGGTCAGTTTAGTGGCCTTGGGGCCGAGGGTGGCATACTTGGGGCCTGGCTGAGGGGTCTCTGAGTTCTCTGCTTGGAACCTGTTGTGGGCTGATACAACACTAAGGCAAGGACTCCGGAGAGACGCTGTCCGAGTTCCTTTCCTGACCCTGCCACCCACCCAGCCTCCGTGCCTCAGGGTTCCCGCCTGTCAAGTGGCAATAACAAGCACATGCTTCTTGAGGGGTCGTTGTCACCCTTGAGGCAGGTCATGCATGGGGAACACAAGGCATTGTCCTGCACAGAGCCCCGCATCTCGGTGTAAGTGGCATCTATGTGTAAGCGGCTTAGAGAGAGCCGTCCACTCGTCTAAGACCACACGCTGTCGTGAACGAGCGAGTTGAGATCCAACCCAGGTCTGCCCAGCTCCAAAGCTCGTTTCTCTCTTGTGGGCAGAGGAGAGCCATCGGGGTAGCTGCTGGAAGTCAGCGTTGCAAAGAGGGTGTCCCGGGGGATACTTGATGTCTCCAGAGAACATTCTCCCGGGAGGTCACCGAAGAGCTGCCCAGGGGAGGCAGAGGGTGTGCGAATCCCCCAACCCGGGACCGCCCGGAGATCCTGATGTTAGACAAGAGGAGACCGGGGACAATTTTGTGGTGTCCAAGTCAAGCACCTGCATTAACACCCTGGCCCTCTGCAATCCCAGTCGAGAGAATTCTGCAGACATGTGACTTTGAAATCATTTTGAAATAGTTTTCCTTTCTATTCCCATCATTCTTTGTTTGTTTGTTTGCTTTTTGTTCTTCAGACAAAGTTCAGAGTTTAAAGCTTATGCTCAAGATCCTTAAAGGCGGCAGCATGGGGGACAGAGTCGCACACTGCCACGCTGAGGACCGGAGTTGGGTTTGCAACCCGTGTGCTCTGATCAGCTAGTCGGTTTGTCAGAGCTGTCAGTCATCCTCAGGCCTGTCCTTCCTTCCAGGGTCCAAGAACACCCACCTCTTGGATTACGTCACATGCTTCTGCAAACGCTTCTCGTCTGTCCTCTTCTCTGGTCCTACTGTATGTCCCCCGCTGCACGTTTACATTTACTTGCGTGATTACTGAAGTCCTCTCTGAGGCAGCAGGCCCACCAGGAGAGGAACTGCATCGGCTTCGTCTCACTGGATGAAGGCAGCTAGCTCCATCCTTGTGCGTCCAGTGTTCGGGGTTGGCCCTGCTGAGGACTGAACAGCGCCTAGGATTGCGCCGGGGCCACAGTTCGTGCTACTGAGTATGGATTCAGTGGGCGGGTGAGTGACAAGGTGACAAAGGAAGGGGTGCATTCGTGCACAAAGATCTTACCTGAAGGAGAGGCCAGGGAGGAGGTTGAGTGGACTCAGGGCAGTGTCCTCGGGGTTGGAGGGACAAGGCATTTAGTGGGCAGAGACCATGGCAGGAGTATGAACTGGCATGTTCTCCATGCGCCTCTGGCCCCCTCTTCTGACCGGTGGGCAATGGTGCTTGGAGGTGGTTTCACCCACGGGACTCCCGAGGGTTTGTGGGACAAACAGGGAAGCGACCCCCCGGCACCTGTGCTTTTCATTTTCCTGGGTGGGAGTAGCGCCTGGAACAGGAATGAAGAGCTCATTGTGGAGCCATCTGGAGAGGGTGGGCGTGAGCTTGGCGCAGGGAGCCTGGCTGGAGGCCGATTGAGGGCTCAGGTGAGCCCGGAGCCCAGGCAGGCTTGCTTTCAAGCACAGGTGGTGGGAATGGCCTGGAGGCTCCATGTTCTGGAAATATGTGAGGGAGGATGTTAGCCGTTATTGGACTCATCAGCTCCTGCCCCGAGGCCTTCGCTGTCCCCAAATAAAGTGAGCTTATAGTTTCCAGCTGAGAATGTTGGCTAGACACCAGCTATTGCTAGGAACTGGCTTTTTCAGAATGGCCACTCGCTTCATTGTTCCTGAATCTCTGGGCACCATATGCTTGGCTCTGGAGCATGTCTTTCCAGGCTTAGCAGGCATCCGTAGAAATGGCACTTAATTCAGAGTTTGGACACCTATGAGGTCACTGTACCTTTTCCCATGATCAGTACTGCAGCTGGGGTCACCCTTTCTGTCTCTGTCTCTGTCTCTCTGGCTCGCTCTCTGACTATAGATAGTTAGCTAGCTAGATAGGGAGGTCGGTAGGTATAGAGATACGAGTTTACATTCAAGTACTAATACATATATCACTCCCACCTCCAGGAATGTTCTAGACTTTCCCAGAGAGGTCTTCGGTGGTTAGCAGCTCAGGTGCCTGTCCTCTCTGGGTGAGTCATCCCTGCCTGCTGGCCATTGTCCGCAGCAGGAAGGCAGCACAGCCCACTGCCCACGTGGACTGCAGCTGCTGTGCCGTTTGTCTGGGGACCTGGGTCTCGTCTTGCCATTGAGGTCTTCTTTCCCCGTGAGGTCTGTCTGGCGCCACCGTGTGCCCCGGGGCGCCCGTGAAGGGGTCGGTGTGGCTGTCCTCACTTGAGCTGGTTTGGCTAAAGATAATCTGCTCCCTCAGTCAAGGCCTTGTTGGTGGGATGGCATTGATGGGCTCCTTGCAGTCACTCTGCGTTTGCACCTGAGATTGCTTTTTTAAAGGTGCGGCAGGGATGAAGGCCAGCAGAGGTGGCAGGAGGAAGAGGGGGAGGAAGCACTTGATCTTATTTAGCTGTTCATTGTGGTTGTCCCCCTCTGCCCTGCCCCTGTCACCACCTGCGGTCTCCAACCCGGGTCCTTGGGATGTATGTGGACTGTGCTGGCCAGAGGCAGCTGATCAAACTACTACTCTGCTGGGGCATGCCAGGATGTGAGATTTCTAAGCTCTGCTGTCCCATTAGTTATCAGCTTTGAAAAATCAGCTTTTTATTCGGAAATTTCACTCAATGAACACAACTGCTTTGACAACATCTTGCAGATTTCAGCTCATTGGTCTGTGTTTGAGTGTATCTGATACTTGGGTACATTCTCTTTTCTCTCTTAGAGGACAAGGGTTCCTTTTCTGCTTCAATTACGAGTCTTCACTCAACATCAAGAAGTTCTTAGAAACTGTGATTTTAAGCAAAATGAAAGCTAACGAAACCAATTTTACCAAAGGCTCATGGATATAAAGAATTGAATTTCTACAACATATACCTGGTCCAAAAACATCACCAAACTTCTAAATCCAGACCCACAGCACTTCTAATGGGAAATAATATTTTGGATTCATTTATTCATTTTCAGATCCGCTTCTTCCAGTTCGGGGTGGAGGATGGCCCAAGTATCCCGGCCGCTCAGGACACGAGGAGGGACCTTGCCTTCACTGGATTCCCTTCTGAGGAAGGGCGCACTCACTCAGGCTAGGCCTAGAAACTCTCCAGTGAACCCCAGATGCAATCTTTGGGATGTGGGAGGACACCTGAGTCCTCAGAGAAAGCCCACAGGGATGTGAGGAGAAATGCAAGTTCACCACGCAGTGAACCCAGCTGGGAAGCAACTGTTTTTCTCATTAATGTTACAATGAAAGATGCTGAGAAAGCCACCTTTCTTGAGAATTCCCTATGCTTTGTAATGTAGTTAATGCTACCAGTTACGTTGTAATGCAACCAAGAATAAATTAGAGAAAAGGAATGCTACTGGTGATACTGAGAGATGGCATCTTTGTGAAACAGAAATGGTAATATTGGGAAATAATCCATGCAGTTCCTTTTCTGCACATTTGAGCTTGTTGGCTGATCCCAGATCAGCCCCAGTTATCCATCCACCGAGGGGTACAGTGAAGTAAGCAAATGAGAGTGTGTTGACATTACAACAGAAACGTCAAGGGAAATTAAGAAAGGAATACTCAGTGCCTGACATTCAAATAGGTTTTTGCTGCCAAACAATAAGCTTGAGGGCCAGGGGCTCTTATGCTGAGAGATCTTCCCAATTAGCATCTCAAGGCCTGAAAACCAGGCCTCTGTTCCTGAGTGCTTGTCGGGAGGAGAGGGAGAGAAAGGTCCAGAAATGGGAAGGAAGAAGACTTGTCTTTTTCTCCCTCCGGATTAGTGAAGGACAATTAAAGGTTGCATGGACTTAAGAGTAAATGGGTGATTTGGTGTCTGTGCACGCTGTGAAAGGATTGCCAAGGAAATGAACACATCAGGATCGCACATATTTCTCTTTTTTGTTTTTTTTTCTGCCGTGAGAACACTTACAATCTACTCTCTTAACAAACTGCAGGTATGCCATATGGTCCTGTTCTCGCCTGTTCTCTAATGCTGTGCATTAAATTTCCTGAATTTACCATCTTGTGTAACTAAAACTTTGTACCCCTTGGTGATTGTCACCCTATTCCTCCCTCTACCAGCTCCTGGCAGCCATCAGTCTACTCTTTGACTATTTAAAATTTGCATGTAAGTTTGATCAGACACATTTGCCTGTCTGTGTCTAGCTTATTTATTAGCATAATGTCTTCTGGGGTCACCCATGTTGCTGCAGATGGCAAGTCTTCCTTCTGTTTTAAGGCAGAATAATCTTTCCTGGTGTGTCTAGACCCTGTTTCTTTACTCCATTCATTTGTGATGAGCACTTAGGCTGTTTCCCTATCCTGACTGCTACAAATAAAGCTGCAATGACCATGGGGGTGTTGGTTCAAGATCCCACTCCGGCTAAGACCAAAAGTGGTGCTGGCAACCCCAGGGAATCTTGTCTCCGAGGGGCTGGGTAGTCAGGTCATTGTGGAAGGAACCTATGGTCGGGTGTTATGAATGATTTATTTTGATGACTTTATTTCATGACAGAGTTGTATGTTCGCACCTGGAAGGATGTGCTTCAAGAGCTTGATGGCGGGCCACTGGTTGTTGGAATTATAGATAATATCATCTCTCCTTCTGCTTCTCAATTTTCTAATCCATTTTGTCATGCAAATGTGTCAATTTTATAAAAAGAAAAGATAAAACTATCTTTAAAAGTAAAAGGAGAATCATACTAGACATATTATCTTGTCATTTTTCTCCTAATCTTCCAAAAACAATCCTTTTAAGTCTATAAACATATATCTGTTTTTTTATCTACTTAAAAAAAAACAGACATAATATTTTACGCAACTAGAATGTTCCATTTTGGTTCTGTCTCCTTTTTTTAATTTTCCTTCTACCCTTTCCCCTCCTCTGTGTTAACCCATCTGGTACCTCCAGGAAAGTGTTATGTATGCTTCAGTACCTTTTTCTACATAACCGTATACAAGTAAACGCGAATGTGAATATGTTTACATAATATATATGTCTGCAAACATTTAGACACATATTCAATTATATGTGTTGGTGTGTGTGTGATGAAATCACACTATGAACACGTGTCTTCATCTAATCTTTTATTCTCATGATCCCTTCCTAGAAAGTCATATGCCAGTCAATTGCCATAATGTCAATTCATTTTTAAAAATGGCTATGTAGTGTTCTATGATGTTGCATATTGTAATCCATTCACCCACCTGTGAGGTTTTTTTTGTTTTTTAAATGATGAAGGCAAGTGGGAAAGAACTCGGGCAGGCAAGAAGGAAGAGAGAGGAAGAAAAATCACTTGTATTTATTTGTGCATGATTGGTTGTTCCCTGAGCTTTTTACATTGTTCACACTCCAGCCATCAGCTCAGCTGCCTGAGCCACCAAGAAACCAATTTCTATTTTCTTGATTCCTGGAGGTGTGGTATTTGGCTACCATCATTTCAAAGTTTATGTTCTGTATTTCAAAAATGTTTAGCTATTAACTTGCATTCATCTGATGATGTTACTATACCTTTATTTAACCACTTATTTCTAACGACATTCAACTATATTGTTTTGAGGTAAAGATCATATTCCTTGGTTAATGTGAGTGATGCAGAATAAAGTTGTAGGATAAGGTTGCACTGGTATCTCAGGTGCTAAGCCAGTGATGGGTGTAGTGCTATAAAGCCCAAAGGCCTGGCTTCGAAACTGGAGTGGGGGTGACTGGGGTGGGCAGGGAGGGAGCGGGGCGGGGCGGGGCGGGGCGGGGCGGGGCAACCAAAATGAACAAATAAATAAAAAATTCTTCTTCTGTCTCTCTTTTCCTGCTTGCCTATCTTCCTTCCTGCTTGCCTGCTTCCTTCCTTTGAAAAAGATTGTAGGATAATAACTTAACAAATATTTGAGAATATTAAGTGAGATACAAGCCTCACTTGAGTTGGAGACTTACCACAAGCCTGTAAGAGAGCTTGTGTAGGGCATTTCTGCGGAGGCACTGAAGCTGGGCCCAGTCAAGAAGGTGGTGACTTCTATTTGCATTTATCAATTAATGTGAATTAATTCAATCAATTTTGAATTAGGCAATAAGGTGTTTACACTTTTATTGAAATTTTTCTTTCAGTTATTGCATGTAGTATTTTGGATTCAAGAATAGACTGATTTTAAGCAGTGAGTAAAATAATATTGCCTTCTTATTTTTAAATTCTCCTTGATCGCTTTAGCAATTAGCTTATATCCAAGAGATTTGATTAATAAACCAACAATACCTAACTGAGGTAACTCACCCTTCTGCATCAAAATCCAATTTTTTCAAAGGTTTGATGCACTTGAAACTCCATTTAAATTTTCCCCCCACTTTTCAAGTTTATGAGTCTCATCATTTGATACTAGATTAAGATTATACTTTTATTTTAGTTTACCAGAGTTTTAAATCATGTCAACTAAATAAGATAAAAGCCAATGGCTTGGTTGACTTAACAATGATGACTTTTTGCGAATCACTTCCCATCATTTTAACCACAGGAAGGAGAGCTTGTTGGACTCTTATATTTGCTTTAAATGTGTCACTGTGGCTTCTGTTACAGCTGAAATTGTGAAACCTACTTACCCACTGTCAAAAACTTCTGACTATTCAAAACAAACACATAATGCAACTTTTTACTCTTCTGCTTAAGTTTAAAACCAGGTGTGAGGGCAGAGAGGTTTGCTAACATTTAACACAGGTCTTGATTCACAATTTGTAAGGCATGATGGATAACGTGTTTTTAAAAATACAGAATGTACTTTCTCTTTTTGGGAAACAGAACCAGAATGACCTGAGAATCTGCTTAATATTTTCTTTATGGCACCATCCTTGGACTCTGGGCAGAAGTCAGCATGTCCTTACACACAGACGAGAAGGGAAATCGGAGCTTAAGTAAAGTTATCAAGTGTAGTAAATTCTAATTTGTAATAATAACAGGGCTTAATCACCACCTTGGCCTTCTGGATATTTTTCGTCTATTGCAATCCTCTCGAAGATGGTGAAAAGGTGGAATGCAGGCAGCTGTGTTGAGATATTTGGTGTGAGAGAGCTTTCTCCACCACCCACATACCCTTACCCAGTGTGGGCAGGGTTCCGGCCGGTCGGCCTTTTTTAATTTCCAGGCTGACTCATGCTGGGCCTGTAACTCGTCATATCCCTGTCTCAGTATTATTTTTCCCACAGGGAGGACTGGCCTCTAGCTCACCAGTGTCAGATCAGAGTCTCCATCCTCTTGGGGTCTTCAGGTGCTGGAGTTGCTGTCAGAGTTGATGAGCATCCTTCCATCCTCCTTTTTGCCGATGAGAAAGTTGAGACTCATGCAGATTGAGTGGTCAAGTCCTCAGTGGATGCATGTTTCCTGTCCTCCAGATGTGTTATTTCTACCCCACTGGGTTCACTCCACTCCTTGGCTGTGATTCCCCCTGCTGGAGACCCACCCTTTGGAATGACTGGAGTCATTCAAGTAAATTACCCCTGGGTGATGTAGACCTTGGTCAACCAAAGTGTGAAATGGCCAGATACCTACATTGTTGGGGAAGATGGCTGTAAATCTGGGTACTGAGGGTAAGGCACTTTTGTGGAATGAGATGACAAGATTTTCTCTAGACTTTGGAATTATTTTGAGAGTCTGAGGGGCAAGTTGGATGCTGCCCATTCTGACATTGTCCATTTCTTCTGTGTGTCCCTCCAAGCAACCAATACCCACAGCTGGCCAGAGGTGCTAGTCCACACGTCTCAAGAACATTTAGAATGCAGCTCTGACTGCATTCAGTGTTGAGCTTCTGGGCTGCTGATTGGTCCATGAGACAAAATATTACTGTCGGTACTTTTGTTTCATTAGATTTCTAGCTGTATCAGCAGCTCAACTCCTTTCAGCTTCTCTTGTCTGATAATATTTTCATTGCCCGAGTAAAGGAAAATTGACTTCTAATTCTGGGTAATGTCAAACTGCGATAACTCCATCAGGATTTAGGTGGAATCAAATGTCTTTATAAATGGTTTAAATTCTGGATGGGTGTCTATGACTTCCCCTGTGCTGTCTCTTTACTCTTCCCAAATCAGAAAGTAAACTACATTTGTGTCTTCTTTTCCTGAAGTTCTCCAAAGAAAATTCTCTCTGTGGGGGCCACCAGGTAGTGAATGAAACAAAGGAACTTTCAGAATTATAGAAGCATTATTGTGAGAAGTAGCCACTGTGCTTAAAGATCTGAGTGAACCTTAGCTGGAGGCATCTGCGCTCCCTATTCACGATGTTGTTTACAGATGGCCTCTTTGCTAAGTGAGTCTTAATTCAAATTACTTTCAAAATTTCCCTATTGGATTCCACAAGATGTCATAGGCTATTCTGTGAAAGGGAATATTAGCCAGGGATTCTTTTTTAAAAAATATATTTTGCAAACATTATTTTATTGAGTAAAATCCTGCCATCTTAAGTAACAGGTGTCCCCACTCCCCCACCCCATCAGTGTTTTCTTATTTACAAATATTTCTAGAAACCCCCACCTGCCCCTAAATTTTTACTCGAGTTTTTCAGTTTGGACAAGCAGCATACTGACAGAGCAGAACACACGCCTGGGTCAAGGGAGGAAGGAAGCACATTGCTGCTTCTAGCGTCCCTGGGTGTTGCCTCGAATGTCATTCTGTGCAAACACAGCAGTGTCCAGATTTAAGCATGAGGTAGAGTTATGACAACAAAGTTCAGCATTAAAAAATATATATATATATATTCATGCAAAAACTAAATGGTGACATTATCAGAGTTTGTGAATACTGCTGTGTTGCCAGGATTGAGGAGATGTCCTCAGAAATGGGACCAAGCTTTGTAATTCACTCAGAGAACTGTAAATTCTGTAGCCATGTACTTAATGGAAGAAGGAAATGGCTCATGGGACTAAAAGCCACACGTGTTGCTTGTTTTGGTGAGATAAACCAAACAGCTAAGTCAGGCACCTGCATCAGTCCAGTTAGTATTTCTTTTCACAACTGGCGAACATCAGTGCCAGGATGGTTGGGTTTGGTTTTGTTTTCCCATTGCATTCACATGTCCTCGCATGTGATAAAATCAGTTATCAGGTCGCTGTTATTCCCTGGGGACCCACCAAGGGTCGTTTCATTGAGGTGATGGCCATGCCGACGGCACCCAGGTCATCTGAACACGGGGACAACTGGTCTAGAGCTGTAACTGTGTTGTAATTTTGAAAAAGCTCACTGGGATCTGAACTTGTGCAGCATGTCGCGCTGTGGCACTTGATGACTCTGTGGCCGGCACTATCCTGGCTGAGAAGCTGCAGAGGCTGACGTGGGTGAGAGCTCTGTCCCCGCTATGACCATGCCTGGCCTTCTCTGGGTTTGGTCCATGTGGCCTCTGACTCGCTGCAGAGTTCGATGCTTTCTTCTGGCATTTGTTTGGGCAGATGATGCATATGCTTCTCATTAGAGAAATTCCAGCAATGGCTACAAAATGCCTCCCGCACTAAAAGCCGAACATTGGCTGGCAGGTCGGGTCCGGTCTGGTCCACCACAGTCATGGTCCGAACCACCAGCGCAGCGAAAGTGTTGATTCCAAGCACCAGGCCACCACATTCAGATTGCCTGCGACCTGAAGGGCGGCTCTGGTTTTAAGAACCATATAGCTGGACTTGAAGACCAAATAGCCAGCGCGGCAGGCCCAGCTGGTGGTGCAGTGCATGAGGAAGAGAGAGTTTGCGGTGACAGCCGAGAAGATGGCCGGAGCCAGCTCTCCCAGGAGATCCCACTGCAAAGACGGTCGCGGCCCCTCCACAGGCTGCGACAGCCTCCACGGCCCCATGACAGATGAGAGACTGCTGGAGTGGCACTTTGTAACCCCACAGGAGTTGAACATTGTTCAAAACCTGTTTAAAACCTGCCGTGACAAACGCCCACCACAGAGACCAGTAAAACAGACGCTTTGGGGAGTAACACTTCTTCATATCTTGGAGCCATTGCACGAAAACTCTCAAAGCTACATGTTTGGGCTTTAGGATGCTCAACTGGACGTCACCCAGGTTCCTAGAAATAGTGGGAATTTCTGAAGAGACTTTCTCCTCCTGGCAGCCGGGACCCCACTCTCAGGAGATTCCTCTGACACCGCTGTCCTGCTCGGTGTCTTCTGCATCTCTTTGCTGGGTTTTGCATGAAAAAAGCATGCTCTTCTTGGGCATGGGTAGAAAAAGTGAGGGGAAGATGACCAAGGAGAGAGAGGCAAGGATATGACATTGAGGTAAAAGTACGAGAGGTTGGCCAGGGACACCAACCACACGGAGGCCACTGTGCAGGCCTCCTTTAGCCATGGATTCTTTTACCTTCCAAACTGTACTTAAAAATTCATGGTAAGAAGACTTTTTAACATATGACATTACATCTGTTAGTGACAAGGAGACAGCCTTTTGGTGACTTACTGCCAAATTGACATGAGTGTTCTCATGGACGATCTATGCTATGTATTCTGTCTCTGAGTTTCAGTATCTGTTAGTCATGCTATTCTGTGCATTTGGGGTGCTCAGCAATGTCATTACATGAGCTCACTTCCCAGGATCTAAAGGTGAATAAGAGATATGGTGGTGCTCAGGCTGTGTCTACCGTACGAGCTGAAACTGAAACAGGAGCGCTTTAAAGAGAGCATTGATGAGCACAGTCCTTGGTTTTAATAAAGATGCTTCAGAGTAAACCACATATTTTAACAGAGCCCAATCCGTGATTACTCAGATATAACTAGCAGCGCACATCTCTGCCTTTGTTACAATATTCCTATCCGAAATAAGGTCTCTCTCTCTCTCTCTCTCTCTCTCTCTCTCTCTCTCTCTCTCTCTCTCTCTCTCTCTCTTTTGGAAAGGTAAGGCAGGAATGAAGGCGAGTAGATAGGAAGGAAGAGAGAGGAGGAAGAAACGCTTTATCTCTTCTATTCAGTTCATCTTGGTTGTTTCCCTGACCCTGAGTCTTGAACCAGGGACCTCGGGATGTGTGTGGACTCTGTCTGACCACTAGACCACCAGAGCGTACACAAAATAAGAATGTTCATAGTATAACTCTGCAGTAAAACAAGATTTGGGAACTCAAAGTACTACTGTTGAGACCCCCGGATTTCATACAATGAATGAGTTCAAATATAATGAGTTGAAATCGAGACTCCAGTAATTTTCTCTCTTTGAATGTTATTTGATCTTACCAGACTTTTGTTTTCTCATTCATAGAAGAAATAAAAAATCAGTAGCAGATACTCAAAGTGTTGTTTTGAGAGTGGAATATTTTTAGTACAGTGCCTGGTAGGTCATCAGTGGCCAATGCAGATAAGCTACTTTTATTAGTTCTTATCCCCCTTGCCTCTTCTATGAGAACTGAATTTAGTAAAATCATTCCTCCTCCTTGCAACATATTAAAAAATTAAAAACTTTCATTTTCTAGTTTATTTTTTGTTCTAGTAAAAAAATCTACAAGTCTCAATTAAATTTGGGATCTTTTTTGTAAAACTCAAGCTAATACTTTATCTTAACTCCTACTAGAATTTAAGTAGGTTTCTTGGTCAAATCTTGGGAAATGATGAGATAAGCTATCATTTTTTTTTATGTAAGTATTTTGAAATGACTAAATTTAGTAATAAGAAGATCTAAAATGACTTTTCTGTACATTATATGCCATATTTAATTTAAGCAGCCTCATAGAGTTGCATAGCTAAGATGTTTCTTGCTTTTTGCTGCTATAAACTGTGGAACATGCATTATTGGTAGAAAACGAAATAAAAAAATCATATCGGTTGAAAAAAATGGAGCCCTGCACTAACAGACATAAAATATGTGACTCATATATTGCTAATGGGAATGTGAAATAACTCAGCCCCTGTGGAAAATGGGATGATGGTAAGTTAAACATAAATCTACCGTATGACCTAACACTTCTACTCTTAGGTATATATTTCCCCAAATCAGAAACAGATATTCAAACAAAAATGTGGAACTATTTCTCAGTCATGCTGAAGTAACCCAAATGTCCATGAAGGGACCACTGGATAAAAAAGTGTGGTATATCCATATAGCGGAGTAGTATTTAACCAGGACAAGGAATGAACTAACTGTGTGACCCACAGCTTCACTGTACTTTGAAAACATTACGCTACATAAATGAAACTGACACAAAAGTTCACACACACATTGTGTGATTCTACTCTCAGAAAGTATCCTCAATTGGTAAATCTATAGAGACAGAAAGCAAATTAATGGTTGTCCAGGGCCGAAGGGCTGCTTAATGCTTAGAAGTTTCGCTTTGAGGTGATTAAACGGCTTAGCAACTTGATAGCGGTGACAGTTGCACAGCATTGTCATGTGCTAAATGACACCGAAGTGTGCAGTTTAAAGTGATTAATGTGGTAAGTTTTATGTGATGTGTATTTATCACGATTTAAAAAACATTAGATTTCTGTGTACCTACGCAAATGTATTTCTCAGTATTTTCCACCCTACATGTCTTTCTTTGCTTCTTGACTTTTCATTTATTTATTTAATGATTTATTTATTTTGAGCAAGGAAATAGGTGGGAATGAAGGTAAGTAGGCAGGCAGGAAGAGAGACAAGGAAGGAGTTTTTTATTCCTCTTTTAATTATGTTTAACTTTCTTCTTCAAACAACAGCAGGAAATTCCCTCTATTTGTCATCTATTTTTAGTCAATTCTTTTGACAATTTACTGTCAAATAGCTCTAAGACAGACATGTTTTCACTTTTTAAACTTTTTTTTTAATCCCTGAAAGTGATCATTTTTAAAAAGTCAATGTGATTGATATTTAATATCAGAGAGTATGAAAACTAGGAACATTGGTCTGGAACTAAAGTGTATACTTATTTGCCAATAAAGTAATGATTTTTCAAATTGACATGAAACTCACAAACCATACATCAGTATTTCAAAGTACACAATTCAGTGCATTCACAATGTCATGCAACCGCCTCCTTGTTCTAGTTTCAAAACTTTTTCATCACTCCAGACCAGCCTGTGTATTAAGTAATCACTCCCCGTTCCTCTCTGGCTCAATCAACTGGGAACTACTTATCTGCTTTCCAACCCTATGGGTTTACCTAACTTGGATATTTCATGTGGAAAAATCTTAACGTATAACCTTTTGTACCTTGTTTCTTTCACATAGTATGATGTGTTCAAGTTGCATACATGTTATAGCATGTATGATTCCATTTATTGATTGAATACAAGTTTATTGTATGGATACAGCATAAGTTTTTTTAAGAAACAAATAGGAAGGCAGGAATGAAGGCAGGCAGACAGGAGGGAGGGAGGAAGGAAGAAAGATTGTTATTCATTTTGGTTGTTCCTTTTCTACCCCTGTTCCCCAGAATCTGAACCCACGTTCTTGGACTTTATGTGGATTGTGCCCCAAATTTGGTCTTAATGCACAAGCCACCAGGCATGACAGCTATAATTAACTAATCTATTGATCCTTTTATGGAAATTATGGTTATTTCCACTTTTTGCCTTTTGTGAGTAATGCTGCTATGAACATTTATGAGCAAGTTTTTGACTGAACATCTGTTTTCAATTATTCTGCATGTATACCTAGGAGTGGAATTGCTGGATCACATGATAATTTTATGTTTAACTTATTGAAGAGCTACCAGACTTCCCACAGTGACTGCTGTGTTTTAAATTCCTACCAGAAATGTGTCGCTGCCAACACTGCTTACTTCTCATATTTTTGGTTGTGGCCATTTTAGTAGATGTGAAGTTGTGTCTCATTGTGGTTTTGATTTATATTTCCTAATGACCAGTGATGCTGAACACATTTTCATGTGCTTCTTGGTCCTTTGTGTATCTCATTTGGAAAAATGTCTTCAAATTCTTTGCCCCATTTTTAATTGACTGGTTTGTCTTTTTGCTATAGAGTTATAACAGTGGTACATTCTGGATTATAAGCCTTTATCGGAAGTATATTTTTCAAATATTTTCTTCCATTCTGTAGTTTATCATTTTACTTTATTGATCACATGTCATGCACAAAGTAGTCTCATGTTTCTGAAATCCAGTTATCTATTTTTTCTTTTGTTGCTGGTGCTTTTGGTGTCAAATCGGAGGCCATGAAGATTTACCCTTGTGTTTTCTTCTAATAGTTTAACATTTTCAGTTCTTATAGTTAGGTCATTGATCAATTTTACTTCAGTTTTTGATTATGGAATGACGTAGGGGTCCAACGTCTTTATTTTGCAGGTGCTTGTACACTTTTTCTAGAAATATTTGTTGAGAAGAATGTTCTTGCCCCATTGAATGGAGTTGGCACACTTGTCAAAAAAAACACGTCGCCATAGATATTTGGGTTTATTTCTGGACTATCAATTCTGTCCCATTAGTCTATGTCTATCATGACGGTACTACATTCTTTTGATTACTGTAGATTTATAGTTAATTTTGAAATCAGGAAGTGTGAGTCATCCAACTCTTATTTTCCTTTCTCAATATGGTTTTGACTGTTCTTGCAATTCTATATATATTCGAGATGACTTTTCCATTTGTCCAAAACAGGTCATTTGATTGCATCTAATGTGTAGATTGCTTTTAGGGTAGATTGTCATCTTATCAATATGTCTTTTTGTGCAGAAAGACTGAATTATCTTTTTTTCAAATATATTTTAAAATTTATTTCAGTAATATTTTATAGTTTTCTGTGTAAAGTCTTTCAACTCCATGATTAACTTTATTCTTTTGGATATTATTAGACATAGATTTATTTTTAATTTCCTTTTTGGATTGCTCATTACTGTTGAATAAAGGTGCAGCTGACTTTTTTGTGTTGGTCTTTACCCAGAAACTTTGCTGAATTTAATAACTCTTATAGTTGTTTTATTTGTTTGCTTTGGTGTATTCTTTGGGATTTCTATATAGAGAACCATGCCATTTGCAGATAAACATCGCTTTAATTCTTCCTTTCCAATTTGGATTCCATTTATTATTTTTTTCTTGCCCAACTGGTTAGGACTTCCAAATCAGCATTGAATAATAGTGATGAAGATGGGGACAAGAAAAGGATGTCCATTTTTATCACCACTTTTCAGCATTTTGCCAAAAGTAGTGGATTTTGTGGAATCTTTTTCATGTATTTCAATTCACAAACTAAAGTCAGTAATTTAATAATGTCCCACTTTTTCTGAGGTTAGGCGCTTTTTTGTTTTTTTGCTATTCTAGACATACCTATGAACATAGAAATATTGGAGTAGGACTCTTAGGAGGAAGATAAGGACTATCACTGAGCTATGTGTCTTAGTTGGCTAGATCTACTTTCTTAAAAGAACCCATTGACTAAGAACTATTTCTAAAATAAGGGCTCCTGATTTAGGGCTTGATGTTTGCCTTAGAAACTTGTGGTTGTTTCTAGTTTATAACAGATCCCATATTAAAAGTGGTGAGGGAGAGGAGGGAACTGTCAACACCAACACTTGGAGAAATGACAATTGACAAGGGAGAAAGTGGAAGAAAAGCAGTTGGAAGGAATCCAGTGACAGGGCAACTAAACACTAATTACTTCAGTGGCCCTATCACCCCACGATGCAATCAGTAACTTTTATGATGACTTTGAGTTACCAACAAAAGTTCAGATTATGCTGAGTATGACTCAACCAGTACATGTACCGTATGTTCTATAAACATGAAACTTAAGAGTCTTTAGAAGAGAAAGATCCTGTTTCTTGCTTTTATATTTATATTGTATATCTTATTCTTTGTCAGTGATGGGAAATTGTCATTATATGAAATGGTAAAAATATTATTTTAAAACAGAGTTATCCGACGTTTTTCAAGTTAAGGAGATAGGGAAAGAATGTGAAACACCAGAGTTACTCATCCTTGTAAAAATGGAGCGATAATTTTCTTCTGCTTAATAATCATGGGGGTGATTCAATCATGTCTCCCAGCAAGTATTTAGACTCATGAACAGATGGTCATTACCCAAACAGCTAAATCCTGGGGGACCACATAATTTATTATTCAGACTAAAAACCTTTTGGGAAAGAAAGGATGTCAGGATACTAGGCAAAAACCAGAATTGCTTTGGACAGACAGAGAGAACTGGTCATTCTAATTAAAACCATTAGAACTACTTAAGATTTTGTTCTCATTGCTACCACTGTCTTACCTTGAAAAAAAAAAAAAATAGAAATGTTTATTCTTCAAAGCTATAAGCCAGATTTCCAATGGAGAGAAAAATGAAGGAAGAGTTCATTGCTGTGGTGATTTTGAGTTTTCCTATTCCTTTCTGAGAATGGCCTATTCTGATGCGAGGAGGCTAGACTGAAGTGAACTCACATCAGTTTGATGCTGAGAACTCTCTGGTGGGTTTAGGTCCAGGAAAAGACTAGGGTGAAAGGGGTTTGCCTCAGCTCAGATCTGTTAGGTCATTCTTGTGTCCCACTTAGTTTTGTCTCCAAAACAAAATAGCCTGGGACCACTTTAGTTTCACACTGGCTCCTGGGAAAGTTCTAAGAGTTGGCTATGTCTCTGTTTCCAGGGATTTGTAGGATGATAACATTTCTCATTAGGAATAGTTACTCCTTGCCATTTTGTTGATAAGTAAATTTCACAGCAAAGCAATCACTACAATAATGAAAGCTATTACATGAGCATAATCATGTGCATGTCATTTATGATTCCAAGGGCTAAAGGTGTTGGTGTTTAAAATCAAAAGCAATTTAATTTAGCCAAGAATAGTAAAAGTCACAAAACTAACTGCAGGAAGTTCTTTCCTTTAATACTTACTCTCCAAGATGTGATTATGAGTTTGTGTATCTCTAAAATGAAGATGTAAGGGATAAGGGTGGCTAGTGGAGTCACCATGATAGTAATGAGTCATCTGTGAGCATCTGTAATGTATTATGCAGAAGAGTTTTGTCTAAAGTGACATGGTTAGCTAGCAGCAGTTAAGAACAGACCTGAAATAAAAAGGTGACCTCTTTCACCTTTCACCTACAACACCTATAGGTGTTGTAGACAATGCAAAATACCACTGAGTTACAAATCAGAGGACCTGGAACACAGTCATAGATGCATCTTTATTTTTATTTTATTTTCATTAATTTATTTTATTGCAGTGACTTTTAGTAGTTTAGCACGTTAAAATAAACTCGTATGTGTAGGTTTCCCGTATGTACAGTTTCCCCACTCTTCAGATCTATGTCAACACACCTTGCCCTCCACCACATCACCACGTGTTCTTCACCATTGTCTAGTGGGCTCCACCACCATTTGTCACCCACCCTCTTTCCATTCTCTATTGGTAACCTCAGTTCTATCACAGATGTGTCTTTAATATGGAAAGTTATACGAAACTCTGAATCATAGTTTCCTCATTTGTTAATACAGATCCTACCTGAATCCCAGGGTTGAGTGAACATCAAAGTGATGCTTATCAAGCTACTTTGAAAATACTCTTCGCAGGATGCAGTACTGTGAAAAGCATTATTAAGGAGACTGTGTCTCAATCACACTGGTATTGGAATCTTTAGGAAAAATTCTTAAAGCTTTCTTTGATTCTCTTTTTTGTAAAAGGTGCAGGGAGGAAAAAGGATCTATTTTTCCTCGTGCATCTCAGGTGTTACTCATAAACACTTCTCAAAATGGTTGCTGTAGCGGTACCTTGAACTGGCTTCTTGATAAGTGGTTTACAGAGAGAAATTTCTGCACAGAGGGGCACAATTCTGAATGCCTGCTATGTTCTCAGTGATTGCTCCAGATCCTTGAGATTTTAAAAGCTAAGAAAAGCTGTTAGGACAACTTAGATTTGAACTGCCAACTCACATGGATTTAAATGTATGGAAATGTAAGTAACTTTTTCATCACTTATCAAGAATCTCACGAATAGCACAGCTATACTTGGGTGTTTCTGAGCTCTAGCTTTACTCTCCAGTGATTCTGTTTGCTTTGACCTTCCCTTCACCATGTTGGCCAGTTCCAGGTAGTGAAGTGCTCAAAGGAAGAAAGGGAAGGTTCCCTCAATGTCTTTTGTCCAGAGTTGACTTAGATGCCACCTCTAAGCCAGTCACCGTCAGGAGGAATAAGACCACCATGGCTAACCAGTTGGGTGGGGTGGATTTTGGGGAGTCAACCACCAAGACCATCGTAACAGGGCAGGTCAGGAGGAATGAGTCATTTGATAGTAGGGAAATTTTTCAGAATAGACATTTAAAAAAAATTATTGATATTTGTTCTGGGAGGTATGCGAAGGATGGAGCATGCTTTCTCTTTCTTCCAGTTGGAGAATCTAACCCAAGGAAAATACATTCATTCCAATAAGATTGCTTTGCCATTTCAAGGTAGGCCTTTAGGAAACTATTTTTTGGGTTTCCGGAAATGTAACACTCTAATATGTTTCCAAGTGTTCATAGTGGCAATATTTTGTTACCATTGGTGTCTTGGAAAGTCAGTGAACATTGATCCTAATAAGGGAAGCCTCAGAAATAGCACTTGGTAGGTTCCTTTCTCTTCATTCATGAATCTGGTCAGAGTAGTAGATTGAAACTGTTCACAGTGGGGTACTCTGGGGTTAATCTACTTGAATTCAGATCTTGGAGCTCCATCCCTTAGCTCAAGGTCCACGCATGACCTTGGGTGAGATATTTTAGCTTCTTCATATCTCAGTTTCCCCTTTTGAAAAAAACAAATACAGTGAAAAACCTACTTCAAACGGTTGTGTGGGATTCAGTTAGATATTGTGTGAAATTTGCTTAGCCCAGTGACTGGCATCTAGAAAGCAGGTGTTAATTAATCTTTCTAGTGAATCTTTGCAATTAATGCTAATGACTACTACAACTATAGTGACGGCAGCCACTGCTACTGTTACTACAACTATTACTATGTTTCAGTGTCCTGAATGTGCACACACACATTTACGCACATAAACACACACATGCACACACGGAAACACATGTACGCATTCACACATACACACATACATACACACACATACACACATGCACACGCATACATACACACTCAAAGACATCGTGATCTGGTGGGGCAGAGGCTGGAGAGACAGAAGTGCTAATGAGCTCTGTATTACTGTCAAACTTAATATTCCTTGAGGAAATAGGAACAAGAAAGTGAGGGGAGCTGAGGAACGCTTGTTAGTTTGAACAGTCGATTAAGTTCTGCATTAACAGACCTTCAGCTAGGCACCCGTTCTGTTGTTTCACTCAGACCGAGTCTGCTATTCCAGTGGAAGAGAGTGAGATGAAAACCAATTTCTATTCTTTGGGTTTGCAGGGGAAAGCCACAGCAGAAATATTCCAAGAGGACATTGGTTGTATAATGACTTTTGCTGATAAAAATGAGCCTCAGGGTCTTGGCAAGAGACAAATGGCACTTCTGAAACCCTGCATCTCTTTCCTGGGCAATTTGTGAACTTTGAGTGGCTGTCCTCACAGTAGCCTGAGGTCGATCGGACTGGAATCCTATTATCCAGTCTAATGAATAACTGGTAGTTAAGGGTTGTGCTCCTTGATAAAGGAAACAATCAATGTGATGATAAAGAAATAATTAGCAAGATATTCTGTTGGTTTTGATGTAATGGAACCCGCTTTTCTGATAAAAGATGGCTGGAATAAGACAAATACTTATTTATGTTGTGTCTTCATTTACAAGTCCATGTTGGCAACGGTTGAGAGGGTTTATGATTAAAGCTACAGTAGCATGAGGAATGATTTCTATTATTCAATCCCCTGAAGGAAATATTTGAGATCCCAAAGCCTCCAGTATCAACTGAGACCATCTGTAAATTCCTGGTCTGGACAACTTGCACAAAGGGTTCTGTAACTTGTTTCCCTGGATGACTGGAGTCTGTCTCAAAGATCACATGTCGTCTAAGCTATCTTTTACCTCTGCTGACTTCTGTCCCTTTCCTTACATCTGAACGAACATTTGATGTTGCGGCAGGAACAACTCATTATGCTATGACAAAGCACAAAACTCGTCTAGAAAAATACCTACCGATCATTTAACCATGCACCATGACTAATAGTTATCTAAATGGAATTAAGGGTAATGACTCCAAGAAGTTAATAGGAAAAAAGTGCTCAGTGTTTCCCAGCAGTAATAATTGAATCTTTTTTTCCTCTTTATAGAACCTTTTGCCCTTCATCTCAAAATGCACAGCAAGAGCCCTTTTAAATGTCCCGAAATCATTTCTTTTGGAAAACCTTACCATTCTGTCCTCAGAAATACCATGGTAGAGATAAATGAAAAGAATAAACTTGGAGTGAACCAAATTAGTCAAAACCTGATCATGTTCAAATGCTCTTAACCCAAGTCATTGATATTCTTAACATTTTCTCCCTCAGTTGCAAACAAGTCTATTATAGACTTTTGTGAAAGTATTTTCTCAAAGTTCAATTTCAGGGCCTGTTTCTTGCCTTTTGCTTTGTTTTTCATTTTGTTCAGGGAGACAGAGAGCTCTGATGGAAACTGCTCTTCCATGATGCTTGGAAATTAAAAAAAGATAAAAGTGACAGGTATTTCCTTTATTGACTACTGCTGTCTCTGGAGCCTGATATTTAGTGTCAGGGGACTATGAATTCCTCAGAGAGCACGTTTTGGCCTGCAGAGACAAGGCAGTGAAGCACCTGGCTTAATATCCTGAATCTGGTGCTCAGATGTTCTGATTTCCCCAGGACCTATGGGGAGAGAATGAGACCACCTTGGCTGGCTGTGGGTCCTAGCCCCAAGGAATGTGTTTTCCTCATTTGCTGAGTACAGCTAGCCTATTAGATGAAATCAAATCAAGCCCAATGTACTTTTTATCTTCGGCATTATTTCTGGGTTATCTTCCCACTTCTTAGCATAAATGACGGCTCAGTGGGTTAGAAACTGTGACATCAGCTTAGCTCAAATATAACCTCAGAATTCATTATGCTCAGCCTTTTTCACCAGCAGGAAAGCAGAAAAAAGTCATTTAGGATATTTTTATTCTATTCTCTGTTTTAATTATATTAAGCACCAAGCAAAGATAAAAAGTTAAGAATAGTTAAGTCCCAATGTCTCAAGGGAATTGCATGATCCCTAGATATTCACGAGGCAGGAGCTAAAAGATTACCTGATTTCAAACCCCAAGCCTGACAGCTTCTTACACCTGTCACGTTAAATATAGTTCTGTTTCTTCACCTTATTCACCGATGTGACATTTATCAAATCCTCACACAAAGGTGTAGGTTGGAAGAATGGCACGATTATATTATTTAACAGGTTCTCAACATAGACTAAAAATAATGAATTTTAACTTTAGATTTCTGTTTTTCCTTTAGGGTTCAGATGAATGCTTGCCAATATGGGCATATGCCACCAAGGAGGGCTTGTATTTAGGGAAAGGGACTTTGATCTGAAGTGATTTGTACTTTGAAATATCGGTAGACTGGGAATTGCATTCATCTTGAATTGTTTGTAAAAATGACAAGACACCATCCTTAACCAACTATAAATTAGAAGCATTGTAACTTTAAGAACACTTGCATTAATTAGCTCCCTTACCCTTATAACCAATCATACTAGTTTGCATTTAGAGTTAGAGAGTATCATGCATTGTTCAAAATCCTCATGTTTGCTTGGGGATTTCTCAAAAAGTTGAAGATGGAAATCCTATATGATCTAGTCATTCCACTTCTGGATATTTACCCAAAAGATACAAAAATATTCATAGATATTTATGCACCCCAGTGTTTATTGTATCCCTATTCACAATAGCTAAGAACTGGAAACTACCTAAGTGCCCAATATCAGATGAATGGATAAAGAAGATGCGGTCCATATGTGCAATGGAATCCCACACAGTCCTTAGAAGAGATGAACCCTGTCATTTGAATCAACAAGGAGGGATCTAGAGGGGATGATGCTAAGTGAATTAAGACAAAAGAAGAAAAATAGAGACCAGATGACTTCACTCATAGGTGGAATGTGAACAGACAAAGCAAAGAAACAGATGAAATAATACCAACCCTTAGATACTTGCAACAAAACTGAGGTGACCAATAGGGAAAGGAATGGGAGAGAGGAGGGCAAATATGGTGGAACTCACTGGACAAGGGTGAAGAACATTTGGTGATTTGGTGAAGGGCAGGGTATGTTGACCTATATATGAGGTATGGGGAACCTTTACATGTGAGTTTATTTTAACGTGTACAAACGAAAATTTTAAAAAAGAAAAAATTCTCATATTTACCATTTTTGCCTTATTTAATATAGCAATGCACCAAGTGAATAAATAGATAGGTCATGATCATAGCACCTTCTCAAAGGGCTGAGGAGAGTTACTCAGGTATCTTAGATTATTCAATTTTTCAAGCTACCACTACCAGTTCTCACTACCATGTCTGTTATTGCACAGAACTGTCTATCTTTTGATCTCTCATTAGGTAGTCATTTCTTCCAAAAGTCAAAATCCCCTTCTACTTAAATAATGCCTGACTTTGAGGTATGCAACCTTGAAAGTGACTCTCCAAAGCAAAGCTTCTGCCAAGGTTTTATGTCTTTAGAAAGGTGTAACTGTCATGAGAGCTGTCTTTATGACTTATAATTAGAGAAATAGTCAAGTTATGGGATTGGCTTTAATCAATCATACCCATCAGTGCGTCTCTCCTCCAAATGTGCTTTGTATTGGTTCAACTAATAGAACATTTTTGGAATTCCCTCGAGAGGGCTTATTACCCACACAAGAGAATGAGTCACCACTTCACATTGAAGGTTCAGTCTCTGTTTATCTCACCCTCTGTCCTAGAATCACTCATCGGGCCTTCATCCAACTGAACCTACTTTCATCACTGATCACTTTAGTTGACTCTCCATGAGTCTGTGAGCAAGCTAGCCCTCTCTCAAGAGTCTTCTAGAATCTACAAACACTTCCTGGGAATTAAATCCTTTTGTTTTCTACATCTCAGTCCAAATCAAAGACCCAAGAGGATGATTACTTGCTATTAATCAAACTCTCTTTCAACTCAGTTTTTCTAAATGACAGATTTCTTAATTGTCACAGGTTTTATTTCTACAGCCCCATCTCCCCTGGTTTATCCACCCAACAAGATGATTCAGCTCATGCTCCTGTTCATGTCTCTTCTCTCCTCCAGGAAAATATTGGTATTTTGTTTTGTTTTGTTTTTTTTCATTTTCCCAGTGTTGGGTCTCGAACCCAGGTGTTTGGATTTGTCATGATCTACACCGTGATGCTGAGTCACTGAGGTATGCCACATATCGTTTTTAAACTTCAACTATCATCGCGTAACCAAACTGAAAGCACTTATACTTCATATATCTAGTTTTTCTGCTGCAGATTGAGCTTTTTTTGTGGGCATCCTTCAAATAGCGAGCAGTGGAACCATTAAACTGGAAAGGGATGAAGGGCTTTCACATAGTTAAAGGGAACTTCTGGTTTTCTTATGCTTTGAAAGATTATCCTAGAATGTGATTTCCAGAAAGTCGATCGCGGTATCCATTTCTCTGCACCATTGAATCCCCATGCTTTTAACAGTGTTTGGCACAGACTAAGTTCTCTGTAGCAATGCATTCTGCGCTTCGGCTACTTTGAGTTTGAAGATATTGTCAACAGTTGCAGGTTTATGAACTGAGCAAGGAAGAAGAGGCTTCCACTGGAACTCAGCCTGCTGCCTTGTGTGTCCACGCAGTGAGCACAGGGAGGTTTTGCTTTCTAGAAGCCATTAAACAGATGCAGGTTTAAAAGTTTGCCCCAAACAATTGTAAATGCCTCTGATTGGGAATCATACCCCGTCCAAACAAGAGGAACATAAAAATGAAAGTGTCCTTCCTGTGTTTGACCATCTGACCAGTTCTATTCAAAGAACCAGGCAGCCTTGTTTTTGAGTCCCTTTAAGAATTCTATTGGTTTCTATACACTGTTACATCCACTGATACTTGAAAAACAAAAAGCCAGAAGTCACGTACTTAAACAACACATCGCTGGCTGAGGCGGCAGCAGGGGAAGCAGACAGCTTCTGGAAGCACATGAAGGATGAATGCCTGCTTCCCAACATCCAGCCAATATTCCCGGAAGTATGACCAAGCATTGGCACTTGCCACCCAGTGGAAGCCACCAGTACTTTAGAGCCTAAAGTAACAAGACAGGGTTAAGAAGACCGGCTTTAGAGAGTTGAGAGCATCCAAGAATGTTTGCCCTGTGAACCGGTTTAGTGACCAGCCATTTCACAAAGGTGCTCAGCGCTCATAGATGCAGCCAGCTGGCCAGCACTGAACAGCTGGTTAGAAACAGCCCAGATTTAAATCCACCCACTGTGTGCCTGCTTCCTTCTTTTCTCGCTGCTCTGCTGCTTATTTATCCAGATGCTGATAGAAGAGCTCATTGCTGCCCAGCATATAAGTGATGTTGGAGCAGCCAGCCCAGGCACAGTTCATCCTGTTGAGGACTTTTGTCCTAGAAGCCTGGCCCTTTGCAATAGGACAAGGAGTCTTTGTGGGGCTCCTTGGGGAAGTGGCCAAGATGCCCAGTCCGTTTGTGGACCATCGTGGTGTTTTGGGTGGCACTGATGAATTGAGGAGGAGATCTGGGTTTGAGATGGTAATTCTTTGTGCTCGAGCCTTGCCATGGGGCTGGAGCACACAGCAGTTTGTTTTTTGTGTTACGCAGATTTCCTTGGGTATTTAGAAAGTGGAGTGGAAAGAATGGAATGAGACATAAAGGAACATGAGGTCACTGTAAATGTGCAAGCAATTTGTATAATGTCTTCAGCGGCAATTTGAGCTTCTAGATTTTTAAAGCTCCCAGTTCAAATCGCTGGGAAATTCAGTCCCTCACATCGACTTACACCTATATTTTCGTGCAGAAATAACTATTTGCCTCTCAGTCCACATTTCCAGTTCTCTTTATATAATGGTAAATGCACATCTTTTTACATTAAAAATAAATTTTTTAAAAAATATAATGAAAATAAAATGTATATCAGTTTCCACCAGGGGAACCCAAATTATACATGTCATCCAGGCCAAGGTATGATCATTATTGGCAACTTATAGTCTTTGTTCACAGTAAATTGCCCCACCTCCCAAAAGACAACCAACAGCCTCAACTCCAACCTCTGACTGCGGGTTTTGTAAGTTTGAAATTTTATGTCAATGAAATCATCTAGTAGATGCTGTTTAGTGCTTGATGATTTTTCATTCTACATTTGTTCATTTGTGCTATTGCATGTAGCAAGTGTGTTCATTCTTACTGTCACAGAGCGTTCCATGATATGAATAAATCACAGTCATTAATGAACTTTTCAGTAGTTTCCAGTTTCTGGTGACTATGCCAGGTACCTCAATAAGTATTCTTGTGCGTGTCTTTTGGTGCACATATGCGCTTATTTTCTTTGAGGGGTATACTGAGGAGTAGAATCTTTGCTTCAAGGGAAGCTTATATTCAAGTTTAGTGGATAGGACTAAACTGTTTTCACTTGGCTGTATACATTTATATTATCAACATCAATCTATAGAGAATCAATTATTTGATATCCTCACTGAAATTGGTGTTCTGGTGGGTGGTTACATAGTGACATTTCATTCTAGTATTAATTTGCATTTTCCTGATGACCAATAATGAGCATCTTTCCATGTATTTGTTGTCTATTTGGATATTCTTTTGTAAAGTACCTTTCAAGTCTATTGCTTGTTTTTCTATTGGATGGTCTTTATTTCCTTTCATGGACTTGTGAGAACTTTCATATATTCTTGATACTATGAACTCTTCACTGAGTATTTGTAATGAAAATATTTGCTCACAGGGCATTTGCTTTTTCGCTTTCTTAATGCTGTCTTTGGATTAACTGATATTGCTATTTTTTTACTTTAGTCATCCTTTTATCTATGGTTATTGCTGGTTGGTTTTTTTTTTCTTACTGCAAGATCATGATGAGTTTCCTCCCCACCTCCTTCTTGACTTGGTTGTCATCTAATTTTATAGTCAACAATCCACTTGGAGTTGTTATGTATGATGTGAGGTAGGGGTTTAGGGTTTTTCTTTTCTTATAGATTTCTAATAACTTCAGTGCAGTGTATTTAAAAGGCCATTCTTTCCTCACACTGGAGTGTCCACCTGCAGGAAATCAAGCAACACTTTCTCCACTCTTTGTTCTGCGCAGCAGGTGCGTCCTGGAATCAGTGCTGCCCTCTCTTAGCTGCTGTATCTCTGCAACATGTCATGCTACCCACTTCGGTTTGTTCTCCTAGATTGTCTTGGCTCCCCTTGGATTTTCCGTTTCCACATATATCTTAAACCAGAACGTAATTTTTATGAAAATTCCTGCTGACATGCAGATCTATTTGGGAATAGAATATCTGATCCCCTTTATAATACAGAGTCTTATCAATTCATAGAGCATGGCATAGTTTCCCACTAGGTTAGATTTTAAAGATTGTTCTCAATATTTGCGACTGTCATTGTATAGATCTTGCCAGACTTCAGCAAATCTTTGTCAGATTTATTCCTAACCTTTTTTTTCTTTATTACACTGGCTCGAGTCTTCAGTAGCTTGAATAGAAGTGAGTGGCACACTATCCTCTAACTTTATCTTTCTATATTTCACCATCAGGGATGATATTTGTTGATATAGATTCTGTAGATACTCTTTGACAGGATAAAGGACATTTTCCTTGATTTGCTGAAAGTTTTTAATTTTGTTAATGTGAATATGTGCTGGATTTTATCAAATGTAATTTGTTCATTTACTGATATCTTCATATATCCTTTCTTCTTTTTCCTGTTAGGTAGTGAATTACACTGATTGATTCTCAAATGATAAACTGATCTTGAATTCCATTCCTGGAATCAACCCAACATGGCTATGTGTATTGTTATTTTTATACGGTGTTGAATTTGATTTATAAATACTCCATGAGTGCTTTAGTGTCTGTCAATACCCTGCAGCCAAAAACTGCCAGGAACACACGTGAAGTTGAACAAATTTGTTTTTTTGCTTTTCATTTTTATTTTTTAAAGGAAAGGTGCAGGCAGGAATGAAGGCAAGTAGGCAAGCAGGCAGGAAGAGAGAGAAAGAGGAAGCATTTTTAAAAATTTATTTATTTACTATGGTTGTACATCTTGGTTGTTCTGCCTGACAGGGGATGCGAACCCAGGTCCTTGGGATATATGTGGACTGTGCTTTGGTCAGAGGCAGTCGACCCACTCACTCCTCCACCAGACACGTCCTGGTTTGTTGTTGATTGGAATGAAGGAAAACACATGCAATGGGAACCGTGAACATTTCATAGGAGGGAATTAAGAAGGATTTATTATAGTATTTAGTGTTTTTCAGGAAGTAGAGCTTTGCTGTAATCATGTATAAGGAAGCAGAAGCAATTATCTAATCTGGTATAATAAATCTTAGCTATAAGGCAGGAGGGATGTGTTGAGGCTAAAGTTATAATTAGTAAAGAAATGGCCTTTACTCTTATGAGCCAGGATGGGGAAGGTTTCACCATTTTTATGTTCAGAGATGATTAAGGAGTCACAGTTTGTCTTGATCCATCAGAATTGCAGTGTCTTCCTGACGTTGGTGTTCTGTGGAAGATTTACATTCAACAAGATAACACCCACCCTCGAGATAGGACCAGCAGCTCCCAGATGTCAGGGCTGCTTTCTCTTTTCACATCTATGTGTGTGAGAGGGATGGATGTGAAATTTTCCTCTTTCTACTGTTCTTTCATGCTTGGAGCTTGGTATCTAGTTTATGTTAACCTTAAAAATGAGGCCTCTTCTATTCTGTAGAAGAGTTTGTGTAATATTGGTATCAATTATTCTTTAAATGTGCGGAGAAAATCCACCAATGAAGTCATCTGGGCCTTAGCAAAATGGTTAGCTCCTTGATCAAATTCCTCCAAGAAAAAAAAGGTTGGTTTAGCAGGGTTCACCCATTTCTATCCACTGCAATCCAGCCCCCTCCTCCACGCCCCATTCTGCTAATTGGCTAAAACTTTTCAGCTGTTGACATGTTTACAATGGAGCCAGCATTACACTGAAGTCTCTTACCTCCTCTTGCAATAATTCTGAATAAAATCTGATGTTGCTACTCTCATTACTGTCTGCCTCTATTTTCCTCTAACATCCTGGAGCTATCTTTATGGGAATAGTAATATGATTACAGTTTCACCTTCCTTATTGAATATCCAACTATTCACATGTTCTGTTATTCTAGTGCCTGCTTTAGAATTTAAAAAAAGGGAAAGGGAAGAAATCTGTCCTTTTCATCTGTATTTTCAAAACATATTTTTGGAATAAAGTTTACAAGATCCTATTAAGATCTCTTTACATACCTGAAGGACTGACAAGGGTATACTTTCCCCACTCATATTTCTATTTTGTAACATTTCTCTTTCTTTGAATCAGTCTTATTAGAAGTTTATCAATTTTACTGATGGAATCTGTTGTGCATTAATTTCTGCTATTTATTATTTTCTTCCTTTGTGATACTTTGACTTTAACTCATCTTCCTTTTCTCACTTCCTAAGATGCACCTTTAGGTAATTGATTTTCAGCTCTTTTCTAGCAACTTTGAAAAGACAGACAGTTCTCTCTAAGCTCTGCTTCTGCTGCCTCCTCTAAAGTTGGATATACTATATTTTATTATCACTGAACTCAAACTATCTTCCAATTCCATTGTAATTTCTTCTTGGATCTGTGCTTGTTATTTGAGATTGGCTCTCTGGGAAACAAATTCAGAAACGGAGAGCTGCTGTGGGAGATTTATCAGAGATGCTCTCAAGAACTCCACTGGGATTGAGGTAAGGGTCATGCAGTGAGAGAAGTCTAACTGTTTTATCTCTGCAGCAGACGTCCTTGCCGATCTCCTGGGGATTGCTGGTCTGGGGCAGAACCACAGTGTTGTCTGATGGAGACAAGGGCTTCTACACCTTTGCGTTGATCAGTTCTTGAACACAGGATGACCCTAGGGAGATGGTGTAACTTCAGGTCAAGTGGCTACTCTCATTTTAGGGAAGTTTCTGGCAAGAGTCCAATCCTAGCAGCAGCAGTCAAGAAAATAAATGCTTGGTCCTGAATGGGAGGGCTTTTGTATGCCACAACAGTTATTCAAAAGCTTTTCCAAGCTGGGAATGTTCTGGTCATCTCTCTATTACCGATAGCTAGCCTAATTCTACTGCAGTCAGAGAACACACTCTGATCTATTTCCACCCTTTGGTTTTGTTGGAAATTCTGGCGCCTCACAAATGGAGCATTTTGGTACATGCTTCAAGTGCTCTTGAAACCAGCGTCTATTCTTCTGTCATTGGTTGTCATACTCCCTACATGTCACTTAGGTCAACCTTGTTAATGGTGACGTTCACATCTTGTATATCTTCGGCGTTCACCTCTTTGATCTGCTTATTGATTTTCTTCCTGTTCAACCAGTTCTTGAGAGAGGCATGTTCACTATATTTTGAATTTATCTATCTTTCTTTTATCCTTACATTTTTAATTCTATGTTAAATATATACACGTTTAAAATTGCTATATTTTCTTTATGACATTTTACTACAGCCCTCAGGTCTCAAACCAGATGCTTCTACTTTATTTGGTCTGCACCTTAGCTCTTACGTCACAGGGGTGCCCTTTAATTGTTACATTTTCTTGGTGGATTAACACTTTGATTGTTACATTGCCTGAAATTGTCCTTTGTCTGATGTTATATGGTTTATTTTCTAAAGTAAGCTTTACTTTCTAGGTGTTCTTATGGTATATATTTTCTATCTTTTTTCAGCCTTTGTGTCTTTTTTATATTTAACGTGTACATTTTATAAGTAACCTTAGTTGGGTTTTATTATTTTATGTAGACTGAGACTCTATTATTTATTTATACTCTTTTTTAAGCCTTTGATGCTTAATATAAATTACATTTTTTTCATCAATCATCATTGCTGGTCCTTCTACATCTTTATACTCTTTCTCTGTCTTTTTTGGCCTTTTATTTATTCATTAAATTTTTTTACTGTAGTAATTATTCTACACATTAAAATGACTTCCTGTGTGCATGTTCCCCATTTCTTAGATACATGTCAACACACCCTGCCCTCCACCACATCACCAAGTGTTCCTCCCCATTGTCCAGTGGGCTCCACCACCATTTGTTTTGGCCTCTTTTAGATGAATCAATAACATTTAAATATTCTTTTCTCTTTCTTTTTTCTTTTTAAAGATTTTCCTCCTATCATGCGCTTTTGCTTTTCCTCCTAGAAGTTATCTTAGAGAGTGAGACAATCATTCTTGACTTATTTGAGTCTAATATAAACGAGCTCTTTGCTTCTTGGAAGACAAATGCCGAGTCCTCAGCACCATTTAACTCCACGACCCCCTTCTTTCCGTTATTTTTTTGTCAGGCAGTTGCATTCTATACATATTTAGATCTTCCCCAGATGTGATTGTCGCTGCTTGTGCCACTTGTATTCATTTGGAGCGACATGGATGGCACTGTTCATTGTTCCTATATGTGTGTCTGTGTCGCCGTCTTTTACCAGCTCCCTGAAAAAGCCTCTGCTGTGTGGGAATCCTCCTGCCCCTCTTGGCTTCCAAGGCCAGTTTTGTAGGTCGAATCCCACTCTGTCTCCCTGGGTCTGCAAAAGTGCCGCAAGCTGCCCTGACTTCCCTGCCCTCAGCTGCCCGCCCCAAGCCACTCTGACCCCGCCCCAGCCTCTCTGACCCCGCCCCCAGCCTCTCTGACCCGGGACAGGAAAGAGTGGGCCCCGATGCGGAGAGCTGGGCTCCCACTTTATCATTTCCTTCCTTTCTGGCGCCCAAATTGTGCCTGATGGCTTTGGCAACTCTCCCATGCTTTTAAACAGTTTTTAAAAAGATTTCCTTTGTTGGGTGCGCCCTGCGGCTCAGAGGACTGAGCCTGTGCTTGCCTGTGAGTCATGCACCGCTCATGGACCCGGGTTTGAGACCTAGGACCAGGGTGAAAACCAAAATAAACAACTAAGTCCAGATGCTTCTTCTTCTCCTTCTTTTCCTTCCTTCCTTCCTCCCTCCCCACTCCCTCTCTTTAAAAAGATTTTATTTGTCCTTTTAAGATTTTCTTTAAGCTACTCCTTCACATGCAGCATTACAATTCCTATAATTAAAACGAATTCCTATAATTATACTTTCAATTTACATAGTTCTCTGCCTATGGGAAGCTTTTGGTCATTTAAGAAACCACTGCTATGCTGCCCGTCTGGACTCTTCTAACAGATACCACACACTGGGGAGAGGGGAGCTGGTCAGCCACAGAAGCTCACTTCCCTGGAAGTTGGAAGGCCTGCAGGTTTGCTGTCTGGTGAGAGCCAGCCTCCGGGCTCGTGGAGGCCCCTCCTGTGGCTGTGTGCTTTCTCTGCAGAATGTAAGAAGCATTCTGGGTCTCTTTTATCAGGGTGTAGACAGCATTCATGGTGGCTGTGCCCCGGCCACCTAACCACCTCCAGTATCAGAACGGGGACTGGCTTCCAGCATGGGGACTTTGGGAGACACACACATTCAGTCTGTAGCTGAGGCGGTGCTGAAAGGGTCTAAATATGGAGAGACATAAGAAAAGATTGCTTGCTCCCTGTGACCCCGCTCCCAACGCTGAACCCTCTTTCTTCTGAATTGGCCTCACTCTCCCTGAAACCATCTCTCATGTCTGTTGTGACTCCAGAGTGACACGAGTCAGGACTGATGGCCTGAATGTGATGTTTAAGAACATAGGAGGGCTCTTCAGTCTGAAGTGGCTCCCCACCTGCCCTTGAGGCCATAAATCCCTTCCACAAGGAACAGAGTCCAGAGCCAGAAGAAGCTGACACTCTGCCTTTCTGGGTGACGTGCGAACACTTGTGAATGGCAGGTGTCAGTCGTTCCTTAAACAGAACTGGGGTTCAGGAGAGGCAGGCTATGACAGAGGCAGAAAAGCAGGAGGGAAGAAAGGACTCTGCCGATATTTTAAGCGTGTCTCTGGCCGTGTCTAGAGGACGGAGGCTGTGAGCCTCCACTGCCACAGAGGCCAGAGGGGCCAGGTATCTTTATTTCCATCATGGACCCATAATTATTTTTTGCTAAAACTGTTATTGATTTACAAAATAATAGAAGCCCATAGGTGTAGGTTCACCATTCATCAGCAGTATGACTTTACACTCTACCACTGAATTACCAAACTGTCCACGGGACCCACCACCACTTGCTCCCCGCCTCCCCATTTCCCCTCTGATAACCCCAGTTCTCCTGTCAGTGTTCAAGGGTTGGTTTTTGTTTTGTCTGTTCCTTTGCTTTGTTTCCTTTTATCCCACATATGAGTGAGATCATCTGATACTTGTCTTTCTTCTTCTGACTAATTTCACTTAGCATCATTCCATCTAGATCCATCCTAGATCCATTTAGATTCCAAAGACAGGATTTCATCTCTTCTAAGGGCTGCATAGTATTCCATTGTGGATATATGTGCTACATCTTTTTTATCTACTCGTCTGACGAGGGGCACTCAGGGGGTTCACAGACCTATAATTCTGCAGTAGGTGGTAGCAGAGAGGGTGCTGGCCAACCCATTTTCTGACATTGCACCCTTTCCCTCTGCCCCCCAGTCACGACCAGGGCAAATGATTTGCAAGAAAAATGACCCAATTTTATGTCTGCTTGATCTTTTGAGTTTTCTCTTATTAATAATTTGTCAAGGGCACAGCCCTTCTGAAAATTTGATCAGTGCTGAGACTTGGTGTGCTTCTCATGCATAAGTATTCTCTCCTCATCTGTTGTCTGTTTTTATGGTGCTCTATAAATACATTAATTGGTGCCACTTTTAATTTAACTGTCACTGCTGTCTCTTCTTTTGACAAGCTTATATTAAACTCTCTTATGATGGAGCAAAATTAAACACCCAGCCATAGGGGTTTATTTTGGCATAAGAGGAATGTAACCAGAGAAAATGTATAGTCTTTTGTGGTGGGGAGGGGACTGTTAAGACTCATCAGTGATAGTTTGTGTGAAAATTTTGGGATGCAAAATGTTTCTCACATGTGAATTAAAAAAAAAAGTCTCCAGGAAACTACTGAAATAAGGCAGGTAAGGTAGTATTATCAGGAGAAGAGTTGCAATTTAAGAAACTGACTGAGCCCAATTTCAACTTAATTTTGACATTCATCAAGTCATGCTTATTTTAGATGACTCTGGTTTGGGTAGTCTTTCCGAAACTATATTCTATATTTGTTCCTTTCTGCAGCCACGTAGCAACAGTGGAAACCCAACTACAGCAAGTCACAATTTCAAGTGTTTTAAATTTGATAGAAATTGGGATTAACGAGTTCCACCACTGAGTATGTTCTTACTCGCTCCCATTTACAGAGCATCCAAGTCTATAGTAACAAATCATTTAAAATGTCTGGTACTCTGTGCTCTAAAGTTTATAAAACCAATGTTTTTGGACTTAGCAACTGACCACAATTAGGGTATAACGGGGTCCTTTATTTTTAGATGAACTTGGAAGAGTAGCGCACAAGGCCGGTCGGCTGGTCTACCAGTCCGCTCTCATCAGAGCCAGAGAACCAGTCGTTGTGGGGTCTGTCAGGTCCAGCATTGCCAGGGCAGAGTGTCAGACGCGAGGTCTGGAAACTTGGGCGGCAGCTGATATCACAATCTACAGGTAAAACTGCTTTTTCCAATGAGAACCTGAGTTGTGTGCTTAAGGCCTTCAGTGGTGTGAATGAGGTTCACTCATTATTGATGATTATTTCCCGTCTTTCAAGCCCACTGACTGCAGATGATAACCACTTCTGTAATATACGCTCGCTTACACTTGTGTTGGATTGAATCAGTGGGCATCGCAGACTTGTGATGTTGACATGGACAATCAACCCTCACAGCTTAACCTGGCAGCCTCTCCTCTGGTTTTGAAGCAACTATCGAGATGTGTCATACAGTGTGTTCATTGGGTATCAGCCCCTTCTGGTCATACCCTAACCTGTACACTGTCCTGTTTGCCTGGCTTCTAATACTTTGAGAGGTGGCCTGTGTTTGGGACACCAGGATCCAAGGCAGGACCTTCTTCTTCTTCTTTTTTAAGAAAGCTGCACAAAATAAATATCTGCACTTTTAGTCAACCCTCATCTTGCTTCTTTGCCTTTGTTTCTGGAAAATGGGATGTAGGGAATGACTTTGAGTATTTGTTTCCTGTGTTTAAGTCTGAAGGGTGATTCATTCAAAAGATACCCAGATAAATACAATCTGCGCGTGTGGGTATGGATTCTTCAATTATAGGTAGTGTTACCATTTAGAACCAATAGGATAAAATGTGGACTTGACCAGTCAGTATTCCATAGAAACTTTCATGGTGGCTTTTTCTTTTTGACTGCGGGAGTGATGTTAAATGTGACTCAGAGGTGCACCCTGGTGGAGTAGGGGTTGAGTTCAGTCCACAGACATCCCAAGGTCCAGAGTTCCCATCCTGGGACAGGTGGGAACAACCAAGATGAACAACTAAACAAAATAAATAAAGTGCTTCTTCCTCCTCTCTCCCTACCTGCCTTTGCTTGCCTTCATTCCTGCTGCACTTTTCCTTTAAAAATAATGTGACTCAACCAGATGACCTCACTCATAGGTGGAACGTGAATAGACAAAACGAAGGAACAGATGAAACAAAGCCAACCTTGAAACATCTGCAACAGAATTGAGGTGACCAACAGGGAATGGGAAGCAGGGGTACATGGTGGCGGAGCCCACAGACAATGGGGAAGAACACTTGGTGACGTGGCGGAGGGCAGGGTGTGTTGAAATATATCTAAGAAATGGGGAACCCGCATATAGGAAATTATTTTAATGTGTAGAATAATTACTACAATAAAAATATATATTAAAAAAGAATGTGCAAAGATAAACAAAAATAATTTGACTCAGAGAACATCTTTAGCTTGCTCAGTAATTTTCTACTTTTAAGTACGCATTATGCTGAAATGTATAAAATGAGAATGAATGTCACATACTTCTAGTTGAAAGGAATAACTTGAACTTAGTCTAGATTCCATTCCTTGGCCACTGGATAGCGACCCAGCTAAAAAGAAAGACAAAGGGTAAAAATTAGCCACTTTATTTGTTAAGCGCAGTTTTTATAATGGGATGGTAGAAATTCTCCTTCCTCCCGAAGTGTTTGACTCTCGTCTCTAGCCTGCATTTCCTCGATTGTGACTTTAGATGTGCCCTGGTAGCTGAGCAAATAAATCCACTGGGCAGCGTCCATATACATCCCAAGGACCCAGGTTGGTGACCCGGGGCTGGAGGTGACAGCCAAGATGAATCATTAAACAAAAATAAAATAAAATGTTCTTACTCCTCTTTCTTTCTGCCTGCTTGCCTACTCACCTTCACTCCTGCCTGAATCTTTCCTTGAAAAAAATATGATTTTAAAAGAAGTTCTGTTGATATGAACACATTAAACACATTCCAAGAGACTTTGATATTCCTGGAATATGACAGATATTCCTTGCAAAAATCCTTGGCTCTTTATATTTTTTAAAGGCCTCCAAAACTTTTGACTTTACCTGCAAAGGAAGAGAACAGCTTTAATATCTTGATTTTGATCTTTACAATGAAATGACCTTGAGAGAATTCTAAGAAGAAAAATCAAAGCACAAGCCACTTTGCATTATTGTTTATTGCCTGAGTAAAAAGCAATACAGTGCACCTTTTGTGCCATTGGGAAGTGACCCTGCGCTCATCCAGCAAAGGGACAAGAGCAGATGCACAGCGAACACAGGGCGGGGAGGACAGTGCCTGCCACCAGGGCGCCGTTTCACCTCATTGTGGTGGCAAACCTCAGGGAGTGGAGCCTGCTGCTCAGAAGGAAAATTTTCATTTTGGCCCTTTCTGTCTCCATGTAGGATAAAATATAAATGGGAGCCTTTGTGTCAAGCCTCTTGCCACCATTTTCTTGGAAAGTAATACTTAGGTGTTTTCTGAAAGCATCACTTGAAATTGAAAATGCAAACTGTAGTGCTTGTTAATTGTCCGTGGGTGGTCTTCAGAGGCTGGGCGTCTGCTGGGTGAGGGTAGACCTGGACACGTTATTTCTTCCTCCTCAGAAAGTAAGATACGCCTCCTGTTGGCCCCAGAACCTTGGCCCCACAGTATGCAGGTGAGGCCACACCTCAGAAAGACAGGTGCTCCGAGGCTTCTGTTCAGCCAGGACAGGCTCTGCCCCGACAGGTCTTACAGACATCTGCTGGCGTGTTCGGTCCACGTGAGCAGCTCTTCATTTCTAGGCAGAGAACTGGCCTCACTGGGGACTAGATGGAGAAGTCTCATGTCTATCAAAGTGGCACATGAACATTGGGTTATGAAAGACCCGTGTTACACTGTGACTTAGAACACAGCTGCACTTGTGCGCGTGATCACACACTTGCACACAAAACTTCATGGAAGTTTCCACAGACAAATTCTCCTTCTTGTTACCTGTAATTTGTCTGTTTTCTATCCTCTTAGTCATTCAATCCTAACTGGTCTCTTCTCCTACCCAGCTATCCCATCCTATACTCTCCTACCTAATCCGACACACTCTGTACCATCCTGTCTACTCTACCCGATTCTGTCCACTTTATCCTATTCTATCCTACCCACCCTGTCCTATCCTACTTACCCTGCACACTCTATACCATTCTATCTATTATACCATCTTATCTACTCTACCCTATTCTATCTACACTATCCTATTCTATCCTACCCACCCTATCCTTTTCTACCTTATCCTACTCACTCTATACCATTCTATCCACTCTACCGTGTTCTATCTACTCTATCTTATTCTATCTACTCTCTCCTATCCTACCATACCCTACCCTATCCTATCTTATCTTATCCACTCTGTTGTGTCTTATCCATTCTTTCCTATTCTGTCCTAGCCATTCTACCCTATTCTTTCTACCTTATCTTGTTCTAGTCTAGCCTAGCCTATCCACATCCAAAAGGTTGACTGGCGGAAACCAATGGATCTCCTCCTAGTAAACAGAAACAGTGATGGCATAGTGCTGAATCCAAGGCCCACAGATACACTGATTTTTGACAACGTAGCAGTCAATCCTTCTCATCCCAAGGTGAGGAAAATAAGGAGCAGAAGGGGTAAAGGTAAAATACAGATATGCACAGAGGTGTATATATTACTTTAATCATTTATTTTTTTTTACTGTGTATGGTATCCAAACTTGACTTTCCTTCCTCTGAAGTGGAATGGAAAGAAGGACGTCCGCATTAATTGGACCTGGGCGGTGCATGGATTGGTATTAGGAATAAGGACTCTTCTTTCAGCTCTCATACTTCATCTGATCTAGTTGTAAAAGGGAATTGCTGAGCTGAGACTTTGGTTATACTAAATGGTGAGCTGGAGTAATGTCTTTATGTGGCTTTAATTCTCTTTCCATGGTCAATCATGGTAGCCACTAGAAACACCCTTAGAAAGGGGATTCATGGCACCCCTTGGTGGAGCAGCCGTTGAATTAATTGCTTCCAAGAGACACAGGCCGCATACCCTTGGGTTCGAGTCCTGACCCCAGGGGGAACAACCAGTGTGAAAAACTAAATGAAAAATAAAGTGCTGCTTCCTCCTCTCTCTTCCTGCCTGCTTGCCCACTACTGCCTTCATTCCTTTAAAGTAGAAGGGGTGGGGTGGGGGCATTCATATGAGTGAATCCTCCTTTATTTTTCTTTTTCTTTCTGATTTATTTTACTTGACATGGTCCCTTCTAATTCCATTCAGATTGTTGCAAAGGTTACAATTTCATTTGTTTTAGCAGCTTCATCGATTTCCATTGAATATATAGACCAAACTTTTTTATCCAGTCATCTGTGAGTGAGCATTTGGGTTGTTTCCATGTCTTGCCTACTGTGAACTGTGCTGCTATGGACACAGGGGTGTAGATATTTTTCCTGATTAGAGGTTTCGTATCCTCTGGGTATATGCTCAAGACTGGGATTTCTGGATTAAATAAGCAGATAAACTCCAGCAAAAACTCACAGGACACAAGATGGTGGCTCCCAGAGGGATGGAGGGGAGAGGGAAGGAGAGAGGAGACAAAGTGGTGGTAAAGGACGCTGGAACTCTGGTGAGGGTATCCTGTGACATATAGACTGAGATTCAATGTTAATATTCAAAAATGATTGTAGCATTGTGAACAAAGAGACTAATAAATAATAATAATAATAATAATAACAGTAACAATAATAATAAAGAGAAAGGGAATTCATTATCTACTTTTTCTGGGATGTTAATGGTGCTCCTTTGGGTTTTCAAAAGTAATCCTCAAAGAAGCATGTGATTGGGTCCACAGGCCTGTTAATTTTTGGTTTTCCAGTGTCTGAACTTCTTTATTGAAGGGTTTTGACCACAAAGATTTAGCACCATGTTTTTAAGAAAAAGAAAGTCAAGATTAGGGTTAATGAAAGTTAAAAATCTTGGGCTCTCCCTGTAGGTCTCCTGTTCAGACACTTGTTTTGCAACTGTCTCTTGCCTGGGTGTGCCAGGTCTCTGCAGACCAGCCGAAGCAGGGGAAAAGCTAAGCAAACACGGCCAGTGGTGGCTGTCATCACCAGCAGCCTCTTCTTTTTTTTTTTTTTTCCCTACCACACTAGCCTCTTTTTTTCCCCCCTTTAAAATTTTGTCTGTATTTGACATTTTGAATCACCCCTGAGGGTGGGTTTTTGTTTTTATTGAAGCCACTAGATGTGTGACGCCCACCTACTTGGTCTGGGAAAAGCCTTTGCATTTGCCCTCAGTCTAGGAAAACACTGCTCCTCCTGGCCTCTCTGGGTCATGACTCGCAGAACTGCTGCTCCTGGGGTCCCAAGCATGAAAAAGATCTAGTGTGAGGGAGAGACCTTAGCCGGGGTTCCTCACACCCTGGTGTCACCCTCACATGGTCCCAATAGCTCTGAGACCTGATCTAAGCAGACTGTTAGCAAGCATGTGCTTGCCTAGACTTTACCATTCAGATGAAATAAAGTGCCATGAACCTTGAAGATGTTAGTCACACGGTAAATGAAAATAGAGACATTCTTGAGGGGGCAATGGTTGAAGTGTCAGAAGAAGACTGGTCGTTACAAAAATATGTTGTTACCATTGCTTTGCCTAATGGCAGCTGGGTATCAACTGTGGGACATAAATCCGACACTGCGCTATGTCTTTATCTCAGCATGGCCACCATCTGCTTTCCGGTTCTCCCAAGAGTCAGTGCCAACGTTTTATTTTAGTTTTTCCTAGATATTCAGTCTTCCTGTTTTTTAAAGGAAAGGTGCAGGCAGGAATGAAAGTGAGCAGACAGGTAGGCAGGAAGAGAAAGGAGGAGGAACCATTTTATTTATTTTATTCATTTGCTCATCTTGGGTGTTACCTCTGGCGCTGGGATGCGAACCTGGGACCTCGGACTGGGTGTGAACTGCGTCCAACTGCTGTTCTATCAGAGAACACCAGTCTCTTCTTTTTAGATGTGAATTCTTTTTCACACAACGGACAAAAGTGTAAAAGTCTCCCTCATTTTGGAAAGCAAAGCCCTCCCTTGACCTTTCCTCACTTCCTTCTCTCTTCTCCCGGTGTGAACGTCTCCAGATTTTCCTTCTCAAGTGCTGGCGTGCTGGAGAGCTCGTGAGGCACAGATTACCGGGCTTCGTCCCAGAGTTGCCGACTCGGGAGGGTCCAGGGACGCATGTTCCTCACAGGCCGTGGTGGTGCTGATGGCTGGGCCACGCGAGACCCTCCGCTCTGAGGACTGTGTGCTGGCTGCGTCTGCTCTGTTTCCAGCTGTCACCCGCCCTGCTACAACCTGGCTGCTGTGCCCCCACCACTGACGTCCATATGTCAAATCCAGTTGAGCCTTCCTGTCCTATTTGACGTGAGCCCTGTGACATCACCACCAACCACATCCTTCTCTTTCCTATGTGGCTTCTATGGCTTTTCTCCTCCCAGTTGTGTCTTCCCTTCTGCCTGCTCTTTTGGAGTCGCCTTTTCAGGAATGTTCCCTCCTACCTGTGTGTGTTTCCATCTCCTCAGAGCGGGCCTCAGTCCACGTCTCTGCTTTTGCCACTCTGTGTTCTCCCTGAGGCCTCACGCAGGCCACCGCTTCAACCTGCATGACAATAACCCACAGTGACTCCTGGCCACAGGCCTGTCTTCGCACCCCGCACCTGTCACATATCCACAGACTCATGACATCAAACGTGCTCCCTAACAGACCTACTGCTTTACCCTCAAGTACCCTCCCCTTGTTTTTCTTCACCTCCAGCCACATCTACTTTCCCTGAGTCAGAAATCGGTGTGCTGTTCTGTTTTTCCTCCCTCACCCTTAATTCGCTTGTCCGGTAGCTCTTCCACCCCCATCTTTCATTTTCCAGGGCGCACCTGTTTGCCAGTGTTATTGGAACAACTTTCTCAGTGTTTCCTGTTTCCAGGCCAGGAGAGAGTCGGGTTAGTACAGGGGTCAAGAAAGAAAGACACAGAGAGTGGGTCTCTGGTTGCTTTTTAAATATTCTGGTCCCTCAGTCATATGACATTTTGCTGCACTGAAAACTGCCGTCTGGCCACCTGATGCTCCAGCCTTCTATGAAACGAGATGAATCTTAATGAACCCACTCAGAATTCTCGCGCACGTGGGCCTATGCAGCCTGCAAGGTGCATCACAAATGCATCATCTAGCACCAGTCTGCAGCTTCTGTTCTGTCCTTGGTGACCTGGCAGTTGCTCCCTTTGTTCCACAAAATCCCCCTGCTGAGAGAGAAGGTTCCGTGTTAGGACAGGATCTTTTATTTCTTTTTTTTAATGTTGACGTTATTTATTTATTTTTTAAATAATTATTGTACGATTTCTTTTGTTTACAATGCTATAGTCTTTACTTCTTTTATAAAGAGAGAAGGGAAGGAAAAAGGGGAGAGGAGGAAGAAGCATTAAGGAAGGTAGAAGCATCTTTATTTATTTTGTTTTTTTCACCCCAATTCCAGGTCGCAAACCTGGGTCCTTGGGCTTTGCATGGTCCACACACCAGTATCTCAGTCACCAGAGTCACCAATGGTTGCATTTTTGTATGATTAGAGTGCAGTATCCAAGGTGGAAAACTGGCATTGCGACAATGCACATGCATTTGTAGTTTTTTTCTGTTTTGTATTTTCATATAAATGCTGCTGCATTTACAGGACTATTCCATCATTATAAAGATATCCCTTCTACCCCCTTTAAGGTTCCCTCCCCGGCATCGTTCTCTGATCCATTCTCCACCTTCATAATTTTGTCGTATGGAGAATGTCATATAAATGGAATTATTTAGGATGCGACCCTTTTATTTTTAAAAAGTTTTCGTTTAAAAAATGTTTCACTTATTTATTTTTTCTAGTCCTAGGTCTTGAACCCAGGTGCATGGCTTTCACAGGCTGCACCTTAGCTGCCTGAGCTGCAGGGAGGAACTCAGATATGACCTCTTGAGATGAGCTTTTATTATACTCCATAATGTTTTTGAATATAGATATTTCATGATTTTTTTTAAATCTCCTTGCTGATATCTGTTTTATTTTTCTCTGTTGGTGATTTCAATATTTTTTCCCTTATCCTTAGTTTTCTTTCTTTGTTTTTTTTTTTTAAGGGGCGAAGGAAGGAAGAAGCAGCATCTTGAAGGCAGGCAGAAACAAGAAGAGGAGGAAGCATTTCGTTATTTGTTTATTTTGGCTGCTCCCTCAACCCCAGCCCAGAGCCCAGATTGTGAAGCCATGTCCTTGGGCCACACTGGTCCAGCTCTACCTGCCGGCTTATCCCCTGTGCCATCAGGGCACCAGTCTTCCCTTAGTGGTCAGAATATTGACTCTGATGTTTCCCGACGTGGAGTTCACTTAGCTTCTTGATTCTGTGGGTTTATATCTTTTACCAAACTTGGGAAATTTCGTCATCTTCTCTCTCCCCACCTCCGCTCCACCATCACTGCCTTGAACCCAAGTCCATGGCTGTCAGAGTCTGCATCTCAGCCACAGAGAGGGGACTGCTTTATCTCTGACTCCTTGTTCAATCCTGTCTACTATTTTAGCCTTCATTTTTCCCCCTCTTGAAAGTGATGACAACAATGTTGGACCTTTTGTCATAATCCCAAAGATCTCTGAGTTTTCTTCCCAGTTAATTTTCTGTGTATTGTTCGGATTATATAAAATCCAGAGAACTGAACAATTCCAAGGACTTTAGTCAGTTTGTCTTTTTTCTCTCCACCCTTAGACTCTTCTTAGATTTGTTTAAACATGCTGTCCTGAGGTTTTTTTTTGCAGTACCTCATCTTCATTCTTTATTTTTTTTTAAAAAAAGGAAATGTGCAGGCAGGAATGAAAGTCAAATAGGCAGGAAGGGTGAGAAAGAAGAAGCATTTTATTTTATTTAGTTTTCACATTGGTTGCTCCCCCCAGCCCCAGGTCTTGAACCCAGGACCTTGGGATGTACGTGGGACCACTTCCTGGGTGGACTCGACCACTAGGCCACCAGGGGGCACACACCATCACTTTTTAACATGTCTCTTTGCCTCCATTTTGCTCCCTCAGAGCCATTTTTCCCCATCCTGAAAGGCATCTTTCTTAAGTCAGCATTTGGTTGTTATTCCTCCTTCAAGTCTTTATCTGGGTTACACCTGCCTGGTAGCCGACAGCCAGAGCGCTGGTAACTGGGTCTTCATCTCCAAGTACGCCCTTAGTCATACCCTTGTGGAATGTTCTGGCGCAATACCACTTGTCAGTCTTTGTAAGTGCAATTTTCTCATGTTTCTACCCTTTAACCTGGGTCACTGAACACATACTTTTTTCTCTGGGGAATGCTCCCTTTCATCATTTCTTCCTCAATCTGACCCTTAAGATTTAGTGGATGGATTACTTTCTTGGTGAAACTTAGAATCTGCTATGCTCCCTTCACCCAGAAGCACCTCCCTTCCTTTGTAAACTTAATCTTGAGTCTACAGAGAATCAGCAAAGACAGTCTCACCCGGGCGGAGGTCCTGCAGTTGCAGACCCTTGAATGACCCACCCGAAGAGACCAGACATCCGACCAGATAAGGAAGTCAACACATTGCAAGAAAAGACACAAGATGTACCAGGAATTATGTACCTGCAATGAGCTCATGATAGAAAATTCCTGAAGCTTTTAGGTGCTTTCCCAGCCCCCTCCCCTCACTCTCTCATAGAAACCCTGCCTGCCTGCACCCAGGCAGGCCCACTGATACTAAATGCTGTTTGTCTACACGAGCCTACGTCAGGGTTGGTTACTTGGGTGACCTGGTTCTGTGCTGGGCCGAACCTTTCAGAAACTTTCCTACGCACAACCGTTCTGTGATTGTGCTTAGTACAAGCATTGTAGCTCTTTCAGGTGGCACATCTGCTTCCACCAGAGACTGTAAAAACCCTCTGTGGGGGGATGTTATGTGACCACGTGGCTGCGTCGAGCAATACTTAGGAACAAGGACTCTGGAGTCTTGACTTTAAATGTAGACTCCGCGTATTACTTCTGTGATCTCAGCTAAGGTATTTTAGCTCTTTAAGATATGTCTTAGGTCAAATGGGGATCACTGTGAAGACGGACCAAGGTACTGAATCTCAATTGCACAGCAGTGCTTGACCCCAAATAAACTCTCCAAAGTTGTTAGTTACTATGATAATGATGGTTTTTACCTCGTTAACCAACAAAAATACATCCAAAAAAATTTAGAGATCTGCTTGGCTTTATTAAACAATTCATGAATCAGACAGCATTTCAACTAGCAAGTAGAAGACACAGCGAGGACTTGCTCAGAAGGAAGATTTTTGTGGTCAGAAAAGAGAGCGGGGCAGGAAAAGGATCCTTTCAGGCAGAGCACCTGCCCCTCGTGGAAGTCTGGGGGTCTTGTCATGCAGATTCCGGATGAGCTCTCCTAGTGCTGGCTGGAAATTCCAGACTGATCGCTCTAAGTTCCACGCTGGGGAGAGAAAGAAAGTGCAGTTAGGTTAGGTATAAAGTCTTGGTGGGGTTTGGCACAAGGGCTCCATTTTCGACCTGTTTCTCCTATAACAACTGTAATTTACTAAACCATCCTCTTTGTTGGAGACTTGAATTGTTTTCACTCCCCCCGCCCCCATTTTTTTGCTACCGGTTAATGCTGGTGGAATGTAAAACAAGCAACAAAAGGTAATTATACTCGTGATTACTTCTATGTCTTTGTATTTGAAGTTGGCAAAATTGACAGTTTTCCATCTATGCTTGAAATAGGGAAAACTTTTGGTATTATATGTGATTATTTTCATAGCACACACCACATTGGGTCTTCCTACGATTATTAAATATTTCTATCCTGCTTCGCTATTGGAAGAGAAGGACATGAAAAGTAGCGCCTAATGCTTGGATCGGTGTGTGAGTAATGGGTGGGCCGGAGCATTATCTGTCTCTGTTTGCATTGTTCTGCTCTTACATGGGTGTACGAGAAGTTTTGAGGAACACCTTGACCTTATTTCTGCTGTACTTTTGTTTCCACTCCCGAAGAGATGGGTTGATGAACACAGATAAAGGGAGAGGCACACAGTTTTCGATGCTAAAGACAAGACCATTTGAGAGGTGAGCGCTGCTTTCAGCATGGAAGAGGTGCTGGCTTTAGCCGCTAGTCTCTGAGTCAGGCGGCTGTGATGGAATGCCACAGACTGAACTACACAATGCTTAGTTTTCATAATTCTGGAAGCTGACAAGTAGAAGATCAAGATGCTGGCTCACTAGGTCCCTGTGAGAACCATCTTCTGGTTTGCAGACGACTGCCTTCTTGCTGTGTCCTCGGAGCAGCGAGCTTTCTCTCCTGTCTTTTCTTCTGTGTGCTAAGTGTTGCCAGCGTCTGACACCAGTCAGTGCAGGGTTTATCCTGAAAAGACTTGCAGGAGAGATGCCTTATTCCAACACCATGTGGCAAGTTTATTGGAAACATCAGTGAAAATAAGATTCATGCTGCTTGAAGGTTGCAGAAGAGAGCTCACCATCAACATGATGGCTTCTATAAACCCAGAGGAGGGGACCTCCCTTGGTGGAAGCAGCCTATGACTGAAGCTCTCTCAAGAGCTGATAGGATTGACTGGAGTCAAACAGCGGGCAAAACGAGGCGGGTGTGTCTTTAGACCCCAGTTACCTGCTCCCCCAGGGCATTTCATAGGCTCGACAATGACTTCCTCTGACGCTCTTGTTAACGGGATCACAAAACTGTGTCAGGAACCGTGCTGTATGTTTAGGAAGCATGATTCTCATTTTACAGATTGTTCTGCACACTGTTTGTTATTAGCAGTTTTGGTATAAGGAAACAGGTTTATTTTAAACACCTCAAGATCATGAATGTTTTATCCCTGCAAGGCACACTCTGCTGAAAATCTAGAACTCTGAGTTTTCTTTTCTTTTTGTCTTTTAAGAGAGGGGAAGTCAGGCAGGCAGGCAGGCAGAGAGAGGAGGAAAACGTATTTCCATGTATTTATTTGTTCATTTTGTGTTTTGGCCCTGGGCCTGGGTCACCAGAGGTCACTGCCCTCTCACTTTTTATCCTTGCCCTGCAGTCGATCTGATGTTTCCATGTCCTCATTAATAAAGGGGGATTTGATGGCCTTTTGGGGTCACGTCCAAGTCTAGCTCTATCACCCTATGAGCAAAATGATCACATAATATTTTATACATATGCAGACAGACTCAAAGTTCTTAGATGCTATTGATTGACCCACCGACAAACTGAGGGTGTAGAAAGCATTAGGATTTTGAAATCATGACTACATTCTCAGTGGTTGTACAAGACTAACCTACTCACCAGCTGTCATTTGTGTTCCTTGGAACAATACCTTTTAACCACTAAGAAAGGTCGTAGAGTGTCTCCTTCTGAAAAGGAAATCACAGCAGTGCTGTTGGAGGAATGTCTTCTACCATTTTCAGATTCTCTGACTGTATGCATTCACTGTGCCTTAAGGGTGGAGAAGTTTCCATGACTCCTATAAAACTAAATCCATTTTAGTTTTATCTTTGAGATTGAGAGAAGGTTAAATAGCCACCCTCGGATTGCATTTTGAGACAATAAGACTACTCAGCTGAGAGCAAGTGGTAAGCAAGATTAGACATTTTTTCCTGGTCTTTTTTTGAAGGCCTTCTATAGTAAGAAGAGAATGGAATTTGTCTGTTTACATTTTTCATTTTTTCCAGGCAGGCAATAAAACATAACACTGTCACCATTCTTTTTTCTTACCCAATCTAGGAGATTTTTCTTTTTTTCACTTTTAATGCATTACCTGTTACAAAATCTGTTTTTCACCTCTTGCACTTTGCAATGACTAATTATAGGAAATGAAATGACAATTTGTTTATTTTGCCCTAGACCAAGAGCATTTTTGCAGGATGATAAATGATTAAACACACCGCGGTTGGCATGGCTATAAATTTGATGGTTTTGTGACAGTAGACCATTTCAGGTTTTATCTTACACCTTTGAAATCAAATCATTTTTGCCCCATTTCTAATTCCTCATTGCTCCCATGCATATATGTATTTACGGACTGTTTGTATGCATTTCAGCACACAATGGCAGAAATAGCAGTAGTTCAGACTCCAAGAGCACAATTGAAATGATGCTTCCAGGGCACAGAAGGCTCTCCTGTGTTACTAGGGAGGCAGGGGCATGGTGAGGTCTCTGTGCGGGGACTGAGGACCCACCATGTTCTGCTGCTTCTCCTTGTATGATCTTGTGAAGGCTGACCTCTACCTATCCGGTGGCATTTTTCAACAAGAATACAAGTCTTAACTGAGTCTATTTTCACCACTGATTATTTGTGCATATATATATATATATATATATATTTTTTTTTTCATCCCATGTGATAACAGAGAAAAATAGCCCCTCCTTTATACTTGGAATAAATGAAATAAAAACAACAACCAAAATAGCTACTAGAAATATTGAATTAAGAATAAAAAGGTATTGAGTCGATTCTTGAATAGTAGAAGATTCTCCAATGGTCCTTAGCTATAATCCTGAAATGAACCTATGAATACTGTATTTTTCTAAAACGCTTCTGTCTCTTCCTTACCCTCCTCTACCACTGCCCTGGGGATTTCTTTAAAGTGGAGAACTTCTCATGGGAGAATTATCAGAGGGTTTGTTTTAGATATGGGCTATTTTGGAGACAATGGCAGATTAATTGAAGAGTGGGCAATTTTTATTATTTAGTACTGTTATCTTTATACTTGCTAGATAATTTTCTTCATTAAATGTGTCTGTTAAACATTGTGGTTTTGATAACTATTTCAAGGAGAGGGGTACCCTGGTGACTTAGTATTTAAGTCTGCTGCCTCCTGCTGGTGACATCACATATATCCCTAGGACCCAGGTTCATGACCTGGGGTCGGGGGTGGGGGTGGGGACAACCAAGATGAACAACAAAATAGAATAAGATAAAAATAGGATAAAAATAAAATACAATTATTCTTCCTCCTCTCGCAGCTTGCCTGCCTGCTCACCTTCATTGCTGCCTGAACCTTTCCTTTAAAACAAAACAAAACGAAACAAAGCAAAAACACTGCAAGGGGAATACGGTGATATAATTCTTCTTTTATTACTATAATATTTTATTTGAGTGGGGTTTCTTTTACATCAGTAATGATCAGTTCAGTCCTCAGAGATGCATGGTCAATTCCCAGTATTTTGTCTGGATTTCTGTATTTTTGTGAGTGATGAATGGTTTACCAGGACTATTTAAACAAATTGCATCCTTAGACTGGAGAATTTGCATTGCACAGAGTTGGAAGGTAATGGATACAACTGTTCATGGGAATTGATCGTGGAAGTTCAGTATACGGCCTGGGTGACCAAATATCCCTGCATGCTTGGTTTCTGTTTCCAGGATAAATAATGTTTCCCAGTGATTTGCATCGTATGCAGTCTGGTGTCGGTCTGTCCTGGAACACGAGACAGTCGACTGCTGGGAGGCTCCTAATGCGTTATTCTAGGTAGGTGCTTACAATACTGTCTGGTTCCGAACAGACACCATGCAAGCACCAGAAAAAGTCATTGTGAACCCTCCCAAGACCTGCCTGTTCAAATAGCTTACCGGTCAGGTACAATGGAAATGAAATGCAAGGATTAGATCGGTTTTAGTAGGAGAACCATGTATCAGGTCATGTTTGCTGTGTAAGACAGAAATCTCAAATATAGTGATGTGATGACCACTGGTGTTTCCTGGTGGAGTAGCAGTTAGGTCCGCTGCCTCTGGTCCAGTGCAGTCCACATACATCCTGAGGACCCAGATTCGATTTCTAGGGGTGAGGGGGAGAACAACTAAAGAAAAAGAAAATAAAAATGCTGCTTCTTCCTCTCTCTTCCAGCCTCTCTCTTGCCTTCACTCTTGCCTGCACCTTTGCTTTAAAAAAATATAATAAAGTACAGCCATCTGTTTAACTCACGAATCTATGGATCATCAAGTGTACTCAGCCAGGCGGTTTTTGGCCCTTGATGCTCTTCATTCAGGCATCTGTGATCGGCTGCTATGTCCTCGTCTAGTATGGACTCCATAGGGTGGTTTGTCTCTGTTCCATGGGCCGGTTAGAACGTGTTCTCATGGCGAAGGTGGAGGAGCAAGTCTCAAATTGTTCCAGCAAAGCTCCAACCCGATTCACTGTGTGGAGGAGTAAACCCTGACTGCTGATGAGAAGAGGCGTAAAATCACACTGCAGAGAGAGTAGACAAAAAAAGTGTGAAAAATCTCGTCATCTTTGCAAAATACCATGTAGAGTGAAGTGGCTGAGCTGAGAGACAAAGCAGAGAAGGACTAAGAAGGGGTGCGTGCGTGTGTGTGTGTCTGGTGAAGTACTTGCCATATAGGGAGGGCAGCTTGCGTCCGGTGTAAATGAGGGGAGATTAGAAAAATAACCCCAAAGACATAATTGCAGATGACTTAGAATATGGCAGCATGGTGGAAATATACTCACCTTTGAGCGCATGTACAGAATGTGAAGTAGAAGTGAAATATTTAGCTGAAAGTATCCAGTCTTGCAGGTACTGAGGATAGGGATAGAGGCAATTGGAGAGAAATAACCAAAACACATTGTTTTTCCCCAGCAGCCTCTCTCTTCTCTGGTAACTACAATCATGTGGTTTCATTTCGAGTTCCCTTTCAGGGACACCCCTTCCTCCACCCCATCCCCCCAACAGTTCCCACTTAGAGTTCATCGGCCACCCAAGCCTGGCTACTCAGCACCTTTATCTCTGGGCACAGTGATTGGATTAGAATGAGTGGCACCTGACCCAAGTGGGTCAAATAAGACTAAATCCCAGCACTTTCGTTGGAAATATTGGATCTGTTTCTTCCACTGAAGGAGCAGAACTACTGTTGGAGGAGAGAGAGAGAGGAGAGAGAGAGAGAGAGAGAGAGAGAGAGAGAGAGAGAGAGAGAGAGAGAGAGAGAGAGAGAAAGAGAGAGAGACTGAGAGACACTGAGAGAGAGAGACTGAGAGAGAGACTGAGAGGAAGAGAGACAGAGACAGAGAGAGACTGAGAGAGACAGAGAGAGACAGAGAGAGAGACTGAGAGAGAGAAGAGAAAGACGATTTAATTAAATGCAGACCTCTGGACCCAACTGTACCTAAAGTCATACATACCCCCAAGCTTTTCAATTTCAGTAATCAATAAATTCACCTTTTCACATGAATTAGCTGGAATTGAATTTCTGTCATATGTTGCTGTCATATGTTACAATGAAAAGAGAAAAGAATATAAACTTAGAAAACAATTACATTTGGAGGGCTGGAGAGAAATGAAGGAGTAAGTAACACAAGTCTTCAGAAACAAAACATCTAAGAAAGGAAAACTAAGGAACAAAGTTGGACAGACAGCTGTTAATGACGTCACGTGTCGGGGAGCAGGGACGGTCCGGAGCCCTGAGCTGGGGGCAGGAATAACTCTGAAGGGACGTCTTGGCAGCAGAGGGTGGAGAGGAAGGTGCGCTGCCCGGAGGTCAGGAAGGAGTAGGCGATTTCCTTTCTCCATAAAAGGGACTCCGAGTCACTTGGGCTTGAACGCTTGGGCTCTGCTTTTCCTCCCGCCGCTGCCACAGCCCACACACCCAGTCATCCCGTCCTGTAAACCTTCCCTCCATAATTACTCCTGGACTCACACCTGTCTTCGAATTCCCACTGCCAACCAAGTGGCCCAGTGCCTGGTGTTCCTCTCCTGGAACCTGTTAAGGCCCCCTCGCCATCTTTTACTTCTGCCATCTCCCTCTTGTTTTCAGTGCTGCTCCAGGTTATTTGTCCGAAGGCTCAGTTCTGATGGTGAAACAGCCTCACATCGTGAGGGAGCGGTGACACCAGCTCGGACTTGCCGTGCCATCTGGGGAAAGACTTGACCCCTCTAGGTGTGGGGCGCCAGGCTTTGTGTTTTTGTTAGTTTGTCTTTTAAGCTTTTATTTCAGGGCAATGATCTGCAATATGGATTTTAGATCCTGTTTAAATCAGACGCATCCGTGAACTACAGTGTTAAAAAAAAGGTGACCCGTTCCTCCCTCATATCCTTCCAACTTCACTGTCTTCGCCAACAGGGGTTTACGCTTTGAGGTGAGAGTTTGCACCAGGTATTCTGGCATCATTACCTCCTCAGTGTTTTGAAAAAATAAGTCTAGCCGTTGTTCCCTGGTGGCTCAGGCGTTACGTCTGGGGTTGTGGTGTAATCCACGTAAAGGCCAAGGACTTGGGTTTGCCACCCACTATGGGGTGAGAACAGAGAAATGAACAGTGAAATAAATGAATAAAAATGCTTCTTCCTCCTCCCTGTCTCTGCCTGCTTACTTGTCTTGATTTCCACCTGTTTTCTTCCTCTTAAAAAGAAGTCTATCCCTAATCTAACTCTTTTTGCCTTTGTTCCTTTAACATGTATGTGCCTTAGACAAAATGAAATAATTCTTGTTCCAGAAAGCTTTGCCCCCACGTCTGTTCATTTAACCTGCAATCTTTTATTTCCATATAAAAATTCTATCCATCCCCCCAAGGCCAAGTTCAAATGCTCTCTGGGAAGCTTTCCTGAATTCCCAGCTGAGCGCCATCTTGTCCCATTCTTTTCTTTTGTTGTTTGGTCATATATCTTTCTTCCTGCCAAATTATCAACAATTTAAGGATTGAACCTTTAGCATTCATTGTTGTAGCCCTGAAGGCATCTAGCAGGGTAGTTTATTCTTAGTAAATGGTTGGATGAATGAAAATACATGCTTTATCACTGTGTGGCCAATTCAGTCATCTTGCAAAGCTCCTAAGAGCTGTCTGGCATTGTTGGTCTGCTGAACAAATCTATTAAAAAAAATAAAAAGCACCTTTGAACTTCATGGCAAGTGTCACTGGAGCAAGGTCTGATCTCGTTTGAGCCCAAAGTAGATGTCAGCAATGAGGTACTGGGTGAAAGTTTCATGCAGGCTCCTTCCATCACTCCATGTCGAGGCCAGTCCAGCCAAGCTCCTTCTCACTGTTTGCAAGATAAGGACGAGCACAGTTGAGGCAGAGCTGCGTGATCTCCTGATGCAGCTCTCAACAACGGAGAGGAATGTGGAAAGATAAGTGAAAAAGAGCAAAACAGACACAGGGAAGAAAAAAAAAAGTCTAGGAGAAACTAATGGGCAAAGAATGGGCAGAGGACAATGGTCCCAGTCATCCTTTTTATAGCAGGATTATCAACTCCAGATCTATAAACTTGCTGACATGTTGTGGCGAGACTGAGGTTGGACCCAGCCGGTGCCCAGAGCCGGTAGCTAGAATTATGTGGTTCTCTCCTACCTTAAACAGTGAACCTTGAGACCTTCCTCTGGATTGCTGGTTTTCCTTCAAGAGCTGGACTTGGGTCAACCTTTGCTCTCTCTTTATTGGCTTCCCCTCTCCACCCACGGTAACTGAAATCATTAAAATCCTGTATAATTAAATTTCATCCAAGTTACACCAGTTATGGTGCTGGCCACCGTGGAGGGTATAAATAGCTAAGGAAGGCGTAGAGACAGAGGCTACTTCCTGGCCGCAGCTTCCCCTGCAGAAATGCTGTCCACAGCCGTGTGTGTTATCAACAGCCGGGGAAGCCTGTCCTGGGTGCCCCCACCAGCCTGGCTCTGTCTGGACCTTTGTTCCTAAGCTTTATTTACATGACTTGGGTCTAAGAGCGACACGTTGTCGGTGAGGGTGGATGTCTTTGCTGGCTCTTTATAGAACTTGGGCTTTCTCTTGCCTCTCTCTGTTCACTCCATTTCGAATTTGATCTCTTGTTTTTAAATATAGTCAGATGAAAAGATATGAACACATTTTCATCCTCTTCTTTAATTGGAAAATAGGAATTGAACTCCCTTCCCACCCATCCTCTGCGTCAATGATGGACTAAATTCTGGGAAGCACAGTGCATGTTGTTATCTCAAAGCCCCACAGTGGCTTGTGTTACTTTCAAGATGGTGTCCCAGGTCTACCGAACAATCACACTCAGCACCCGCTGTGCGTGGCTGGGGCTCTTGGTCACGGATTCTCCAGCTGTTCCAGAAAGTCAGGAAGCCATCAGCTTGCCGCTCGGGCCCCCAGGTGGTATTCTGGAGCCAGGGGCAGACTGTCTCTGAGTTGTTTACTACCTTACTTGGTGTGAGGTATTCTTTCACTGGTGGTGACTTTGCCATTGTTATCACTTCCGCTGAGATGCTTGTGTCCTCTGTGGTGTCAGTGTGTGATTTAGCTTGCGTTTTCATGTAGCAAGCCTTGAGAATATGATTTGAGTACAGTAGTTTGTCTGGGAGATGGAACCAGGTGAAGAAGAGAGGAAGGAAGGAGGGCACCAGAGAGTGTGTTATCAAGTAACACCCTGATGGCTCGGGCGCTATGCTGGTGACTGGGGTGCAGACCAGGGAAAGCCCAAGGACCTGGGATCACAATCTCTTCCTTGTATAAAAAAAATCTTCTTCCCTCTTCTTTTGAAAAAAGAAAGACTGTGTGATCAAATCAGTTATATGTAGGCAGCAGGAACCCACTTCCTCTGGGGGACTCTGGGAAGCAGTGCAGAACATGACTAAGAGTTATCCCAAATGAGGCTCGAGGAAGCTGAGTCATCCGCCATCTGTCTCACGTGTCATTGGTTGACGGTGGCTCCACTTGCGTTTTCTGCTGACCTGGCAGTCAGACCTCAGAGGTCAGGGCAGTGAGGACAGGGCTGTGGAGATACTCAGAGCTGACAGATTCACCATCGGAGGGGAGATCCTTGTCTTCATGCCAATAGCTATGTTATACGGTCATTGTGTGCACCAGATGGGCAAATTCGGACCCACTGCTCCTAGAGGAAACGCAGAGTTAGGTGCTGCAAGCCTCTGCTCACAAACAGTCAACAGGTCAGTATGTGACCTGGTTGGATGGACTGCTGTTTTAAGACACCTTATTTCACCTGAGTTGTTGATCATAATGTTGGACTCGTGGTCAACAACGCTTCGGTTCTTGCTGGAAGGAAGTTTGTCTGACACGTGTTTTCTCCGTCAGGCACAGCACAGCTCTCTTGTGCTTCGGAAACCTAGGTGACATTTCGGCACTGTGCTTGCTTGGAGCCGTTTGAAAAAGCAAAGTCACCTGCGTGGCAGGAAAGAGATGACAGAGAAGATGTGTTTACAGAGCCAGAGCTGCAACGGGAAGACAGAGCGTTGCCACGTTGGGCCTCAGCTGGTCCACAGGCTTCCCTTTTTTGCTGCCCTGCACAAGTCTGTGGACGACTTCAAAGTGCCAAGTGTATCGGTTCTGGGATCACAAACCCATTTTGTTGAGCAGGTGAAATTGCAAAGGTGGAGCCTGTGAATAACGAGGATCGAATTTCTTCACCTTAGGACAGATGCGATCAAAGCCTGCCATCATTTTGGTGGGATTTAGAACATTTGCTCACATGTGCTGGGCCCTGGTGGAGCAGCAGTTGGGTCAGTCGCCTCCAGAGGTGCCCGAGCCACATACCTCTGAGTTTGAGTCCTGGGTCTTGGGGGAAACAGTCAGTGTGAACAGCTGAATTAAAATAAAATAAAGTGTTTTTTCCTCCTCTCTCTTTCTGCCTGCCTGACTATTCACCTTTATTCCTGCCGTATCTTTCCTTAAAAAAAAAAAAAAAAAAAAAACAAAGAAAGAAAATTTGCTCAAGTTTTTTTGTGAGGCGAACGAAGTGATTGGAGCAGGACAGTGCAACCAGTCAGGAGTCTGTTAAATAGCTCCTGACCTACAGACAGTCATTAAAAAACACCAGAGAACTATGCTAGTTAATAAAGACATCTTTTGAGTGTGGATAATTTATCTCTGGCAAATTTGGACTTTCTCAGAGATATGAATATCTTTATTTGTACTGATACAGAGAGGTTGGCACCTGAATTCAATGAACACCCTAGAATTATTCGACTGAGTATATGTCACCTTTTGAATGTGTTTTTTTTTAAGTGGAAGAAGAGGTTTGGGAATAAGAGAGGGAAGCAAGAGATACTAAGTAAGAGAGAAAACAAGACACAAGGTTTATATCTGCATGATTATGTTTGTATAATAAACATGGAGATGTTTATACATACACATATATTAGATATGCATTTTCTAAAATGTAAGCTAAGCCACCTGAGACAGAGTGCATAATTGCTAGAAGTCAGGGAAATCACTGGGTAAGGGAAACAGGTTTTGTGACTCACCTTGGCCATCCCTAATGGTATATGGAACTGGAGAGAAAACTAGACAAATAAAAAGTGCTAAAAGAAGTTTCTATTTTCTTATCTAGAAGAATTTTTGTTTGTTTTTGTTCAGTGTCTCTGGGCTTAATTTTGGTCAGGTCATAGCTATGGCATGGAAAATCTGGAGAATTCTTTCTGGATAAATTTTGAGGATGATGTGACAATAGTTATATAATAATATGTAATGATAATACACACCTGTGAACATCTGCTCTGAAAATCCCTCTAAACAACATTCTTGCACAGAATTCCAAAACGCACCCTGCCATCAATTCAGTTCGCTCCCTGACTCAGTCACTCACTCACTCACTCGAGCACCGGTTACCCTCCCTGCAGACAGTTGGGGCATCAGGGATCAGGAATCCACAAGGAACTAGCCTGCAGCTAGTCCTGCCCGCAGGGGGCTGCGGGGCACCCGGGAGAGACAGGCACTGAGTATGTATCAGGGAGAGACATACGCTGAATAAGTACCTACTGATGCCTAGAATTCAGGTGCACAGACGCCGGAAGGGGTGCGGGGCGCCTTTTGCTCACAGCTTCACGCTCCTCTCGCTTCGGCTGCGGCCACTGCCGCCCAGAGCAGTTCCTGGTAGACCGGCCAGATCTGCCTGGGGACAAGCAGGCCAGCGTCTTGCCTCCAGCATGTCCTTCTTGCTTCTTGCCCTGGGGCTTTTCTGATGCCAAACCTGAGCTGCAGGTTCCACACTCAGACACACGCCCCCCGGAAGGGCACCAGTTAGTGTCCACGAGGGCAGGAGGGGTCGGTTCTGAGACCCGTTTCCTGAGACTGTCCGGCGGCGCGTGGAAGGATCACTCATCCACGGGGACAGGCAGCTGGATTGCACATCCTTTTTTTCTTTTCTACAGGAGGGGCGCAGGCAGGAGTGAGAGCAAGCAGAGGCAGGCAGGCAGGAAGAGTCAGCAGGAAGAAGCATTAGTTTATTTTATTTAGTTCCCCAGCTCTAGGTCTCCGACACAGGTCCTTGGGATTTGTGCTGGTGGGCTTAACCACTAACCCACCAGGGCGCACCAGCCAGCACAAACTCCATAGCCCCTTCCTCTTTGCCTCTCACTCGCCCAGGCCTGCCCTTCTGCCCTCTGGGCAGCATTCTCAACCAGCACACTGCCTGCGAGATTTTGTTCAGGGTCAGATTTGGGGGACCCAGGCCAGTGGAAAATCCAGCAATTGGACAAAGGCAAATGGGGTTTCAGAGAAGGAGGCAACACAAAGAGGGTCCACCTGAGCAAAGACCCAAGGAAGGGCTGTGGTAGCCATGCAACTGTGGGGAGAATGTTCCAGAAAGAGGAGACAGCAGCATAAAAGCCTTGTGTCAGTGTGGCTGGAGTAGGAGGCATTAAAGGAGATGCGCTCAGTGAGAGGAGACTTCTCTAGATCCCCTTCCACAGAGTTCCACCCGGCTGTCGTTCTGAGCAAGATAACCGAGTTATCGTCTGAGATTCTGCATGCCTTGCCCTTTTTCTATTTTACTTTATATTATATGTATTTCATAGGCCTGCATAAAACACTACTAGTATTTGACATGATCCACTTGCATTCCATTTTATAGGCGGGTGAGTTGAGTCTTTTCAAAATATTGATGAGAACTGTATGTCTTCAGTCTTGGCTTCCTTGGGTGAATGAAGTGGTCAGTTCTTTGGGGACCACTGTATGGATACGGATGCGCTGTACTGATGGATGCTGAACCCAGAACATCACTCCTTAACCCATTTCTCGAGCAAATATTTGTTGAAAACAACTGTGTGCATAGCAATGTGTTCCGCATGGAGTGAAAAGTAAGAGGCCAAGTGCCCGAGGGCATGGGAAGACATGACAGAGTCTCTTATCAGTCAGAAGACAGTTCCTGGAGGCTTTCCAATGAAATCTTCCATATTCAATTTGTCTGCTGTCCATTATTTCCTTTCCTTTTGTTTTTATGGAAAGAGTTTCTATACATCAAAGCATATTCCTGTTTGCTTGAAATTCCATAAATCCTACTGCTCTTGCTATCTTCCGCTGCCATTATCTCTCTTCCCTACTTCTCTCTACTGACGAGCTGCAGCATGAATTTATTTCCTGTGGGGGGAGAAAGAGAGGACTAATGACAGAGGGGCAATTCTTCAATGGAAAAAATCAGTAACCTGCCATGACTTGAAGAATAGGGAAATAAAAGGAATAACGTAAAGTAAGACCCAATTCTTGGGCTTCCTGTGCACATTCAATGTGACAGGGGTCTCTGAGCGGGGACACGTCCATCCAGGAATGCCTTCTTTCTTGCTCCAAGTCCCTTTTGTAGCAGCTTCAGGGTCTTCACCTCCCCTTGTCTCAACTTTTGCACCTCTTGACTTGTTAGAGTCATCATTCATTGTGTAGAGATTGGTCCTCATTAGGTTGTGTGATTTTCATTGTCAGGAACTTCTTTTTCCTTTCCGACCATCTCAGTCGAAGAGGCCTTACTCTCTTTCCTTGGAAAACCTGCATAAGAACACGGTTCTGAGCACACACTGGATGTCACATCTCCTGGAAGTTCCTCATTATTAAGAAGAAGTCACGAATTACAGGTCCTTCACCGCTTCCTTCACTTTCTGAGAAGTGAAAATAGAAGCAAGGCAAGTTAAATCCAGGCATTGATCAGGTGGCCTGATTTCCACATGGAAGTTTCCCATATTTCTGGGTAATTGAGTCTCTCCTTACTTCCATAACTAGCCAGTGTGCCAACTTTATCATCAGTGTCAGGAGTGCTTTCAACAATTTCTTCACCGAGTTCCCATTACAGTGTCTTCTTTGTTCCTCTCTATAGTCTAGTCTACATACCTATATGTACATGCACGTGCATGTATAGATTTCTCTACTATAATTGTTTATTCAAAGGTTGGTGTATCCATCTATCCCAGTTTACTCGAGACACTTCTCATTTATCTGTTGTTCCAGGGACAGTTAATAATTACTAGCTCCCCACTTCGTTCTCAAGTGCATTCATTTGGACTCTAAATGACATGGCAACCTTATCAAAGTTTCTCTTTCACATTCCGTATCCTCTCTCAAAGTCTGAATCCTAAATTGGAAATAGAGAAAAGCTGCAACCATGTCCACCAACTTTTTAATTTACTGACAAGTACTTCCAACTCTGGGAGATGTTTCTAGTCCCATGTCCATGATTTTGTCAAGTCCAGGTATGGCTGTGCTGTGTCTCCACTCGATGTGTCTTTTCCCTTCTGAGTCTTTGCCCCCTTAGTGTCAAGGTGCTGGTTCCTCTGATTGTCCCCTGCAGGGGGCGTGAGCTTGGAGAACCCTCAGCAGGCCCTGATTCCCCTCTGTATAGCACAGGTTATATCTGTAGACGGGAACTGGTTCCCGTGGCCTCTCCTCTTCTTTGTTACCAATCTGTATCCTGAGAATCTTCATGATCCTGAATTGCTCTTTTCTTTAATTTGCCCAGGAATGCTTTGTTTGTATGTAACAAGCAGGAGTGCTGATAGGCGTTGACTTCACCTTCTTACCTGTTTTTCACGCAGGGAGATGAGCTTAGTCAATTGGCGACCTGCAGCAGAACAGGAAACCCAGTACACTCCTCCCGGGCCGGAGAAATGATCCTCTCTATTTCTCCACTTTTGTGTGTCAGATCTTGACTTGCCCCTCCTGAAGCCAGGTCCTCTTTGGCCTGCTCCAGTTGGGGCCACATAACGTGTCTAAGGGTTCCAAGATGGCGACCTGGGAATCAGACTGCTTGGGTTTCATGCCTCACTCTGTGGCCACAGGCAAGTTACTTTATTTTATTACTTTATCACAAGTTACTTTATTACTTTATTTCTATTTCATTTTTTAAATGAGACTGACTACTAATTCTTACCTTCTTGGATTTAGAGGACCGTTCAATGAGGTCTTGTATAGAATATCTGAGCATTGTGCTTGACAACTAGTATGTATACATATATATATATATATATATATATATATATATATATACTTTATATATGCTTAGTAAATAGCAGTCGCTCTTATGATTACTGTTAGTTTTAGTGTCAGAATTCTAGTGAACTGCAAATACACCAGGCTCTATCTTATGAAGGTGACAGTCACCTCTACTACAGTAACACTAATCGAGCTAATGGTGAGATTCTGAAAAGGTGACCCTGTTCTGTCCTCTTGGGTGGCTACTGGTCTAATCAACCATATTCTGGAATCAAATGATTCTCCATGGGACAGTAGTTAGGTGGCACTGATTTTTGTTTTGCAGAGTCCTCAGCTCAAGAACAATATCCACTATGACTCTTTTTTTCCCCTGGGAAAAATAGGAAGAGAATGAAGGCTGACAAGAACCCAAGACCTAAAGCAGACCTTGAGTTTGTAGTCTATCTAGGTGGGAACTCCTACAAAGGTCTATTGGTATGCCTAAGCATGCAAAATCCAAATGCTTCCGCTCAATGACTTTTTCTCTCTGGAGCCCAGAGGCAAGCTCCTCTCCCCTAGGTTCTCGGTTCTTGTTTTTTCTTTACATCCTAAATTGTTTTCTAGATGCTTTTCAGTAAGTCCATAACCACATGAACTATCACTTTCGAGAAGAGTCTTTGATGACTCCTTTCAGTTGGTGAAATGAATCAGAGGGTCCTGTTTTTCTTCTGTAGCTTTTGTTTCTTTCATTATGTCAGGAAATTATCACTCATTTCATGAAAACTTGTAGTCAGATGGCATTATTTCTCTTTAGAGTTGGACACTTTTTACTCACATTTCTCAGGTCAGGTCATCTGACTATTTCTGAGCAACATCTTAGGTAGAGAAAGTGGATAAACTGAGGCTCATCATACTTAAGTGACGCTCCCAGATCTCAGGATGAGTCAGGGAGAAAGACAGGAATAGAAACCACGACTCTACTCTCCTAAACTGTTTTTCTGACCACTAGACCACACTTCCTCTCCAGACTATGAAACACTGGAAAATGGGAATCAGGCAGAGAGTAAATATGGAGGCGAACCCACAGAAACACAATTTCACTTGTACCCAAATCATGTCATTTAGTAAAGGAAAACAGAAAAACACCCCAGTCTCTTTGCTGTCATCCAAATTATAACCTAAACCCACAATGGGTATAGAGTAGGAAATGAGTCTGTCCTGAATTGACATACTTTTTCTATTTAGAGTGAATTTAAGACATTGTCATTTTTCAGTCCTGGTGAGCTTTTCCCTTCTGTAAGAAGAAAATCTAAGCATTCAGTTTTGTTAAGGCTTAAGGGTATATAAATAAAATGTCTTTATTACTCTCATTCTTCACAAAATAAAGACCTAACCAATAGTTATTTATTGCCTGTTCAAGGCTTTGTAATCATTGTCTTTGAACTAAAATTTAGCTGGACAGAGACTCCATATGCCCATGAACGCAGCTGATGATAAAATACCAAGTGAATGAGGAAGCAGTAGGTGATATGCAATAGTGAAAAGCAATGTCATATGAAGACTTTGGTTTGAGTCCCAGCTCTTTCTACTATGAGATTTCAATTTTAGACAAAAAAGGCCCTATGTCTTGACAGTGAGCAATAGCGATTTCCTTCCTTGTTTTCCAACAGGGTGAGAATGGAGACCAACTTAAGAAAATGTATGTAAGAAAGCCTGTGAGCTGGAAGGTGAAATAGGGGACATATTTAAACCATGGTGGGGTATCTGAATCACCCTGGTGTTGCACCAGCAAATCTTTCTCCTTTGAATTAAGAATCTTCCGTGATAGAGCTTTCAAGGGTTGCTCAGGACGCCCAAATGGAAACTAAAATAAGAAATTAAAAACAGGCTGCATTGAAAATGATTGTTGATTCTGAGGACAGAAAATAACATGCTATTTTCTCTTTGGCAAATAGTTTTGTGCCTCCACATTGGGATAAGTGTGAGTGAGAAATATCTGATCACCTTTCGTGAAATCTTCTGATAATGGTTTTAAAGGGAGAACTTCTCTTTTCATGCAGCCAAGGGAAAAGGAGTCATCTGTTGCTGGGACAGAAAATACCAGAAACCCTCCCCACCTGTGGTTCCCAGGGAGCAACAAAATCAGCAGCATTTCAGCATGGAGGGGATGTCCCCACCAACAGGAACCCTTGAATAACCTTTTCATGGAAATAAGTCTGAAATTGTGTTTAGGGCTTCCATCTGTGGACTAGGCTGGGCATTACTGACCTGGGAAACTTGAGAAAAGCCAGGAATTTACCTTTAAGGCGATCACAGGGAAAATGATCACAACTGTTGTTGAATTAGAGTCTCCTTTTACTCCAGGTCAAGTGATTATTCTTAACTGAGGAAGCAACTCATTGTAAAACTTGTAGATATAAAAGTTTAAGATTCTTTTACTGATTTCCGCTTCCATGAAACCACTTTTATAAAGTAGTCATTCATTACACTTTGCGTTCAGCCGAAAATATAGATTTCTTAGGTTGACTGTGTGACCCCAATTGTGATCTTAAAAGACAAGTATTTAATTGTCTTCTGTTCAGAACAAGGCAATTGGAATACAATCTCTTTTTCTTGGAGTGGCGCAGGGCCTAATTAAGGAGCATGTAGAAGCCCTTGTGCCAGAAGTGGAATAATGGGCAACAGTTAGAAAATAAATGCTGGCGCCTGCCAGTCCTCTTGCACATTTTTGATCGTGTTTATTTGAAAAGCGTTGTGGGTGGGATGCAATGTATTAGCGCCATCTAGTGGTCGGTGGTCAAGCTTCTCTCTGCAGCCGCCGACCCCACCTCTACCAAAAGAATCAGGACAAAAACACAGCTGATCGAACTCTACTTATAATCTTTCATCTAAATTTGCTCTCACTTCCCACCTAGAAAGTTAAAAGCCCTACAACTAGGGTAAAAATGAGGAGCATTATTACAGTGTGCAAATCTATTCCAATAATAATTGCGAATGTATATCTAGCTCTAGCTGCATGATAGACTTTGTACTAAGTGCTTTCTATCATTTTATTCAATTTTTCCAAGATTATATGAGATATTTAAATTGTTCTTATTGCCCCTATTTTATAAGGGAGGGAACTGAGGCATGCATGGAGAGCTTGAGTAATTGGCCTAGGTTACACATTTATTCTCAAACTTTCCTTGTCTCAGACTTTTTTAAACAGTGTTTCCCAAACAGAAAGTACCAGAGCTTAAAATCTGTAGGGCAGTATGCAGCTGTATGAGCAGAAAACTAACTGGCAAAACCAGAGAACTCTATGAGTAAAGACCCCAAAAGTAAGGACCCCACTTAGCAACCTGAGTCGAGGACACACCTTTAGACACTCACACTGTTTTCGCTCCAGGTCCCTGGACACACCCAGAAGGCAGAAGCCCTCAACCGTCATATTCATGTAAGAATCCATCTTGCCTGAGAGGCAGGCAGCACAGGTCATACACATACACACACACACACACACACACACACACACACACACGTGTGCATTCCCTTGATGTGACTTGCCCAGCCCGTAGGGAACTTCAACTCGCTATCCTGCTTTTAATAAACTTGCTATGTGTTCCTGACAAAAGGGCTCTGTCCATGGATTCTTTCTGGAGGGACCCAGAGTCTCATCAGTGTCTCACTCACCCTCTCCTGCCTCACTAGCACGTTGGGAAGCAGGTGGGCACACTGACTGAGAAGAAGTTCTCCACAGACTAGACCTGGGGTCAAGTCACAGCCCACCTGCTTCTTACTTCTGTGCCCTTGGACAAATTCTGACATCCTCTCAGAATGTCAGTCTCTTCCGGTGTAAAATGGAGATGATAACGCTTTACTCATGGAGGAGTTGGCTGTGTGGAGTGAGAGACGGGTGCCTAGCATCTGGTTCATACGGGCTGTGGAAGGACTACTTTTAGGTTCTATTTTAATTTATAAAAAGAATTTGCAGATTTCTATGTTAATCTCTTTCACTGCCAAAATCATACAATAATTGGAGTCCTCCATGGCTTTCCCAAAGTATCAAAGTATTCATTTTGTCTTTTAAAGAAAGAACAAGCCACCTGGAGTAACCCAGGATACACTCCACCAAGGCTTAGTATCTAAACTGCAGTTTCAGCCTCTCCCGGAAGTGAAATTTTAACCCAATCTACAATTTCCTAACCTAGTAAGGTGATTGATCTTGCTTGAAACAATCATCTTCTTTTGTTAATAATCGCCTTGCCCTGCTATTACTGCCTGTAGAAACCTTCCATTTCATGTAACTCCTCTGAGCACCCGCCTCCTAGCTAAATGGAATGCTACCGTTCCTGATTATAGCTCACTCAACCAAGCCCATTAGAGGTGCGCCCTCATGGAGGAGAGGTTGGGCCAGCCGCCTCCAGTCAAGCGCAGTCCACATGCCTCCCAAGATCCCAGGTTTGCATGTGGGAAAAACCAAGATGAATGACTAAATACAATTAAAATTTCTTCTTCCTCCTTTCTCCTCCTGCCTGCCCTGCCTCTGCTTGCTTTCGTTTCTGCCTGCACCTTTCCTTTAAAAGAATAAATAAAAATAAAGCCCATTAGATCTTCAAATTCACCCTTCTGAATTTTGTTTTTTAATAGTAGATGGAAAATAATGGGGCAAGAAGACTTCTGGTTTTTTTAGTTTCTTTTTTTATTGTAGTAATTATTCTACACATTAAAATAACTTCCTATGTATAGGTTCCCCATTCCTCAGATATATGTCAGCACACCATGCCCTCCACCACATCACCACGTGTTCTTCCCCACTGTCCAGTGGGCTCTGCCACCACTTACTGCCCCCATCCCCATCCCATTCCTTATTTTCTCCTAGGTGCCTAGTTCTTCATTTGCCAGTCTAGTTTGGATTCCTTCATGACATATTCTTACTGCACTTAGCATTTTCGTGTTTATTGATTGTCTCCCACCGGAGTAATGGTTGAGTGGAGTAATGGTGGGGGTAAGGAAAGATTATCCCATCCCTCTGCAGTTCTTCACGGGCTGGACAAACAAACGAATGAATGCTAGACGTGATTAGTAAGGGAAAAGCTCAAATGTAGTGACATAGTTGTGGAGAATTTACATGGCGCTACTTCTGAGGTAGGTGGGGCAGATCGAAGACTCAGATCCTGTGCCGAAACAGGAGAAAGGAAACCTGGGGTGTCCAGGGGAGAGGAAGGGTCTCCATGCGTCGAGGAGGGGTGATTCATCTTTACACTGAACGTATGAAAATAGGCTTAACTTCCAGTTTCTCTATTCCTCTGGGGGATAAGGGAACAAGCGCTTCTCTGTCAGGCGAAGGGTGGAGGCTCAGGGAGTGGTGATGGCTTCTTTGATTGTGGGGAGGAAAAAAGGGGTTAGGAGAAAGGCAGGAGCTTTTCTTTTGCCTCCTGGGTTGTCCTCCATTGTTTTTGGCTCAAGAGATCATTTCTGAGAGATTCGAGCCATCTGTTTTTGCCCTGTTAGTAAGTTCCATGAGGTTATGTTCCTGTGTTCACCTCTCTGTTCCATGGGCGTTGCATGGAGCCTGGTGCCAAGGAGAGGAAGTAACTGTGGAGAGAAGGAAAGCTGGAACGTGGATTTATTAGTTTCCCCACCGCCGGCAGCGGGTCCTCTCTAAGGAGGGAAGCTGCCACTTGACATGACTGAGCTTCAGGCACCATATGGTGGGTCAATAAAATAGCCTGAAGAAGAGGAGTGCTGCCTACTGGGAGGTGACAACAGTTCCATCACCTGAAAGAGCCTGCCTTTAAGAAGATGTATATTGCTGGGCCGTGGCCAGGACCCGAAGTATTGAGGATTGCATTCGATCCTTGGGTTGTCTTCCTGTACACATACTGACCAATGAATTTGTTTTTAATTAATTGTCTTCAGCCTTGAATATTTACCAAGAAATACTTCTCCAATTTCAGCAGTCAAAGAATTTCCACAGTTTTCTTTTATTCCAACTGACAATGGATTTCATAGTGAATATTCACTAGGCAATAACTGAGCATTAGTTAATAGATCAATAGATTATATTTTCATGCAAGCAACCTAATAGCATTAATTTAACCCTAGAATGTACATTATAAAGACCAGCAATAGGTTTAGTTTACCACCCCACTAGTATGCTATCTTGAGTGATAGGATAAGCACTCAGAGGGATACAAAAATTAAATTATTTTTGGTGTATAATGCAGTATATTATTAAATCTCAGTGATAAGACAATCCTGACATCTATCTCAATTGTCTGCTTTTTTTTATCTTCTGCACTCCTCTCTACAGATTTAATGCATTATTTCACAAACATGGATAATATCTTACTGAAAGGGAATGGAAGAACTAACCCAGAAAGTAAGGGGAGGAGGTACTACTGAAGGCTTTCTGAGGAAGGCAACGCCAGAACTCAATCTCCACTTGAAATTTCAGGCATCAGCAGCCATCAAATAATTTTGTTTGATTTAATGAATAGACATCCAAGCTAGCATTTACCAATAGGTTTTCATCTAATTTTATGCAACTGTGGACAACTCATTTTCTGCTAGCCTTTCAGTTTCTTCATCCCTAGGGAGAGTGATAAAATTTGCCTTTAATTAAAGCCTCTCTTTTTTTGACTTTTGGGAAGTTGGAGGCCAATGGAAACATGAAGTCCTTGGGATGACTTAGCCTGTGTGAGGAACTTTATAGGCAGTTCACGAAGGACTTTTTCCCAATGATTTGCATGATATGCAAAATGTGTTTTAAGCCAAATGTCTTGAACTGGAAGCCGTGCACAATAACCTGTCCCAAAAGCAATGATCACATCAGGACACACCCTTTGGGATCCAGTTCTCCTGTTTAAAGTCTGTCCAAACACCACAGCCTACGTGTATAATGGCTTTGGCAGAAGGGTGAAAACCAGCATCTGTAAGAACCTTATTTAACTGAGCAGGAAATGGATGTTTGCTGAACCAAAGTTTTGAAAGTGGAGAAATATCTATTTTGTGAGCAGGATTTACGGTCTCATTCCAATGAAAAGAAGATGTGGCAGCAAATGGGCAAAATTTAATTCTGTAAAAAAAAAAATCAGTTCTTGAGCCCAGTTTCCAATGGGAACTCAGGGTGTTAGTGGAGCCAGTTAGCTTGAGATGTAATCTCCTTGACACTTGGGGACTTTCTTAAGCATGTAAAATTATTTGATGGCTGCTGATGCCTGAAATTTCAAGTGGAGATTGAGTTCAGGCGTTGCCTTTCTCAGAAAGCCTTCAGTAGTACCTCCTCTCCTTACTTTCTGGGTTAGAAACCCCCCTGCATGCCAAATACCTGTCGTTGGGTTCCATATTGTTTTGGTCCTCTTCTCCATTCGATTGTGAGTTATCGATGGTCATGGATGCTCTTCATCCATCCTTGTTCCTGTGTCTATCCTAGTACTGTGTCTTCAGTAATTGGTGGCTGTTTCAATGAATAAAGGGGCGAGTGCTATCTTCACCGTCATAAATCTGAGGTAGCGCAGGTGGTGACACTTGGAACCTAAGCACGTGAAGCTAATCAAGGGCCACTCTTGTTTGTGCATGACTAACTGGCCCCACTCTCTTGCGTCATCGGAAGGCGGAGCACTCAGCAGGCCAGGGAGCCTGTGGTTCCACTCAGTCCGTGTGTCTTGGCCCCACTGGGTCCCTGTCAGGGCCGCTGCAGTGATGTGGGTCGGCTGGGAGGGAGGGATGGCGTGAAGCCCAAAGTAGTTTCTCAACAAGAAAAGCCTGTCTTCTTCAAGGGCTTCTCTTTCCTGGCTTCTTAAAGAAAATACTGCCTTAGCACCTCATTCCTGGAACCACTTTCTAAGAGGAGAGAAACTAGAAAATTACTTCACAAAGATGGTTAAGAATTTTTCTGCTTCAGTGTGATTCTGAGAGAAAAGTTGTTTTGGCTCAAGCTTCAAGTGGCCTTTGCTTTTCTGTGGACAGTGCATTTTATTTCATTCCAAGTGAAAAACAGGAAACAATCTTATAGACAGATGATACATAGAAAAAGTCTTTGTTTCCATCCACTCAGGCCGTTCTAGCCGCAGGCTGTGACAACAGAAATTTCCCTCTCACTGTTTCAGGGGCTGGGAGGTTAGGGGTCAAGCTGCCAGCTGACCGGGTGCCTGGCGAGGGTCATGGCTGAGTCTTCTCTCTGCCCATGGGGAGGCGGGAACAGGCTCGCTGATGGTGTGGCCGGAGCATCGACTCCAGTGAGCAGCTTGCTGGCACGTTCAACATTGTCAAGAGCACTTGTCCTCGGAGGAGTGGGTCTGCTTTCTGTGGACTGCTGACTTGTGGAGTAAGTGGTGGAGCAGTGTTTTCCACAGGTGTTGGGAATTCCGTCTTCCTGCGGGATGAGTGTTCCCTGGAGAGACATGGTCCTTATGATCTCAAATGTGAACACAGGAAGGAGGTTGGGACTGGAGAGACCCAGTCTCCTGGGGCCTGCACTGCCCTGGGCCTCCTGGGTCCCCATCACGGGAGGAAGGAAAGAAGGAAGAAAAGGATGTGCCCTGTTAGCTCAGGGGCTAAGCTGCCAGCAGGGGCATGGACCTTGTAAATAAAGCCTAAGGACTAGGGCTGGGAGTGGGCAACCAAAATAAATCTAAACAATAAATAAAAGTGCCTCCTCCTTTTCCTACCTTCCTTCTTCCCCTTCCTTCCTCCCTCCCTTCCTTCCTTCCATGCTTTTTCCTCTTTTCCCTTCCCCTCTTTAAAAAAATAAAAGGAGGAAGAGGAAAGGAAGGAGGAAGGAAGAAAGGAAGGAAAGATAGAAGAAAGAGGATGATGCATTTTAGAAGTCTCAGGTGGAATGTTTAGACCCACCAGGCATCTCAGCAGGTGGGTTAAGGGATTCTGGGTAAGAACTTGGTCACTTTCACATAATCATCAAAGGTGGTTGGATGAAGGGCAAGAGAAGAGCAGAATCCTGCCTAGCTGTTGCTTGAACTTTAGAGAAGACCAAACTTAAAACAAAAGCAAAAAGATGACTTGGTTTTTTGAATAAAAGAAGTATGTGTACATTTTTTTTCCCAAGGAAAACTCAAGTTAGCCAGAAAAGATGGCAGGTTTATATTACAATGATACACTAAAGTGACCTCACTTCTTAAAATATAGAGGCAAACTTTCGAGAGAAGAGGTCTTATTTAAAGCAGCTGCTCTCCCCCAAATTGTAAGAACTCTGGTGAAAATGGCCACCTTTTTTTTTTTTTTTTTTTTTTTTTGTAAAAGAAAGGTGCAGCAGGAACGAAGGCAAGCAGGCAGACAGGGAGGAAGAGAGGAGGAAGATGCTTTTTAATTTATTTCCATTTTAATTGGTCACACTCCAGACCCAGAGGTACATGGAAATCAGAGGCGATTGTGCCAACCGCTGCTCCAGCAGGGCATGCTGAAATGCCCACTTCACACAGAGGCCCGGATGCCTCACTAGTCGTGGATGAATGAAGTCTGCTCAGCTTTGTCTGTGGCACGGTTGGCCTCAGACCCAAGAAGCATCAACCTTTGTCATTCTCTGCCTCTGTTTTTGTTTTGTTCAAAATTCTGCAACATTTACCAAGGAGGTAAAGGAAATGGAATAAGTTTCCTAGACTACTTGAAATAAAAAAAATTCCTTTTGGAATCAAAAGAAAATATGTATTTCATGGCAATAATAAAGAATAAAGAATAAGCTAATTTCTGGGCTCATACTACAACTTAAGTTTGACAAAGTCTCCTTTTGAGGTCCTGTTATTTTTACTGGCAATCAGTAAAGAGTAAGACAAAATATTACCTAAGCCAGCAGGCTCATACATCTAAGATCTGAAGCTTTTAAACAGAATGTGAGACTCAGGTGTGCTGGTGGAGTAGTGGTTGGACACAGGGCATAGACATCCCAGGTCCTGGGTTCGTGTCCCGAGACTGACAGGGACATCCAGGATGGACAACTAAACAACAAAGTGCTCCTTCCTCCTCTCTCTTCCTGTCTCTACTCACCTTCATTCCTGCCTGCATTTATCCATTCTGAAAAATAAAATATCTGGGGAATAGGGAAATTGCATCTGTGGGAAACCTTTACATATGAGTGTATTTTAATGTGTAAAATCAAAGTTACTGCAATCGAAATAAAAGAAAATTCAAAAAAATAGAAAAAAGGTGAAATTTCCCTAGAGAAAAGTTGTAGGGACCATGGTAGTAATTCCTTCCCTGCTATCGACCTTGTTTCAGACACAAGACTCAGCATGTAATAATTCATTCTCTCGCACAGCCCGGAGAGATCTTGCTTGTCTGGACGTGATATGGATGTCCAGATCTGGAGACAGCTTGAGGACATCACGATGCTTGGCCCAGGTGTCATGCTGGTCAGTAGGGAGCTGAGATCTGAACGGAGGCCTGGCAGCCCACTTCGAAGTCATGTGTTTCAGAAAGGAAGACCTATGTGAAGTACCGCGTGTTTATGCTTTCCACTCTAGGAGACAACCAGTGTGAAACAACTAATGGACACAGGAGCCACCTGGCTATAAAAGGCCTCACTGTGTCTTTCTAAGAGAAGGTAGAGAGAGGGAGAAGGTAGGGAGGAAGGTAGGAGGAAGGCAGGGAGAGGAGGAAGAAATCTTATTTTAAGAAAGGAAGAGGATGCACTTTTACTTATTTGTTTATTTTTATTATTTATGGTTGTTTCCCCAGTCCTGGGTCAAGAACCCTGGTTCCTGGGCTTTGCATGGTCCATGCCCCAGCCACCCGAGCCACCCGGGAAAGCCCACCTCACTGTGTCTCTGCACACCTTTTATTTGCAAGCCCACTCCAAGGGATTCTGAGCTATCTGGGGGCCATGCCATCTCCTTCCAGAATCTTCTAAAATAGAATCACTTGAGGCCCATCGATAATATTTGAGGCATTTACTTGCCTGTGCTTCCCATGAAGATGAGAAGTCATCAGTTATCCATATTTGGCATGAATAGAGGGATGCAGGAGAAAGATAAGAGGTGAAGGAAAATGATGAAGGAGGAGTCTGAGGATTTTAGGACTTGGTCTTTTTTCCTGCTTTCTTTGATAATTAAAAATGTGAAATTGGGAAAGGGAACAATAAGCATGAGGCACCCAAGCAACATGCAATCATTCAAAAATGATTCTGCTGTGTCAAGAGTGTTTTAAAAGATATCGAAACAATGTGGTATGTTTCTTTAAGGAAAAAACTGCTTACTGTTTGGTTAGATCCAAAATGGCTACTGGATTGCTAAAAATCTTTGCCATGGAAAGATATTCACTTACTGTTACATGAAGAAGTCAGCTGTATGGATCAAGAAGATGTGGTCCATATACACAATGGAACACTACACAGCCCTGAGAAGAGATGAAACCCTGTCATTGAATCAACATGGATGCAACTAGAGGGGCTGATGCTCAGTGAAACAAGTCACAAGAAGACAGACAGATACCAGAGGAGCTCACTCATAGGTGGAATGTGAACAGACAAAACTCAGGAACAGATGAAATGAAACAAACCCTGAAACATTTGCAACAGAACTGAGGTGACCAGTAGGGAATGGGGGTGGGGTCTAGTGGTGGTGGAGCCCCGTGGACAACGTGATGTGGTGATGTGGTGATGTGGTAGGCTGTGCTGACATATATTTGAGAAATGGGGAACCTGCACATATGAGTTTATTTTAATGTGCAGAATAAGTTACTACAATAAAAAAAGGGGGAAAAAGTCCATTGAGAAACAAGATGCACAATAAGATTCCTCTGTTGCAAAAGGCATGTGCATGGAATTACCAGACTCATAAATGCAAATGTATTGGTTTGGAGGGCAGACATAACAGAGTATCAGAGACTAGTGGTTTAAACAGCATTTCTGGAGGCTAGAAGTTGAAGGCCAAGATGTCACAGGGTTGTTTTCTCCTGTGTCCTGTCCTCTCTCCTTGAAGATGACCGCCTTCTCCCGCTGTCTCTGCATGGTCTTCCCTCTGTGCGTGTGTGGTCCCTCCAAAAATGTCCTTTTCTTAGAATGACACCAGCCAGATTAGAGTCCGCCTAGTGATTTCATTTTAATTCAATTCCTTCTGTAAAAAGCCTGTCTTCGAATATAGGGTCTGAGGTGCTGGGAGGTAAAACTTCAACTTAGGAAGTTTCGGTGTGCCCTGTGGCACAGACACCTGAGATGCTGGCATGCAGACCGTGTAAAAAGTCCAAGGACCTGGAGCAGGGGAAAAATGAACAATCAGTTAAGCAATCAAACAAGCAATCAAGCAAAAAATTCTCTCTCCCTCCCTTCCTTCTTCCCTTGAAACACAAAGCAGCTGGCATGCCCTGGTGGCCCAGCAGTTTGGCGCACTGGGCATAGTCCACATGCTCCCAAAGGCCCTGGTTCGCAACCCGAGGGCAGGGAGACCAACCATGTTGAGCAACAAAATAAAATAAATGAGCGCTTCCTCCTCTCTCTTTCTGCCTGTCACTCACCTTCATTCCTGCCTGTGCCTTTCCTTTAAAAACAAAGCAAAACAAAGCAACCAAAACCAAATAAATAAGTCCTCCCTCCCTCCGTTTCTTCCTAAAGTGCTTCTTCTCCTCTTCCTTCTTTCCTCACTAAAAATAAAAAGTGTGGGAGACACAATTCAGCCCATAGCAGCACCCAGGGTGAAAGCAAAGTGCCAGCCCCCCTTTCTGGGAAGGTGACCGCATGCCCCACAGAGCAGTGTGGTTCCGGGCAAGGGGACAGTGCCCTCCCTCCCAGTTAAGGAAACTAGAAAACCTCAGGTCTCGGTCAACTGGAAATTCAGTCAACTCTTGGATCTCACTTATCCTAACCCAGTTTCCACAACACCATTTTGATGTGTGCTTTGGAAAAATAAAACTTTTTCATCAGGAAAATAAAAAGAAACATTACAAGTGGAGAAACAAAGGAAACTAAACCTAAGGTGCAAGAAAGACGCAGAGTCACAGATGATGTGTTTACGAGCTCGAGGTCAGTAAATATTTTTTCAAGGGCCCTCCATCACAGAGGCACTGGGCTGGCAGACAAAGGAGAAACAAGCAGAATTCCTGTCCTCCAGGCACAGATGGGAAATGAACAGAAAGTTCCCGTGTCTTGGGCTGTGGGCTGTCATACAGGCATGTCCTGCAGTGGGAAGGCGAGCAGCAGCTAATTAAGCTGACATGGGCAGGTGGGCGGGAATGCTCCCGGGGGAGGCCTTGGAGCAGAGGTATGGAGACAGGACAGGGCCTGCTGAGAGCTGGAAGCCATGTGTGCTGTGGCCTCATTGGGAAAGCGGGGCTGCAGGGGTAGTCAGGACCGTCAGAACTCCCCAAGGAGGTTAGGTTTCCTGCTGTCAACAAGAGGAAAAAGACAGGAGTGGGGTAAGTGTGCAAGTGGGATCTACTTGATCGGGTCTTAGAAGAATGCAAGTGAGGGAGGCCTGGACAAAGTTGTTGGGGATGGTGGGAAGGGATGATTTAGAGAGACATTTAGCAATAGAATCAGAGGCTTGAGGACTCTTGCAAAGTGGAGAATGAGAGGAAAGAGGGATCTAGAGTGTATTCAGTGGTCAAGATGTGGGAGACTCCTCTCAGGTGGCAGATAAGTACCAAAGTTGAGTACACATGGTAGGGAAGATGAATCTGGATCCTCCTCTCACTGAACGAGAGTCAGATGAGAATGGAAAACAATGAAATACACCTTTAAAATGAAGTGGGATAAGCATGTTGATGACCTCCTAGATTTCTATCTACGAATTAAGTCAGTGTTAAAAACCAAAATTTAACCAAAAGGCGTTAAAGATCTGAGTGTGCCCTGGTGAGTGGGTAGCCTGGCAGACCCTGGGAGCAGCCCCCAATACATGCCAAGTTCTGGGGTTCAAGTTCTGATCAGGGGAAATAACAAATGTGAACAACTAAATGGAAACGAATAGAGTGCTTCTTCCTCCTCTCGCCTCCTGCCTGCCTTCCTACTTGCCTTCATTCCTGCCTGCACCTTTCCTTTAAAAAAATAAAGAGACCTAACCGATTTCATAAAACAATTCATGAATGGGCTGGCAGCATCCCATCTAGCAGGAACTGCACAAAACAAAGACTTTTACAGGCAGAAAGAGGGCAAGATAAGGAAAGAGGGAACCGTCTGAGGCAAGATCACCTTCTGGGGGAGGGTAGGATGGCCTACCAGGCAGATGACCTCATTAGTGCGGGACCAGGAAATTCCCATTGGCCTGGTTAAAGGTTATATTCTGAGAGATATGGAAGCTGCAGTTAGGTAAGGCAGTGAGTCTTGGTTTGCTAAAGACAGACTTAACATAAGTCACTCTATTCGGACCTGGTTGTTTTCTTTTCTTTAATATCAGAAAGTCCAGGACTCAAAAAAGATAATGAGTATGGCTTTGAACATGCTGAGTTTAAGGTGGAAAATATCGAATATGATACATAAGTTCCTATTGTCATGGGAAAAGAGGAATAGTTTTCCAAAAGAGGGAATTTCCTTCCATGTGTGTATATAGTTGATACTATATTTTCCTCATCCTGGGTTTAGTACAAGAATGAACTTTTCTAGTTTAGCACAAAGTGAACAGAGCAGATCAAATTCCTGGCTAGTATAGAGCCAGTTTTTCTACTAGAAAAAATAGTTTATTAAAAGACTAGATAGGTAAAAAGAAAAAAGCATGGTGTTTGGGGGAATGTGGTTTATAGTCCAATTCTTAAAAGGGAGGTCCAGGAAAGTCTTTTAAAAAAAAAAAAAAAGCAACATCTTAATAAAAATGTGGACGAAGTGAGGGAGAAAGTCATGCAAATATCTTGCAGAAAGGAAATGTCAAGGAAGTAGAAGGAAACTGCAACTGCAAGCAAACTACATGGAAGGAGGACTAGAAGAACAACATCAAGACCAGCAAGCAGAATGAGGAGGGAGAGTCACCCAAGGGACAGAAAGAGCGGTGAGTGGCATGCCCTGGTGGCCTGGTGTATAAGACCACTGGATGCAGTCCACGTATATCCCAAGGACCCGAGTTGGAGACCCTGGGTGGAGGGAGCAACCGAGATGAACAGCTAGATAAAATAAATAAAAATGCTTTCTATTCTCTTTTCCTGCCTGTCTTCCTAGATGCCTTCATTCCTGCCTGCACCTTTCCTTTTGAAATGTGCAAAAATATTGAAGGGAAAGTCATGCTGGGCCCTTAGGATCATGTTGAAGAGTTTGGCCTTTACTTGGGATGAGGTAGGAAGACACTGAATGACGCTTAGCACAGTAACCCTCCGGTGGGTATTTTTTTTTCTCACCACCAAGCAATTAACTCAACTCTGTTTGGTAGGAATTTGAGCTGAGGTGCAGGGGACAGGAAACTAGGCCAGGGAGCCATACAATCTGGTTTAAAGGCATAAAATGGCATCAATTTGGTTCAAAATTCAGTTAGACATTAACCAGAAAACTCAGAATGGAATGCTGATGCTCCAAATTACGAATTACAAAGCCAGAAAACAATGTTAATGTGGCTGGATTAAAAGGACTACCAGTCATTAGCACAGAACCATAAAACCATAAAATGGCGCCAACCCTGTTTAAAATGAACCAGGAAATCATGCAATTAAGTTGAAAGTATGGCTAAACCATCAAGAAACTATGTGCTGTGCCGATGGTCAGGGTTCTGGACTGTTGGAGAGGACAAAGGAAATAAATTACAAAGCGGTGCCAGTTGGAAACCCACTGGTCAATTTAAAAGAAGCCACTTGAAGGCCCATCAAGGAATTTATCCCACCTCAGGGCTCACCTGGGCGCGGAGAAGTGCAGAGAATGAATCTGAGGTCCTGAACCTCTGGCTGCTGCTTCGATTTTCAGAATGGCCCATTCCCACATCTCTCTGGAAATGTACTTTTCTCTCTCCCTTCCTCCTAAATGAAGGCCTTTGTGCACTTCTTTGCTTTACGTCTCCTTTCTTCTGCTACGCCACGCTCTCGAGCAAGTTTTCTCTCCACAGACACAAAGGACCCTCAGTGAGGAACTGAGGCATGAGCCCCACGGTAACAACTCTAACACGATCTGCCTGGAAATAGTATCAGATGCCACAGGTTAAGTCCTATAAGACTGTCCTCCCACCCTACTTTATATGCCGATTACAAGCCAGGTCCTCACCTGTTTTTCCTGCGGAGTGATTATAAATTGTAGGTTTGTGTGATGTCTTCCTCAGGCTTGTTTAGTTGACTTGAGTAGCTCATAGAACTCAACATTTACTTCTGTTTTTCAAGGCTGTTAGAAAGGACACAGGTGGATAGTCAAATGAAGAGATACTTAGGGTAAGACATGTGACAGGGAGTAGAAGACTTCAGTGTTCTCTGGGCTAGCACTTCCCTCAAGTCTCGGTGGGTTCACCAACTTGGAAGCTCTCGAGTCCTGTCTTTTTGGATTTTTATGGAGGCTTCATTACAAAGGCATAAGCGATTAAATCACTGTTGTTTTTTTTATCAGTTCAACTCATTCTCCAGCCCCTCACCAGGCCTTAGAAGAGCATGAGAGGCCAGATAAAGTTCTAACCCTCTGATCAGTGAGGTGGTTACCCCAGCAACTGGTCCTCATTATTTGATTACCCGGGGGCTGTAAAAAGTTCACCTCATTAAGATAGCCAAGTCGATTGTTCTCACCACTTAGGAAATACTTTGGATTGTAGGAGTTCTCTGGAACTAAGAATACATTGGTATTATTATAAATCACAATATCACAGATGGACCAGGTTGCACACAGAACCTAAATACATTTGGGAGATTGACATATGTTTTGTATTTAAGTCCGTGAATCGTATATACTGTGTTTCATACCTCATTTACCTGAGATCTTTGTGAGAAGCACACTGATAGTTCACCAAGATAAATAGGTAGGTAGAGTTAGATAGATATAGAAAGGTGAATATATATGTATATATATACGGATATCCATATCCATATGTAAATATATATGTATCTATTTGAGTAAAATCGAGAGATTATTTTTATTTATATATCTAGATATCTATATTTATCTCCCTCTCATTGATTTACCACCTGATAGAGTGGTAGATCTATTTATAAACATTATCTATCTAACTATTTATCTATCTATTATCTATGTGCCATTTCATGTCTAGTTATATACCATTTGAAATGCATGCATATTTTCATAAAAAGGCACACTTAAGATGTAAGACTGTTGTAATAACACGACTTACAATATTCCAGACTAGAAACGAATCACATGTTCAACTTAAGTAGAAAGAGTCAATAAATTCTGATGAATTGGTACAATGGGATATGATAGAGCAATAAGAATGAGTGAGTCCTAACTACCCACAATATTGTGGGTGAATCGCTCATCCATAATGTTGTCCCAAAGAAGCCAGATGCGAAAAGTTATATCCTACTTTTACATTTTTTTCTAGAATCAGAAGAAAGTAAAGAGAAGTAAAAATCATGGTTCACAACAGTAGGAAGGGACTTGAAGGGAATGCAGGGGGATGTCTGAGGTATGAGTTCTTGAACTCAGTGCTGGTCACATCAGTGTGTTTAATTTGTGAAAAAACATCAAATCGTACATTTAAGATTTGTGTATTTTTTTGTATATAGGCTATATTTCAATAAAGTATTTATTTACATTTTCATTATTGACTCCTTTTCCCCCTTTAGCTACTGATGTCGGAGAAGACACTTAATAGGGAAACTGTACCTATGGGGAACCTATACATGTGAGTTTAATTTGTAAAACAAAGTTACTGCAATAAAATACTAAAAATATTGACAAAGGACACATAGAGAAGAAGACATTTACCTAGTAGCTAAGAAGTGAAAAAAACCATTCCTAGAGCAATGTCCTTGACTAGACAGAGGAAATGGGAAGTTGTGGCTAAGGAGGTGGGTAGGCCCTTGTGAGGAATACGGGCAGGTCATCCAGTGTCTGGAGAAACGACTCTGCCAAAGTGTGTGTGTTTTCTCAAAAAATAAAAAATTCAACTCCGATCGGATCTCACTGCCGGGTGTATACTCCAAAGAATTAAAATCAGGATCTCAGAGAGATAGCTGCAATCCCACGTTCCCTGCACAATTAGTCACAGCAGCCCAAATGTGTGTTTCGTGCCATCTCAACATTGTGGTTGAACCAGCCCTGTGCTTGGTGAATGTCGGAAGTCTCCTAGAAGAGACCATCAGGGGACTTTGAAAGAGACTACTAGTCATAGGCCCTGGAAGTACACGACATGCCTGGGGGCACGCAGCAAGGTTGGGAGGCTGGGGAGAGGAAACCCGTGGCCTGGGATTCTCCTTTGTTGGGTTGTGGTTGGGATTCTAGGGTTTTGGACTCATTTGTTATTGGTGAATTTAAAAAATGACAGAGGAGAGTCAAAGCATGGGAGGAGATAAAACAAATGACCCAAACGTTCAGTTAAGGAAACCAACCAAGATCTCTAAATAGAGGAGGCACAGGGGTAGAGATGGCATGGGGAGGCCTGGCTCTTATCTAGGCCTGTGACTGGCAGGGCATCTTCAAGATAGCCATTTCTGAAGAGGCTGTCTCTCAGAGGCGAATTCCTCAGCCCGCAAAGCTTAAACTAAGCACTTGCATTATGAAACCCAAACCAAACCAAACCAAACCCCATACAAAATCAATAGTCTGGGCTTCCACTATAATGTAGAAATTATCTAAATACCCATGTGGGGAGCAATGGATAGAGAAAATATTTCACACAATGAAATATCATTTGGTCTTAAAAAAGGAAGGAAATCTTTCTTATTTTGGTTTTTGGGGGGGCACAAATTAAACTCCAATGGAGATTGGGATGGATTTGGCCCATCATTTATTTAACACAGGTTGACTGTGGGGAATTTAATTTATAATATTTCACAAGTCAACAGCATAGAGGATAATGTCTTTTAATAAGTCAATAAAGGAATAATGTATTCCATATCAATAATGGATTGATAGTACAATTACTCCAGGAAAATGGGAGATGAAAGAAGTCTAAATTTATTGAGGTTTATCTTTCTATGAGTTGGTTTTCAGGTTAGTCGGTTTAACCAAACAGGGGTCAACACTCAGCAGTCAGTGCAAAGCAAAAGTCCCTGGTTCCTTGAGCTTGATGCTAGCAGAGCAAAGTCACTGGTGTTGGCTGGTCAACATAAAATCTGCTTTATGGGCCAATTGCAAAGATCAACCTTTGCTTCAGCTAGAGTCCCAACTCTCTAAAGGAGAGTTATTTAGATCAACCTTGCACAGACCTGGTACTCTGAATAAATCCTTACAAACTTGATATTTAAAACATAGATGTCCCTTACATGTTGGGTATCACTGACATCATTATGTCAATGACATAAAGTTCCCTGCTTGTCAATACTGATAAACACAACAGTTTTGCTGACATGATCCTGCCTATGTTAACACTGATTAGAATATTCTAATATTCAACTTTAAACAATATCATGAAAACAGGTTCTTCCAAAGAAAATCAAACCACAAACACCTTTGCCCAACATAAACTTTCAACACATGGATTTGTAGACATAAGAAGTCAGTATACAACACCGCCATTTGGGAGGACATAGATGTCTATAGAAGATACTAGGCTAAGTGAAATAGGCCGGTCTCAAGAGGACAAATACTGCCTGATCATATGAGGCATCTGAAATAGTCAACTCATACAAACAGAATAAATACTAGTTGCCAGGGCCTAGTGGGTGGGGAAACTGAAAAGTTGCTCAGCAGGTAGGAAGTTTCAGTTACACAGGACGGATGAGTTCCAGAGATGTGCGGTGCGTCACAGAGCTGGCAGTTGACAAAACTGTGTTGTACACTTGAAAACTTAAGAGGGTGGATCTCACATGAAGTGTCCTTATCACAAAAAAAGGGGAGAATGGGCAGGAGGAAACTTTGGGAGATAATGGGTGATGGATATGTCTTGATTGTAGGATAGTTTTATGAGCGTGTGCTTATTTCCACTTGTCAAATTATACATATAATATATAGTAAAATACAGTGTATATGCGTATATACACACAGAAACACACATATTATATATTGATATACATATATGAACATACACATACATATACATATACACACATATGTTTGTGTGTGTGTATCTCAATATGGGGGAGTCTTTTTTAGGGGAAGAAAACATGAGGAATTTTATACAGCCTTCGCTTTTTGAGTCTGTGTCTGAGGAACGATATTGCCCTCTAGTGTTCAAGGTGCTGATTCCTCGCAGGGACCGGTGGCCACCGGCTTCGACGCTGCTGCAGAGACAAACGCACGTCGCTGCTTCAGGGCCCACTGACACTTTTCATTAGGTCTTCAGTTTGAACAAACATGAAAGTATTACTAGTACTTTCTTTGGGTTACTAGAAATACTCCATTAATTGGAAGAAGCCAGAAAAAGAGCCATTTGAGCAAAGACAGAAGTCTTGTGTCCTTAGCAGATTCTGGGGATCCAGGAAGCGCCCCAAACAATTGACATTGTTTTCAGGCAGCTGAAAAATGTTCAGCGTTTTCCTGAGTGCTTGTCCTAGGTAAACCATACACAGGCGTGCAAGTGCACACACACAAATGACAATGATTTATACTCTCTCTCTCTCTCTCTCTCTCTCTCTCTCTCTCTCTCTCTCTCTCTCTCTCTCTCTTTGGGCTTTTTATCAAAACTATTATTCCAAAACACATTTCTAAACTTAAAATCACTTTCAACCTTAATTTTTTCCTCACCTTATTACCAGTATGATCAAATATAATTTGATTTTGAACTCACGAGAATGTTGTCTTTTGTTAGGTCAAAGTCAAGAGAACGAAGGCAACATAGTAATATTATTCTTCATTTATAAACTGGGGAAAAGGACCAGATGAATTAAAAACTGGCAACCTACAGGTAGGGTTGGTCTGTAGTGTGTAATCCCACTCTTCTCCCCAAACTTCAGTGTTTTTCCTCTAGAAGCTGCGAACATCCGGGCCTCTCTGGCTTGTGAGAAGTCGTGTGAAACAAAATTCACCCCAGGGGCAGTCAGACATGCCTGGAGTTTGCGTTTGCTCATTTCCCCAGAGATCTTGGACAAGACGTCTAATCTCTTGAGTCTCAAGTTCTGTAAAGTGAGAACAGTAATGCAAGGGATCTCCTAGGGATGTGAGGATTAAATGTTAAGCACAGGGCCCAGCCCTGTAGGTGCCGGCCATTCGTAAAGGGAACTTGATGTAAAACACATACCACGGCTTCTTTTCAATAGTGAGTTGTGCTATCAAGTGAAAAGATACCCCAGGATCAAGTACAATAGATTTTTACCTTTGGAATTTTTTCAGCAATGATATCAATAGACTCCAAAGAAATTCAATAACTCAAAGTATAAAGCCTTCTCCCTATCTTTTGTAGTCATTCTTTTTGTATGGTTGTTTGTTTTCTGGACCGAGTAACTTATTCATTCCTGTTCCTTCCAAAATGGCCTTGAAACTATTGCCAAAAGTTATGAATTGTTGATAAAATTCAAAGTGAACTCTTCCGTAAGAAGAGATTTCCCCTTCCTCATGAATAGTACTACTTTCCCTGGCTCTTTGGAAACTCTTTTTGCATAATTTCAACTGATTAATTGCTTAGGATTATCTTCCTATCAAAGCTGGCGGCCCATGCTGCCGATTTGTTTAAATTCCCCATTGACTTGGGAGGCATTTTCTATTACGCTGAATTTTTCTTTGGGTGCTGTCACTGATCATTGTTGGATAGGCCTGATCTGATGTCATGGGCGCCCTCCTTGTCATGCTCCATAGTTGGAGCGTCTAGGAATTCCAGCATGGTGAGGAATGAGACTGGAAGTCTCCTTTCCCAGAAAAAATCAATAGCAGAATTCTGTACAACTCAAAGCTCTTCATTGATCCAAAGCTACAGGAGGCCAACTCAAATTTATTCAAGCAGCACAAATAATTTATTAGTTTGAAAGACTTAAGAGTCTAGAGTGAACTGCACCCTGATCCCTCGTGGATAAGCCTACTGCCTCCGGCTGGCAAAGTGTCCAGGGTTCAAGATCCAGGCAGGGCCAAGGAGGAAACCAAGATGAATAACTAAATAAAGTATGTTAAATGCTTTCTCCTCTTCTCTTTCCCTGCCTGCCTGCTCACCTTCGTTCCTGACTGTGTCTTTCCTTAAAAAAAAAAAAAAAAGAAGAGATATTCTTTTGGGGGGACATCTCAAAAAAATACTGTTGGGATTTTATCTGGGGGCTTGACTGTTCGTTTTATGTTCGTGATCTGACACGTAGTCAGAACGTTCTCTCTTTTGGTATGTCCAGCTTGTGAAGGATGGTTCGTGTCCAGGGAATTCACTGTCTGTGCAGAATCCTTAGTTTTTGAAAGTTTTAGGCAAGGCTGACTACATATTTTGAAGGACTCAGTTAAAAATGAAAATTCAGGGCCCTTTTTAAAAAAATCAGGCAAAGTCTCCAAAGGTACTTAAATATAATTCTTTTCCTTTCTCCTTTGGGCTCTCTCTCCCCTGCATGGTATTTTAAAAAAATTTTCTGTGTAGATGCATGCTCCTTTAGGTTTCCGGGTGATAGCCAGGAAGAGGGGATGCCTCACAGGTCTGGGACTCCAAGAGGGAAATGGAATACATTTATCAGCGTTTGGACACTTTCTCTTTCTTGACAATCCAGTTTTCTTTGAAACAGGCTTCATGAAAATTTTCTAAACCATGTGGCTGAGTCATTTGATCTAGTTTTGAAGTCACACTTTGTCAAAGTTTTTAAAAATGTCAGGTCTTGCTGCCTTAGCTTCTCCCTTGATGTTCTTTGACTTGGCCTCTTGGAAGGCATTTTTATCGGTGGTCCCCATTTTTGTGCTCATCCTTTCTTCAGTCAGGGCTTTGGGAATGGAGGGTATGAGAAGAAATGGTCTCTGTTTTGGGTGAATACTGCCCTCTCCTGGTCACATTGAATTCCAGACAAATGATACAGTGATCGCATAACTTTTTCATGTTCAAGGTCAATACCATGAGTTTAATGTCTTACTTAAACTTTTGACCTTCTTAAGCATGATGAGTATTTGTGGCTCTGCAGTGAATTTCTAATCTTTGAAGAGAACAATAATAGCAACAAAAGCATAAACATCTTTCTTTCCTCTTACTTGGGAAGCAATGTGATAATATGAGCATTTTTCCTCATGGGTAAATCTTTGTACTTGGATAGTTGAGTTGAAGGGGAGAAAGTCAGTTAGATCTCTAGCTACTATTTGACTGGTGTCAGAATGTTTCAAGTAGTCAATACACTTGCCCAGAAAGAATAATAACATTCTTTGAGCCTTTTTTCCCCTTGAGTATTTGCTTAGCTTTTTCCTATTCAGTTCACTGCTGATTGCATGCACATGTTGATGTCTCTGCAGTTTCCTGAAGTGCCAGTAAACTCCCTCATAAAAGCCAAGCACATCCCTGGGGGCTATAAATTAGATTAATTTTAACCCACTTTGGTCCTGTGCTCTCAAATAATCTTCCAGTGAAGAGCGATTTTCTTTACTAGATTTTATAAATCTTTCATGGAAAAATTACCTTTTGATTTGCCCATTCTTCTCCCTTGTAATCATATTTTAACTGAATAGCTATGCATTTATTCAACATATTGGATCGCAAACAAATGAATTTTTATTTTGAGACTATCTATCAAGCATTGTATATACCTCTTTGATAGAGATTTACGAAGATGAATTTTTTTTAGCTGTGTCAAAAAAAAGATCCTTGAATTCATGGTTCCAATGTATGCCCTTCATTCTGAAAATGGGTCCTTTCTGAAAACATGCGAGGGTTCCTGATGTTGCTTTGACACCAAGGAGATGCAAGAGAAATGGTATAAATCAAGAGGTGAGAATTCAAGAGAAAAGTCTGGAGAATGGTGATCAAGTTAGAGTGATGCTATCGATTGAGGGCTTTTAATCTCTTCTCTTGTAAACTAGGAAAATGAACTGCTTCCCAACACCTGGCTGTGATATAGAAGGGCATATAAAATAAAAGGTGAATGTGTTATGAATTTTATGGGGAGAAAAGGCATAGCATTAGAGTGCTCTTCGGATGAATTTTGTGGAATAACTCAGTAGCCTTTGTAAAAAAATGATCTTCTTGAAAAATGTACCAAATACATGTGCTGTTGCCTTGTTTTCTAGATTACTAAATACAATACATTTTCATGAGAAAAGGCAAAATGAATGAAGAGCAGAGTGCAGTCTGCCCTCCCTCTATATTACAAGGTAGAGTTCCCCCCAACCGCACACCAAGGAAAGGTTGAATTCTTCAGATAGAAATAAAATGTGAAAATAGAAACAGAATGAAAAGGAGCCCAGGGGCCAGGTGGACCACACCAGAGCTGTATGCCATCTTGGTAATGAAAAGAATGCAGATGTTCTAGAAGAAAGTCATTTCGATGGAGCAAACAACACAGGTTCTTGGGCAGGTGTTCCTACACTTGGATTTTAGTTTTCATTTTGGACTTCTGGGTCACAGAGGTCTTCAACAAGACATTCAGTGGGAATTGAATGAATGAAGTATGAATATGAGTGCTTTGGCTCCTTCCGAAATGAGGCCCTTGAAGTTCTGGTGTGTGATGGCCATCCCTTCAGGTCAGCCTTGGTGTCTCGGTGTCACCTTAGGTGTCCAGAGTGTCAGCACTTCTGGCCAATGCTGCAGAACCCAGAAATGAGTCTCAGTTCATGGAGGACTGCAGGCCAGACTGCTGTTTGAAGCCTTTTGAAAACAATAGTGTGAAAAAGGTTTAATCAACTACAAACAATTTCTGGCATGTAGGGAAAAAAAATGTCAACTGCTCTTCCAAGTAACTTCTTTCAAAGGAATGGAATTTAGGTCTGTATCCAGGAACAGTGAAAGGCTCCAGAAAAAGCAGATGTTCCTGCACCTTTTCTTTGTTTTCAGCTAAAAACAGCTCTTAGAATGTGTACCACCAAGAGCGAAACCTCATGTCAACAACGGGTGTCTCTGTAGGGTCATTGATTGTAACAAGCGTACCTTCTTGTGGGGGATACTGATAAAAGGGGGTGGTGTGGAGTAGCAGGTGGGTCAGTCTCCTCCAAAGGAGCAAGTCAAGTACCTCTGGGTTTGAATCCTGGGCCTGTGACAGCTAAACAAAAATAAAGGTGCTTCACCTGCCTCTCTCCTTCTCCCTGCCCTCCTACTTGCTTTCATTACTGCTGCACTTTTCCTTTGAAAAACAAAACAAAACAAAGCAAAACAACAAAACTTGAACATCCCTGAAACTCCCAACTTCCAAGACCCTGGCCCTCAGCCAAGTCATTAGGAATTGCCTGTGAATAAATGTAGATTCACAGCTCTGGTCACCCCTCACTCAGCGTGTGGTCATGTACTGCTCAACCGTCTGTCCCATGGAAGATTTTCCTTCATTTGTCCCTCAGTGTCATCACTTTGTGGGGCTGGAGGGTGGGAGCTTTTCAGTTTCTGGTGGGACCAGAATATCCTGCCGAAGTTTGTCTTCCTTACTCAAATGGTTATTGGGAACATCCTGGGAGGTCACTGGCATGGATGAAGGGACAGGAGACAATTCTGTCTACAGCTGACATTGAAGAAGTTTGAACTGCTCATAGTCCAGAAGTAACTTATTTGCACCTTCCGGCTTGGCCTGAGCTCGGTCTCTTCTAAACCTGTATCAATCAGGATCTAACTAGAGAAGAACCTGTAGCAGTTAATGATGCTTATGCAATAATGAGTAATAGCTAGCAGCCCCTGTAAAGATGTGATCCTTGCAAATCCACAGGGCAGGCAGTCATGAAGGGAAGGTCATCGTAGACCGAAACGTGGGAACATGAGCTGGAACCCCATTTGGACAAACCAAAACCTCTGACTCTTATGATTCTTTATCATCGAGGTAAGCCACCCCCATATTTGGCCCCATGCTCAGAAAGGCTAATGGAAGATGTAGGGCAAGTATTGATAGGCTCAGATGCTGCTTCACGCTGACAAGGTGAGTTAACAGATCAGTAACCTCTTTAAATGCATTACAAATAACTGCTCCTTCTTTTCAGCCTTCTAAATGCTGCCGGAATCTCCCTCATGAGCCACCATAACTAGAAACATACAAGAAAGGGAATTCTGGGAATTGTAGTTCAGCCCAGTCCGGCTGACACATTACAGAACCATCAGAATACCGTTTTTTGTTTGGTGATTTTTGCTTCTGCTCACACCAATCTCACGGTTAGGTGCATCAGGCAGCACTTGATTTCGATGAGAAACTCAAGGTTCACAGGTCCCTGATAGCCCATGATTAGGTGTTCAGTCTTGATTAAGGTCAGTTAGGAATTCAGAAGCTATTTCTCAAAAGGAGAATTGTTTAAATCTCTGATTTATCACATTAACTCTCCACAAGACATATATTTTAATGTGAACTTGATCTTGTTTTTGTACTTATTGATGTTTGTTCGGGTACCAGACCTAACTGATGCACAATCGCCGTACTGTGTGAGCTGATAGGACTTTGTAGCTTGTTTTGATATTTGGTAGGTCGAGTTCCTCTCATTGTTCTTTTTTATTCTACACTTTCTCTTCCATTTTATAACCAAGTTCAATAGAAGGTTTGTTGGAATTTTGATTTAGATTGCAAGGAATTTCTCATTCAGTGGGCTATCAATGCTTGCAATTATCCTTTGTATTTTAGGCTTTAATTTCACACCTTTTTTGGCCTTACACAGAACTCTTAGAGAATTTTTTAGCTTCATTCTCCAATTTAGTAGTTTATTCTTCAGAGGTGCTTATTTTGAGATTTATTTTATTATTATTTTTATTATTTTGAGATTTTGAGGTTTATTCGAGATTTTAATTTTGATAATCATGTTCTTTGGTTCCAAGATCTCTAATTGATTATTTTTCAGAAGAGTTCATTTTTATTTCATAGATGAGGTATAACTGAGGTAATTAATTACACTTCATTTATAATCCCCTCTTGCTCACTCTATCTTTTTAAAAATCTGCTTCTGTACATTGCATATTTTAATATTGGGTAGCTGACTTTTTTTTTTTTTTAAGGGAAAGGTGCAGGCAGGTAGACAGGAAGAGAGAGGAGGAAGAAGCATCTTTATTTTATTTTTGTCTAATTGTTCACACTCGTTGCTTCCTCCCCACGTCTGGGGCTGCAACACAGGGGTATGTGACTTGTTTCTTCATAGGCGATTGACTCAACTGCTGCTCCACCAGGGTGAGCTGTTCTCTCTGTTTTCTATTTGCTATCTTTTGTGCCTTTCTGTCAAACTGCTGGTTTTCCTTAAGTATTTTCTTCTTCTATATTGGTTTTAAAAACGGAGATTTCCTGGTTATGCATGCATGATCGTGTTTCTGTTCGCTGCAAGCCGCCCCCGGGGATTTTGAAGATGGGGATGGGATGTGCTCCGCGATGGGGTATTTGGTAATTCTGTCTTTTGAGCATGCACCTTCCCGTTTCTGCGCCCACCAGAAGTTACCGTTGGCACCATGGGCCTCTCCGACCTGAGTTTCAAACCCATCTGCTACAGTCTGGGGGAAGACCCTGGCTTCTGGCTGAGCGGAGTACGGAGTAAAGAACAGTGAAGACCGGATGGACCCACTGGTCTGTCCTAAATGTTCCAAATGTGACTCTGTAGCCATGACAGCTTCCCAGCTCCCTGTAACTACCACACCCTGAGTTAGAGCACGTGGAGGTCTGCTCGCAGTTCCCTCTTTGGGCTGCATTTCGGGCTCTTCTTTAAACCTCCTTCATTTGCCTTTCATCTTTTGTGAATTAGCTAACTTTCAAATGTGCTTATAAATTTTTTTCCTAATGCTGTCAAGCAAATATTCTTTTGTACACACACACACACACACACACACACACACACACACTTTCCCATTTTCTTGTATTTCTGGGAACTCAGGGCCAGAAAGAAGCAGTCTGTTTTCTCACCTGCCATCTTGATCTAATTTAATTTGAGAACAAGCTTCATGTGACCACAAGTTATCCCAGGACTGTATGTCAGATGAAATATTCAGTCTTGCAACTTCAAGGCACTGAAGATAAAGCTACTAGAACAGAATGATTCCTAGTGATGAGGTTTCATTTGAGACTAATATGAACAACTGGGGACTCCTGTCTTTGCTCTGTGAATTCTGGAATGATCTCACAATGGGAACACAGGAGGCAGTGGCTGGTTCTTTGGCTTTTGTTCACAGACTCTCTAACAGACTGTCTTCTTGATGGATGTATTTTCTCATTGCTGCTGATAATTCCAAGGGCGGGTGATTCACCAGCAAACGGAGACTGAAGCAGTACATCCCCCACAAACCACACACCCTTTTCTATATATTCAGGCTCATCTACTTTGCTATTTGTCCATTTTCTCTACTCAACAAATCACCCTTTGATGAGAAAAAAGTACAAAATATTAGTCATGCGAGGATTCAGACCATGTTTCACTTAGCACCAAAGAAAGTGTTTTCTCCTTAGTCCAGTGACTGCCTGGAGCGACAGGCTGTGATTGCCAGTGGTTTGCGCATGCACCATCTGAAGTTGAGCCAACTCCCAAACCAGCAAAGGACTCAAAGTTTTCATGCTAAATTCCTGCTCTGGGTTGAGACTCTAAGTCCGGGCATGAGACTATCAATCAAGACTCACTTGAAATAAGAAACTTGCTGAATCTAATCTTTCTATTGGCTTCTCTATTCTTCCATTCCATTTTTTCTGTTCTTCAGTTATTGACCAGACCATCTTGGGTTCAACATTACACTTATACGTCAGATTCAGGGGCACAGGAGTCTTGCTAGGCTGCCCAACTGCCCCATCACTCCCATAAAGGAAAGACAGATGAACTCTTCCCTGGGTTTAAATTTGATCTTTGTCTATCAGGGAACCAGTGGAAGACTATGAGCTGCTGCTTCTCATCTGTCTTAGGTCTTAATTACATGAACAATTAGTGAGAGACTAGGTTGATCAAAGTGGTTAGACTGGAGAGAGTGTGTGTGTGTGTGTGTGTGTGTGTGTGTGTGTGTGTGTGTGTGTGTGTGTATGCTCCTAGACTAAAGTTAAAGAAATGAGGGGTGAAGTTGTGAACTAAGAATATATTCATATTTATATTTCCTAGACTATCGCCTCTAAGGTTAAGTCCCAGGGTCAATGGCAGACAGGCTTTGAAGTAGAGTCATGGATTAGGTCCTTCAGAAGTAGTCACTGACTTGGAGTTTGGAGTGCAAGATTTTGTCAGGAATAAGTAGTTGCGAAAGGAAGGGGAGGATTACGCGAAGGAAGCAGTGAAACTGTGCTATAGACCATTACCTGAGAAATCTTGGCTAACTTGGCAGGGACCTCCCAAGTGGGCACTTCTGTTAAAGTTGTCTCCGTCAGGCCAAAATGGTGTCATCTTCCTGCTTCTGCTTTGCTCAGTTTCTGGACCTGGACACACACAGGGTGTGACTTAAGATGAGGAGGCTGTAAACAACTAAAGTAAAGCCAGAAAACGCTCACAGCGGAGGCTGTCTGTGGACTGTACTCCCTGAGAATGAGAACAAGTCCTTCCTCCTTTTTCAAGGGCCAACTGGCAGCACTTCTGTGTCTGCTTCAAGGAGAGTAAGCTGATAGAAAGAACATTGCCCTGAAAAGGGAAAGAAAATTTTTCTGGAGACAGTGGTAAGGACTCACAAGGATGGGACAAATGTGAATTCTTTATATTTAAATTATTTCTCAACTCAGTCCTCTTATCAGATTCCAAGGGAGGAAGAGAATAGGAAGCAAATCACAGGTAAGAGTTGTATTCTTCTTCTTCTAGTGTTTTGGGCTAATAATTTAACCTTTCCATGCATCAATGTATTCATATAAAAATGTGACAAACAATAAATCTCCTTCCTCTTATATGTCTGAATAAAATAATAGCATGAATGTTGGTGTTCCGAACAGTGTGTAGATTCTATTCATTTTCTCCCTCCATCACCAGCTGCAGAGCGTGGAGAAGGGTATACACACATGAATATTTTCAAGGCAGCCAATTCTCCTTTGATTGCTGTGGGTGGCGGGGCAAGTTTCTCCTCTCCATGATGTTTTCTCGCTTGGCCTCTTTCTTTTGTTGAATTCCCCTTGCCTTTAAGTTCATGTGCCATGAACAGGAGTGTGATACTATTGAGACAGTGTCATTGGACCAGTCTGGTTGGCTGGATGGTGTCTGCCTCCCTAATTCCCGTGAGTCTCCATCCACAGCTCGGCCCTGGGTGGAAGAAGGTAACTTCCTAAGAAGAAGGGTTGTTCTTGAGTCAAGACTGTAGAGGGACTCAATCCCCAGGGTATAATCTTTTGCCCTACGTATTGCAAGAGACTCACAGAGGTCTCCCTGTATCTATTTTGCACCTTTCTAGTTCATTTTGCTGGAATAACCAGAATGATATTTTGGAAATGTGTGGCTCTTGCTAACGAAAGCCCCAGGGCATTCCAAAGTTCATTCTGATGTTTCTGTAATATCTGTGGGACTTGAGGACAGATGGAAACAGTATGGAGATTTAAAAAGTCCGCTCAGGTGGACAAGACACCTGGATGTGGGTTATAAGCTACACTGATGGGCACATTAGGAAATGCTGTGACTCAATTCCTAGCTCTTAAAAAGGACTATTAAAATAGGACATGGCTTGGCTTTCTCAGTGGGAAGAAATGGTCTGGATTCCTGTAGCTCCAGATATTATAATCCCAGACATTTGGTCTGTGTTTGAAACAGTATCAGCATGCTCAAAAGTCCTGAATATTCCTCTAGGAAAGCAAGCACGACATGATTTGAGGTGGTGGGGCTTCCTCCTCTCTGTGGCTGAATACCACGTGTGGCAAGTTGGATGGACCAGGAGGACATTGTGCAAAGTGAAATAAGCCAGAGAGAAAGACAAGGACAGTGTGATTTTACTCATATGTGGAATCTGAAAAAACAAACAAACAAACTCCTAGATGCGAAGGGTAGAACTGTGGTTCCCTGGAGGCTGGGGTGGCAGAAATGGGGAGCTGTTGGTCAGAAATTGAAAAAGTCGCAGATAAGCGAGAGGAAGAGATTCTTGGCATTTAATTTAGAGCATGACGACTATGGTTACAACTCTTTCTCTAGACTTGACACTTGCTACGGGAGTTGGTTCTTACCATACAGACAGAAGGTGGCTATCAAGTGATGAATCTGTAATTAGCTTGATTATGGAAATCATTTCACAATGTCTAGAAACTAATCAGGTTGTGCACTTTATATATAATTTTACTTCTCAATTATATCTCAGCAAAGTGGCAAAAAATTGTCTCAAGTGATACAATCTTTTCCTTAGTAGAGAAGTCCCTTTAACTCCAGGGAGGTTTAAAACTAGAGTTGAAGGAAAGAACATCTCATAGCTATTTTGAAATCTTTGTATGTGAAGTATCTGTGTTGTTTAAGAATGTCTGATGTCTCAATTGTCAAAGAGCTTAACTTTGTAAATTCAGCTTGACATGTAAAAACGAGCGATAAGTTTGTGATTGACTTGAAGTCATTCTCAGCTGACAGTGCTAGGGGGCACTTCAGAGACTTGAATCACTTTCTTTACAGCGTTTTTATAATAATTGCTTAAGTATTTAGGGAGGTTTGTTGGACAATTACAAAATTAGAAATCATCACATATTAAATTTATAAGTACAGTGTAGACTGTTTCAAGTGAGTTTGTGAGTGAGTTCTAACTTCAGTCAGAACCCCTCACGGTTTAGTAAGATTTGCTAGTCTTTGAAATTGAACAATAAAATCTTTAAAAGCTTAAAGCACGACTCGGTTTATGACTTCTGCTTTAATAAATACGGTATTAATTTTAAAATGAAGTAAACTATGGGGTTTACTTTTTGGTCACCCAAACCTTTCATTTTTTGAGCTCCTTCAGTAAGCTCTAAATTCCCTTGCTGTGCCGCCGAGGCCCTGCCTGCTCTGGATTTCATGTGGGTGTCCTTCTGCCTGGCCTGACCGTGTTCCTCCTCAGAAATGTGCTCCAGCCAGCACACGGGTCCCTTCTACTCACCTACTTTTCAAGCATACACATCCTTCTCTACCTGCAGCCTTTCCCCGCCTGGGCCCTCAGAGGGAGAGCCTTCCCTCAGACACAGGCCTTTTCACTAAGCTTTTCCAAGCTCAACTGAGTCTTTCTCCAAGGAAGGTCATGGCAAGGTCATTCTTTTACACCCTCCCTCACCCCCACATGAAGCTGCTTCTGTGCTGTGTCTCTGATCACCTTACCTGTTCTGTTTCTTTCAGGTGAATCGCTTGAATTTTTAATCATTTGAAAAGTATCACATTATTTGTTGACTTTTCTTATCCCCCTCCTCTAGCAGGGTGTAAACATCACAAAAGCTGTGAGTTTATGGCTGAATTTGGCTGTGAGTAGGTGCTAAATAAACATTTATTCGACATATGATTGAAATAGACATTTATATTTAAAGCAAAGATTGTTTCCACATTACCCTCTGTCTTCGATAATTTCTTTTCCCCATCTAACAATTACTGAACATGTTTTTCCCAAGTTAAATATATATACCTCATAATTACTCAAGGCCGCACAATCATGTTCCATTATGTGGATCCATTATATAGTTGGAAGAATGAGAAACAGGAGTTTTAAGATTTAGGTGCGTCCTGGTGGAGTAGTAGTTAGGTCTGCCGCTTCTGAAGAGAGCGGTCCACACACATCCCAAGGACCCGGATTCATTCATGTTCCAGGTCTGGGGAAAAAAACAAAGGTAAACAACTAAACAAAAATAAAATAAAATGCTTCTTCCTCCTTTCTCTTCCTGTCTGCCTGTCTACCTGCCTTCATTTTGTCTATAGCTTTCATTTAAAAAAAAGTTTAAAATTTTTAAAAACTGATTTTATTGAAGGAATGTTGAAAAAGTTTAAAATTTTAATGGTCTTATTTATTAGTTACAAAATAGAGAGAATTAAAATAAAAGCATATTTAAAAATAAAAATAGAACCCCAAGTCCTCCCTCTGTGAATCTTGCAGTGAAAGCACGAACTATGAAAGCCATGGACCTGTGTTCAAGACCTGGGGCCCCTGGTGGTAGGGAAAAAAAAAAAAAGAACCTCAAAGGAAAAATATCTTGAAATTGCTTATAAGAAAAACAGTGTCAGAAAATTTAACATCCTTTCTCCAAAAGAGCATAAGCGGAATTCATCTTTGTGGAACAGAGACAATAATTACAAGGGGACAAAGCAAGAGGCCGAATTTAGGAAACAACAGCATACCATGAAAGCAGAAAAATATGAGAAAAGGAAACATGAATGAGCTACAATGCCAGAGTCAAAATTCAAACTGACATACAGTAGAGCTGTGGAAAATAAATCTGAGAAGCCCTTAAGGGAAAAGATCAAGCAAAGACAATGACATAGAAAATTATAAATTGAAACATCCAACATAAAAATTGCAGCTGTAAATCAGAATAACCGCATCATAGTTTTTGTATAAATGAAAGGAAAAAGAATTGATGAATCTGCATTTGAGTGTTTTTATTCTGTTTCAGGTTACATTACCCAAGAGAAATACATACTCTGATAAATTCTGGTTACAATTTTGAAATGGGATAAAAAAAAAATTATCTAAGATTCCAAGGGAAAATATTACTCTTCTGTGGACCCTAAAGATGAAGAAGACAATGGAGAGAAAGCTGAAAGGGGCTGTGAGGAAACCTGAGTGAGCAAACAGTTTTAAGCATTGCAAAGCTGTCTTTCCTAAGGAAGACATCAGAGAGATGCGAGTAGGTATTCAAGGTCTGAAAAAATAAATGAAGCAGTCAACAGTGTGGATCTGCATTCCCAAGTTGAAAAGTGGAAAGTTAAGCCAGAAACTCTTTGTATTATTTATTGTCAGAAGGACTCAAGACGTGAAGCTTTCTCTTGCTCTCTTCTTAGTCTCCTTTTGCTTCTTTTTCTCTACCAAGAAGTGTGTTCCCCAACACAGCATTTTCAATCTGCTGCTCAGGCCGGCTACTTGACACACTTGATAACTCCGTAAAGAAAATAACTTTCTCAGTGCTCAGTGCTGGCTAATAACACACTGGCAGATAACTCAGAAAGGCATGGTCAAAAGTTGCTTAACAAAGAGCCTTTTTGCTCTCACAAATCCCAAATGGCATCCAACACTATAATGGCTATGGATTTGACAAGGGATGTAGCACTTTCCAGCATTTTATATCAAACACTGAGTTAATTTTGAATAATTGAATAGATATTTTTAACCACCAAACTCTTATTTAAATAATACAGCATCCTGGATTGGTGTGTATTACTGAATTACTACCCTTAAATGTCCCAAGATGTGTTTGCTCAGCTGTGGTCTCCATCATGTAAAAAAGGAATAGATGGAGGGCCCTGGTGGAACAGCGGTTGGGTCAACCAGTTGTGAAGGAGCGCAGGCCACATACCCCTGGGTTTGAGTCCCGGGACCTGGGTGGGGGTTGGGGGTGGGAGTGGAAACAGCCAGTGTGAACAACTAAATAAAAATAAAATAAAATGCTTCTTTCTCCTCTCTGTTCCTGCCTACCTGCCTGCTCACCTTCATTGTTCCCTGCCCCTTTCCTTTAAAAAAACAAAAGTAATAGAAAACAAACACTCTTGGGAAATTCACTAAGCAATTATTATCTTGGCAGGATGGAGGTAAAAATCTTTAAAAAAAAGTATTTTGTTTTGTTTTTTTGTATATCACTCCAGCAGTTTTTCTTCTCTCTTGAGGAACTCATGTTCTGGGTACTGCTCTGATTATTCCCATCAACTGACAATGCTGGTGGAGCCCTGCCCAGTGGAGAACCTTGTTTTGACTTGAGTTCCTGCTTATCAACCACCCGATGTCTCTGCTTATTTTTGCAGCAAAACCTTGAGTTGTTCAGATACTTTGCGTCTTTGACTTCTCTCTTCGATTCTGTCCTAAATCAAACCCAACCAGGTTTGGTGTTGCTGAATTCTTGCTTGTTGAGATACCCGGTGACCTCCAGGTGGGTACATCCATCAGTCAGTTCTCCTTCCTCATCCTACTTGACCAGCCAACAGCATCTGAATCTTCAGCCCACCTCCTTCCTTGCGCACTTCATGACCTCCTCCCTGCTTTCCTCCTAGGTCATCACATCCCTGCTCTTTTCTGGATCCTTCCCTTTCCAGCCTTCACAGCTGCAGAGCTGAGCTCAGTCCTCCGTGCTCTCTTCTCTATAAATATTCACTTCCTTGGTGATTCCATGCAGTCTCACTGTTGTAAAGGATGTACTAGGACGATTGTAGCAATTTACCAAAAACTTGGTGTTTTTTTTCAGTTCTGGAGGCCAGATGTCCAGAACGGATAGGGCAGGATATGTAGCAGTACTCAAGGAGGGGAATATTTTTCATAAATGATGAGGAAGGAATAGAATCCCCCTTGAAGGGTAGGTAGTGAGAAACTCGGACTTTAAGGGTCTCTGGAAAAGAAACCAAGTTCAAGAGCAAATCTAAATTAGCTCCTAAATCTCCTTGTTTCTTCAGGATCAGAAGACCCCCAGTGTGAGCTCGGCAGGACAGGCAGGACATAGCCAGGTATCTGCTGGGACAGACTTGCAGACCTGGCCAGGTTCCTGCCTCCCGCTCTCCCAGAGGACCCTAGCAGGCAGCCCCCTTGGAGTTTCATTTTGTGAACTGCTTGAATCTTTTTCACTGGCCTTATTTTCTTGAAGTCTTACAATGACTTCATTGGTAAGGTTTTAGACATTTTATGGCGTTTTCCAGATGAAACCTCCAAACAGCAGAGAGGTCAAGGCCCAGAGCAACAGCAGCAAGAAGACTTTCTACACAGACCTGAAGGCCTTCTCCCTGTGGTGATGCTTCTTTGCTTTCTGCTGAACTTGAGTGCTTGAGTGAGAAATAATTTATTGGGCTGATAGCAAATATTTGGGACAGGTCATACCTGGGAAAATTTTCTCCTTTCTTCTCCCACCACTCTTCAGAGTTTGAAGTATCTCTATTACACACTTTATCTTCGTTAGGAAAAACCTGTTGATTTTCTGCTTGGGTGAAAAAAAAAGGAAGCTTATCAAGTGGGCCTGTTTAAGCTGTAATGATCAGCTGTAAAACTGAGCTGTAGTGAATTGGGAGCAGTGAGAAAAGGATCTGACTGTATTTTTTGAGTTGTGCTAAGATTTTCAACATGGATCGTTTAGACACAATTTATAATTCCTTACATATTAATATAGAATAAGTTGTTGAAGTGGAATTTTTACTTGAATTTTCAAAAGGGTGATCACCTCCTGGAGGTCACAGAAACTAGGGAACTCACTTATTTTCTAGTGGCTAAGAACTTGAAGACTTCGGAATAAGACAGAACTGAACTTGAAACTCAGAAATGCTATTATTAGTAAACTATGATTCTCATAATCCTCAGTTTCATCATCTGTAAGATGGGGATATTTAATAGGATTGTTAGGTTTTAAAAAGAAGGTTTGGGTACAATTAAAAGGCACAATTTCCCCTCAGAATCTATGAGGGTTCTAGAACCCTGCAGGTGCCAGCATCTGCACAAGTTCAAATTCCCAATGTGAAGTGGACTGATATTTGCTTGTAATCTACACACACACTCCAGTAAACTTCAAATCACCTCTAAATTGCTTATAATGCTAATATAATGTAGATACTATGTAAGTAGTTGTTGTACTGTATTGTTTAGGGAATAATGACCAGAAGAAACATCTGTATGTTTCCTACAGACACAACCATTGTGGTCCTAAATTTGGCTGACTACATTTCCTGACAAAAACAGTGCCTTGGGATGGCAAAAAGAGGAGAGAGTTATGGTTGGTGATTAAGGGGAGGTGAGGAGGTGGAGCAATCTGGGTAGGAAGAGAGCAGTCAGGCTAGCACCAAGTAGGTACTACGCAATGCCCATCAGCAATTGCAGAGTCATGACATGTGTCCTGGCAGGACTTCACACAAACAGTCAGGGTCCGTGCAAGGAATTTTGGCAACTTAGTGAAAACCAAATTTGGCTCCCCTATAAGTCCCTCTCTAAATGTCCTGCCTGAAACACATGCCACTTTAACCATCCCGGTACCAGAAATGCCCAGTGACTGGCTGTGCCAGAGATAACCCCCACATGCTAGAGATAACCCCTAACGTGCCAGAAGTAACCCCATAGTACTTACCAGTGGCTTGACCTTGCTGCAGTTTTATGTTCCCTTTGAAGAAACAGGCACACAGGGTGAGGGAATCCTCTTCCCTCTTGACTCCTATTTTCTCACAGGTGTTTGACCAGCAGTAAGAGCCACAGGCTGGATCACTCTGGACTGGATCAGACAAAGGAGTCTTTAACATGGAACAAAAAGGGTAATTGCTTTGGAACCCCTCAACAGACTGGGCCCAGGACAATTGCCCCCTTTGCCCCATGTTAAATATGACCCTGGTTAATTAAAAAGGGGACAAAATTGACGTTTATCTTAAAAGGACAGGATGATTAGGAAATACCAAAAAAAAAAAAAAAAAAAAAGAAAAAGAAAAAGAAAAAAGGACTGTCCTGTTTAAAATGGTGCCTGCAGTCAGCCTATCCTAACTACTTAGTTCCTATTTTCATCTGCATCTTGTTGAGTCGGTGGAAGTGGAACTTGTGGATACGGAAAGATGATGTATTTAGCCATGAACTGAGGATTCTGCTGTGCTTGGAGTCTTCTCTTGCCTTCTTGCTATCAAGAGACTTGTAAACATCTGAAACAATAGCAAACTCAGATTCCACTCACCTCTTACTTCAAGACTCTGTAAACTTCTGATATTTCAATGAAGAAACTCTAGTAAAAGGCCGAGTTGATGTGTGTGGTCCTTAGGAGGAAGCGGGGTCTCTTACATGGCAGAGAGTCTACATTCCAGGATCTGTAGACACACAGTTAAGTGTGCATGTGAGGAAAGAGCCCCTAGACTTGGGTTTCGCTTATTAGGTCCATGGTACAGAGTAGTAGAAGTACAAGGAAACAAGAGGCATGAGACCACAAGTGACATGTGTCCCCATACATCTCCTGGGACTGAGCAATCATCGGGAATTCATCCTTCCTTGGGGTGGGCAAGAAGGAAGAGGGTGAGCAGAAGTGCACATCACATGAAGACGGTGGAGCAACCACATTCAAAAAGGGTTGTGGTGAAAGAAGGATGTATGTAAACACCTGGCATGATGTATGCCCAGTAGGGGCTGGCTATTAGAGTTATTATTAAATTCATCAGTGTGAAGTGTTCCTGAATGTCCTCGCAAAGCAGTGTCCTTTTTTTTTTTTTTTTTTGCATCATTTATAGCTCTGTGTGTGTTTCTTTACGCATTGATCTCTCTGAAATTTCCCTAAATCGATCTGTTTTCTCACACTTGAGAGAAATGAAGTGTGAGAATTCACACCTGTATGCCAAAAGTGAAAACTAACCTTCTAGCTTCTAGGGTTTTATTCACACAGTAACGGGCAAGAGCTCATGGAATAGCTTTCTCAGATGTGTTTATATGGTTAACTTAATTATTTTTCTAGCAGATGATGTTTTCCTACAAGAGTTTGTATTTTGCTGTATGTTCAAATTGCAGAAATGAAACTATAGCTTATCAGTTCATAAAAGGGGCTTGGACTAGTGAAAAACACATTTGCAGAGAAGTTCATTCTGGTCAATGATGGCGGATCCATTTGCAGTAGACTAATCCCGTGGACCCACATGTCAGATTTCTTGAACCTCCTTTAAAATTTTCCTGTTGGTAAAATGACTCACATTTGGAAATTTTGAAGAAAAACAGTTTTGGATTTGAGTCCTCCTTCTGTCCTTGAAGCCTGGGGTTCTGGTGATAAAAATTGTGGCAGGTTGTATTATGAGTCCCAGTGGTTTCTCCCTTTGAATACCCGTCAGTTAACAAGGACAGCGGGCTGCCCTTCCCACCTGGTTTTCGGCTTCCCTGCTGACTTCCTTTGGCCAGTGCTCTGCGGGTAGACGGGAAAGTGTGCCCATCTGAGCCTAGAGTTCAAGAGGCCTCGTGCATTTCCACTTTGCCTCCTGCACCTCTGCCATGTCTTCAGAAGAATATGAGAACGTGCCCGGCTTAGATGAGAGACGAGGCGTGTGGAACAGAATCGCCGGCCAATCCCATGGTCCACACATCAGCATATCAGCTGCTGAGCTACAAGGTTGTGTCCCTTAAAATACCATTTTATTATTCATTTTGTTTCCACTGCTGTATGATTTTCAGTTCTTGAATTTGCACCTTTATCTGTATGTGAGTCACACCACACTGGCCACCAGGGCTCCAGTGCACAGCACCCTGTACCTTTGTAATAAACCTTATGCTTTGTTCCACCCTCTTGACCATCTGTGAACCAACCATAACGGAGCAGATTGACCCATTTACTGATTCTTGGGATGTGTCTCTAGAATCCTATGGGGTGGGGTTTTCCCTTTTTGAGTTCTCAGAGCAGAGTTCTTGTCAGAATTTCCATGTAAATGAAACCCTGGATGTTTGCAATTGTGGGGAGCACTTGATGGTCATCAGCTTTTGGCCTCGGTTCACCTCCCTGTGCTGTTTAAGGAGTAGATGCAGCCAAGTTCCATGGTGACCGGTTCTGTGCATTTATCCACTATCTCTGGGCCACCTGGGGCAGTGCTTTTTCTGCAGAGCTAACAGTCTGATGCTGGGAGAAAATGTCTTCTAGCTCTGTGGGCCTTATGCTTCTTATTTCTTTGGAGCTGTCTTTTATCACAAGGGCTTGGAAGCAATAGCTATTCATGGCTTTGCATGGTACAGCATGACCACTGACTGTCCATATAGTGATGGGGACGACCTCACAGCCCTCATCACAGCTTCTTTAAGGAATTGTTTAGAATTTTTGCCTTGGCAGACACTTCCTTTTCTTAAGAAGCTGCACGCACACACGCATGCACACACACACAGAGGCTATTTTCACATAAAAGTTGTTGACTTTAAGAATCAAGGTAGGGTTGAACTGGTACTGGAAACACATCAGGATTTGTGGCTTTCTCAGGCTCCTGCTGGTCTATCTCTCTCTCCCTCCTGGTCCACATGATCTCTTTTTTTGTGTGGAGTCTCTGTCTTATTTTGCTAGTCTGCTCTGTGCCAATTAGTCAATCCTCTCCTTAATCTCCAACGAAAAGTGCTGAGGAAACAAGTTAGTTACTTGTTTAATGACTATTATCTTGGTTCCCTTTACAGGAGGCCACCGCTTTGGTCCGACTGCCTTGGGCCAGACATCACACCTGCTCTTGGCTGTATCTCTGAAGCAAGGCCAAGTTTAACTTAGAGTGCGAATGGGGACCAGGGGGAGTATGTCGAGCATCCCAGGGGCCATGTCCAGCACTCTTTTTGCCTAACATGTTCCCAGGGCCACTTAGATGAAGAGTATGAATGAAGAATATTCTCTGCTTTGGTGCAGTGTGAGCAAAGTCTTCTGAACCTTCCCACTGGTGTGGTCCACTCTAGATACCTGCTGGTCGGTAAGCCATTGGTCTTTAGGTCTATAGGGCACACTGGTCATGTTCCCTGGGCTCTACTAGCTCTCCCTTCTGATAGAGCATGCTTTTGCTAACTTCACCTGGCCATTAATCCTCATACTCTCAATCCTCTTAACTAGTATCAGGGCAATAATAATGAATCCACCAGATTTCTCTAGTCTGCCTTTCTTGCCTGCAGATGAGTCAGCTCTATCTTCAGGATACATCTTCTGAGTGATCAAATAGACAGTTCTTTCATTTACTTTCACTCAGCATATTTTTAAAGAACACTTTGGGGTTTTGCAGAAGTGAATGAAATGAGCCATAATCTAGCAGAGACTAAGAATGTCAAGTAGTTAAAAGGTTTATAAGAGTTGCAAATGGAAAACCCCAGGTGCTATTGTCAGCAAGAGAGAAGCACTTGACAGTTCGTGCTCATTCATTCACTCATTTGTAGATTTATTACAACATATTCATTAAACACTATGTGCTAATTGATCATCTGGCTAGTAGCTAGTAGCACAAAATCTCTACCCCCCAGATTGATTTAAAACAAGAAAACTAACATTTCAGGTGTGGGTAGTCCACGAGGGCAGAAAAGTGAAAGATAAGAAAATGATGGAAACGAGGTGCTGTTTTCCAGTGGACCATAGCAGGCTTCTCTGAAGAAGTGATTTTCTTTCCAATTTTTTTTTTTTTTTATTGCAGTAACTTTGTTTTACAAATTCAACTCATATGTGTAGGTTCCCTGCATCTGCAGTTTCCCCAGATATATATCAGCACATCCTGCCCTCCTCCAAATCACCAAGAGTTCTTCACCGTTGTTCAGTGGGCTCTGCCATCATTTGCACCCCTGCCCCCAGCCCATTCCCTTTTGGTCGCATCAGTTCTACTGCAAGTGTCTAAGGGTTGGCTATGTTTCCCCCATTCCTTTGTTTTGTCTACTCACATTCTACCTATGAATGAGATCATCTGGTATCTATCTACGTTTGACTTATTTCACTTAGCATCATCTCCTCTAGTTCCACCCATGTTGATTCAAACGACAAGATTTCATCTCTTCTCAGGACTGTGTAGTATTACATTGTAGACACGTACCACATTGTCTTTATCCATTCACCTGACATTGGGCACTTAGGTAGTTTCCAGTTTTACCTATTGTGAATAGGACTGCAATAAACATGGGGGTGCATACATCTCTGTGAATCATGTTTTTGTATCTTTTGGGTAAATACCTAAGAGTGGGATGGCAGGATCATGTGGGATTTCCATCTTCCACTTTTTGAAGGATCTCCATACTGTTTCCCAGAGTGGCTACACCAATCTGCACTCCCACCAACATTTTAAAAGTGTTCCCTTTCTCCACATCCTCACCAACATTTTTCATTTCCAGACTTTCGGATAATAGCTAGTTTCTCAGGTGTAAGGTGATATCTATTATTGTTTTGATTTGCACTTTTCTTATATCCAGTAAGTAGGAACATCTTTTCATGTGCCTGTTGGTCATATGTATATTCTTATGAAGAGGCGAATACTGATTTGAACCCTGACTGAAGGAAGGACAGAAGTCCTGTGGCCCTCTGGGGAGAAACATTCAGGAAAGGGGACAGTAAGTACAGAATCTAAGTCAGGAGAGTCCTTGCACATTTGAGGGCAGCAAGGAGTCAGGTACAGAGAGCAAGAGGAGAAGAGACCAGCAGTGCAGCTAGAGACAGCGCCTGGGGCCAGAGCAGGCAAGACCTCCGGAGCCGGGAAAGGACTTTTGACTTCATTGAGAGGACTGTGAGCTGGGGTATGACATGTCTGGTGTTTGTTTCAAAAGGATCAGTGCAGCTACTTTGTGGATAACAGATTCTGTTCTTGACTTGATCTATGGATGTTCGTTTGAAGAAGGTCTGGATTTTATTTGTAGGCTTGCAAATACTAATTATAATCTATGAAGTGCAGAATAGGCAGAGTTTCACTTTTCTCTTACCCAGAACTTTTCTAGAATGCTCTGCCAAGGTGAAGGCAGATTTATTGCTGTGAAATAACTAACCCATGACAATTCTATTAGGTCGTCTTGATAGTATCTTTATAATGACTAAGACTCTCTAAACATAGAGGACAAAATGACATTATCGCCTTTCATAACATCTCATGCCCTGTCCCTCCCAGTCGTGAACTCTTTATTGGTTTTCTTACTTAGGAGGGCCTCATAAGCAAGTCACCTTCAGTCCTTATTTATCATACCTATATTCCGTCTACAGGTGATGAAAAAAATGAAATCCTGGTCTCAGGGAAAGAAAGCCTTCTGCTGAGTTTGTCCAGACAGCATTGCTCCATTTTAGTGAAAAAATGGGCTTCGGGTCATTGATCTCGAGTGGGTCTTGACCACATTCTAGATTAAGAATTAGCAAAACAATAAGAACACTTTGTGGAATCATCAGATATTTTTCCAAAACCCAAGTATTTTATCAAAAGCTCTTATGTTTTTAAATTTTCTCCCTTTTTTTCCTAAGGAAAGGTGCAGGCAAGAATGAAGGTAAGTAGAGGTAGGAAGAGAGAGGAAGAAGCATCGATTTATTTTATTTAGTTGTTCACCTTGGTTGTTCTCCCCAAACCTCTGTCCCTGGGTCCTGAACCCCGGACCCTGGACGTACATGGACTGCGCCCAGGGTGTATTAGACCAGTAGGTTACCAGGGCGCACCAGCTTTGTCCTTTTTAAAACAGGTTGCATAATGACATTTTGGGAAGAAGCTATTAATTTTCTTCTAAATAAGCCACTAATGGACACAACTTAACTACCCTTCACAGGGTGGTAATTTAACAAAATCACAAGCAGTGAAATTGTAAACAAGTAAGACAGATGACTCTACAATTCATTGTTACTGATATAATATATCCTGAGTTTGGACTTTGTTTTTTCTTCTTGAATTTAGTTTATCTTGAAGACATGGCTAAATTTAAAGGAAGGTTTTAGATTATGGCTAGACTGCATTTTGGTTGTCCTTGATGGGCAAGGGCAAGCGAGGAGGCATGATTGTACCAGATGAATGCTTAGCTGTACTGGAACCTTGGTATTACATGATTATAGGATAGAATCTTGAAGTCCAGAGGACTTGAAGTCTGCTTGCTATAATAATCCAATCTCAGGTAATTTAAAATTGATCTTACGTGTTTTCTTTTCATTCTGCATGTGTTTAAGAAAAGAAATTTTCCTCCTGAGAAATGAAGGTTTCAGTTTTTGAACATCTGCTTAAATCTTTTTTTAAGGATAGAAAAACATGTCTGAAAAAACAGTAACTGCCTCAAAGAATGGCAGCATCTGGAATGTCCTATGTATGATGAGGATGCTCTGTAATGGTGTTATTGGTGGCATCGCTTTCACTGCCACTCAACACACTGAACATTTGAAATTGGCTTGTGCAGACGAGGATCTGAATTTTAATTTGTATGTAATTTAATTAATTTAAATTAAAATTTACAATCTATTGGACAGCATGGTTCCAAGACAAACTGAATACTAAGTCAATGCTAAATACTCTGTACTGGACATTCAATTCAATACCAAATCACATAGAAGGATTGAAAAATGCAAACATTTCTGTCTTGCCTAATCAAGTGAGCATGGTTCTTTACCTACATTTTGTCTCTGATCTTGATATGCCCTGATACATGTACATACACACATGCATCTCTTTCTCTGTCTCATCTGTTATCTGTTGATCTAGACTGATCTCTCAATCTACCGTCAATCAAATGTTTTCAGCAGCACATATTGTGTGTAGAGGAAGGAAATGTATGAAGCAATACAGGACGGACTGTGAGGAATTTCAAATTATCATGTCTTCTTCTAAAAGGGGGAATAGAAAAAAACAGACCTAGAGAAATACAATCAACCCACTCACTTAGTGTTTGACACCTCATCAGGGCATACTGGGTTCAACAGTGACTGGATATTCCTTTGGAAGCTTGAAATCATAGATTCCCTGAAAGTGATTGTGTTTCCTCCAATTCAAGATTTCAAAGCAATAATTTCTAAGTTCTCGATCTTTGTTAGCACTTTCTGTGATGTAATAAATAGACACAGGTAGGAAGTGTCACCTGTAGCTCCGACAGCTAAGGTGCAGGCTCTGAAAGTCACAGACCTGGTCACCAGGCACACCTTGCTCTTAATCTTTATAGGAATTTCATCAGAGTAATCTCTGGAGCTAGAAGCCTAAATATAGCCATAAAGGTGAGGAAGAGTAAAGACTTCAGGCTGTGGTTGGGCATTTTGATAAGAGCCTTTCAGGAAGAGACACCAGGTTGAATAACATGCAGACTAAAAGCATTTCTGATTAATGGGATAGATCGTCTTTATTGCCTGAAGAAAATACTCTTCGGAGAAGATTTTTCAGAAGAAAGTTGATGTTTTGATCTTTTATTTTATGACTAAATTTTTAATCAGATTGAATGAACCAGCAGTCTTACTCTTAGTTCCATGATCTACATGCTTATTGAACTCTGCACTTTTTTGAAATTTCTGAACATATTGAACTCTGAAATTTTCTTTACATTGGAAGTTTTATATTACATTTTATCAGGGCAATGCATGCACATGCTTAAAGCATCCCTGTCAGGCTCAGGCATGGACTGGGCATCACCTGGAGGAAGTGTGAATTTGGGGGTGAATTGCAGAGTGCAGGATCTGTGCTATCAGGCTAATGGTTCTTTCCATGACAGAAATACTGCTCTTTGTTTGCCAGGCCATGAGGACGAGTCTTCTTGAAACGAGGTCTCATTCTAATGTCTCAGACATGGGAAGGTCAATGTTGTGGAAATATTAAGAACTTACTATAGTCATTACTTGGTTGGCTGTACAGAGAAGACTCGTTATTATCAAGGTCATGCTCAGTCCACTTGATCATCACAGTGGGTTAGTTGATGAGTCTAGTGATCAGGCACAGCCAAAGGAGGAGAAGGATGTCACGTTCACAGAGCAGTTTCTCCTAGTAAGCAATGGGCTCAGAGAAGAGTGTTATAATCATCTTCCTTAAAGGTTCTCAAAGATGTCTCAAACTCTTTTATATAAGGGTTCCCTGTTGGTAAATGACTCAGCTTTAAAAACTAGAAAGAATGACAATGACTACAACAGTATTCAAATGTCTGGAATGTTCTCTTTCCCTGGATGCTATCTTCTGAAGATCTCTATCCTTTGGCTCCTGCCTGGGCTGGAGATAAGAAGGGAAGAGCAGACATGGCTGTTCCATGTCAAGATGTCAGCATTCAACACATTTTTGTGTTCTCTTCTTATTGCTGCCCTCCATCATTCTTCCTCCTTTGAGATTAGAGTCCTAAGGTCTGCTCTTTCTTTCCTACAGCCTTCTTTGTATGCATCCTTGATTTCCTAATCAGTTGACATTTCTCATTCCATCTGTCATTCAGGGTAAGTTTTCAAAGCAACTTTCCGTTTCATTGAAGCTGCCTCTAAGCACTCATTTTTTTGTCGTCTTGTTTGTTCTATAAAATTGCCCATTTTTACCAGCTCATCAAACACAATGAGAAAATCAAGAGGCAAGTCTTTTATTCTTAGTGAATGATGAAACAAAGACTGATGCAGTCCTTGTTCTTAATGAACCGGAGACGAGCAGCTACCACTCCAGCAATTTTGTCTTCATTGATTGAGCTCCATACTTGCTTTTCTGTTCAATTTTTCACTTGACCTTCTATCCACTAAAACACTCACTGATCTATTTTCCCTCGCTAGCTATTTTTCATCAAGTATGCTGCAAATCGACAGCTTTCCATGGAGGACCACTATTAAAATGACTGAATATTGAACATTTATTGTTTCATCCAGCTGTGAAGAAATTCAGTTTCTCAATCAGTTTTTCACCATGTCTTCTGAACATATTAAATTATACTGCTTGAAGATTCATTTTGATAAAGATATATTTTGCATTTGTTCTCTTTATTTTACCTAAAACATATCTGAAAATATCTACATCAAAAGACTTTATAAAGTCTCCCCTCTCCCCTGAATTTTATGTATGTATGTATGTATGTATGTATGTGTGTATTTATTGACTTTATTAAAGGAAAGGTTCAGGCAGGAATGAAGGTAAGCAGGCAGATGGGCAAGAAGAGAGAGGCAAAAGAAGCATTTTTTTTTTTTTTTCAGTTTTTTCATCTGATTGTTCCCCCGGGTCCCAGGTCTTGAACTTGGGTCCTTGGGATGTATGTGGACTGCATTCTGGGCTGGAGGCAGCAGACCTAACTTACTCCATCAGAGCATGCTACCCTTTTAATGTTTTCAAAGAGGAAGGAAGACAAGAATGAAAGCAGGCAGCAGGTAGGAAGGAAGAGAGAGGAGAAAGAAGCATTTTATTTACTTAGCCCTTCATTTTAGTCATTCCCCTGGCACTGGGCCATGAACCTGGGTCCTGGGGCTGTGTGTGGACTGCTCTCCAGACATGGTCTTAACCCTGAGCCCCTGGGGCATAGCAGTTTCACCTTCTAATGCATTTCTGAGACTGAGTTAGAGTCAGTGAGATGCAGTCTTATTTTAGATTGTGCTTTGTGTTTGTGATTGCACTCTGAGCTTTTAGGATTGATTTAAATATTGCTGCAGAAGTGATCTTTCATGTATTTATTACTTACAACTCCTATACGAGACTTTAAAATTCATTTGTCATTTGACTTTTGAAAGACAACTTCATGGCTTCCAGTCTGTGGCAGTTATATAGAAATCTACTTTAGATATTTGTACGCAGGCTTTTTTGTTTTTGTTTTTTTAAAGGAAAGGTGCAGGTAAGAAGGAAGGTGAGCAGAGGCAGGAAGAGAGAGGTGGAAGAAGAACTTTATTTATTCTATTTTAGTTCAACTTGGTTGTTCTCTCCAGTCTTGGGATGTGAACCCGGGTCCTTGGGATGGATGTGGATTGTGCGGGTGTGCTTGTTTGCAGGTTTTTGCGTGGACATGTTTTCAACTCATTTGGGTAAATACCAAGGAGAGTGATTGCTGCGTTGTGCTGTGAACCTACATTTAGTTTTGTAAGATGCTGGCAAAATTGTACCTGGTGGTATAATTTTGTGTTCCCACCAGAGTGAGTAAGGGCTCCTATGTCTCCACAGCATTCTTCAGAGAGAAGGAAAATGATACAGGTCCCAAACATGGACATAAAGAAAGTACAAGTGTTAGAAAAGGAATCAGAGAAGGCAAAAGATACAATCTTTTATTTTCCTTATTCTAATATCTACTAGGTAACTATCCAAACTAAAAATGGCCATAATGCATTGGTTGATTTTTATCTTTATCTTGTGAATCATGGAAATGAATGACAGCAATATTACAGAGAATGCGAAGGAGAAATTGAGAAGAGTCTGCTGGAAAGTTACCCGCAGTCCCTGTGAATTATTTGGTTTTATGAAAGTGGACTCAGATTAGTCGTGCATGCTCATTACAAGCCGTAAGGAAACCACTACATTTTTCCACTTAGAAATTAATAAAGTATTATTGATGGACATTATATTTTAATCTTATATAGGTTTAAGATATGTATTATCTTAAATTAATAGTTGTATATAATATAGTAAATTAACCACCAAAAATCCAATTAGACATTTTTCTAAATTTACAATTTTCACTACACTTTTTTAAAAGAAGCATATTGATATACTAAGAGAAAAAAATGGAAGCTGTGTCTCTCTTACCCCCAAATCCTTAGCATGTTATCAACTTATTTGACTATTAATAGAATAGAAATCAGTGTCTAGTTGGTCTTATTTAAAAGAAATATTCTTTGATTATGAGGTGGCCACTTAAAATTTTATATATATATGTTTATATGCACACATACATATGTGTGCATATATACATATATGTGTATATATAATGATATCAGATCCTCAGAGAAGGCAACCCACCTCTTCACCCCTCATGGCTAGTTATGGCTGGGCTAGGACACCAGTCCAGATGGATCTTAGGTTAACCTGTAATATTTTCACTTCTGTACTAATTTTCAGTTCTTTCTGATGCTCTCTATTTACTGAAGATGTAATCTATTTCAACACACACATTTTTGATTGCGATAAGACTGGAGGTACAGGATGCAGGATAGACAGCATGTAAGAAGCAACAAGTAGGGCAGAAGATGTCAGAAGAGGTAGACAATGCTGGGGGTCAAACATTTTTGACATTTCTCATTAGAGTAAGAGGTAAGTGCTTGGATCCAGAAAGGACAGATATGGATACGAGGATCTTAAAGAGTTTGCCATGGACAGATTATGGATGCCACATACAGAGAAGAGGAAAGCAGCAGAGTTATGCAGTGGATAGTGAGGACAAAACCTGGGAAACTGAGCAGAGAGGAGCTGTTAATTATGGCCAGCAGGTTTGGATGACAATGAAAAAAGCAGGACAAAGAATCACATTAAGAATGAGAATTAGGGCACACCCTGGTGGTGTAGGAGTTAGGTCTCCATCTCTGGCTGAGTGCAGTCCATATGCACCCCGAAGACCTAGGTTTGTGTACTGGGGTCCGGGGAACAACCAAGATGCATAACTAAAACAAAATATGAATGAAATGTTTGTCTCTCTCTTTCTGCCCGCCTGTTTATCTTCATTTCTACCTGCACCTTTCCTCAAAAAAAAAAAAGAAAAAAAAAGTCTAAGAACTGGGAAAGTAGGAATTGAAGGAGATTGGAAAACTGATTGAGCCAAAACCAATTTCTCTTGGGTTTGGCGTTCTATAGTTTTATCAAGCGCCGGCTTCTGTTAATCAACATTCCCCCACCGCCCCCACCGTGAATTTATGGTGGAAAGCAGTGAAAGGAAGAAGATACTCATATACAAAACTCTTCTCTTTGAGAAGTCTAAGAATTTGATATTTATTTGTATGACTACTGGTAGAAAATCTATCTGCTTATTATGTGATTACTTCACTGCTCAATACAAAAAGAATAATTGAATGAGACATGTCACTCGGCCACTCATGAAAAATTGCAGCAATTATTTTTCCACTGGTACTTGATCTCAAAGGGGAAAAAACATAAAACCTACAGGCAGAAAAAGTTGAAGAACAAAATTTGGATTGATAGCTATTCAATATTATAGAGCTTGGAAGAAAGAAGTCAGGAGAAACTGGTATTTTTGTTTGACAACCTGGAGCTCAACCTTGAACCCAAGAGAAAAAGATCTGTAAAAGTTCTTTTAACTTTATTTGCCTTGCTGTGAATAGAAGTTTGCCTTGAAATGTCAGTCCGTAATCATTGTTAATGCTACAATGGTTGAAATTGATATGGTGGGAGATTTATAAGAAGAAGAAAGTGATAACCACAGACTCAATACATTTACTCTATTGGCTGTCTTAGAAAGGCTTTACATTCTATAAAAATAATGATAACATCAACCAACTGGATCTGATGGATCTACTTTTTTAAAAAAATTACATGCCACTAAAAATAATAAACTGATTGATCATGTATTTATTTTGGCACAAAGGATGTCATTGTCTCCTACACAGGGAAGTTGCACAACCATATTTGGAGGAAGATATATTTTTTACTTCCCCCAAATGTATTCTGGAGAAGATGTCTGAAATGACTCCTGAGAGGCAAGTAATAATTGCTTCACTTGTTCTTTCAAAAACACTGCAGATAATGAAAAGCCCTCTGATGAAAATAATACAGTTCAACCAGATTGTGCCCAAGCAGAGAGATATTTCTTTTTTTTTATATTGTTCAGACATTTTTTTTAGTGTTTTATTGTGCGAGCTTTATTTTACAAATCAAAATAAACTCATATGTGTAGTTTCCCCATATGTGCAGCTTCCCTATTCCTCAGATATATATCAATATACCCTGCCTTCCACCACATCACCAAGTGTTCTTCACCACTGTCCAGTGAGCTCCGCTACACCTGCCTGTCGGGCTCGACTCCTGCAATCAGGGCTGGAGGAAGGGACTACAAAGGATTGAGAAAAAGAAGGAAAGAACCAAACAGACCAAAATAGAACAAAGTGACATCAGGGAGTAAAACTATCGGGGAACTCTCGCCCCAAATAGCTACCACGAGTCACTGACTCCTCACGTATTTAATGTCTTTACACGAGGCAGTCATTTACAGAAAAAATGCAAGAAGTAAATCAGCCATTCTAACAATGTTTACAGAGTGATTTTATGTTTAAAAGGTTTAAGATAACTATCCAGCTTCTAGGCTTCTTCCTGAGCCTCAGCAAAAACCTCCTCACCAAGGTTTTCCAGTTGCCTGGGTAATTGTTTTACTCTGCTTTGGCTTCACATATCTAAACTAAGCTTCCTCTTTATTGATCCCAGCACCTGCCCCCATCCCATTCCCTTTTGGTCACCTTAGTTCTATTGCAACTGTCAAAGGGTTGGCTATGTTTCCCCTATTCCTTTGTTGTGTCTATTCACATTCTACCTATGAGTGAGGTCATCTGGTCTCTATCTACATTTGACTTATTTCACTTAGCATCATCCCCTCTAGTTAAACCATGTTGATTCAAATGACAGGGTTTCATCTCTTCTAAGGGCTGTGTAGTGTTCCATTGTATAGATGGACCACATCTTCTTTATCCATTCACCTGACACTGGGCACTTAGGTAGTTTTCCAGTTCTTAGCTATTGTGACTAGGACTGCAAAAAAACATGAGGGTACACATGTCTCTGTGAATCATGTTTTTGCATCTTTTGGGTAAATACCTAAGAGTGGGATGGCAGGATCATGTGGGATTTCCATCTTCAAATTTTTGAGGACATTCCATACTGTTTCCCAGAGTGGCTACACCAATCTGCACTCCCACCAACAGTGTGAAAGTGCTCCCTTTTCTCCACATCTTCACCAACATTTGTTGTTTCCAGACCTTGTTTTGTAAGAACATCTTTTCATGTTCCTGTTGGTCATCCATATGTCTTCTTTGCTAAAAATGTCTCTCCAATTCCTCTTCCCCGTTTTTTTATTGGATTGTTTTTCTGTTATTGAATTTGATGAGTTCTTTGTATGTTTTGGGTATTAAGTCCTTATTAGAAATATTGAATGTAAATATCTTCTACCAGTTAGTAGGTTGTCTTTTCCTTTTGGTGATGTTTTATTTCATTGTGAAGAAACTTTTTGATGTAGTCCCCATTGCTTATTTGTGTTTTTGTTCCCCTTGTTGCTGGAGTTGAGTCCCCAAAGACCTCTTTAAGACTGATGTCATCAAATGTCTTCCCTATTTTGTCATCCAGGAATTTTAAGGTTTCTGATCCTAATCCAATTTTCTAGTCAATTTTGAGTTAAGTTTTGTGAATGGCATTACAGAGTGATTTAGCTTTATTCTTTTGCATGTGTCTGCGCAGTTATCCCACCACCATTCATTGAAGAGACTTTCCTTTCTCCTTTGCTCTTTAGTCACATATTAACTGACTACATATGAGTGGGTCAGTTTCTGGTGATTCAATTCTATTCTACATATCTGTGTCTCTGTTTTTATTCTATTACCATAGTCTTTTGATCATTATTACTTTGCAGTATAACTAATGTCCAGGAGTGTATTCCATCTGAATTTGTTCTTTTTTCTCATAATTGCTTTGCCTATTCAGAGACTTTTGTTGTGCCATACAAATTTTAAGATTTTTTGTTCTATTTCCTTGGAATTTTATTAAATTTTACTTTTACTTCTATTTTAAATGGTGTGGTTTTCTTGATTTCATTTTCTTCTAGTATATTGTTTGTGTATCAAATGCCACAGGTTTGTGTATTGATTTTGTAGACTGCCACTTTACTGTATTTGTTGATCAGTTCTAGTAGTTTTTTTAACAATTTATATAGATCTGCAGAGAATGATAGTTTTACTTCATCATTTCCAATTTGGATTCCCTGTATTTCTCTCTTTTTTTTCCCTAAATGCTCTGGTTAAGACCTCCAGTACAAAGTTAAATAGCAGTGGCAAATAGACAGCCTTTCCTTTTCCTGACTTTAGAAGAAATTCTTTCAATTTTTTGTCTCTGATGATGATGTTGGCTGAGGGTTTGTCATATATGGTCTTTCTGTGTTGAGCTATGTACCCCCTGTCCCCATTTTATGAAGGGTTTTTATCATAAATGGGTGTTGGATCTTGTCAAAAGCTTCTCTGCAAATGTTAATATAATCATGTGGTTTTTCTCCTTGCTCTTGTTGATATGCTGTATTGCATTAACAGATTTCTGTATTTTGAACCATTCTTGCATCTCTGGGATAAGCCCCACTTGGTCATGATGGATGATTCCTTTAATGTGTTGTTGGATTTGGTTTGCTCTTATTTTGTTGATAATTTTCGCTTCTTTGTTCATTAGAGATATTGGTCTATAGTTTTCTTTCTTGGTTATATCTCCATCAACTTTTGGTATCAGTGTCTGTAGACTTTCTTTATTCCTCAGGTTAGGGAAATTCTTACCTTTATTTCTTCGAATACAGTCTGTGCCCCCTTGTCTCTCTTTTCCTTCTGGGCCCCCTATGATGTGAATGTTCCTGTTGATGTTATCCCATAGGTATCAAATACTGGCTTCATTTATTTTCATTTGTTTTCTCTTTGCTGGTTTTGAGTGCATCCCTCTACCCTATCTTCTAGATCACTGATTCCATTAGAGGCTTCACTCATCCTACTCTTGAATTCCTCTGTTGAATTCTTTAGTTGATCTATTGTGTTCTTATTTATTTGTCATCTTGACTTTTTTCTTGAGAGATGCTTCTTTGGATTAATGGTCTCTGGAAGAATTCTTTGATGATCTGTCATTTGAATGGGGCAGAAAGAGGAAGAACTGCAGAAGTCTCACAGGAGATGTCTGGGCAGAATACCAATAAGCAGAAGTACTTAACGTGTTCAAGGCATGTCATGGACCAACAAGAAGGCTATCGTAGGGAGCATAAGGTGGGTGGTTTTAGATTAGGATAGAAAGAGTTAATCCATGTGTGGTCTTATAGGCCATGGCAAAGACATTGGATTTCATTCTGGGCAAAAAAGCAACATTGATGAAGTTTGAAAAGAGAATATGACATTTTCTAAGTCACTGCTGTTATATAGGAATTTCTATGATGATGGAAATGCCCTAGATCCATTCTATCCAATATGGTAGCTTCATCAACTGCCGGTGGTCTCCCTTATGCTCTTCTCTTCAATTAGCTGTGCTTTGAGACAGCTGATGCTTTGCATCAACATTAAGAGGTGCGTGTGTCTGAAAAAGGTGGAGGATTTGGAAGTTGGTGCTGGGAAGAGCTTCCTCTAGAAAGTAGGCAATGGAAGTTTTCGAGCCTTTAAAAAAATGGCAGAACAAGAAAAGAAGCTCAGCTCAGCATTTCATGAGAGAAAAGCAGTTATAAGATGAAGAAATATCTCCTAATTTTATTCATCAGGTATACCTCAATAAAACTGAAAAAAGAAATGCAAACCCAAACTACAATAAGATACCATCTAGCACAACTAGGATGGATAAAATAAGAACAGATAATAGCAAGTGTTGGTGAGGATGTGGAGAACTGAGACCCGTAATATGGGAGTGGTAGAAATATAAAGTGGTGACTCCGCTCTGCTAAACGGTCTGGTACTTCCTCAAAAGTTTAAGCATACACTTATAAGCTGCTCAGCAATTCCACTCCTAGGTTTATGTCCAAAAATAAAATCATATGTATATACAAAAACCTGAATTTGGAGATTCACAGACACATTATTTAAAATAACCAAGAAACTGGAGCAACTCAAATGTCTATCAACTGATGCATGCAGAGATAAAATGTGGAATGTTGATGTAATGAAGTACCATTCTCAATAGAAAGGAACAAAGTTCTGATGTCTTCTAGCATGGATAACCTCAAAAACATTATGCTAAGTGAAAGAAGCCAGTCACAAAAGACCAAATCTTGCTTGATTCCATTTATGAGAAAGATCCAGAATTGACAAATCTATAAAGACTGAAAATAGGTTGGGGTTTGGGGTGGGGAATGGGAGTGACCACCAATGGGGATGGGATTTCTTTTTAGGATGATGAAAGTGTTCCCAAACTAGTTGGAGGGATGTTCATACATGCCTGTGAATATACTCAAGTCCATTTGAGTTGTGCATTTAAAATGCGTGATTAGATGATGTGTGAATCATGTTTTAATAAAACTGATTCAAAAAAAGTGTGATAAGGACCAGGGCTCCTTAGAGAGGAGAGACCTTTGCCGGATGACACATGGGTCTTATGCAAGACAGAGTAATGAAGGGTAAAAAACCACAACCTTAGGAAACACAACGAAGTGTTTCTGTGCCATTGGTTGGCATGGGGCCCTGGCACCACCCATAACTGAGTGAGCTGGGAGGCGACGACTTCTTCCATAAGTCTCCTGCTCCTGTAGCCCCTTAGATTCTCATATGATTCCAAACATGAATGAGAATGACTTTCTACTTGTTCAAGTAATTTGGGACTTGAAGTCAATTTTAATTTTTCTTTCACATAATTCAATAAAATGCATTCTTAACACCCAGTGACTGCCCATCCCATTTCTCACATTTGGGTCATAAAGGGGTGGGTGATGCTTGAGGAAAAGAGCAGCTCTAACCACCTCATTTTTGAACAAAGTTTCCATAGCTTTGACCTTTGCTGCTAGATGACACTTGTTTGTTTTATCTATGCATTTATTTACTGCTTTCTCTAATGCTTCCTTTCTATCAATTTCATGGCATTATGAAGTAGATCTTCATCAATGTAACATTTAACTGACCAGAGGGCAGAGACATGGCCTTAGGTCTGCATAAATACCATTGGGCTATGGCTTTGAAGAAGTACAATAGCTTCGCTTATAAGAATAATCTCTAAGGTCTCTAAAGAAGTGTCTCCTTTAGAAAAGCTAAGACATGCTAAAATATGAAAAATTGTCTTGGAGACTGTGTTGATAGGATGATTAACTGAGGAATGGAAATCAACTAATGTGAAACATTTGGGTAACAATTTTCATAGAGAAACTCAATCAGCTGGTGTAAAATAAGAAAATTGCTTTCTTTGGTAAGAGAAACCCTCCCCCCAAGTCCTTTGAAGATACTGTGATGAAATGCTGAGAAGGACTTATGGAGGGGAAAGCTGATTTTCCCTGAAGTGCACATTGTAAATTCAAAGCCAAAATTCTTTCAGCAAGATTAATAAGTGCTATTCATGGCATTCCCTGGGCAGATCAACAGTGTGAAGAGCACGTATATAAGGCTACAAAATCCTCTGTTGTCTTCAAATATATTTGCTCTCCAGCCAACCAAAGATGCTGCTCTTATCCTTTTTGGGTGGGGAGGAAGCAAATAGTGGAGAGCCAGGTTATAAAACACAAAATATTTCTAGGCGAACCTGGTGGTTAATTAAATGGTTGACTTGGAAGCAAAGGAGCTTTGCCTTAGATTATAGAGCTTTTCTGCCTTCTAACTTCTAACTTGTGGGAAGACCAAAAGGAGAACTTCCCCATAGGGTCTACGTTTGTAGGGTAAGTCAGGATGGTCCAGGTCAGATGAAGAGGTGAAAGATTAGAATCACGAGGGAAGAACATCCAAGTTTATGCTTCTTTTCCATTTGGATTAGTGATTAATAATTAAAATTTGGTTACCTCTTTTTTTTTTTTTTTTGATTGAAAATAGCAATGGGGATTCATTTCTAGTTCCAGCAATAATGCAGCTGGTCAGGGCACTAGGAGGAAGAAGACATGGATGTGGATAGTCGGCTTTTCAACTCCTGTGTCTGTAGGCAATTCTTTCCACTGCTCTGAGATTCAGTTTCTTTATCCATATAAGGACAGGGCTAAAAGATCCTAAGATGCCTTCAACCTCATGACTTTATGACTTATGAATCTTAGGTTTCAGAACTGGCTGACACACTGCTGATGTATCCGAGAAAAATAATATTATTGACTCTCAAATGGGAGACTAATATTTCCTGTGGGTGAAAAATTAATTTTTAGCTATCATTAATGTCAAACCAAAGAAAATATCCTGACTCCAAAAAGAAATTTAAAGAGTCTGTCCAAAGATAGATGGCTAGGAATTAGCAGTGTGTGAGTTCCCACAATTAACTAAAACTCCACATAGGAATCCTTCCTAATTTATAAAAAAATTCTGTGGTTCCTTTTCTTTTCCAAACTAAATATTCTCAAAAATGAAAATATGCTTAGGGAACATACTTAGCTAAGAGCTACTATATTGTATTTTCCTACTAATATTGTCTAACTCTTTAAAGGGTGAAACTAATATTACAGAGTGATAATAACACACGGCCACATGCTAATCCACCATTTGTCCTTTCTGTTTGATCCCCAAGAAGAAAATGAACCATCAGACAATTGGGAGGTTTATCTAAATGCAGGTGCTGTGAAATTTGGATGAAATAAATAGATTTTTCCTGAGGTTGTTTACATGACTAAAAATGACCACCTAATCATAGCTATTTGGATGATGATCAAACAAAGATGTGAAATGCAGCAGTGAATGTGTAAGGATTTATCCATGAGTGTGCTTTTGGATGCAAACATTAGCAGCAGCAGAAGCAGCAACAATAACAACAGAGAACTTCTGACTTAAACAATGAGACAGGCCCAGAGGGATGGCGGGATTTGTGGCTGGTGCAACCAGACATCTGTCTTTGCTTCCTGGTTTTCTTTTTTTCTCTGTTCTGGCCTTAGTTGGATGCTGGCTCAGACTCCACCTATCCTAAGTTCTATTCTGCCTCTTCTGGACAGATCACAGGGCCCAGTTCATGGTAAACACAGCATGGGTAATAAAAATCATGAAACATGCAGGCACATGTCAAGCTCTTGTTTTGTGTTCTAAGTGTTTTATATGTATGGACTCATTGACTCTGACCATAATCCTATCAGGCAATGTGACACTTTGAACATATGTCTTCAGATTCTTCTTTGAGATGCCTCCCTTCAAGAGGTGGGCTCCATTTCTCTCCTCGTGAATGTGAGTTGAACTTAATGAGTTGTTCTAATTAATAGAATAAAGCTAAAGTGACAATCGTGACTGTTGACTGGTCCATAAAAAGGCTATGACTTCTGGCTCCCTTGTCCCTGTCCTTCCTTTTCCATGAATTCTGGGACAAGATAGCTAGCTACCATGTCTTGGGGACACCAAGACAGCCCCATGGAGAGTCACACATGGTGAGGAACTGAAATTGGGGCCCACAGCCATGAGGCCAGCAACTGCGCATATGACCTCAGGTCCCCTGTCCACTTTTGAGATGATTGTTGCCTCTGTTGGCAGCTTAACTGCAACCTCATGCTGGACCCAGAGCCAGAGTCACCCGGACAATAATCAATTTGAAGACTCCTGATCCTTAGAAACTGTGAGAGATAATAAATATTTGCATTTTAAGCGGTTAAGTTTTGGCTGGTTTTTGACACAGCAATAGATAACAAACACAAGTGAGTACTATTATTTCCCTCAACTTTCCTAAAAGAGAATTAAAAGCAAAGAAAGATGAAGTACCTGTCATGTAACTAGGAAATTGAGGAGATAAGATGCAAACTCAAGTGATCTGACTTCTGAGTTCACATTTTCAGGTCCTGTTCTACATTGTTGGGGTATAATGCATCCCTGTGCCTGTGTAATGCCTGCTTTATTTGCAGTCTTCAATCTTTCATTTTAAGTTGCCCAAGATTTCAGACTGGTAGATATTTGCAGAAGGATTAGGATGAGTAATTCACAGAGAATGTTAAAGATTTCTTTAAAAATTATTTTATTTATAGTATAAAATCATGTTCAAGCATCTTTGAAACCATCTAGCATTTATGTCTTAGAGTCTTATATCTCAGAATATCAATGTGAGAAGCATCTCATAGCTTTTGGAAAGGGGTAGACAATTTGAAGAGAGAGATATGAATTCAATCTATGTAAATACAGGTCTACTCATTGAAGTTATAGCCATGATGTTTTCTAAATTCTGGTAAGCACAATTCTAGCTATACTGAGTGTTGGGTAATTTCTTTAGACATTGCGATGAGACGTGATGAGTTTAATTATGTTCTGAACTCATGTGGCCATTGATGTGAAAGTTAAGAAAGCCTAAATTTTAATTCCTCCATCATTACTGAGGTGTTCTGGCAAAGTTCCCACATTATAGTTTTCTTCTTCATTTGTAAATATCCCAGTGTCCTACCCCTCAGGTAGAGAAAGAAAGAAACTTGGAGTCTGGTTTCTCCTCAGTCTTTCAGTTCTTACTTCTCAGTTCTCAATTGGGTAAGGGCCACAGACACTGACATTAAGGTCCTGGAGCAACCAGTGACCATTCCTGCTTTACAAGGAGATTGGCCTCAAGTTTCTGAAGAATCAGAATCTTCAGAAAATGGAGGTTGCCTGTCTGAAGTTACCCAAAGAAAAAATGAAAGTACCTTACAATTTTCTATCTATTGCATTTAGAATTTGCTTCCAAGTATTACTTGTGGGTGAGATAACTCTTCACTCTTCCTTTGGAGGTGAGCTATACAACATTTATTTTGTGTTCCTTGTCCCATGATTATTTGGGTCACCTTTATCTACCTAATAGAGTGGAAAGGCTTAGAGGAAGAAAAATGAGACAGTGCCTTTCTTAGAGCATAGCTCAAGATATACTAGTGCTGGCGCTAAGTAAAAGTGATAGGTTGCATGGATATATGGATAGATGGGTAGAAGGATGGATGGGTGGGCAGAAGGATGGGTGGGTGGGAGGGTGGATGAATGAAAAATGGATGGGTGGGTAGGATGGAAGTATAGAACACAATGAATTTTCTTATTAAACTTGCCTTGTTATAGGTACAGTGAAATATAAAAACAAATTTTTTTGTATTTTGAATTTATAAATCAGCTAAATTCATTTTCCCACACCTGGGACCAGGGTCTATGGCTTTCATAGGCTGCACCTTAGCCACCTGAACCACAGGGTGGGGCCTGGGTACAGTAGGTATTGTATTTAAAATTAAATTGACTTAAAAATATAGTTCAGTTTGAAACATTTATTTTATAATCAGCTTTTCAGTAATTAGCCTACTGATGTTATAGAGTAAACAACATATTGGTTTACTCAAAAGTAATATCACACTTAAAGCAGAGAGTGATTTATAGTTTGGTAGGTGTCCTATTTGAGCAAATACTGTTTTTTAATTGTATATTATCATACACATGAATTAGATTTTCTTAGATGGAAATGGGAAATTAATTGATGATTGATTTATATTATGCCTTTTCAGAAAAGAAGTACAAGTTTTTACTGCTAAATCATAATGCAAAATATAATTAGACATAGCTTTTATCCATGAGGTACTTTTTTGACATTTATAATGTTGTTCTTCCATGCTTTAGACCAAGATATAATGCATCAGATTAGAGGTACACAAGCGAATAGCTTCAGAGTAAGGACAAACAATAAAGGAGTGCTTTCTATGACCAAAGAAATAAAGTGACCTTGAGGTGGGATGATGAACATTGATGCCTAGTGGTCACACAGAACAGAGAGACTTTGGATCATCCTCCTAGGTGTTGTCAGCAAAAGGAGCATCATGACTATGAGACTCAGATTTTGATAGTATTATTTGCAAGCAGCACCACATTATAAAATTATCTTTATCATTAAGATTAAATTGGAAAAAAACAACTCTACACTGAATACCTAGGTTACTGTGTGGCATGATACCCAACAGAACAGCAACAGCACACTGAGCGCTAATCTTCCTGACTTCTTTTGTAGCAACTCTTCATCCTCCAGTCAAGGGAAGCTCACTTTTATCTGTGTGGAGTAAGCCAATCTGGATAATCTCACCTTTTTACGGTCAACTGACATGCATTTTAATTACATCTGTGAATTTCTTTTGCCTAGTAGCATAACATAATTTTGGTGCAAACTCATAGGGTGATGGTCATGTGACTCCCAATTCTGCCCACCTTGGCCAGGATGCTAGAAAATAGCAGATTAAAATGCTCATTGAGATCTAATTAACTTCAAATTCTACATTCATTATGCCACAGCTACTCTATTCAAACATCAAAATAAGAAAAACATAAGAAAATGGTTTGGTAAACCCAACAGACTAAATAATCCTGAGATTATGAAGCTACTATGTTCCCTTCCTGAAATAAATGACTTGAAAATTAATCCAGAATAAAACAATTTAATACATCAAAATATTAAATTCAAGGGGTAACTGTTTTTATAATATTGGACAAATTGTTGAAAATTTCTGTACTTAGAATGCTCATTTGAAATATGGAAATGATAATGGAATTCATTTCATAGGGTTGTTATGTTGGTTAAATCTAGTAAAGCATGTGATTCAATTACTAATGCATATTCAATGTTCAATCAATAGTAGTTATTAGATATGTACAGCAAGGCCCTTTACTGTAGCTAACATTTACTTTTTCTAACTGATTTTTAAATTATTTGTCTTCCTTTCTTGACTCTAAGGTCTGGGATCATGTCTTTTTTCATCATAGTATTTCTAGCGTCTGATACTGAGTTTGGCATGTTTGAGGGTAAATATTTGCCATAGACATGAATGAATGATTTTGGATGAAATCTCTCAATTATTTTTAACATAGTATGGGTCAAATAAAATGCATATGAGGACTGCAATTATATCTGGACATTCACTTTGTGATTACTGCCAAATTATGGTCATGATTATTTAGCACGGGAGTTTTTCAGACATGTGATATCAATCTTCTACTACAGAGCTCTAGAAGACTCAAACATCCATAGTATTCTAATTTAGAACAAGATAGATGCTGGTGAAATGGTGACATTCCATAGTTCAGATGTTTTCAAGCATTCTGTCTCAACCTGAAAGAATGACCAAGTTGTTTTATTCCATATCCTTTTGAATTAAAAACAATTGTCCTTGTTTTTTAAAAAAATGGCAGTGTGTCTTGATGGTGCTCTGGTTGTGGCTTGTAGCACTTTGCTTTTTCTTAGGGAAGTGATTCATCTGTTATTTCTGCACAGAAGTTTTGTGTAGGGAGCCACCTCAAATTATTCCTTGGTGTTCTTACTCTGGATTCCCCAATCATCCTTGAAATATAATCTTTCCACTCAGTATTTAACTTCATGGCTTTTTGGTATTTGGATACCATTTGAAAAGAAAAAAAAAATGTCGTAACTATAGCCAATGTAGCATTAAAAGATTTCTTGGAATAAAAATTTATGTAGAAATGTGGAGACACATTTCTCAAAGCATCGTTAGGACCAGGGTCAGAAATCCACTATGGAAAAAAGTTAGTAACTGAAAGTTACATAATTAAATACTGCAGTCTCAACTCTAAAGTATACCTGATATGATTATGCATACAATGATTTCAAAGTCCAGTGACTATCTAGACAGACTGGTAGGATATCTTGATCTGGAATTTAATTAAATAAAAAGTAGAAATCTCTAAAAGAGGAAAAACACTGGATGGCTTAGTGTCTTGCTTTGTAAGATGTGGTTTGGAGAAAAACAGACTTATGAAGAGGGAAAGAGAGAAAGTCAGTTTTGTTAGTGAGGTATTGGGTAAAAAAAAAAAAAAGGGAGAAAGGACATGACTAAAAGCTATTGTTTTTTGTGAAATCACTTCTGGAAATTATTCTGTAATTACAGCTGGGAACTGGGTCCATATTGGATATTTTGTTTGGTAGTAAATAGTATTGATGTTTCTATAAGTGACTTTTCCCTCTCATTCATTTTTCTGATGATTTTGTGTTGTCCTCTTACTGAAGACCTCGCAAGAAGGAGACCTTTGCAGTTATGCTCTATCATTCAAGCATCATGGTCTTGAAGTTTGAGATTGAACATGCGACTTCTAGTCTTCTCAAATCTCACTGTCTTGTTTTATCATCTTGGGAATTGGTTTCAACATCCACCCAGAGCTGTCAATAAAACCAGAGCAGTCTTTATGTATCCTTTTTTTCAAGCTCCACAATGAAACCATCCGTGAATACTAGTGATTCTGCATCTACTAGTGTACCTTGAATTTTTTCCAGTTTCTCCATCTCTCCATTGTCTGCATCATCTCTTCAATAGTCCCCTTAGCAGCTTCTCTGCCTTCTGTCTTGTTACCCTGCTTCCCATCCATTCTCTAATCACTAGCTACAGAATATGTTAAAAGTATCAGTTGAATGTTCCCATACTCCTGCATACTTGGATGACTTGTTAAGGCATTTGGGTGCAATCCAAATAGAAGTGACTTGTGTGACGTGGTCCTCTGCTGCCTCATCTCATATCCCTCTTCCTTACTCCTTATTAGGTTCTTCAAGTGCACAAGACTTTTCTCACTAAAGGGCCTTGGCAATCACATCCTCTGTCTGGACCACTCCCATCTACTCTTTACATTCTCAACTTAAATATTAGGAAGATCTCTCATGATAACCCCATCTAAAGTAGATTCTTCCAGATTACTTCAATATCCTATTTCCTTAAAAGTGTGTATGCTTATATCTAATATTTATTGTCTTAGCTCTTTTTCATTTTAGAAAAGGTGCAGGCAGGAATGAAGACAAGCAGCAAGCAGGCAGAAGAGAGAGGAAGAATAAATAATTTTTTATATATTTTATTTAATTGTTCAAGTTGGTTGTTCCTTCTGGCCCTGGGGACATGAACCTGGGTTCTTGGAATGTGTGTGGACTGTGCTTGGCCAGAGGTGGCAGGCATAACTGCTACTCTACCATAGGGCACATATTGTCTAGATCTTTATAGTATCATGTAAGCACCTCAAAGACAAAGCTCACGTCTATTTTGTATTCACCCTTGTGTCCTTGGTGCTTATCATCATGCCTGGCACATATGAGACACTCAATTCTGTTGACTAAATGAACAAATACTAAAAAACACAAGAAAATCTCAAGAGAACTAGAGTGACTTAGTGACTTAAAAATTGTCAGAAGTATAATGGGGGCGTTGTGAGATTTGATTCTCTTCCACAGTTAAGACAGAGTGGAAAACTAGACACAGAAGACCTCGTTTGAAGAAAATTTCCTCAGCATTACCAGGGAGACCTGGTACCCCCCAATATTTGCTGCCAAACCTCTTGGACTGGATGCCAGACTTTCATTGTCCCAGGTTCTCACCTTCCCCTCACTCTGGAATCCCACTCCTGATTCTCGAGCAGCCCTGCCTTCTCCCTCTTCTCCACCTGTAACATCAACCAATTGGAGTACCCTCCCCATACCGGGTGGCCCATTCCAGCAACTTGAAACCTCAGTCTCCTCTCTCATCACCCAGTGAATTAGGAAGACCAAGGGGCTGGTGATGGGGAAGATCATTCTCAGTTCCCAGTCTTACCATTGTGCTCCTAGCACCCCCGGAGATTCTGAAGTTATTCATCTCAGGTGTGGCTAGAGCATTGGGACTTTTAAAAGCTTTGTGTAGTTCTTCAACTATCCAGCTCTTGACCCCAAATCCACCTTATCTAAAATGTATGCTTCAGATAAATTGAGACATTTAAAGCATAAGATTGACTGAATCATGGGGATAGAGAATGACTAGAAACCAAGACCTAATACATGCATTTTAGATCATGGATTTTAAAAAAAGGTAAGGTCACAGAAGTATGAATGCCAAATGATTTTCATGTTCCTTTTATCATAGTTATGGATTGTTATGGTTATGGGAGGGAATGGAATTAGAAGCAAGCAAGAAAAATGCTGTTATCCTGGGATGGTGATTAATCTCATCTATAGAATTTTTGTGACTCTTTCCCATTACCTGGGCATAGGGGAATCCCAGACTCTTCCAAGGTGTCTCAGACATGGGGAAGCCAATAAGTCTCTTAAGATGTGGTAGGTCAAGTTTGTTCCTGTTGTCTTTCTCTGTTAGATGTCTCCCTCCATCCTCCCAATAAAGGACCATTGTGACTTCATGTAAAAAAAGGATATGGGCACTAAAGATATAGTTTAACCTAAAATTTGTGTTTTCAGACCCTCTTGAAATGTATTACTACTGTAAAATTATTTCAAGGTATTGGGACATGATATTTTATCCCCTTTTGGTGAGTTTTAGCTTTTCAATGGTCTAGCTATTGGGGAAGAAGGACTTGGATTATCTCACTAAAGCAAGACAGTTATTGTGTCAAGAAAAAAGTGAAGAGGAAGAGACAAACAATATAAATGTGTCGTGAATCTTTGGACTGGAATTATAAATCCATTTTATCCATAAAGACAAAAGAATGGGCAGTAATAGACATGGTGCTAATTAGCTTAGATGATAAGTAATGAGGGCAATGGACAATCCATGTGCAATTAGGAACCAAATAACAGTCACTGAGCAATATATTATCTATCATGGTGCATTGGTTGCAAAATCAGTGGGACCTGGACCCCTGAAGCTGCAGCTGCTCTGGAATTAAGACATTTGCGCACTGTGAGTAGGAGTGAAATGTACTTGAAAGAGGGAGTTTGACTGAGAGGTGGGTAGCTTTCTGTACTACATAGGTGACATGTCAGTGCTACAGACGTGAATACGTACATACTTAGTCTCCAAACATGTCTTTATCATCATATTTCTAGTTTTGTCTCTTGTTGTTGCCTTTACTTTCTAACCTAAACATTTTATATCCCTTGGAAGCAGTCAGAACCTTCGGTCTTCGTTAGAGTTCATGAATGGATGTGCCAAGTATCAAAGCAAGACATGATTTTACGATTTTGCATTAAACTTTGACAGTTGCCAGTCATGAGCACATTCAGCCTCTCTGTTTCTTTGACATTTGGAATAATGTAGGAATTTAATATGATTTCTATAGTGGCCACTTTGACTTTCTAGAACAGTAATTAGTGAAGAGGATGCGTTTCTGGTTGATGGCGGCTTCTCCCAAGTGCTGTCTCAAATGCCATGACTTCAGGGAGGATAAGATGAAAATGGCTGCAGCCTGTCAGAGCCACAAAGGAACCAGTTTATAAGTCTTGGTGCGATTCGCTAAGTCAGCAAATGTGAAACTTTGAGATGTGTTCAGAGGTGAGAAAGTCTCTCTGGTCACGCCCTCCCACAGCAAACTCTCATATGATTTTTTCTTCTAAAGTCCAACTGGCAAACATCGAAAAGAAGCCTGTCTTCTCATCAGTCATGAAACTCTGCAATTTCCTGTCCTGTCCAGATCAGAAATTCAAATGAAATGAGCTGAAATGTGCTTATCAAAGACTTATGATAATTTGACATGGATAAGAGTCTTAGGACAGAAATGTATGGGCTGGTGATATTTAAAAGTCAAAACTTAGAGATTAGGTTCTGAGCCATAAATATGCTATTATCTTGATGTCTGTTTCAAAATTTTATGTAGTTTTATTTAAAAAAGTGTATTCTAAGTTCCAGTGACCTGATAGATGATAAACTATGTTTGTGTGCTGTGATCTCTGTTTCTTTCTTCATACACAGAGATACATAAATATTTATAAACACACACGTATACTTGTGATATATGTCAGTGATATACTCATGATTTGTGTAAGTCTTGTGATATATTTCACACATAAAAGGTATAAATATAAAAGAATATATAAGATAATCCTTTTGTATTATATATAATATATAGCCTTTTATATCTATATCTCTCTCTTTATATACACACATATACATATACATTTCCTTCTAACATATAGTCTTATATTGTAGCTCTAGATCTCTTATACATGTTATTTTCTGAAGGGAGAAAACAGGCTCCGTGTGGCTGGAGTGTGGCAAATGTAGACACTTCTCTGGCTGTTCCCAGCGTCCGGGATTAAACTCTGCACAGCTCAGGAGAGCTGGAGGGGAGAGGTGGGGGCTCTTGAAAACCTCGTCTGCTCAGCAATCACATTGGACAGAAACATCGTTGATTGCAAAGGTAACCGAGAAAGCAAAAAACAAAACACAACCCCAAACCCAAAACACTGGACCGGGGTGGCTGCCCAATCAATTTGCTGACATTTCTCAGTAGTCTCCCGTCAAGCTGGGTGCTTGTTGGCTTCGAGGAATGTGTGGGTGGGCACCAGAGGCCAAAAAATGGCAACTTGGCTGTAGTTGCTCTGAGTCCTGAACAAATAGCTTAAAAGGATAACAAAACGACACCTTGGTATTTCTTTTTCTTTCCTCTATTTTTAAAAAACTGACTTATTGGAGAGGATGAAGTTTCCTGAGATTCGTGTTTTCTGCTAACTTGTAGCCACGATGCCTACCTTTGGTTTTCTCAGTTCTCAACCTGGTCACTGTAATCTGGCGATGTCCAGCTTCATAAGGGCCCCTTGGTGCTAGGTGACCACTCGTCCCCGCGTTGAGGGCCCAGGCACTCATCCTTCTCACCCATCAGGCCTGGGTTCTACCCTTGATCCTGCTTCTCAGCGCTTTCTATCTTCCTCTCTAGAATGGCCTTGTCCTTCAGCATTTAAACTTATTCTTTCCAAACCAAACTTCCACATCCCACTACCCAGTATACTGTCTTCACCTCCTGCACGGGAAAGCTTCTGGAAACTGTGTCTTCCTGCTTACCTGACATTTTTTTTTTTTTTTAAGGAAAGGTACACGCAGGAATGAAGGTGAGCAGGCAGGCAGGGAGAGAGAGGAGGAGGAAACATCTACTTAGTTTATTTAGTTGCTCATCTTGGTTGTTCCCCTAGCTTCAGGTCTCCAACTTGGGTCCCTGGGACATATCTGGGCTGTGGCCTTATCCACTAGACCACCAGGACACGTGACCCTACCTGACTTTTATTCCTACTCCATGGTCATTTAACCTCTGCCTCTCTACTCCAAGGAAACCACCCCCATTCTCCGGTGCTCAGCTCAAGTCTCCCTTTACGGACTTGTTTACAGATGTGGGCACTGGTCCCTATGTCCTGAGAGTGTCCCCTCAGGGACTTGGGCATGGCGCTCTTCTGCGCATCTCACTTTGGCCTCGCTTGTTTTCCCTCCTCACTGCAGGAAGCAACATACCAGTACATGTATCCTGTCAGCCATCTTCAAGTCTGTGGGTCGGTGGCTCTAAGCACATTGGCAGTGTTCTGTGAGCCTCACTCCACCGATCTCCAGAACTTTCCATCACCTCAGACAGTTCTGTTCTCATTAAACAATAACTGCCCACCCCCTCCTCCCCGCAGCTCCTGGTCACCAGCATTCTACGTTATGAAAATCGATGTATTTGCTCACTCTGGGTGTGCCGTGTGAGTGAAACCGTACAATCTTTTTCCTTTAGCGCCTAACTTATTTCACTGAGTAAAAGTCCTTGAGTTCATCCATGCTACGGAAGGCCTCAGAAATTTATTCCTTCTCAGTCTGAATTTTATGTCTACATCACATCATACTTATTATCCATTCATTTGTTGAGGGACATTAAAAACACACAATGCCCCACATACATGTGTGTCATCTTGCTCAGGACCATCTAACCTTTTATCTTTTATGTGGCGTTTCAGTTTTGTTTTTCATTTTAAATGTTGCACTAATTTTGCAAGCAGGACTGAAGCTGAGTAGGCAGGAAAGAAGGAAGTGAGCAGAGGAAGAATAATTTTGTTTCTTTTATTTAGTTGTTCATCTTGGTTGTTCCCGCACAGGAAGTGAACCTGGGTCCCTGGGATGACATATACAGATGTGTGTGCTAAATCACCAGGACACGCCTGACTCGGTTTTAGTCTGTGAGCACTGAAGCGAGCACCCTTGCTGTGTCTGAAGCCCCCTCTTCTCGCCGTCCCCCCTCAGTCCTCATCTCCCGGTGCCGGAAACGCCAACCTCCCACTTCCGGCGAACATGTGCTGGATCCGCCTCTGCAGGCACCACACTCTCTTAGTCTGGCTTGTCTATGTCTCTTTCTCCCCTTTCATCGAGAAACTTCACCTAGCTGGCAGCAAAGATGATTTCCAAGAAGGCTTTTCCAGGGAACTGACTGTGTCCTTCCAGGCTGGGTTGGACCCCCAGCCTCTGTTCCCACTTCTTATTCTGTCTGCCTACCACAGGGTTTGCCATGCATCAGAGTGGTCTACGGACCTGTCTGCCTTTTCCACCATGTGGTGACTATCATGGGACAGGGTAGTAGTGACCATTCTTGTATTCTCAGACAGCGTCAGATAGCTGGTGGATGTCAGTGATCACTATCTCAGTACATTCAGGCGGCTGTCACAAAGGCATTCTAGACTGGGGGCCTTCACAACGTTTATTTCTCAGGACACCAGAGACCTGGGTTCACTGCCTGGGGCTGGGGAGAGGAGGACAACTAAAATGAACAACTAAATAAATAAAACGCTTCTTCCTCTCTCTTTCTTCCTGTGGCCGCCTGCCTGCCTTCATTCTTGCCAGCTTCCTTCCTCTTTAAAAAACAGAAAATAATACCCAAACAAACAAGAATGATGAAGATGAGTCAGATTTAGTGAAATAACATATTTTGTTTTTGGGTGATGAGGATGAGGATGAGGATGATGATGATGGTGACAATGAGTCCTCATCATCATCGAATACTGTCAATGAGGTCAGGGCTTTGCAATGAATTATCTTACTTCATCCTTGACACTATGAACAGGTGCTGTTTCTGCCTGTATAAATGGAGGAAGCCACTGAAACTCTCAGTAGCATTAGGTCAGCAGACTTGTGGTCTGGGTTTGAGCTCCACTGCAGAGTCAAAGACTTAAACAGTAAGGTGACTGCATTTTTCATTTTCAGAAGGTTATTTTGGTGACTATGTCACTGTTAAGAGAATCATTATCCAGCCTATTAATTTATAACAGCATGCCCCCTCAAAATGGACTGGCAACTAAGGGAAATGCATAAAACTGGTTTCTAAAAATGACCAGCCAGTCAGTTTAAATGTTTGGAATATCAAATCAATGTTTACTTGAGACCAGAGTATTTAAGACAAGTATACTTTGCGGTATGCACCTATTATAAAGAGCTTGATAAAGTTATAATTTAAGAGACCAGAGAATAAAAGCTGTTCCCTGCACTTCTCTTCTGATGATTATAGAATCACGGCTCTGAACGACTGCTAACTTGGATTCATTTATACTCCACAACAGCTCAGGAAAAAATATTCTCTATGTTTCCATTTAAAAAATGTGATGGGCAACCCATGCAACCAGCAATTCTATATCTTATTTGTAAATGAACTAAAATATGGAGTAATTTAAAATAAATATCCCATTTTCATTATTTTGTTCTGTCATCAGTGTTATAAACAGACTTGGTTTATTTCAACATTTGGAGCTTCTGCTTGAAGGGCATATGTGAACAATTATATCATCCTAACATCTTGACACACATTTCTTTTTCACAAGAAAGTCATAATTTGCTGTTTTCCTTTTTTTCTCTACCTACTGCTGATGCGTTGATATTTATTTCCAAATAAGATGGCTAACATGTCAAGAGCTCTTCTCTTCCAGAAGGTCAAGAGATATGACATTGGATATTTTTGAGGATGTTTGAAATGGATATTTTTATATTTGGCATAACAGTTTTCTCAGATTTCATAGAAAGAAAACCATAAAACATTCCTGACATTTGGCAATTTAGTTAAATCTCCAGCAAAAAAGTCCAAGAGGCATCAGTGTGGTAGTTCTGGAAAGAGATGAAACAATTTATTACAGCTCAGTGTAGGTAATTAAAATCAGAAGGACAAGGGACAGTAGTAGTGGGATTTTTATAATATTAAAATACTCTCAGGGTGAAATATTCTCATGTAACCTATTATAAGAAAGTGTGCTGACAAGCATAGATAGAGCTGATAAGTAGAATTTAGGTACTCGTGTATTCAATCTCAAATTATAAGTGCACAGACATGAATGAATGGATCTTTGGGACAGGGGAGGGTAGTGCTGAATTGCAGACTCTATTACTTTGGTTCAAATCCTCATTTTGCCACTTTGCAACAATATCACCTTGAGCAAATGCTTAACTTCTTTGGGCTTTTTTTTTCTTCTGTGTATAAAATATGGAGATTCGTGGTACACACCTCAGAGCATCGCTATGTGGGTTAAATAATTTAATACATAAAGCATTTAGACAGTCTCTGGTACAGAGCAAACGTCTATGTGATGGCCTTTGATTGTTTTTCATTCTCGTTCTTCTAGAAGGAATAAAGTAAAGCTGAAGTTAATAATAGGGCTAATCTCTATTGATAAGATGAAAAACACTCCAGTATCGCAAAGATGAACTTTGAAAGGCATCCAATCCGACTGCTGATGGTAACTGAATGTATTATATACAGATGTGTATAAACTTCCTGTAATATATAGATGCTGGTTTACAATGACGCACACCTGGCAGCTATATGATGCTATGATGCAATGTCCCTTCAGTACAATTAATTAACAAATAAAAAATAAAAGGGTCCAACCCAGTGAATTAAGAAAATCTAACATGGAGAACTAGATTGACTCAGGAGCAGAACAGGGAACGTCAGCGTGTGTCTCCGCTTTAATTGGTTGCTAGTGACGCCTAGAAATGGTGACGTCAGAAGTTGCCAGGGCCACGGTCAATGGTGGGGAGGAGCAACTTGCGGGTGAGCCGCGTTGCCAAGTGTTCAGAAGCTGGCAGGCTACACTGGCGCAACATGTTCGCTTCCCCTGCCTAGTGTAAGTTCCTGTGCCCATACCTGCTGATTGAGATATGCTAAAGAGTTTGTAGGCATCTTTCTTTTGGCATGGGGAAAGGGTGTAGTGCCCTTGCGAATTTTATTACAGTAGAAGAGAAGTCATCTGTGATCAGAAAGGCCAGTGATCAAGCTTGGAGAAGGAACTGACCCAATGTCAAAGATAGGAATGTCAAGTCTTGGCCATTTCCAACAAATGGTCAAACCAAAGCTAACCAATGGCTCTACTGTGCTTACCTGTAGGAGTCACCAGAGCTGCATAACTGGAAGATTATGGAGGCCAATGGAGTTTATAACCTTAGATTTGAGAATAGTGGTGGATTGATGTGAAGGAGACAAAGTGAAGGAAAAGTGAGGGAGAAGAGACAAAGTTTAAGAAGGACCCATTAAATCCTTGCCCCTTGACACCAGGGCAGTTCTGGGCCAGATCAAATTAGAACTGGGTGTAGGCATGGTCCTCTAGTCCTGGAACACTTCACCCCTTTTTCTAGAAGTCTGCAGACATCAGAGACCTAGACTCTGCCCCTTCTCTCCCCCTCCTTTGAAAAAAGCACATAACCCAGTCCCCACATGGGGTCAGCCTGGAAAGGCATGTTGAGAAGGAGCTCCCTTCTTCCTCTTTGGCCAAAGAATGCATTTCTTTATCTGTTCCTTCCTGTGACCTTCGATCTTCATTAGCTGGTTGGGAAGAAGAACCTAGGCTATACTGGTTAACAAGTCACAACAGTAAGTCAGCAGGTGTTACTACTCTTGGGAAAAGCAGGGCGTCCCTTGGCCTGGATTTGGGTACCAGATGTTTGGAGCAATCAGGGAGGAGTGAGTGAGGAGGTGCTGGCAATGGAAGAACATTTATAAAAAGGAGGAATCCCAATAGGAAGGAGGGATAGGGCTTCTTGACTATATGTTCCATAGTTCAAATTAATATGTTTCTGAAGTAACTGAAGAAACCTACCAGTTCTCATCTTATGTAAGTCCTTAAACAGGTATGCACATGAGCATGGAGCAGGACCTGAAAGAGCTCAGTGGGCTGCACTGGATTCCAGGTTGATGACAGGGGCAGAGTTAACCAGGGAGGAAGGTTTGACCTGTACTGCAAGAAAGAACTCCCTCTCAGGTGCATACGATGATGACTGAGATGGGAGGAGAGGAGAAGAAACAGGTGGGCTTGGGATTTTTTTTAATTCAATAGATTTCAGAATGTCTTTTTGCATACTTTGACCAGAGTATTGTTCTTTTCCTTAAAGATAAGTTTTGATTAAAATATTAAACATGGGTTTGAAAATGGGAGAATAAGCTTTGATTTCTGTTTACCTGGATGTGGACAGAGCAGACTGGGACTTCTGACAGTAACTGCCAATCATAAGCAGAACTATTTTTCTTTCAGGCCTACCTACCATCCTCCTCAGAAATCTTCAGACTTCTTTGGGTTTCCCATGAAGGTTTTATTTTTTGTTTTTTAAACAATCACCTATTTTATTTAATTGTTCATCTTGTTTGTTCTCCCCAGCCCTAGGTTTTCAAATTGGATTCTTGGGATGGACGTGGACTGTGTCTGGTGACCTCATCTGTTTAACCACCAAATCTCCTATGAGATTTTACATATACAGGAAATTGTTTAACGAAACATTTCTCAGTTCCTCACAGAGGGACTCCAGGACTTATCCTGGAAGCAACAAAGAAAGAAGTTTCACATTTATTGAAAACGAGGGCAGAGATGAGAGCGGCTGGCATCTGTTAACATTGCCCTCTGAGGTCAGATATCTGAATAAATCCAAAGTGTGAGAAATGATCATTGACAATTATCTGGGTTCTTCAGACATATCAGGTCATGAAGACCAAAATAGATATAAAGAACTGTCAAGATATAATAAAGGCAGTGTGTGAACTTGAAGTGAATGTGCTAGTGAGCCAACATTAGGAGAGTCTAACAGTGGAAAACACTCCTTGAAGCCACCTCAAAGCCTGATGGAGCCCCTGAGGTTTTGGCCATTGAATGCTAATGTAGTTCTCGGTAACAGAACAGATAATGCCTGGGGGAGTAGACAGAGGTTTTAGCTAGGATAAGTGGCTCCCCCCCAGGGTCCGAGCAGGCACAGAACTGCTAACCCAATTAAAGGTGACTTTGCACCACCATTTTTAAACCTATGAAAGCACAATGAAGCATGAGGAAGCCTCCAACCTGGAATCTTCCCCAGTCACCCACTGACCGATCACCACACTTCCTCAACTGCTCTCCAATAACCGCCCCCACCCCGCCCCACCCAGTAGAGCACTAGGGAGGCAGTGCTTTATGGTGCTGTCTCCTCACTTGTCACAAGTAATAACCTTTTACTTGTTGAAGGGACTTTGGTTTGTGTCTTCTGGACTCTTCTGGACAACACTTACCGAGAGAATGGGTCTGTTGCCTTAGTAACAGATCCTGGGTCAGGAAAAAGAAAATGTATAAAAGCTATTTTAGGGGACAGTTGAAAATAACTGAAATATGAAGTCTATATTACATGATGTTATTGACTTGATATAAATTTTCTTAAGCATTGATATTGTGGTGTGTGAGGCCCTTCTTGGGACATAAATGCTATAGGATTTCAAGCTGAGTTCTTAGGATGACTACAGTTGGCTGTCAAATTGTGCAGAAGGAAAAACAGATTGAAATAAATGGGTAAAAAAAAGAGAAAAAAAACGTTGATGGTATATATAAGGGAAGGGAGGATGGTTGTTCAATGGTTTTATTATTCATTATTATCAATTCAACTTCTTCGAAGCTTTGAAAAATTTCTCATTAACATTTTGGCAAACGTTGTGGGGAACAGATCCCTAATACTGTGCCCCTTTTCTGGAATACCATGTGCAGAACTCATCTTACAGGTCAGAAGTCACCTCCTGAGTGTCCATGAGCAGTCTTTTTGAGATGTATTTACTGTTTCTTCAATTTGTTTGTTTTCCCCCCTGAATGGTCCCTTGGAAATATTGTTTTAATTTTTTAAGTAAATTCTATTTTAATTAAACGTTACTTGTTAGAGGATTCCTCTTGGGCTCTTAAAAAAGAAAATATTTTGGAGGGTGTCAATTTCTTCACCCCTCAAATGTCCATGCGTGAAAACTTGATTTCTAAGTTGGGTGATTGGTGTTGAGGTGTCAAGGGCTCATGCTCTCCTGGGAGCGGCCACAAGATGGCAGTGTCTCAGAGCGTTGTTCCTCTGGGAAGGAAGACGTGAGAGCCGCTCAAGGGCTGAGGCTGCAGAGTGGGTGCTGTGCTCACCATCCATAAGGTGTGAAACAAAGACTTGGTTGGTGTATTGGGAAAAAGACAATGTGAGCTGTACTTGTTGTATCTCTTTCCTGGAGTTCAACCAGTTTACATAGCAATGATCTCATACAACTCCACAAAGTAATTTCTTGTTTGCCTCAACACTACTTTTTTCATTTTCTTCTAGCTGTCTATGCTCTCATGTATTAATCTAGGATCTTCACCTAGCATTTCTCTTTGTTATCCCATGGTCCCTTAAATGGACTACTTAAGAAATGTAAATTACATTTAACTCTGTGGCATGAATTTCTAAACACAGCTACCAGTGAACTTCCTTTCCTATGTGTATCTTGGGAATTATGGATATAGGAGTACTTCCTCTCCATTTCCATTAACCTTAGAGATGAAAGAAGAAAATGTTGTTTACTTAGAATTTGTAATGTAGGATCTAGTTTTAATAGGTTCAATTTTTGATATCAAACTTGTATAGTCTGTGACAGTATGATGATTGAAATGTTTGATTTTCATGTTCCTGTGACAAAGCAAGTGACGGTCATTTTTTGTCTGAAGTACAGCACAGGCTCAGTCAATTCCAGAGAAGCCCAATAGAAATAAAACTTGATGGCTCTGCAGTTATCTTTGGACGAGCTTCAAACTGAGGCTATAGATCACTGTAAATGTCTAGGAGTGTTCAGTGTTGGTGAGGCCAAGCCCAAAGCTTTGGGAAGTTGTGAGGAGTGTGCATGGAACCGTCTCACTGAGTGTGGTCTCCTTGCTCCATAAATCTGTGTGTAGACTTGTCTCTGGTGTGGGCTCTTTGGCAGGGCCCATTTCTAATCTGCAGGGTGAGCACAATTTCTGGAGAAGTATCATTTGGGTTCTTTTCTTCTGACAGCTTCTGATAAATTTTTTCCCCAAATGGACAGACACTTGAGCAACCATGCTTAATGGATTATCTCTTGAGAACCGCATAACCTTTGGATTATCCAAATGTCTGAATGAAGCGCAGTCATTTTTCTTTCACTTGGTGAACCCACACACTGAATTGAGCCTGAGCTCATTAATCAGATGAGAAAATGGCTTCTACTGGATAACAGTATGGTTGTGTGCAGAGAAAAGCTCATGCCTATGCTGGTGTGTATGAACCCAAATAATAATAGTGTGCCTTAGAAGATAATGATCCTCTATTTCAAAATTATGGAATACTATTTGTTATGGGTCTCTAAAAAGTGCATGGATTAATTGTAGACGGTGGATGACTTATGGAGCTTATTATTTTGTCTGTAATGACCCAAAGTTAGTGCTTTGTCTCCCACATCAAGACACTGCTGTTACCAAGACTTGTGTCTGCAGATTTGCATTGATTATAAATTAGTTTTTCCCACAAATTGTTAACTCACTTTATCACCCTTTGAACTAATGACCAGAACTAAAGTTTTCATAACAGACACTACCTCTTTAATTGTTTGTAAAACATTTAAATCAGGATCTGGGTAATTTAGAAATGCTTAAGGCAGTGATTTCTGACTGGCTGTATGCATTTAGCACAGCTTCTACATCTGTTTCTTTCAATATGTTAGCAAATTGCATTATCATTGACTATTAAGGTAGCAGCTGACCATTTTGCTTTTACAGTAGTAGGTACAGTGTCCTGCAAGATTTAATTATAATTATTGATAACTGTACTTTCAAAAAGAAAGATTTCAAGACAAAAACTTAAGTGAGAAAACACAATTTTTCATTCTTCAAATAGTATGAAATATGTAAATTTCGAATGAATCAGAATTGACTTCATTTGAATGACTACTCAATGTTAAATCCCTCAACAGTGTTGGTGCTCAGTGTTGGAGACTCAGTGTTGGCGCTCAGTGTTCGAGTTAAGTGTTGGAGCTCAGTGTTGGAGACTCAGTGTTGGAGCTGAGTGTTGGTTTCAGTGTTGGATCCTCAGTATTGGAGACTCAGTGTTGTAGCTCAGTATTGGAGACTCAGTGTTGTAGCTCAGTGTTGGAGACTCATATTGGAGATTCAGTGTTGGAGACTGTATGACTCTAAACTTTTTGCTACTTCCTTCAAGCCACAGTCTTTATTGCTGTTGGATCTGTGAACATCTCTCTTGCTTCAGATTCTAGAACACAGACCAGCACTATGGGTCCTCTTTTTTCTTTCTTTTACTCCTCATGTCTAATGAGATCGATCCTTGGCAAGTCCCCATAAGGAAGAGACACATCACAGAATGTGATCCGGGGCAGTTTTTAGTGAATGACTCTTGTACACCTAGGTCTTCCTTTCCCAACTCTGGGACCATAGTGAGTGTAAGCTGTCTGTGACAGAGCGACAGGGCTCCAAAGACGTAGCAGATGAGGTCTTATTTTAAACGAGGTTTCCAGGATTATATTTCTACATGACAGGTCATTTGATCTAGCCTTGAAGGGTGTTTCAAAAGGCACTTTGGACCTTTGGTCAGGAGCGGAGTCAGAGGCTAAATGAGGAGATGGGAGAGATGTATGACAGTTTTGTGAGTGCCAAGTAACCAAATGCACATGGATAACACTGTGCATGTGTCTAAAGCATAGAGTGCGAGGAAAATTAAGAAAATTAGGCAGGGCTAGAACAAGGTTTGCCTGGAATGTGATGCTTAGGGTGCTGATTTAAGCAATAGGGACCACTGGTAGTATTTGAAAAAGGGAGAGAAACACAGACCTACATGGATAGTCAATAATAAGGCACTTGCTGTGTGCAGCACTGTTCTTGTGCTAACCATATATGAGTACTTTTCATTTTCTCAGTACAGCCATTGACTAAATAAATTTCCACCCCCATTTTGATGGAAGCACAGAAATGTGAGCAGTTTATTCAAAGTCATGTAGCTAGAAGTGGCAGAACTCACAGCCAACCAGCTTGGCTCCTAATCAGGGTTCTAAATCATTTCATTCTTTGGGGACAGGATTGACATGGAGAGAACCCAGAGGGGAGGAGAAGGTGTTGCAATTAATTGAGCAAGAGACAAGGGGGACTCAGATGAGCACAGGAAACTGCAGCAGGCAGGGTGGAGATGACAAAAAGACAGATGCAAAAGACTACAGAGGAAACAGTAGCCTTGACTTTGGTAGATAATGAAAGTCACTTATTCACAGGTCCTGCTTTCAAGTCCTTCCACCTTGCTCTTAACCCCCATCGCCAATAATATTCAGCTTGTGCATATCTTCTTCACTCCCTGCTCCAGATAATGTTTCACCTGGACAGAGTGAAGGAAGGACACTACTTATCACATCCTACACACATGACATTTCTGTCTCTCTGTTGTTTTTCTGGAAGCTACATCACCTTGTTTTGTAAAAGTACCAAGTCTATTCTTCATGGTACTGTGATCTGTCTAGAGGGATGCACTTGTCTTTAATTTTTATAATCCAGAGGGAAGATCCTAAATTTATCAAAGGACTGTGATGTTTTTACAAAAGACATAAAGGCCAGAGAAGAATAAAAACACCATCTAATTCAGTTTGGAAACATGTCCATGATCAATGTTAGATTATCAATTTGTACTATATGGTTTGTTAATCACTCAAAACAATTCAGCTTATTTTCTGTCTTGCTTTTCAAATCTTGCTTTCATGAGACACCTGGTTTAGAAAAGACCTCTCAAACTAGTCATTTAAAAAATATTACTGAAGGAACATTGCATTGTAACTTTGTATGGGCTTAAGGTGGGCATCAGTGCAAATCCACATCTGTATATAATGCATGAAGTTCGCCACCAACTATCCAGATCTCTCCTTCACTGTGTGATTAACCCCTTATACTGGTGGAACCTAGAGATCAATGGTAATTATGACCAATAGTAATCATAAAAAATACAATAACCATGATAGCAAGGAACTGATATGCCTTGGATTTTCTATGAAGATTTCTACCCAATAACTCAAAGAGAAAGCCATGTAACCCATAATTTATAGGAATGTGATATCAACATAGTCGATGCTTTTCTTTGGTTACTAATGTAGCAGTAACTGTGTAGGGATGGAAATTTCAGAGATGCTAGAGACTAGATGAGGTTCTTGCCAGTTAGCCAGTTATCTAGAATGGTGAGTGTATTAGCTTGTGATATTCCGTGACGTGTTAGTGCACATGTTGCCGTAGTATGGCTCTTTGAGTGCTGTCTACTGCCACGACAGTGCTTTCACATCTGGTCCGTCAAAAAAAATTCATCTTGCCTTTATCCACAGAGGGAAAGATGGCTAGAGAAAAAAATCCTGTGAGCAAAAGACAAGCCATCTTCAACATTTCTTGATTTGTTTACCTTCACAGTGCCTTCCATTTTCCTCGCCCAAGGCTTCGCATTATTTCAAGAATGGGATGAAGGCGAAGGGAATGTTTGTGCTAGATCCAAGGCAGAAAGACAGAAGTTGCTCATCTAAGACCATCAAACGGAATTAAAGTCCGGCTGTGAGTAGAATAGTGATATTCAGAGGCTTCCACCTTCCTTGCTGTGCTTACACAATGCACTAATTATGCAGAACAAATTCTTTCCATGTCGTCTTCTCTTTAGTGTGATGCCCATTCTCATTCTCTCCTTGGGGGTATTTACATGAAAACATCTTTGTTTCTTAAGAGTTTGTTTTTCTTCCAATTTTGAGAACTACTCTTCCTTTGAAAATAGTGACTTTGTTGTCAAGCCCAGAAGGATGGGTCCACACTGTTCCACATTTAACAACACAAGTCAGTTGCTATGGAAACGTGTTACTTCACAGTTAACATCAACCAAAGACTCCAAGTCAAAATAGACAAGCTTTCAGTGTAACTGGAGCCCACTGTACACACAAGAAATTTTTGTTGATAGACCTTGAATTAGTGAATTGAAATTTCTCAACTTCTTCCTAAAGGACCACTGTTAACCTTCAAACATAGACTGATGGTTTTAAAAGGCTCTTGTGAAAAGCTTTCTTTAAAAAATCTTGCATCTTGACAAATTACAAAAGGTATTTTTAAAGACTTCTTTAAAGGATCTTGCATCCTTTCAAATTATTTAAGGGTTATTGATAATGTTAACCATACTTAGTAACTAAATTTTGAGACCTTGTAGGCATTGTGCTAAGCAGCGGATAATTATTAGATTGGTGAAACTGAATTTTTTTTTTTACTGTAGTAGTTGCAGATAGTATTATTATTGTCTGCCTTTTACAGATGAGCTTGAGTAACAGAGATTCTAGATAGCTTGTTCAAGGACATACAGGCAAGTGAAGTGGTACAGCGGTAATGTGAACTCAGAATCTGGCACCACTGGTGGTGGGTACCCTTAGTTGTTAAACTATACCTCCTTTTTACCTTGATTCCTTTGCTATTCATTCATAAAAGCCAAATTAAAAAAATATTGATAGCCAAAGAATTAGAGGCTTATGCACAAAAAAAAATTACATTGAATAAGAAAATTTCCCCACAATGAACTTTTTTTTCATTAAGTCAATTCTAAACAAGAGTTTGATTTTACTTTTGTATAATGTACTTAAGGGCAGAGGAGAATATAGAATAACATTTATTGCTGTCGTAACTTCAATCCTGTCAATACTCAGCAAAATGGTGGCACATGAAGGACTAGAGGTGATGCTGTTTATTTCACAGGAAACAGATCTGTTTTTATGTGTTTTCTGCCCTTTCTTTTACATTGAGTTATCCTTTAAGCTAGGTTTTGGACACAACTCATTCCATAGTGAGACAGAATCAAGAAATGGTAGGTGAAAAATAGGCTTAGTTAAGGAGAAACATTCTTTTCTCTGGTCAAAAAAAAAGCAAACAAAACTCTCTTCAGAGAGATACTGCAGGAATATGTATTCTCAAGTTTAAGTGGGCTGACTCCTTAGGAGTTTATTTCTATATGTATCTATATATAACAATATCAACATTGATATAGCATTCTTTCAAAATGAAAAGGTAGCTTGAACTTGAAATAAATGGAAACAAATAAACTAATGTAAACACTATTAACCTTTTGACTTTTCTTTTTAACGGAAAGTTGTAGGCAGGAATGAAGGTGAGCAGGCAGGCAGGAAGAGAAAAGGAAGACATACTTTGGCCATTTTTATTGAGTTGTTCCCCCTGCCCCCAGGTCCTGAACCTGGGTACTTGGGATGTATGTGAACTACTTTTGGTGGCCTTATCCACTAGGCCACCAGGGTGCACCATCTTTTTAAATTTTTTTAAAGGAAGAGCAGAATGATTCTCACTTGTACTTCACATTTTTCACTGAAAATTCAGAGCCTTGGCATTAATTACAGCCACATCCACTAAGGTTTCAGCAGTTTTCAACATATCTAGATTAGATTTGGCCTTTTTACTCATTGTCTCCATCATATTAAAGAATACTGTATACTTTAACTCCCCTTAATGAAAACAGAACAGAAGTAATAATCAACAGTCTCAGTAACTTTGCTTCCAGGAGTTCCTGCAGCTCTTTCCTGCTTATATATCTATCAATAGGCACAGCATACCAACAAACCTCTTCGACACATTTTCTGTTCCTTCTTCTCCATGTGTCTTATAACTGGTTCAAGATTATTAGCGTCTAATAGCAAGGTTCAAAAGTTTTCACTATTATGTTAGAAAAACTATGAATCAAACATGTCACTTAAATAGAAAACATACTTCTGAGTAAGAGGTGTTTAATGGGATACCTTTTATTAAGAGGTAGGATGACATTATGTCATCATGGTAGTCATGACATGAATGATGTGTGTGTGTGTCCACGAGTATGTTGACTCCGCAAGTACCTGAGTGTCTGCAGTACAATATTGAAGGAGGTCCTCATTGTCAGGATTGTGCACATGCAGGGTTACTATCCAGGAGTCAGCACCTCCATACATATTGGTCGTCAGTGTCTCTTATCACACCAACACAGTGGGAGACTTTCACAGATTCAAACCAGAGTGTTGAGAAACCTGCCATCAGAGTGGGCGGCAAGTTTCACTCAAGGCCTCAAATTCATAGGTAGAGCCTTGAAATACCTGGTCTGGAAGATTTTGTTCTTAGCGTTTACTAGATCTGCAGAGGTTGCTTATCCATTCTTCCTTACATCAATACTTAAGGCTTTCCACAAATTCAAGTCAACTCAGTAAGTAACAGAACTATTTGCAGTGCTTGGCATGCCCTGACATTTGAGAGGGAGTCAAGGTCAAGATCAAGGTATTTCTTTTGACCAGTTGTCTCCATTCTGCCCACCGATTTCATTGTGAGTTGGTGGTTTGCTGGCTACCTGGCTCCGTCCAGTTGGACCTGGCCTAGAGTCATACTATTCTGAGGTCAGAATCCTGGTTTTGTCAAGAGCAAAAGAGCACTGGGTGAGGACATTCACAGAATAAATGAATACCCTTGTCACATACAACACTTGAACTTCCTTGAAGTGATGGAAATAGGACCTTTTTAATAAGGCTCATTCCTTACTTCTCCCATGAATGATCTATCTTGACTCTGCTTCCCATTATCAGTGAATGGAAATGCAGTGGGTAGATTTGGGTCATTGTGGAAAAAAATCGTAGTTGTCACTGCCTTCTCTTATCCAGTCTTTCATTATATGAATCTAATCAAAACGTTTTATCTTTTTTCCTTCAGAGTAAAATGCTGTGTGTGTGTGTGTGTGTGTGTGTGTGTGTGTGTGTGTGTGTGTATGATTTGGCCAATAAAGATGAAACTTGAGGAGGAAAACCCTATCACTTTAAATTTCCAACTGAGAGAGACAGAAAAGAGTCACTTAGATGATGTCTCCATGAATATACAATAAACGGAAAGTTCTGAATTTTTCATAAATCATCAGTCATAAAAAAAAAATCACTGTTCTTTTTTCTTTTCTGTCCTAATCTAGGGAGTAATATTTTCTCAGTTTGTTCATTTCTTTATCAATGGCAGATGCATTCCACTCTCTTCCTTTGGAAACAGGGTTTTAATTCAAATGGCTGTTGTTTGAATTGCATTTTGCTAATGAGATGAGTCATAAGATGAGGGGAATTGATGCATTTAAAATTTTTTTTCAAAGCAAACACATTGAGACAGCCTGTAGGGCATTCACAGCCCACATGCAACTCATTAAAGGTTCATTAAGGGACTTTAAATTGAATTTGTTTGTGTAACCAGTGTTTATATTTCTTTAGTTGATGATTTATCACTTAAGCTACAGTAGCACTCCCCATAAGATGTGCACAGCCTGTGGATGGTGACTGACTAGTCCAGGTTTCTTGGTGTCTTAATTTTCAGGTCCCCTGGATGTAAACCATTCAGCTTGCTTGGAAGTTTCCTGGCTGCCCTTCCAGAAGGAAATGTCCTTGTACAGGCAGAATTGAAATGTTAGCACTTTCAAGAACAGAGATTTAAGAGCAAATGAGTGGCTTACTCACTTTGTCTGCATTAGGGAATGAAAATGTCATGCATGGTACAGTATTCTTTCACATGATGTGCTTAGCAGATTTGGGTAATGTTGGTAGTTCCTAAGTTTGAAAACGGGAAAAATAAAATTTGCACAGCACCACTGCAGTATGTCAAGCGTTTTCATGTACATAATCTTTGGATTCACTAAACAGCTCTGTGAGACAAATAAAGTGAGGACTATAATTTCTTTACATAAATGTGCCAGTAAGATTCTCAAATATGAGCAGGCTGGATGAACTCTCATTTACTTAGTAGTTTCAGGGCTTCTAAATGGTTGAAGCAGATCTTGGAAATAAGTCATATATTTATTCAGAGTATATGCAGTGATATCTCAGTGTAGTTTTGAGATCCATTTCCTGAATGTTAGTGATGTTGAGCATCTTTTCATGGACTTACTGACCATTTATGTCTCTTCAAGGGAGAAGGATCTATGCAAATCTTTTGCTTATTTTTGAATTTCTTTTTCTGAGTTATTGATTAATATTTAAGGTATTAACCCCTTGTCAGATATATGATCTGCAAATATTTCCTCCTGTCCATTGTTGTTTTTCTCTGTGGATTGTTTTGCTTTGATGAGCAAAAGATTTTAAGTTCAATGTTCTTTCATTGTCTTATCTTTTGTTGACTGTGTTTTTGGCATCATATCCAAGAAACCATTGCCAGATACAGTGTCATGAAGTTTCCCCCCCCATATTTTTCCTTCTAGGAATTTTGTAGTGTTAGCTCTTGCATTTAGGTCTTTGATCTATTTTGATTCAATTTTTGTATAAGGTATAAAGTAGGGGTCCAACTTTAGTCCCCTGAATCTGGTTATCCAACTTTCTAACACCGTTATGGCAAGACTTGCAGACGATGAGAAGACTGACCGCCAGATACTTGAAGGTAGAGAAAACAGCATTTTATGACAAGCACCGGTGTTGGCTCAGGGGTATTGTTACCCAAAGCTGAGCAGCCTGAGAGTGGGGTGTCTAAGGGAGCTTCTTTTACACCCTGGGATAGAGGTTTATTTCCTTAGTACAGCTGCAGGGTATCGCTATTTGTAGTTTCTGTTGATAGCTCTTATCAGCGGTTATAGCTGCAGGGGAAGGAACGCTAGGCCTGCTTGCCCTTGGTCAACAAGGTGTAAAACTTCTGGCCGACTAACTTGCCTTGGGGTCAAGGAAAGGTTTTCCACCATATTCCCCTGTCTTGATCCTCAAGCTGGTATACAGCCTTGCGGATTATACAGGGGACGCTAAGCTGGAAGTGGGAACAGGGGCAATGATTCTTTCTGGTTACATCCTGCTGAATTTGGCCGTTGTGGGGCTCAATAGTTTGAGTCTTCTTCTCCCAGGGGGTTGTAATGACACTTTAGTGACCTGGTCTGGAGTAACAGCTGAATCTTTAAGGCCTCAGGCTCGGCATCTGTTGATGAGCTGGATGGGTCATAGGTCTCTGCAGGTCTCCTCTGGAATGTGTGTCAGTCTGAGATGAGTGGGAAACAGTTGTTGGGCGGTCCAGCATGGACAATACTCAGAGGGGCCTGTCTTCCACTCAGGTGGCCTGTCCCTCAGCTGGTGGGCTGCTTTCACTTGAGAATGGTGGATCCAGGAGTTCAGACCTGCAACTTTAAGAGCTGTGGTGGTGGTTAGTATGACTGAGTAGGGCCCCACCCAGTTCGACTTCAGGGGCTCTTTTTCCCAGTGCTTTACCCACACTTGATCCCCTGTATGTAGGGGTGTGCAAGTTATTCCTAAGGAGATGGGTAGTCTGTCTGTTATCCATCTATGTTCTTCACAGATGGTCCTTCTTAGTCCCTGTAATTGTTTCTGAATTTCAAAATTCCCCAGTTCCTTCAGGTCCCCCTTATGTCAGCTTAAGCAGGGGTCTACTGTATAAAATCTCGAATGGAAGAAATCCTATTCTGACCCTTGGAGCATAGCATGCCTGTAAGAGGGCTAAAGGCAGTAAGTATGTCTGTCCAGGACAAACCAGTTTCCTGACATAACTTAGCCATAGCTTATTTGAGGGTCCAGTTCATGTGTTCCACCTTTCCTGAACTCTGGGACCAGTAGGCCATGTGTAAGATCCATTGGATGCCTACAGCCTTAGATAACTGCTGCGCTACTTCTGCTACAAAGGCTGGGCCATTGTCTGATCCTATAGTCATGGCATCCTGTATCGTAGGATCATGTCTATTAGCAGTGCCTTGGTTACCTCTCTGGCTTTTTCTGTATGGATGGGGTATGCTTTGAACTAGCCTGAGAAGGTGGTCCTATCTCAGTAAAGTCTACCTCTAAATCTTCAAAGGGAGTCTGGCTACAGCGTTGAATTCCTGCTGACCCAACAGGACCCTATTGGGCGTTGTTCTGTGCACAAAGGAGGCAGCTCTGTGTCACCGAGGCACTGAGGGATGGCAGTCAAGCAGTCAGGTGGCGCTGGCTCAACAAGGTTTCTAGAACAGTTTTTCCCAGGTGGGCAAGTTCATGCTGCTGAAGGACCCGGTGTGTTAGTTGCTCTGGCACCTAATCCTGTGGTCTGGGAGCAGCTACCATCCTTCCTTTGATACCTTCCTCCTTCCTGTTATGCCCACTTCTTTTCCTGGGCTGTGAAAGTTGCGGGTGCAGGTAGTTCTGGAACTAGTATGATCCCTGACGATACTGTCTGCTCTTTGGCCGCTTGTCTAGCTGCTGAGTCTGCTCAGTGGTTTCCCTCTGATGTTGAGTTCTTCCCTTTCTGGTGCCCCTTGCAGTATATGATGCTACTTCCTTGGGTGCCCACACTGCCTCTAGTAGTTTTAGGATTTCTTCTTGATTTTTGATTCCTTTTCTTCCTGCTGTTAAAAGTCCTCTTTTCTTATATATAATCCCATGTACATGCAGAGTGGCATAGAAATAGCATGTCAGTGTAGTTGTTGATGTGTTTATTCTGAGTAGTGGGAACTGGGATGGCACATGCTGCCTGCTTTCTTTCAGTCCCCAACCTCCCATTCCCTGGAATGATTCAGAAGCCCAGGTACTTGACTTCTTTTAAGCAAATGTGAGCCTTTTTCTTGGAGACCTGGCTTCAGTCTGGAGCTGCAGTAGGGCCCTTGTTCCTTCCCAGCACTGAGCTCGAGTGGGGCTGGCTAATAAGAGTCATCTGCATATTGGAAGTAAGATGCACCCCAAGTCCTGACCTGGAAACGTGGACAGGTCAGATGCTAGTGCCCCAATGAACAGGACTGGCAAGTTTTTAAACCCTCGAGGCAGCCTGGTCCAAGTGGATTGCTCTTCAGGCCCTGTGTTCGGGTTCTCCGACTCGAAGGCAGACAGGGGCTGGCTGCTGGGTGCCAAGTGAAGACAGAAAAAGGTGTCTTTTAAGTCCAAACAAGTAAACCATTCCACCTCTGATGGTGTGACCCCGAGTAGGGTATATGGTTTGGCATTGCTGAATGTAGGGTGACGACTGCCTCACTGACGGCCCTTTGGTCCTGGACTGGGTGGCAGTCATTCGCCCCTGGTGTCTTTATGGGTAACAGCAGAGTTTTCCATGACGACTGCCGCCGCTTTAACAGCCCATTTGAGCAGGTGATTCAGGTGGACCTGGATTCCCAGGCATGACTCCCTGGGAACCACGTGCTCCTGGAGCTTAACAGGCTGTGCTCCAGGCTGTAGGTCAGTCAGCACCGGGGCTCGGCTCTTCGCCAGGCCCAGAGGATTCCCTTCCACCCAGACTGATGGGAATTCAGCTGCTAGCTCTGGGGCAACTGACAGCTCTTCAGTTGGCAAGGTGTTTAACTGCCATTCTTCCTCTCGTGGCCCCGCTAAGGACAGGGTCGCTGGGGTGGCGTCTTTACCTAAACGCAGTTGAGCTGAGCTGTCTGGGGTGAAGGCTACTTCTGCTTTCATTTTAGTCATAAGATCTCTGCCCATCAGAGGTACTGGGCAGTCTGGCAGATGAAAGAACTCATGAATTACTTGGCGGCCTCCCAACCGACATTCGCGGGGGCCACGGAACAGTCTATAGCTCTTGGCTCTGGAAGTCCCTATGATAGAGCCTTTTCGTCCTGAGAGGGGGGCTACCTTGTGGGTCACGACTGAGTGTTCAGCCCCCGTGTCGACCATAAAGTCCAGTCTGGCCCCCGATTTTAATTTTGACCATGGGTTCATGAGAGCCTAGTTGAAAAGAGCCCAGTCTGTCCTAATGAGTTTATTCCTGCCAATGCAATCAGGTCTGTCTCAGATGGCTCAGGCCAGCAGTGGCTTGGTGGGTAGGAGGAACCTGAATTTCCTCTCTGGTGGTTTGGGCACTCATTTTTCCAGTGCCCCTTTTCCTTGCAGTGTGCACACTGGTCCCGACTTAATGGAGCCTTCATTCCTGGTCCCCTGCCTTCTTTCTTATTGACTTCCTTTCCTGTAGCGGAAGTGGGGTGTCCTAAGGCAGCTGCTAGAAGGTTTACTTTCTTCTTCAACTGCTTGTTGGCCTCCCTTCTCATGCTCAGTCTCAATTAATGACCTTATTTGCTATCTCCAGAAGTTTTGTGGTGTTTTTGCCTGCTAAGCTCTCAAGTTTCTGAAGTTTCCTTCTAACCTCAGGCTGAACCTAGCTGACAAAGGCATCATTGACCATCCTTTGATTCTCTGGGGTCTTGGAATCAAAGGGTGTATAGACCCTAAAGTTCTCACAAAGTCTCTCATGAAAGTCCATGGGGGCTTTCCTCTGATTTCTGGAGGACCTCAGATGTCTTAGCCATAGTAGTGGGCTTCTTAGCTCCTGCCTGGACTCCATGGAGAAAGGCCTGGTGATATCTTTCCAGCTGATTCCTCCCTCCTTCAGTGTTAGGGTTTCACTGTGGGAGCCTCATCTGGAACAATCTCTTTCACCCTTATTTCTGTGTCCACAATGCCCATTGGAGCCTAACTCCGAAGCCACTTCCTAGCCTCTCATAATTCTCATTCACTCCTCAGTATTGATAGTGAGAAGGAGTTAGGCATCAGTCAACCCAAGTTGGCCTCTGGGTCTGAAAGAATTACTCCAAGAGATCAGTCATGGCTCAAGGCTTCTCAGAGTAGGCTGGGGTGTGGTGCTTCAAATTCAGGAGATCAGTCATAGGGAAAGGCTGATAATAAAAGACTGATTCGGCCTCTTGTAGGGTCCTATCTGGGACCAGTTGTTGAGGACCCCTGGTCTCACAGAGGAGAGGGGCATCTGCATGGCTGCTGGTGGCTTGGGTCCTTGATTGGCTGATCTCAGGTGTCTTCTCACCAGCTCTGGAGAGTACAGCTGAGGCTCTGGGCCTTAGGATGGTGAGATTGAGGGAAGTGGCATGTCTGGGCCTGATGGAACATTGGAAACTACCTGAGGAGCATATGGAGGTGGCAAGGTCAGTGGAGGAGCCTCCTACGGATCTCCCTGGAAGATTGGTAGCCTCTGTTTCTGGCTGTCTGAAACCTTACACTGACCCTGACTATTAATGCAGAGCTAGAACCACTGAGGCTTAACTTGGGCAACTTCTAACTACTGGTCTGTATATGGAAACTGATCAGAGTGGCCTGGGTTTCCTATCACAACTTTGTAAACAGCCCTCACTGTAGGGAGATCTAAGGTCCCCTCGGATGTCCACCCTACCCCGAATGATTTGGCCATTCTAGTTCACATAATTGGCGTAATTTCCAAGGGGCTATTTTGATATTATAATCACTGTAAATCCCTCCTTAAAATTCTTTGGCATGCTTTCTAAGACAGTGGGTTTGAAGAGCTATCTCCCATGATTGTATCCAGTGGTTCTCTTTCAATGAACAGAGACTCAACATAAACACAGGGAAACTTTTGTTTCATCCTTCTGACCTCTCCCCTCAGAGGGAAATAGGAGCCTCTTAGTTTCAAGGGTGCGTCAGCACAACCCCTGACCTGGCTCGACACTGCAGGGAGAAACTGAATTTCTTCAGTTCTCCAAGTGTCAACAGCACCTTAAGCCATATGAAACCACCACAGAAGCACGGATTGGGACTCAAACAGACTCCATAGTATTCACCGTGGAGCATAAACATTCATTCTCAAATTCACACACCAGTCAGTCCGAGTTTGACCCAGGAAAGTCCCTATTCTCAGAGGCAACCAAGTTGCCAAAGGGGTGATCAAGCTCTTCTTCTGCCTGAATGGCAGACCTGAACTGGGACTGTGTTCCCGGTGACACTTACCAATCAGACATCTGATCCCCAAAGGCTTTTCCATCCTTCACTGAGTCTGCCTGGGCACAATAGAAATCCAGTACTGCTGCGCCTGACATGATCAGGACCCAGAAATTTCCTGGTGGCGCCGTTACTCCATCAGGAGGATTCACCGTCAGCCCCCATCAGCAATGGCAATTCCCTGGCCAATGCACCAAATGTTATGGCAAGGCCTCCAGAGAAGACTGACCACGGAGCACTTGAAGGTAGAGAAAACATTTTATTATAAGCACTGGTGCTGGCTCAGGGGTATCATTACCCAAAGCTGAGCAGCCAGGGGTCTAGGGGAGCTTCTTTTATACCCTGCATAGAGGTTTATCTCCTTGGTAAAGCTGCAGGGTATGGCTCATGAAGTTTCTATTGATAACTCTTATCAGTGGTTACAGCTGCAGGGGAAGGAATGCTATGCTTGCTCGATCTTGGTCATGTAAACAGGGTGTAAAATCTCTGGCAGACTAACTCTTGTCTTGGGGTAAGGAAAGGTTTTCTACCATAATAACATATGTTGAAAAGATTGTCTTTTCTCCATTAAATAAGTTTTGCTCCCTTGTCAAAAATAAATTTACCAAATATGCAAGGATTTATTTCTGGAATCTCTTTTCTATTCCATTGCTCTCTGTATTTCTCTTTATGCCAGTATTTCACTGTCTAGGTTACCAAGGCTTTGTAATAAATTTGACATCAGAAAACATGAGAACTCCAAATTTGTTCTTCTTTTTCAAGAGTGTTTCAGCTTAACACTATTTTTAAAGCTAATTTATACTAAATTTATAATGTTTGTATCATGGTGATTTTTCTGTCCTCACCAGACACAATTTCCTGTGAAATGACTTTTTTTTTTGGTAATAAATAACTACAAATCTGTTGGTTATTTTAGGCAAACTGCTTCTTTGACATTATTTGCTTGTCCTTGTAGCTTATTGGGAAAAAATACTTCATTAAGAGTCAGTCAGCTGTCAGCCCTGAGTCTGCTACCAATAAGCAACTGCGTCTTCAGACAAGTCACTTAACTTGATAAACCTTAGTGAACAGTGAAGGTTTGACATGATGAGCCTCAGGGTATCTCTCAGCTCTCAAAGTTCCAGTCTCTCTAAAGCAAGTCAGCATTCAGGTATTTGTTAAAGGCTTTTCCCACTTGATTGAATGCAAATGCTTTTTTCTTGTTGAATCTTTCCACTTACCATGGCACATATGCAATGATCTACATGTACATGAAAATTGGATCTATGAATTTTTTCTCTAAAAGTGTAACTAGGAATCTCAAATACAGAACCCACTAGGCTTCTAAGATTCAAAGATAAAACCATTCTTTCACACCATTGAACTACATCTAAAAGAGAGCTCTTTCATAACTTTGGATAAAATCTTGGGCATCTCAGCAGATCTTATCTCTCTTAGATGATAAACAGTGAACTCATTCTAGCTGAAAAATCATGTCACATATTCAATTCTGCCTGAGAGTTTCTCCCATCCACAGGCCAGTCTCTGACTCAGAGGCCTGAGTGGTGGTGGGAAATGCTTACATTGTTGCTGGTTCTTTCTTCACCCTGTTCTTCACTTACTGGTTGCTGTTGGGAACCCTGGAGAATTGGAAAGGTGAGAAAAGTTTCATGCTTCTGGCAGAATTATAATCTGGTATTGGTTCCATCAGGATGATGGCTTCCAAATGCTGAGTTCCCACACCCACTGTTCCTGCCAACTCTGAAAATTCAGTTCATTACCTCACAGTCCTCTCTTCTCACCTTCAGAAAGGTGGGAATGAGGTAGCAACCCATTGTCTCCCAAACACTGGAGGTTACAGATAAGCGATCCATGGAGTTCTCCTAAGACCTTCCTCAATTAGTTTACAAGAAAGGGAAAACAAAAGGACCATTCAGAGTGCTGTCTGCAAAGAAGGGCCCCATGACAGGACTCTTTAAAAACCCGAGGAATGCTTTGTTTTTTTGCTCTTAACCTGGAGGAAGTGAAGGGGCCACAACTATAACATTTCTTCAACTCTTTACCTACCCTTTCTGAGTGCCATAGACTGGTTCGGACCATGGGCAGAGGCTTCAACTGGGAGCTTATTAGACACACACACCTACAGGTGTACCCCCAGCCTACAGAAATGGCATTGCAGCTAGGTGCCCAGGTGATTTTTATACATATTAAAATTTGAGAGACAATGCTCAAGACCTTCAAAAGAATGAATCCTACAAAATGTGCTGAGGAGCCTCCTCCAAGACCAGGAAAAATCATATTTATCTCCGAGATACCTATACATGCCCGCTCAGGTTCTACATCATGAAAGACTGATACAGAAAATGAACAGAAAATGAATGCAAAGTAAAGATGAGGTAGCAAAATGTTAACGTGGATTAGGTTATGAGATAATTTTTGAGATGAGCAAGATTTGCACTGGCTGCCCTCATGTTGGCATGTGGCAGAGGCTTCTTTTTGATGATGTCTTGGTTATATGCTGATACTTTTTTTTTTCTTCTTTTTTTTTTTTCTTAATTGCTTTGCTTTCCAAATCTTAGTCTTCATCCTCCTCACTCCCTGATGTGAAGTCAGCTCTTTGGGTTTTTATTTGTTTAGTTCATATGATTCAGGGATTTCTTTTGGTAAACTTGGTAAACTTTTCCATATTTCCAGTTACATTGTTAGTGGGTTTGGAGGATTTTTTTCCATTTATAGAGCCCTTGTTGAAGTTGTTGAGTCTTGGAACTATTAACTATTCAGTTATTTATCATAAAAATATGGTGTGTGTGTGTGTGTTTAATGAGAGTCAATTAAAATAATTACAGAGACATTCCTTGAATTAGAATCTTTGCTGGTCAAGTCTAAATAAAACTACAATTTGTCGTTTTGTCAGTAGGCCAGCCTGCCCTACTTAGACATTAAAAACATACACTTTTCAACATTTTTGTTTCCTTTAATTTTAACTGACTTATCTGAGAAGCTTTGGGCTGGTCTTAATTTCTGTAGGCCATCTGTTACCACTGGATTTTACGCTGTTCTGTTTGGCTCCAGCACGCAGAACATAGTTCATTTCCCCATCAGTCGTCCAAATGCAACTATTTATATTACATTTTGTCAAGGGAAACTTATTTTGATATATGCGCTTATTCTCTTTCTGGCAAATAGTCTTTACCTCTTTTCTTGGAATTTTTAATAGTTGAGGAAGTTTAAGGTAAGCAAATAAGATTTTGCCCCCCATTCTTTATATTTACCTGTTCTGTAGCCATGAACCCACCTCTATGGTTTCTAACATTGAAGTATAATAACTTTTACTTTGTTTCTCTCACTGTCTCTTCTCTGTCACAGGACTAACCTGGAGTAGACTTATGCTGTAAGTCTTTGCTGATGTAGCCATTTGACTTTTTTTTTTTTTTTTTTTTGGAACCATTTAGTTTTCCAGAGAAGTGTCACGAGTTCCCAAACGCTCTTCACTCTGTTTCTCCTCTTGTTTCCCTTTGACATGACCGGGCTGCCCCAAGTTGGACATGGGCTTTGCTGTAGAGCCATTCGGTAAGCTCAACTTTATTTGGATTCCACTAGTTTTTCCATCAATGTCTCATTTCTTTTCCAGGATCCCATTCTCCTATCTCTGCATTTACTTGACATCACTCAGGGGTCTGCGGCAGCTTCTTGGTCTTTGTTTTCTTCGTAGCATTGTCAGGTAGGGTCTGTGTAGGCTGCCCTTCACTGTGCATGTTCCCGATGGCTTTGTCCGGCTTAGACCAGTGCTTGGAAGTTTGGAGAAGAACTCTACAAAAGGAAAGCCATCTCACTGCCTCTTACTGGGTGCCACTATTCACTCACCAGCAGTGACATGAGCCTCGCCCACCTGCCTCTGGTCCTGTCAGCCGGGCTGTCTCTCATTTCTGAATCTTTGCCTCGTAGGGACCACTGTCCACCCTATTACACCCCTTTTCTTACTCAGGATGGAGACTGAGCAGCTTTTGCCACTTAATGTAGTTTTCTCAGAAGAATATCTGAGAGAATTATAGACAACTAAGAAAGCACTTATTTTTGATTTGTTATTGAGGTAGTTTGATTTGCAGAATAAAGCAAGTTTAGACGCACAGGGTCACTATTCATCAAGTACAGGTTAGTGCACTGTGCCCACCACCTAATTCCCAGTAGTCCTTCCCCCTGTTCATGAACAGCCCCCTCAGCCCTAAGAAAACATTTCAAAAGTGTTTCCTCTCCTGGGATGGAGCTCAGGTCTGTAGCTTTCTCTCTTGTGAGGGTGTCCAGAGAGAAAAGACTTTGTTTCCTATTAAGATAATTCTTCTCATCAGGAAGTTCAACAGGCAGCTTGGCAAGGGAGGAGGGCTTTCCGGGGACATCAGGCAGGCCCAGGGGAGGAGGCCCAGCTTGCGGGGCTGCTGTTCTCTTTGCAGAATCTTTGACTTTGGTCTAGTTAATCTTCTGCCATCCTTTCTAAACAACACGTTCTGCCTGCGGGTGGGAGCCTATCCCATTTGTAATTTTCTTTAAATAAGTAGGAACCCATGGCCTGGGGCTAGGTCTGAGGAGGTCAACTTTCCATCTGAGAGCATTGCAGGCTGGGTGCCTGGGTGTGTTGGGTTTCCCAGCAGGATAATTGTGTAATGCAGATGTTTGTCAGACAGCTTTCTTTGCTGATGGGACAAGTCCTCCTTGTTTTGACCAGGAGATATGTGAAATGCGGTGCTTGCATGCGACTGGTTTTCTTTCTTTTCCTTCCTTTCTTCCCTCCCTCCTTCTCTGACCCCTTCTACCCCAGTTCTGTCTCCCCTATACTTTGCCTCTTCATTCTCTCTCATCTATTTTCCCTCTTTTTTCACTGTTTTGTTTAAAAGACTCTCTTTTCTAGTTTTATTTGTGCCTCCCATCTGTTGTGGATGTAACTGGAGCAGATGCCTGGTGCCCTGCTTACACTCCTGCAGTCATAGAAATACCTGCCAGAAATACCTGCACATTAAGGCGACTATGTGTCTCTGCCTGAGAGCAGTCTGGTGACGGGGGAAAGTCAGAAGGCGAGGTAGTAAGTTTCTACAAATGGCTTTTATCCAATAAGGAGTGAAAGATGGTAGATAATTACACCAGCTTCCTTGCCCATTGGATGGGAGAGACAATTCTGCACTGGTGTCTCCAGCAGCATTGTCCAGTAGAATTTTCTGTGTTGGTGGAAATGTTCTATCACTGTCCTTTCTCCTATGGTAACATTAACAACAAGTGAATATTGAGCACTTGAAATATGGCTAGTGAGGGTAAGAAGTGGAATATTAAATTTTAGTTAATTTTAATAGTGATGTGGCTAGTGACCACAGTGGACAGTCACAATCTCTCAGAGGGTCCCAGGCAGGACTGAGCATGAGTTGCCCATTGTGCTTCACAAACCCAGCCCTCTCATTGGCTTTCCTCCTGCCCTGCCTCTGGTCTCCATTCCTCCATTTTTTCTGCTACTGCTTGTGATGATCAATGTATTGCTAACTTGGATGTCCAGATGACTGGCAACACATTACGTCTACGTGTGTCTGTGAGGGTTTTTCTGGAAGAGATTATTAGCTTTTGAATCAGTTAACTGAGTGAAGGCAATGACTCTTACCAATGCAGAAGGGCACCGTGAAGTCTGTGGAGAGCTAGAATAGAACCCCGAGTGGAGGTGGAGTGAATCTGCATGCTGTTTGAGCTAGGACACCCTTCCCTTGTCTGGAGACAAAGGCACTCCATTCTTGACCCTTCAGATCTGAAATTACACCATTGGTTCCCCCGTGTCTCAGGCCTTTGGTGGCGCCTAGAACCAACCTTCCAGCTTTTCTGAGCAGGTGGAAGGTCATCAGACTTCTCAAGCTCCACAATCTCATGATCTACCTCACCATATAATAAATCTCTTTCTATCTCTCTCTCTCTCTAGGTCCTATTCGTTCTTCTCTCTGGAGAAGTCTGACTAGCACATCTCCGCTGACTAGAACAACTGATGTTTGAATTATCCTTTTCTCAGGGACTGCTTTGAGGGAATCTCACCCTAGGAAGCATTTTGACAACTCATGTCCACGTTCCATGCTGTCTCTGACATCTTTTTTGACCTCTGTCTGTTTCTGCAGCCCAGTGGGTCTAACTGCGCTAGGATGTCATTGTAGGATTTTCCCCGTGCACACCAGTGGAAATAAGCCTCACGTTTGTTTACGTTCTCAAAGGCTACATTTTGGGACTCTGGTGTGTGCTATAGAGGAACTACAAAAGCTATCATTTCCTCTATTTCTTCTGACTTTGGTTTATTACCACAGAAATTCATAGAAATCACGTAATCCATGTGTGCCGCAGGGCTTTTGCTGTAGGTCAGATTCATCTCTTATATGGAAATAAAGAGACAACATGGAATAGAAGTAGATATTGCATAGTCAAGGACATTTTTCAAAAGACGGAAGCACTCTGCTTATTAAGAAAGACAGTATCTTGTTCAAACGCTCCGTTTCTCAGCTCCCTACCTGCACAGGATTGATGTTTGCTATGGAGAAGGATGGCCCTTCAAGGAAGAGAAGCACAGGTACAGGAAATATGGGCTTTGCACATATTTGGGGAGCCCCTCCTGCAGCCCCCTTCTGCCCCTCTCCAAATTCTTGGTGCTCCTCCAGTCTCGCAGCGCAGGTGGCACTGCTCAGTCAGTACTCACATCTTGGTCTGCTGGTTGTTTGTATTAATTCATAGCAGATTTGCTCAGAGCAAGAATTTCTAAGCCAAAGTCTACTATGGCAATTCTGGGACCATGCAGGAAGCTTTGATGATGGGGGGGGGAGCGGGGGGGATTCCGGAATCAAACGCAGGTGAGGCTTCGCACGCCAAAAAAAGCACTTTACCTTCAGGAAACAATATGCTGTTGGTCACTTTATGATCCTAATATTCAAATGAACATTATGACAAGTTACTTTTAGTTATGTTTAGGATTTCATATGATCTGTTATATTGTGTAATTTTTTTCCTGCTACCTTTCTTTGCCATTTATTCTAATCTTAGAACTGGAAAGGAAGAAACTAAGGTGGTATTATTCCCATATGACATAATTATTTGTGTAGAAAATCCTAAAGAAAGCACAGACAAGTAGCTAGAATTCACCAGGGAATTTAACAAACTTTCTCAATTATATTTCTATATATCAACAAAGAGAAATTAAAGACTTCTTAAGTGAAAAAGCATGCTAGATTCATGGACCAGAAGACTCAGTGTTAGTAAGACACATTTAAATCAATGTAACACCATTCTAAGTACAAGTAGGAGTTTTTAAATTGTAATTGTGTGGAATTTGATGAGTTGACGACAAAAATTTATTTAGGAATGCAAAGGGTCAAGAACACACAAAGCAATCTTGATGAAGAACCACAAAATTAAAGCACTTGAATTTAAGTTATGGACATTAGTACAGTAATACTGGATTTAAGACGAGACAAACTGACCAACATGTGAGAGGGGAGTCCAGAAACAGCATTCACCTGATTCATGGCAAATTCAACACTGCAACATAGGAGGAAAGAATGATTCGATCAGCTATCAATACAGAAAAGAAAGGTATCTTGATCTCACACTAGCTAATATAAAGTGAATTCCAGATGGTGTGTATATTTAAGTGTGAAAGCAAAACAGTAAAACTTTTAAAGGAAGAAATATAAGAATATCTTCATGACCTTGGCATTGGTATCATCTTTTTGAAAAAAATCCAAAAAATACCTGCCATCAAATAAAAACTGATTAATTGGGCCAAATTAAAATCAGAAACTTTTGACCAACATCATCATTTTAAGGGAAGGTATTCAACCCATATCGGGAAAAGATATTTAAAATTTGCATATATATATATATGTGTGTGTGTGTATATATATATAGGTATATATGTAAAGAATGCAACAAACAAAGAAAAACAGATAACCAGTAGGAAAATGGATAAGAAGACATCAACACAAGAGAGGAATTCTCAAAGATCAATATATATGTATATAAAAAGTGCTCAACCTCGTTAATCATTGAAGAAATTCAAAATAAAATGACAATGCAATGCTATATATAACACACCTATCCAAAGAGTTAAAATGAGCATCGTGTAACACCAAGCATGGACATAACTCTACTGCCTCTATTACCCTCACATGCAACTGGTTGGAGTCTGAATGGGGATAATACTTCAGAGAACGGTTGAACATATATAATACAACATGAATAGCATTTTACACTAGATACATACCTACCACATATGCACATACATGTTCATCTGGGCATATCCAAGAATGTTCATAGCAGTGCTGCTGAAAATAGCCAGAAACTGCCCTGATGCCCATCCATAGTAGAATGTATGTATGCATTGTGATACATTTACCTAATAAAATACGACGCAGCAATAAGAATGAACAGTCTCTAACTACATGACACAACATGGATGAAGCTCGCAAATGCGATATTGAGTAAAAGAAGTAAAAAAAATACCTATGCCAGAATTCCATTTATATAAAGTGCCAAGCAGGTAAAGTCTTGTCATTATAGTGGTTACTCCAAGGATGTAGTGAGTGCCTTCAAGAGGGCACAGGGCTTTCTCTTTCTTGGTTGCTGATTATTGGGTATGTTCTTATGTGAGAATTCATTGCACTGTATACTTATGTTTAATATGCATAATATTACAATTAAAAAAGATGAGAATCCCACTGGTGCTAGACCTCTCTTTTAGTGGAAGGGTATTTCTTTTCTTGATACTTTCAAAGATGGTTCACTGTAAGTGTTCTTGCTGTGTGTACCTTTTGTCTTTTTCACTCCTACTCTCACTTTCTGATTATTTTTATAAATTGGGGAGTGAGAAGAAGTAGGAGAAAGAGACAGAGTTCATTTATATTGGGTGTTTTTTTTTAAATACCTAAAAATCAGTAACATACCCTAAGGAAATGGATTAATGTATAAATGTAGAGCAGTGTGCTTTCTTTATGTATGATCACACACTTGTATAACTGCTGGTTCTAGGAATATGGACATTTTTGTGTGGAATGTCAAAAGTTTATAGAATATTTCAGTTGTCTGTGTGAGCTCATCTTTTGTGGGATAATAAGTGAGAAGATGCTTAAGTTTTTAGTGTTTCAAAATGAAAATAGTACAGCATGTGCTGTTGGAGTCCATACCCTGCCTGTATATTTCAGCTAGGTTTTCTCTGAAATGTTAAATGGAGAAATGTGCTTTTGTTAACTCCGTGGAGGAACTGAACCCTGAAATTATTCAAAAGTTTGCTTCTGCTAGGGATTTAAAGCTGATGGAAGAATCTATTTTATCCTTTTTTATGTTGAGATCAATGACACTTTGGTTTTATATTTTATTCTCTCAGTATCCAGTTCAAAGATATTTCAATAAAGATAAATAATACATTGTATACATGGGCAGAAGTCTTCCTAATAAAGTACTCTGTTTTCTCTTTCTTCCCCTTTTCCCTTCCTTTATTTCTTTCTCTCCTTTTCTTTTTCAAATTCTTTTAATTGGAGAAAGAATAATCATCTCCATGTTGTATCCTATCCAGTAGTTTTTCTCTCTTTTGTGACAATTCTTTCCTTTGTTCTTACCCTTCCACAATAGAATGAAGGTAAATTTTGTATTCATATTCATAATCACATTTTCCTACAATATCTTATTTTCTATTTAATTCAATTTCAGTTTGCTTTCGGCTCATCTTTTCTCACCATTTGGGCTTTTGCCATGTCAGATTACTCAATGTCTCAAATTTGTGTTTTCTCGTCTCTCTTGACTTTGCGGTACTTCTTTCCTTTGCTGGGAATAGACCCCTCACCTTGACTCCTTCCCTTGTCACCCAGAGGGTCTTCCTCAGGGCCCAATGCATGTTCCTACAAGCTTTCTCCATGATCTTCTCACTGGTTCTGCCCTAGACCTTTTAGTCCATTTTTAAATCATTTATCTACCACTCAGCCTGTCTTGAGATTGATTGCACATTTTTAATCAGTCTCTCCCACATTAAAATCGCAATCTCTTATTGATGCTGATAACTCCTGAGTATCCAGAATGGTGTCTCAAAATAACAGATGCCTAAAACATATTTAATGCAAGTATTTATTGATTCATTTCAAGACATTTAAACTAATAAAGTATGTGCTATTAATATTCTCAAAGCTGTTACAATTGGGGATTATTTTGATTGAGGAGGCATCTAGAGCGTCTGTGAAAGGCATTTGGAACCAAAATATGTTGGAATTAATGTGGTTAAATCATAAAGTGGTGTGGCCTTGATTCTGATCATCTGTTAGAACTCAGAAATTCCTGACACCAGGAGACACACAAAAGTAATTCAGGCAAATAAGAGAGGAATAGCCAAACGCAGTGCTAGGTTTATGAAGTAAATTATCAAGTATATCTAACTATTAGATCGAAGTATATGAGATTTTGAAAAGTATTTTAATAACTTTCTACAATAAAGATAGTAACTTATCAGTGTATGTTGTTTATGTGTAAAGAGATGCTCATTAAATATTTTAAAGACGTTTGTTATCATAAATTGCTGAAATAAACCTCTACTCAACTCTTGCTTGTATGTGCATTTGTTCCAAATCCATTTCGTATTTGAATTATGAGTCAATTTTGCCCCAGATCATAAATTCCAAATTAGCAGCATGTGAATTAATGAAGATTTTGCCAAGAGGCACTTCAGGGTTTATACACACACCAACTGAAATCAAGTAACACGTCATAACTCAAAATAAGTGACACTTGCTTTAGAAAATGTTTTCACTAAAAAAGGAATAAATATGCAATTCTATTGAATGACTAACTATTGCCTCAAGTAAAAGAGCTCTGCTGTTCTAAAATGCTATAGACTCTGATTATAAAAATAGCCATTTATTGGCCCAAGGTGCCATTATTTCTGATTTGGATAGAGTAAATTGGAGGAATCAACTAATGAGTTTTGTACAGGTTGGAGGTGCATAAACTTTCTTGAACTTTTGATCTATCCAAACCTCAAAGTTTCTTGCTTTTAAACCTTGTTTACTTTCAACAAAATGTGACTTCTTTGCTTCAAAGTAAACAGGCTATAAAAAGTCTCATAAGTAATCTTGGGATTTAGAAAGCTCTTACCAAACAGAAATCTTAATGGGTTCAGTACCCATGATTCAGAAACATACGGATTGAATTTCCCTTAAAATACGCATGAGCTTGAAACTGAACGGTGAAAGTGGTTGACCAATTACACTTGGGGTTTTGTGGAAGACAAGACCTTTGGAAAGCAGCTGAGATACTTTTCTGTATCCTCAGATTCCACCAGGTTTTCCAGTTCTGAGGGAGCTCCTGGTAATTACAAACGATGTGTGTACATAGACTGAAATGTTCCCATGGAAGTTGTACAAGCCTTTGCAAAGACCAAGGGCATATGGCACGTCATGTAATCCAGATAATTTGATTTCTTTTTAAAAAGACATCAATATACATCACTCATTGCCTTTCATCTCCACGATGAAAGAGCTTAGTCTTGGATGTTATAAGCATAACAAAATTATGACCCTTTGGAAGTAAACTTAATATAGGTGTTGTGTATCACTAGTTTAGACAATACTGTGAATTGTTATGCCTTCTGTACTTTGCTCTTTAGAAGAAGGGGCATGTATGGTCTTTCTTCTGCTTTCCCAGAATTTAGGAACCACCTAAGTCTTTGATAATGAATGTATATGACACTTCATATATGACTCTTCAATAGTATGCATGTAAGGTATAAGACGTACATGTATGACACATTTTGATAAGTGTTTTAAGCAATTGATCACATTTTTGACCATTCCCTTTATAGATTTGAGTCGATGGAAATATTTTCCAGCATAGACAGTCAGCTTTATGTGTGTGTGTATATATGTATATATATGTATACATGTGTGTACACACACACATATATATTGCTATTTAAGGTTTTTATGTTCTTTGAAATTTGGAGACTGGTTTTCTTCATTACTAAGAAAGGGAAAATGCTAATTACATTTCCTAGCTAAGATGAGATCATTTATTTAAATGAAACTTTTAATGTGGTGGTACTTTGAAATTGTTTTGATTCTGTAAACTTTGCAAGTTGATATTTGGTTTGATGTGGAAAAATTTAAGTAAGACGTTAGAAAAATCTTTGTGATATGGCATGGTACATATTTAATCTGGTAGGGCACTGTGCAAGGGAAGGAGTCCCAACTTTCTCTGGTGACTGTCGACTGGTTAGTGGACAAGGCCCTGGAATATTTACTCTACCCAAGTGAACCAAAATGGTCCAGTCTTATTTCAATGAAAGCAGTGAAAAATGTTGTTACCTCTATGGCTTAAGGGTTAGGAAGTCTGATTTTATGAAACCCAAATGATATGTTTTGATACAAAGTTTATTTTTCATTGGAAATTAAACTGTAAGGTGAGCTATGTGGTATGCCTTGGTGGAGTAACGGTTAGGTCAATCGCCTTCCAAGGAGTGCAGGCCACATAACTCTGGGTACAAGTCCTGGGTCCTGGGAGAAACAAACAGTGTGAATAACTAGATAAAAATGAAACAAAATTCTTACTCTTCCTCTCTCTTCCTGCCTCCCTGTCCACCTTCATTCCTGCCTGAAATTTTCCTTAAAAAAATGTTATTTTCAAGGAGATTTCTTTTCATTGTTTGATGAGCTAAGAAAAATCATTTATTTGTAAAACACCTTTGTTATTTATTGTTTATCAAAACACTCCAGAAAAGAAAAAAATATCATTTTGGGTATCTGGACAGAGATAAGAGATGTTTGCACACAAAATGCTTCTAGATCACTTCTAGAGATAACTGTCACGCTGAAGTGGAGGGATAGCTCAGTGTTCTCTCCCCCACGTTGCCATTGTTCTTCCTTTGTGACAGGGCCTGGACTTGTACATACCAACTCTCCTGTTCAGATTTCAAATCACAAGACCATACTCCCAGTGGAGGGGTCTGGTTCTTCATGTGCCCCAGAAGCTCAGAGCAGGATCGTGGTGAAAAGTTCTAATGACTATCACATATGTTGTAGGCTCATAATCCATAAAAATCAATTTATTTCTTCACTAAGGTTTTTATTCACTTGTGTATCTCTCAAGAATATGTAATTATTCGAAGTGAGAGTGTTGGGACCCTTAGAGAGTTTGCGTTGCTGATGATGAGCACTGGTACAGAGTCATGTCTTGTCACAAATAATAGAGTAATTGACCAGAGGAAGCCAGTTTCATAGCTAGAAGAGTTTCCATTTCATCTATACTTGGGTGCCTGGCTGAGTGCATCGCCAGTATGATATGGTGTTTACAAAATACATTTGGTCTGCAATCTGTTTCAGGCACAGAGCCTTGGAATGTCCTACATGATAAGAGTGATAAGGGTGTTTGTGGTTACCTTAATGGGGTGACTTCTGGAAAGCCTCTAAGGATGGGGGTTGGTGGCAGTGGAGATGACCCAGTGATTAGAGGATTGGAACTTTCAGCTTCAGCTCCCATCCTATGGGAAGTAGAGAGTACCTGGAGGTTGATTCATTCACTAAAGGTCAATGAGTTAATCTATCACACTTAAGCAATGAAGCTTCTACAAAGGCCCCAAGGATGGGGTTTGGGTGTCTTCGGGGCTGGTGAAGGTGGCACACAGAGAGAGCATGGGAGCTGCACATCCTTTGTGGGGAAAGACCCCATTGAGATATCCCCGTGGATCTCGTCCATCTGACTGTCCTGAATGATATTCTTTTACAACGAACCATTGACCTAGTGAGTGACATGTTTCTGAGTTCTGTGATGCTCTAGCAAATTAATGGAGCTGAGGTGGGAGTAGTTGGAATTTTCAATCTTTAGCCAGTTGGTCAGAAGCACAGATAACCCAGATGTGCAATGACACCTGAAGTTGGGGGGAAGCTGAACTCCTAACTGGTGGAGTCATTGCTGTCTCTGGGGAAGAATGCCAGAATTGAGTTAAAGTGCAGGACACCCATCTGGTTTCCAGAGTGCTGTGTGTTGGTGTCAGAATACTGGCCCTCCGACATGGTAGAGACTTGGTCTCAGAACCCCCAGATAAGCATTTTCTTTAAAGAAGAAAGCCAGTCTATGGCCAGCATTCCATATTGAGATATGTTTTGCAATGTAGACTGAAATGAAAGTAATAATAATGACAATTATTTTAGTGAAAGAAAAGAATTTTACTCTAATGTCCATGCAATTATTTATGATTAGATATTACCATAAAATAATGGTTTGCTTTAAATAAGCTTCATTAAGTTTAAATGATTATTCAATATATTATTAATTTTAAACATTCAATCTTAATATTATTTATTAAAATATTAATTTAAATTATTAAGACTTTGCTTTAAATAAATTTTAGAAAGTTGGATGAATTCTACGTAATTTAGCTAACTCGAATTTTGTGACTTCTTTATGTGATTTCACTTGATGTCTATGTCATCTTTCATTTACTTATCAATTGACTTGTCAGGTTATTTCAAAATTTAGACGTCCTTGTCACTAGTGGGCCATGCAGTGATTTTTATGGGAGAACCTAGCATATCTTCCCAAACAGAATATATAATGTTAGGATTTATTACTTGCAATAAGTCATCATTGATGAAACTTTTGTTAGAGTCAATCATATATATATATATATATATATATATATGTCTTTGCATGCATATTTATGTGTCAAAGTGGTGATGGGGGCTACTGTTAAAATTTTCTAAAAATATTTTAAAAGCTTATCTTGCTCAAGAGATGATCCAAATTATTATCAATTTGATAATCAATTTGAACTTGAGGTGAGAAAGAAAGGCTACAGAAGAAAATCTTTTTGTCATGGTATGTTCAAAGTTTGATTACAAACTAGATATAAAGTATAGAGTGACAGGTAAAAGGTATAGTATAGGCAATGCAGTTATCTACATAATTACGCACATTTCTGTGTCAGAGAATAGTTAACATCCTTGAATCATGGTTTTGCCAGCACATCTCCTCTGGAATACAGTTAAAGGTGGATCAGAAGCAGGCAGATCATAGAAAACCTTGTCTGTTTAAAATTCAAATACTGAAATAAAACACATTTTCATTTACTTTAATTAGGACAAATCATTCTCAGATTATATCATTGAACCATTAAAGTTGAGTCAGGAGAAAGTGGAGCCTACATTGTTTTCTAGGCTACACCTCTGTTTACAAGGCCATTGGGTGATGATTCTCTATTGAGGAGAGTGTCAACTCAATGAAAATCCATAAATATGCTGGTGTTTGGAAGCATCTTTCTTAAATGCAAATTCAGTGTCCTAGAAGGAAATAGATGGAGCACTCAAAAAAGGGTGATTGAGAAGAAATTTATGACGGGAGTATTTGCGAGTTGTGGGGAGAGTGATGGTAAATGAATAAGAAATGATGAAAAAGCTTAGCAAGCAGGGAGGAGGCATGGAGAAGAGATTATTAGATTGGCAAACATTTATCTATGGGTGAAGTCCACCGGGCAGAAATAGTGACCTTTGGATGAAATCACTCCTAAATAAGCCATGGCCTTGGATGAAGAGAGTCAGAGAAATAAATGCACCCATATCTCTGACTTTCTGATTTCTGATCTGCTAATTCGTCACAATAAAACCATCCAAAAACCAGGGGGCACAAGGCCACCATATTGCTAAAGTCCGTAGAGCTTGATAGAGAAGGGTGGAAGGTAGCTATGAAAGAAGAAAAAGAGATCATTCAGCAGAGTCCTCTGTGTGAAATGGTAATGTTCTCATATTTATTATAATGATCTTAAACTCCTAATTTGCTTCAACTATGAGTTCATATATTCTGAACGTTAAATTACTATTTGCTTCTATTGGGGATATCTAAATAAAAAGAGAAAGAAAGGTTGTAACTAAGTAAAGCTGGTAAATTTCCAGTGACAGTTGAGGCTAAACCATGACATGGTATTAAATATTACAATATGATAATGTCTGATTATGATACAATATGATAAAGGCTGCTGAAGGAAAATGAGTTGTGGCCTTCAACTGTGCTTCCAGGAGGAGGAGCTGAGGAATGTTTCTTTAGTTCTGATTTAAATTTTCTCTCTATGTAATTATATGCAACTCTGTATCACACAGTTGTGATAATATGAAGATATGGATTTTTTAGGCAACACATTATTGTACTTAAGCCAGCTTTTTGTCATCATTTTGGCCTATGGGCAAGTCAAGGACAGGAATTATGTCATTGCACAGTTGTAGCCCTAGAGCCTGGAACATAATAAATGTTCCTTAAAAGCAGTTAAGTAAATAAAACAAGTAAAGGCAATAATACAAACATTCACATAATCATTTTACATGTCATGCACATGCCACGGAATGGAATCAGCCAACAGTATAGAAAATTATAGATTCTGGGACCGAATTACTAAATTGAGAATATCAAGAAACTCTTTAAAAAAGGGATAAATATTGAGATAGTCTTTGGACCAGGAGGATTTTGATAGATGGTGGTGGGTAAGGACTTTGTCTGACATGTTCCCACTTTCTGTTTCCTCTTACTTATGAAATCCCAATCAGAGAAAACAAGGTAAAGTTCACCTCCCATGTCAGCCTGAATCGGAGTATTGGCTTCCAGAAATAGTGTTGAGAAGGATGGTGAGGTCTGTCCCCCAGACAAGGCAGAACTGTCTTCATGGGGCCAAAAGACTCATAATTGTGCCTCAGGATGGACTAGCTCTTTTTAAGCATTGAAAGAGCTTTTGAGATGCACACCACCCCTGATCATCAGAGAAATGTCAATCAAAGCCACAATGAGAGACCACGCCCACTTGTTAGAATGGCCATCATTAAAAACACAAGTGATAGCAAGCGTTTTGGGGAGACAACCAAGATGAACAACTAAATACAATGAAAAATGCTTCCTCCTCCTCTCTTCCTGCCTACCTGCTCACCTCACCTTATTTCCTCCCTGTACCTGTCATTAAAAAAAAAAAAAAAAAAAAAAAGGTAAGACGCATAGGTGAGAATGTTGACAAATTAAATTGGAATCCTTGTTCACTATTGGTGGACATGGTAAATGTAAATTGCATAGTTTATGGAAAACAGTATGGAGGTGCTTCAAAATCTAAAAATAGAACTGCCATGTGACCTAACAATTCCGCTTCTGGATAAAGATCCCAAAGAAGCAAAATCAGCACATTTTTTTTTTTTTCAAATCAAGGAAGGAGTGCTTGATTTGGTTTGGTTTGGTCAGATACCTTCGCCAGAGAAGTCCATGTACGTCCCAGGGATCCCATTTCGCATCCCAGGGAGCAGGGACAAAGGAGATGAAGAACAAAATAAAACGAATATATATTTATTTCTCCTCTCTCTCCGCCTGCGCCTGCCTGTTTTCAGAGGGAGAGGGAGAGGAGGAAGAAGCATTTGTTTAGGGAAGAGAAGGAAGAAGCGCTTTCTATTTGTCTCTCCCGTATCCCCACCTCCTCAGCCCTGGCTTGCAAATGCAGTTCCTTTGACTTTACCTGGTGGTCACGCCACAGCTACTGGCTTAGTGCCTGAACCACTGGAGTGCACTTCCATGCTCATGACAGTTTGCAGTCACAAAGTTTGCAAACATAATAAATTTTCTCATTTTTTAAAGAAAGGAAGGATGAAAGGAAGAGAGAGTAGGAAGAGACCTCCTTCCTTCCTTCCTTCCTTCCTTCCTTCCTTCCTTCCTTCCTTCCTTCCTTCCTTCCTTCCTTCCTTCCTTTTCCTTTTGATTTTTTGCCAAGGTTCTGGGTTGAAACATGGGTCCTTGGACTTCCCAAGGGTCCCTAGTCAGCATTTTAGCTGCCTAAGCCACAAGGGTGTGGCCCGAAACTAAGTGCTTTTGAGAGGATGAATGGATAAAGAAAATACCATATAGACATACAAATTGGAGCATTATTCACCCTTAAAAATTTAGGGTATCTTGACATTTGCTACAACATGGAGGAACCTGGAAAATATTATGCTAAGCGACATGAACCATTTCAAAATTAATCACATTTTTAGAGAAAAATGCTGAAAACATAGCTTTTGAAAAAATGACTTTTTGTAATATAAGGAGTGGCAGGAAATTTCTGAAGGGAAACATCTCCCTTTGTGAGTACCCTATTCTACTAACATTTTTTTTCCTTTATATTAAGATTTTTCTGCTTCGAAATGAATCTCAGTCATTCTGAGGGGTCCCCAGGGCTTGCTGGATGCAGGTTTGTATGTCTCAGGGTTTTGAATAACATGATCGGGCTGAATCATGGGTATTACAGCCACCTCTTCGATTCTAAGATGGTGGTGTTTCCTCCAACGCTCTGACAGAGATCTGGGGAGAGGAGCGTGATGGTGAGCAGCACAAGGTCTGCCCTAATTTCTTGGGAGGAATCTGCAGGGTCCCCACCAGCATCAAGACACATCGTGTGTCCAGGCTGTCATAATATTTATTCACAACAGCTGGCGTGTGACAGAGAGTGAGTTCTGTGTCTTCATTCAAATTAAATCCATGACTTGGTTTATTTGAACTGGTACAGAGGAAGAAAAAGCTTTATACAAAATGACATCTGGGAAGAGATGTACTTGCTTTTCAAAACACTAGTGGCATTATAAATTTGTGGGTCTCTGGGACAACTGCAGATGTCTGAATGGGAACTAGTACAAAGATACAAAACTGAAAAGCCAAATGGATTTTAAATACAGTGCACTCTGGCTCCTCAGGTATTTCCTACGAAGATCTGAACTACTGAATTTCTCTCTAGAGTCAAGCAGGGACAAAAGGGAAGGGTGTGACATAGTCAATCTATTGCTAGAGTGTTAGCCACGTAACTACTGTGGTCACGGCCATCATGGAGATGGTTGAGCTTTAGGAAGTGGCTGGCTGGAGAGGAGGGGAGGAGGGGGACAGCTCTCATCTGAAGAAGAAGGTGGAGTCATTTGTCACTTGAGGTCTGCTATGAAGGTGACTATGGGTACACCCGTGGTGTCCATTTCAGGTCACCTGTGAATGTTGTCTGGTCAAAGTCTTGAGGTCTTCCCTGTTCCTGCTGAAACCCATCACTCAGCCTGTCATCCGCACGGGATCAGTAGGTCACAGGGAGAACAGAATCTTCAGAAATGTCTCCTGTGCAAGTTTTTGTATTTGTCTTTACAGAGAACATTTAGGCAAATCATTATTTGGAAGAATAATAATTTGCAATGCTAACAGATATACTTCTCCTTTCCATACGTCATACACTTCCCCTCTCCCAATTCAACCAAAGACATCCCTTCCACAGGAGTTGTGGTGATTACAGAAAAAAATGCAAAGAGAAAGAGGTTTTGAAATTGCAAAATAGACTCTTAAATATCAGAGACAATTGTGAAAAGAAGGTAGTTTGTGATTGCAAGAGCCGTTTGAGAAGATTCGTGAGTGAATAAAGTAGGAACAGGTAACTTTTTTTCATGTCATGGACCCTTTGGTAGCCTGGTGAAACAGATAGACTCCTTCCCAGAATAATTTTAAAAGCATAAAATGTTAAATTGTTAAACTGTAACTTTCTGAAAGCACAGTTAGCAAAAGAGTAAGGAATGACAATTGTCTTATAGAAAAAGTATGTCTTTCTTAATATGTTCAATGATGCGCGAACACAAGGGAAAACGTCTCTACTTCTGAGGATTCTTTCTGGGGCGGCCGAATGATCAAAACAGCATCAGATGGGTTGGCACAGGGAATCTACATAGATGTTGAGGATTCTGCTTTCAGCCAGGGAGAAGGGGCTTATATCCTGAACTAAGGAAGGGTTACGGGCCTGGGGCATCAAGAAGAGATGAGGGGGACATGACGTGTTGTGACCCATGTTTACTCTGCAATGTAGTGGTTTTCCTAGACAGAGAGGGCTTTTCTAAAGATAACCCTACATCCAGATGATGCCCCCAATCTCTATTCTAGTCCTGAAGGGAGTGGTGATTGTGTCCGGTTGCAGGAGGTATATGAGCTTCTCCTCAGCCTCCAGAGTCACAGTCAACATTGCCTCAAATAATTTGAAGTGACACATCCTTAAGCATATTGGGGACGTCGATTCTGAGCGCCTTCAGTAACAAGACCTAGCGAGGGTCTAGTATCACAGTTATATCAAAGTAGTGGTGGGTACACATATTTTGGGACACCTGTAACATCTGTAATGTGATGTGAAACTCTATGCAATTTTGTTGTGTGTGTGTAACAATGTCATGGGTTCTCCAAACGTCATGGTTTTGTCTGCATTGATAGGAGATGTTAGGGTCTAGTTAGAAGCTAATTCGCAGCATCCCTGAAATGAAATCTATAGATCTGCAGACCTCAGGGTATAAGAGTCTTTGATTAGAGGCAAAATTTTGCTGGAACAGGACATTCAGGTGACTTACATACAGTAGAGGCTGCATAGAAGACTGTACTTCTCTAGGTGATTGGCGGGGGCTCAGGCTTGGGGGGACCTGGATGACAGAGGCTGGCATTAAGGGTTATGGTACGTGGACTGGCCCTGTGTCTGTTGAGGGAGCTCAGGCTTGGGATTATATGAGTTGTCGGGTGTTCTGTCAATGCCTGTAGATGATCTCACAATACATGACAAGTAGGGCTCAGTTTCTGGGATGGAGACTCAAGAACTCAGAAGGAGCAAAACCAGCACTAATGGATGTTTCCAGATCACAAAGCATATATCCATCCTTTGAGCCAGCAGTTATTTATACGAGCATCAATTAGATGCCAAGCTCTGTGTGGATTCTGGGGAAGACCATCCAGGGGACTGTTCTCATGGAGGTGGCCAGCTGGTGGAGGACAGAGACAAGTCTTGATCATTTAGGCGTGTTGAGAGGCACTAGGACCATGCTGTCTAGAAATTAGGGCACACAGCAGAGGCACCCACCCAGAGAACAGGGGTTAAGAAGAAATTCCTGGAGAAAAGACGAATATGGTGAGGAGAAGGATAGAAAATGATTCCTTCTAGAGGAAGCAAAAGCAGAAGAGAGAATGGATATTCAGAAACTGGAGAATGGTGGGTATGTGAAAATAAGGACAAGGTATGGAGCGAAGCTAAGACGTAAGACGTGAGGATGAAAGCCAGACCACCAGGGACCCTGACAAATGTGTCAAGTTTCTTTTGAGAGTCACATCTGCAGCAGAGGAATGATGGAGCCAGGATTGTATTTTCAAAAAATGGGTCTGTCCACAGAGATGTATGGAAAGTGGGAACAGAGACTGTGAGGCCTGAGAGAGGACCGTCTGTGACTACGCCCATGAATGGTCATGGCCAAAATGGCAGTGTGGATTTTGGAATGGAGAGACGTGGACGGGTTCAGGAAACATCCTTGTCATGGTCCTCATGGCCTCTGTTTGTGTTGCCTTCTGGTTGTCAACTGCTGTAGGACATTTACAAGAAGTATCCCCTGTGACCGTCTCTACAGCACCTGAAAGAGCCTGGGGCCACCACCATCACAGCACTTGCTCTTTTCCACTCTCAACTGTGTCTCCTATATATTTCAACACATTTGGTTTTATGCAACTGGATCTCTACAATTCTTGAAGGTGAATGTGTTGCTAACCTTTGTATTTTGAGGACTTGGCAGTTGCCCACAGTGAGTGTGCAATAAATGTTACATTGAAAACCTTAAAAAAATAAGACTTCTCTGTGAGCAGCGCAGAGTCCTGGTGACGGCTGCAGTCATGAGACCCCATCTGGGCAAGGGGTCCTGGGGCATCGTCCCCGAGGAGAAAGCACACTCTGCTGAACAAAGAGACCCCTGCTTCTCACGCCTGCCTCTGAGAGGGACAAACAAGGGCTGGCAATGCTCGACAAACCCTGTCTCTAGAATGCAGATGCTGGGACAACATCTACACAACCAAAGAGCGAGGGTTTACGGGCTCACTGGGCAGGCATTCTCTATCCTGGGAACTCACCACTTTATGAAGCCTTTGTGATTTAAAAATAAGAGTTGGTCACTGGAGCTGTGATCTTCAGCCTTATTTACTCACTAATAAGGAACACGTTTTAATTGTGAGAAACAAAAATATTTTAAATGAGGACTAAAACTGAGATGCTGTAAAATCCTACCAGACTGTTGATAAACTGATCTGGAAAATAACCTCCGCCAGGTATTGGCAAGCACCATAGAGAGCACGGAGTTGTTTTTTTTTTTTTAATTCTTGGGGATACTTTGGATTTATTTTTCTACCTGTATATGTTTTATAGAGTGTTGGAGAGTGTTTGGTGCTCTATTAACATTTGTTCTTTGTTTTTTTAAAAAATGCAGAGCCTGGGAGGTGACTATTGTTTCCTACACATGAAATAGATTTTAAATCTTTTGAATAATACTTATCATAGCTCTTTTTAATTAGAAGCAGAAATGGGATAACTTTAAAATGGAACATCAATTTTATTAGAGTTGAGTCTGATTTTATAGTATTTTGACTTTTTAAGATAGGAATTTTGGAAGGAATTAAAAGCAGGAGGGAGAAAACATATGGGCGTGTTGGAAAATACATAGAATTATAGAGATCATAATGTGGAAGCTCATATTCTCTGCAGATGTGTTCTGGTTGGCAGAGCATTTTTCTAAATTGAACTTGATGCATTTATAGGGGTAGAGATTTTCTGTGTCTCCCAAATCCTACCACCTTCTATTCTCTTGTACCTGGTCCACTTTGATCATGCCTTGGATTTTCCAGGGTCCTGAAAGTATTGGGATTTGAAATCTCCCCAATTCAGAAAGACCTAACAGGTTATCCTCGCATATATAGTACTTCAGTCAGTGGTTACTACTCCGTAACTCCTCAACTCACTAATTCATTTATATGTTCATTCAAGAAGAGTGAGTGTCAGCTTTGGGCAAACACTGTTATAAGTGCTTGAATAAAGCTGAGAGATTTCCTCCCTCATGGAGTTTGATTTAAAAACAGTAGGAAATAAGCATAATAAGCAAATTATATAAAATATTAAACAGTTGAACAAAAGACAAAGGAAAAGGCATTGGTTTGCAATTTTACCTTGGATGGTCAATGTAGATGCCATTGAGAAGATAGCATTTGGGCAAAGACTGGAGGTAAATAAGGGAGATGATTACTGAAATGAGAAAATGAATTGAAAAATCATTCCTGTGAATGGAATCATTTTTATCTAAAATACTTTCCAACGATCATGACTTTTCTGTTTCTGGAAGAAGAGCAGGGAAATGACACCTGTTGCTAGCTTTTTAAAGTCCCAATCACATCTTTAAAAATCTATTTCTTTTCTTTCTCAGCTGTCTTAATATTTCGGGCATCGTCGTTAAAAGGACTCCTTGCATCTACCTGTTCCTGGAGTTTCTGTGTCATCTGGCTTAGGCCAACATTCTGCAGGCATGTGGACTCAACTTTTGAAGAGAGAAAGTCTGAGGAAGAGCTCCCCCTGGCAGCGGAATCTGGAGGTAGAAAGGGCTACGAGACCCTTGCATTTACAAGCCATCAATGATTTTCTTGTGCAAGGGGCACATTTTACCCTCCTGGATGGTTTCCATGGAACAGAGCTGGAGCTGAACCACAGACAGAAAACAATTTATGTCAAAGGTGGCAAAATGAAACATCGACAGCCCACTGACTCACAATCTCAGGCTTTGACTGGGGTTGCCAAGTGTAATTGAAGCCATCATTTCACTACCGAGAGGGGCTTTCTCCGGAGAAGCTGAGGTATGCATTAGCAAAACAAACCCCATCCAGAACTCAGCATTTCAGAGCTGCAGAATTTGCCATATTGGAAAAATAATATTTCCTCTTCAGACAGCCACACTGTGCTAAAAGACCCCAGGGATGACAGCCGATATCCGATCTTGCATTTAATCCTAGAATCCAGCATTTGTACCCAGACCCCAGAGACAAACTCTTAGGATTCAAAAAGGTGGTTAAATGTTTATGCTTCAGAGAAGGAGGCTATGAGAACGGGCATTCTTTCAGAAATGTTGATTTTGAAGAAGTAATCCTAAATAAAAGGCTTTTGTTTCTGTCACTTGAAATGAAATGGCTCTATCCATGGCCTTCTAGTGAATTATCAGCCAGGGCTGTATTGTGTGTGTGTTGGCTCATGTCACACCGAAGCACAATATAAAGAAGGCCTTGTCACTCCTCAGCAATTTCTGGGATGCACCTCACATTTATCATTTCTTGGCATGTTTGTGGACCTGGAGTTACAGTTTGGTAATTTCTATCTAGCAAACTGCTTTCTTGGAATGTGGTGGCGGGTGGAAAAGAAACAAGGAAATGTGGACGAGAAACTTTGCAGAGCATTCAGCTGAGTCTCCTGCCTCTTCTGCAAGTGAATGGTGGCCTTCATCCTGCAGAGCAAGGTGGTTAGAGAAACAGACCTTCATCCACCACACTCGGGGAATAACTGGGTGGAGGACGGTGTCTGAGTCTGCATTTCCTCTAATGCAGAGCCTGAGATAAGGATAACCCTGCAAGTAGTTTTCTTGGGAAGGGAGTATAGGTGGGTCAGGAAAGGGATAGCAGCCAATAAAGACAAGCTGCCACTGTGGATGACCAAGTTTCCTTTCTCTGGGAGACTCTAGAAAATGGCATAAAAGAGAACTAATCTGGTGCTTTCCCTTAACATGAAAGAGATCCATCTATCTACTTATTCACAACTATTTCTGAGAATCACTAAGGCCAGACACTCTTTGAGGTACAAAGTGGGTTATAGCAGTGAACAAAACACAAATCTACGTCCTGATGTAGATTTCATGCTGGAAGGAGAATGACAAAAGTAGGATAAATAGGTAATGTCTAGTTCTGTCTTGTCCAATTTGGTGGCTTCTTGCCACATACAGCTTTGGAGCATTTGAAACAGCCAGATCAAACTGAGATGCATTATGAAGATAAAATACACCCTGGGCTTTGGAGATATACTGTGAAAAAATAATGTAAACAATCGCATTAACACTTTGTATTGATAACATGGTGAAATGATATTGATGAAGATATATGGGGCTAACTAAAATAATATTACTACAATTTCACCTCTTACTTTCTAATGTCACTACTAGAACATTTTAACTTATACATGTGACCACGTTATATACATGTGATTACATATACACCTAAGTATTTAATTATATATATATGTATTTAAAAATAATTAAAGGAAATGTGAGGCAACAGGAATGAGGTGAGTAGGCAGGCAGGCAGGAAGAGAGAGGAGGAGCACGAGTCGTTCATCCTCTTGTCCCCCAGGTTCTGGGTCCTGAACCCAGGTCCTTGGGCTTTACAAGGTCTGCACTCTGGCTTCTGGTTTAGTGCCTGAGCCACCAGGGCACACCTTATTTATTACCTTGCTATATGCTTGTTAGGATATTACATTTGCCTTTCAGTCTGTGTGCATTTTAGTTTTAGGTATGGTGTGTCAAGAATGCCCACACTAAATGTAGAGTAATTCCTTACTAAGAAAATAATAAGTAAACTTTGAAGTCAGGAATAGAGCGGTCATGGAGATGCATTTGGAAAGACTATTCTAGGCAGAAGTAGATGCCAATGCAAAATCCTGAGGCAGTTAAGTCTAAGGAGAAAGTGGGGTAGAGCATTGGTGGAATCAAATTGAGATCGTAGGTGTGATTGTGCAGGTACTGGGGCCAGATCCCAGAGAGGCAAATAGGATGTTATAATAACTTTGGCTTTTATTCAGAATGAGATAGGAAGGCACCCACAGGTTTTAGCAGAGGTGTGACATGATTTGACTCCTGTTTCAAGAGGAGCATGTTGACTATGGTGCTAAAACGGACTGTAGTAAGTCAAGAGTAAAAACAAGAAGTGCAAAAATACTGCATAGTCCATAGATCGTGATGGCTTGCTACACTGATAAATGAAGAAAGAAATATACGGTGACTTGAACATGAATGTAGCAATAGTAATAATGAAAAGTGAATAGATGCAGAGTTTTTCCTCTTCTCTTTCCTCTCCCCACCCCTCCCCTCACCCCCTAATATGTTAGGGAACATTTTAGAAACTTGGTTTGAATAGATAAAAAGACTGAGATGCTTACTGAGATGTCAGTGGAGCACAGGGAGCAGGATGATGAATCTGAGATTCAAAGGAGAGGTGTGGACTGCGGATATAAATTTGAAAGATTTTGTCCATAGATGATATTTGATTCTACAGATTGTAAGAGATTACAAGTGATTAAGAGTAGACAGAAATGAGAAAAGGTGAAGGACTCAACTCTGAGACACTGAGATATCTTGACTATCAGGTGGGAAGGAAGAACCAGTAAAGGAGGTAGAAGTGTGCTCTAAGAGGTAGCAGGAACATCAGGTGAGTGTAGAGACCTGTGAATCCAGTGAAGACAGTGTTTGGGGGTAGAGTTATCAGCTAGATTCTGGAATACTGATAGTCAAATAAAATGAGGTATGAACAATTATGGAGTTTAATAGGTTGGAATTACATGGTGCTCTGAGAAGAGAGGTTGTTGTGGATTGCAGGTGAGAATGAGACTGGACTTTATTCTAATGAGAATGGAAAAAGAGACATTGATAGCAATAATTATTGATAACTTTTTTGCTTAAGAAGGATAAAAATATGATGGAAGTTGGAAGAGTAAAGTGGAGCTCAAAGAGGGTTGATACTGTGCAAGAAATAGCTTGCGTGATAATGATCTAGAAGAGGGGAAAGTTGACATGGAGGAAGTGAAGGGACTACTGTTGGACTAATGTCTGAGTATGTAAAAGAGTGTAGGGTTGGGTCGACAAATGTAATAGTTCTCATTAGCTGGGACTACAGATTATTTATGAAGGAGAGAAGCTTAGTGGTTGTGGACAGACATAAAGACAAGTGTGCATGTGTAATGGTGGGAACTTGCAGAAGTTTCCTTCTGATAACTTCATATTCTCAGTAGGATAGGAAACAAATCCATGAGTGAGAGGGAACGTACAAGAGGAGTTGACAATTGTGAAGAAAGGCTGAAGATATGCTATAATGGTCTAAATAAGAGAGAGAGAAGATGGGTTAGGGATTCATAGTGAGATTTCTGGGCAGTATTGACCTCCAGTTGAGGTTAATGATTGTGTAATTACTGAAAATTGTCGTTCAATACTCTTTCTCATTTTCCTCCATAGTCAGAGAGTTTTAACTGGACACTTAGCTACCCAGCCAACTTTACTCTTATGGTTTCCTTTGTAGTTTTATGTGCTCCTAACTAAGTTCTTAAAAATAAACTATTAGAAGAGAAATGTGCTATGACCAAGTCTGAGTGAGAAACAATGGACATGGACTCTTCCATGCTCTTTCCCCATTTTCTGGCCAGACAGTTAACATGAAAACTTCCTAGTTTTGTCCACACAGATGTAAGAACACCCTAGGAGGGTGCAAAAACAGGATGAAACACAGTTGAGTGAATGACCATATGAGGCAGTGCCTCTCATCAAACTGGACAGTTAGGTGTGAGAGGGTAAATTTCTACAAATGCAATCCAATGATTATTGTGTTTCTTTGTTATAGTGTCCATTTATTTTTATTTGTTGTGCTTGAAATTCACTTGGCTTCTTGAAATCATGCTATTGTCTTTCACCCTATTCGGAAAACCTGCAAGTATTTCCTCTGCTACATCCTTTGTTCTCTTTGTCTGGAACTCTGAATAGTTATGTGCTACTTAGCAATGCTTCAGTTGATGATGAATTGCATATATAGCAGTAATCCCTGTATATAGTGCAGGTGTGTAGGAAGCTATACCCTCTAGATTTGTGTAATACATTTTATGATGCTCCCACAACAACACAATTGCCTAAAGACACATTTCTCAGAATATATCTCAGTTGTTAAGTGATGCATGATGTATGATTGTATTTGAATATTAGAAAATATTTGTTAGCTATGAAGGCCAGATACATAGATTTATAAGGAGGAAGACAGAATGGACAACTGTGTCTAATATCCTATAAAACCTACTGACTTGTTATATTCATCTTTGCTTGGTATTTTTATCAGAAAACTTTGATTCCTGTACAAGCATTCACTGTCACTTCTTAATAGTTCCTTTAAGTGACAGGTATTTTCAAGCATTGCCTTTAATTTTTACTCTGAACTATTGTTTATTGTTCATGGTTCTTTACTCATTGGAGAATTAGTTGTGGGAAATTTTTGAGGTCTAGTATGAAGTCAAGCTCCTCCAGATAGGGTTTTTCAGTAGCCTGGGAGTCATACCAATCTGGACATTCTTCCAATTAAATGTACTGCTTGAATTTGCTTATGTGAATTTGGGCAAAACTTCTACAAAAGTCAGCTTGTCATTAATATTTCTCTCTTTCTTTTTCTTACTTTCTTTGCTAATTTTCGGTATGGAGTGGTGTGTGTGTGTGTGTGTGTGTGTGTTATAAATTCTCTTCCAGTTAATCCTTGCACTGAAACTGGAACCTTTGGGTTCCCAACATTATGAGTGGAAGGCTGGTTATTAGACCACCCGCCTTGTTTTTGTTCTACATGCCCTAATGAGAACTTGAAAATCGCCTCTCAAGTTCCTGCTTTGGCACATGCCCTCCGGCCAGAGGTGCTAAAGCACACAATTCCTTTCATAGCTCCCAGCTTTCACTTAGATTTTGGCCTCACTTCTTACTATCTTGCTATCTTGCAGCTCATCAGTGCTTTGAGGAAGATTTTGTTTGTTTGTTTCCCATCAGCATATTTAACCATTTTTTTCATGGGAAAACTTATTCTGACACCTAGCCCACCATATTACCAGAAATGTCTCTCCCTGTGTGGCATAAGAGAACTTCTAAGTGCTTTCAGGCACCATTTACTTCCTTTGGGCCTTGTTCCATGTGGATTTTATAAACACAAATTTAAGCCAAAGGCTGTAGATGGAATATAGGCTAAAGATTCCCTAGTCCCAATGGAGAGAACAGATGGCATCTCCTTCTATTCCCACCCCACCATGCAGGGAATGAAATCTGCAAAAGAAATTTGGACATGGAGGGAATTCTGCACAGAGTAATCAACATTATGTTGACTTCTTTTTTACACATGACATGTTTAATCAGAAAGCAGTAATTAAATGCCATATGAATGGCCTTCAATTGTCTTTGGCTTTGATTAGGGTTTGAAATAATAGGTCCCCAACTATGTCCATTTGTTCATTTGCTGGCATAGAGTTTCTAACTGCTATGTAGGGCAACTGTTTACTTGTGATAGGATGGCTTGGTATAAAATACAAATGACTTGGGTGATGGACTTGACCTTTGTTAGATATAAACCATAATGAATTTCCAGCAGACAGGGTAAGGTGAGGATAATTTAAATCTCTGTAAAGAGTGAGATTTGTTTTAGAAAATAAATGTTTAAAAGAAATATTTGAAGAAATATCAGAATACAGTTTTATCTTAATTTTTTCATCTCTCATAATTATGCATTTTACTCTGTCATCAGTGTTCATGATTTTGAGGAATGCTTATATGTATTTTGCAGTCTTAGGAAATGTACAACATTTCTCAAGGGTATAATTTCACAAGGAAAAAGATACTACCCACAAAATTAGGATTTACTAATAGATAAAAAGAATCCTATAATGACATTTGCAAAGAACCCTCAATTACCATGAACATAATTGTAGATGCTTTGGAGGTAGAGTCAGAAAGAACTTAAACTAGCTTTTGTACCATACAGTTTATTCTTTTCCAAGAGACTGCCACATCCACGCTCTCATTCTGAGAAAAGTGTATCTAGATTTACTCACTGAAGATCATGAAACCTGTAGGTTTGGGGACTAGTCCTGGAGCCAGGAATAGTATCTGTGCATGAGGAGGTGGTTCAAAATGTGACCGTGCATGAGAGCTCTGCTCCGTTGGTGCTGACTTACAATCAAAAGATTATATCTTTTTAGAAGTTTGAAAGCAAGATGAACACCAACATTGATAGTATAACAAACCAGAAGAGATGCAGAGGAAGAAGGATAGAAGCAGAAAACAATGGGGCAATAGAAGCTATGTGCTGACAGAAGCCATGATGTAGAACATTAAGTAGAGGAAGGCAATTTATTTCATACTTAGTTTTTTTCTTTTATTTTTGGAAAAGAGGTTTTTAAAAATAAAATTAAGAATTTCCTTACTATAAACCCCAGTTTTCCTACAACTTGGTGTTTACCCAAGAAAAATGAAGACTTCTGTTCATACAATTAGTTGTACATGAATGATCATGACGACTTTCTGCTTAATGGTTCCCAAATTGGAAGCAAACCAGATGTCCATCAATAAATGGATGAATCAACAATGTGTGGTCTATCAATGCAGTGGAAGACTACTGACCAACAAACAGGAAGCGAGACTGCAGATTGACACATCATCGATAAATCTCAAAAGCATGATGTATGGAAGCATGATGTTATTCATATGAAATTCTAGGGCAGGCGAAACGAAGAGATAGTAGCAGGAAGCACATGACCGAGGCAGCTTAGATGACCTAAGAAACCACGGGGAGGAGCTGAGAAGAACGTGTCCTGGTCGGTATGCTGGTCTAACCTGGTTACATGAATAGCATGCTGCTCTCCTTGAAGATTTGTTTACTGTGTCTGTTGCTCAGGTATCATTTGACTAAACTCTAATTTCTGAAAGAAAATGTGATTCTGAGTAACTGAGAGACCAACTGGAAAATAGTCAATGACCAAACTGGCATTTTAATATATTTGTCATGAGGAAATTAAATTAGTCAAGGAGACACAGTAGGCATATGCATTGTGGGATGTTTTCCTCTTAAAACAAGAGCAATGAAAGATTTTCTATCTATTTATAGATCACATATATCTATCTACCTATCGTCTGTCTATCATCTACCTTGCATCTATCTAACATCTATCTATCCTCTATCAGTCATTTATCATCCATATATCATCTAGCTGTATCTGTCACCTGTCTTCTATCATCTATTGTCCATCTATCTATCATCTATCATCCATCTATCAATCACCTATCTATATCTATCACCTATCTATCGATTACCTATCTTCTTCATCATAATCACCATTGTTATCGCCAACATTTGTCTATACCATTGGGCATTACACATGTAAACAGAGAAAGCAAAATCAGAATCATAGCCCCATTCTCAAATTCAGGCTTACAGCTGTAGATATAAACTAAGCTAAACTTAAGTGACAGTGCTGCTGTCAGAGAACTATGGTGAGATGGAGCGGTTCAGTACAGGTAGCGAACTGGCAGAGGAGCCTGAGGTACTTCTTCTGCATGTTCGTGGAAAATGCAAGGGCTCGTGTGAGGTTAGTGACTGCCCAGGTTACTGCTTTAAAGCAAGTGAGCGGAAGATGCAAAGGCCATGGCTGGTTTGAACCTTTGCCTGCCTCTGAGGGCGCAGAGGAGACGTAGACTTTACCCCTCTAGCTGGATGTGTCCCTGGCTCAGAGACAGGGACAGTAATGCCACTAATATACTTGAGTAGCTGGATGGAGGAGGAACTGCTTGACAGGAAAGGGTAAGCTCACAGCCAGAGAGAAAATCAAGGCAGCAGACAAACTCCTACTCAAACAGAATAGAAGTAATTCTGACTCTACTACAACATCCACTCTTACCTGAGTTTCCAGCCTCCAATCTGCCCAGATTTCAGACTTGTCACCCCCCAGAACCCCATCATCCTGCTTGCCAATTCCTTCAAAATAAATGTCTCTCTTTTGTAGATATACACAGACACTCATGCACTTCATAAATGGATATATATGACTGTATGCACTTATACACATAAGGGGTAGGTGTGCAGTAAGTAGGGGATTTGTGTTTTATTATCATGATTTTAGAGGATAGATTAGATCCCAATTAACTCAAAGGACACTGACTTGACTGAAATGCTCATTAACAGCATGAAGTGACTCAGAGAAAAGTGGAGCAAAACAAAACAAAAACCCCGAGTACAAGATTTTAGGTAAATTCAATTAAATTGAGAATGTGAAAACTACTAAATTTTTGGTAGTTCAAGAAAAGAAGTAAAAAATAATATGAAAAACGTGCAGTAACTAGGTAAATTGTGTTGATTATTGTCTTGATTTTAGGGGGTAGGTTATTGCTCTCAAGGACATGAACATTTTATGCATTTCCATCGAGAAATGCTCATTTATAGCTGTACTAGACAACATAAAGAAATAAGCAGTTACCTGAGTTTTCACAGACACCTGACTTGTACTGCTGCATGTGCCAAGAGATAGTGAGGCACAGTTCTGGGAACTCAAATACTTTTAGCAGTGAACGACCACATTTCTGTTTAAGCTCCAATGTACCACTTTCTCACAGTATTCATATTTCTGTAAAATCCGGAATAAGTTGCCTGTAAAAAGCACTTAGTATATACAGTCACTTCTTATTATGTGTGTGTTGTGTATTTGTGAATTTCCCTCGTGCTAAAATCTATCTGTAACCTCCAAATCAATACTTGTTGGTTTGGTGGTCATTGGCAGAAGGGTGCTGAGCCAACATGCACTTTCCCACTGAGATTAAACAAGGCACTGCTCTGCCTTCCTGTTTCAGCTCTCAGACTTGTAAATGTGTGTCTTTTTCACAATTGACTTTGTGCCACATTTTGGTGGGATTTTTTGGGGCGGGGGCTGATTTTACTATTTAGATGACTCCCAGACCTAGAGCTGAGGTACTGTCCAGTGTCCATAATTGCACAAAAAGGTGTTATGTGCCTTAGGGAGAAAACGTGTGTTAGATGAGCTTCATTCAGGCATGAGTTATAGTGTCATTGATTTGTGTGTACAAATCAGCAATAAATATTACATAGTATGTCTTTAAATAGAAACACACATAAAACAAGGTTATGTGTGGATGGGTTGATGAAAATGTGACCAGGGCCTCAAAAGAAGCTGAGTCTGTATTTCTCCTAGAAGCAATGGTTTAGTTTCACCAGCTCAGTGTTGCTGGTGATGCCACTGAACATACCTACCACAAAATAAGACTTGGCTGTATAGGTAAAATGGGTATATCAGAATAAAGAGATATTTTACCTCAGAAAAGCCTGATGGGTCTTGTCTGATTTGGAACATTCTTTGTTGTGCAGGATTGTCTTAGAAATTGAAAATCAGTCAACACCCTTGGCCTCACTCAAACAGTGGCAGTTGTGTCTTCTCCCCAAATAGTCATAGCCAAAGGCCCCTTTGGAATTTTTTAAATGGTAGACACTCACTTTAAAGAAATTACTTCAAAATAGGGTAGTCCTTGTTCTACCAATAAGTCTGTACCATATATTGGATCCTAGCTTTTATTCTGTTTTCATGCCTGTCATCTCTTGTGCCTGGTATTTAACTTGTTCTCTTCAGAAAAATCAGATTTCCCATAAAAAATTCTTAGGGTTTGCTCTAACTCTAACGAGTTTTTCTAACTTGGATGTCAGTCTGTGGTCAAAGAATTTTGACTTACTATGGATAGTCTTTCAGTTACAATAAAATCACATCCCAATAAACCATTATAAATTAAAAATATAAGTAAAAATGCATTCAACAAGGACCCAGCCTACTTTAAATGTACTTAGAACATTTACATTAGCTTCCAGTTGGGCAAGATCATCTAAAAGCCAATTTTATGTAAAGTGTTGATTATCTCATCTAAGTTACTGAATACTGTGCAGAGAGTGAAGCATAATCTAAGAGTATTGATTTACTGTTTACTGTGATCAAGCGACTGGGAGCATGTGACTCTCTGTTCCTGTTCGGCATCATGAGGGAGTATGTAATGCGTATTGTTAGCCTGAGAGAAGATCAAATTTTTAAAAATTCAAAGTATGATGTCTACTGAATATACAGTGCTTTCTCCCTATCATGAAATTGAACCATCCCAAATTAGGAATTGTCTGTCCTCTTGTTGGTGGCGAGTAGTAGAATATTACAAAAGACTTTGGTCTTGGGGAGAGAAGAGCCTGTGGAATCTTCAAGTCAAAAAGAGATCATCAGTCATGGTTAGCATGAAATGGAAGTTCCAGAGGTCTGAAATTCAGTGTTCATCAGATTATTTACTATGACATTTGTTTTCATCTTTATTTTTCTCCAAACTCTACTTTCACCCTTATTTCCCTCTTCAAAGGAAGGATTCTGAAAGCACATAGTGAGCACCATCAGGCCTTGAATTTATCCCAAGGAACACATAATCCTGCTTACCTATAAGACAGGGTCTGTCAATGGTGTATGGTTAGGAGGTGCATGAAGAACACGCCTTTATAAGAGACTCACAGTGGTACTGGGCAAGGCATTGTGGTGCCAAGATATGGACTCACATTTCTCTTGAGAAACTTGGCAGTCCTTAGGGAAAACAGAACATTTCAATACAATGCCATGAACATGGTAAGTGGTTCCAAGATGAGGCACATTACTCATCCCTGGGAGTGAGTGAGGAGAGGCCAGCAAGACTTTCTAGAGGCAGAGTCACACTTGAACTGATTCCCCAAAGAAGTATATGGGTTTCCCAGGTGACTTAATACCAGTTCATAGAAGGTCAAGTCTCATTTTCAAGGCATCTAAAAATCTTTCCAACCACTATTAAGGCATATTTATGGATCAAAAAGTTCAACTATATCATAACAGTTCAATTGTGTAGTTGTAACAGTTGAACACTTTGCTTCCAACCTGTTAAGTTAGTCATGAAAACACCTAAATAGCTCCAGCACATTGGCTGGATTTATTTAACATCTTTATTTTAGGGAGGCCCAAGGTTTATAGACTGTTTCATTTATTCCCATATCGAATACCACTGAAAAGTTAAATTTGGTATTCAGTGATATTCTCCAGGCCACCTTTCCAAAGCTAAAGCTGAATATAATGGATGTGACATTTCTTCCAGGAAATCTCCTCTACATCGCCCAATCTCAAATCCTTAAAGAAGTCATCAGTTTTGGACTGAATCAAACCCGCCAACTTCTTGTGACTGGAGCACCTAATGGTTCAAGTGGAAGTGTCAGGAGATGTGTATTCCTTTAACTGACAAGAATTCAAAGGAAAATAGGAGAGAAGATGGAAGGGGAGGAGTAAGGGAGGAAGAGCAGAGAGACAGAGAAAACAGAAATTGAGAAACAGAAGAAAGTGTTTGAACATTAAGAGGGGATCCATCTTCAGCACTGATGAAATGTAAATGAAGAATTTAAACAACTGATCCTTCCTAAAGAGGTACTGTGATATAGTATGAATAGCTGGAAGTAAAAATTTAATTCAAATGTCATTTCCATCACATACTGTGTAATTATGGCAATTTAACTGAGCTTCTGACAAAAAAAACCAAAACATCTGGTTTGATAAAATCACCTAACCTATGAAATTCTTGTGAGGGTTAGACAATTTGAAAGATGTAGAATACTATGAAAAAAGTTTCTGCTTAGTAAAATCACATTAGTAATAATTTTTTGTTTTGTTTGCTGCTTCTCCTCTTTTATTCCCCCAGTATAGCATTTGTGACTTTGTTTGCATTGTGAGCTATGTTTCTGAGGTACTTCAATAATAGTTTTTGTATATTATATAATTATTATTGAGGCAAGTAAATTTTGATTTTCTGTAAAGAAGCAGAAGGAAAGGTGAGTACAGTTGTACCACTTTGGGTTAGATGTCTACTACCAATTTGAAATCTGTTGTATTTCTTGAAGAGACAAATATCTATTAGTTTCTGAGGCCATAACAAATGACCACAAACCGGGTGACTTAAAACAAATGGAATTCATTTTGTCTGGAGGCTAGAATTCAGAAACCAATATGTTGACCCCAATCTTAACCCTAACCCACCCAAAGCTCTAAAAGAGAGTTTCTCCTTTGCTTCTTCCAGTTTTTGGCATTCCTTGGATTGTGGCCTCATCATTCCAATTTCTGACTCCATGGTCAAAGTTCTCTTTGTCTCTCTCTTTCCTTCTGTGTGTGTGTCTTATGAGGGTACTTGCTTTTGGGTTTAAGGGCAGCCTGGATAATCCAGGATGATCTCCTCATCTCAACACAATCAGCCTAATGAAATATTGTGTCAACAAATGCAACATTATAATGCTGTACACTTGCGACTTCTATAACATTATAGACTAACATTATCTCAATGAAAATTTATGTTCAAAAGCACATTTTTCCTAGATAGCATTTATAGGTTTTGAACAGAGATTAGAACATAGGGATTAGAACATAGATATCTTCTTGAGGGCTACCATAGACAGATATTTCTATATCTATTTCTATTTCTATCTCTGTCTTTGTGTCTTTCTTTATCGCTCTCTATATATACACACATGTAATATATATTTATCATATATAAAACATACTTATGTTTTATTCACATAATACATGGGATTTAAGCCACTGTTTCGTTTTAAGAGAATGTATGTGTGCAATCAACAATTTGAGAGGGTCCAATGTAGTGGGTAATGTGTGTTGGTTTTTGGTTATTAAGACCAGAAGCTGAGGTGACTGGGCACATGGAAAACACATTGAATGTGACATCAGAAGGCTTGGAATGGACTTCAGTGTCTACCATTTGCTAGTTGATTACCTTTACTTGCTTATTTTTCGTTAGTGTCAACTGTCTTTATAATGAGAACATTTTCTCTTAAAATCTAGAATATTAAATTTATCAATATACACTTCCTATGACTCACTTCAATAACCCAAATAGCATGTTCATTTGGTATCCTCTTCCCGCTCTATTGGCGTCATAGCCTTAGTAGCCTTCCCTACATCTCTTCAGTGCAGGCTTTGAGCACCTCCTCACACTGTACTGACTTAGCACACAGTGTGAACATGGAGAGAAAGTATGTCCTCAGTCCAATATCTGTTTCCCCCACTAGACTCTGGGTTCCCTGAAGTTGATACCTCATTTTCTTAGGACTTGCATAACACCTGATATTTAACATTCACTCACTAATTGCAGTATTATAAAGAATAAATATCTCTCACCGCACACATCTAAATTTATCTTATAAAAAATGAAGTGTACTCATTAGGAAACTCCCCGCTGCAGTCTGTAAGTATAGACTTGGAATAATACAGCTGCTGAAGAAATGAAGTAATAAATGAATAACTAGCTAGAGTAGGTTGTTAATAGTAAATTGATAATAACCTCACTTGAGGAAAGATAATTTCTGAGGAGTTTAGTATGGAGATGTCTATATTTTCTAATAACTAATCATACTTCAGGTACAATATTAACATAATTTAAATGTCATTGATAAAGTCTTCGTTATTTTCTCAAATGTATCTCACATTTTTCTCCTCTGTATATTTGTTAAAAAATGATGAATCACTACTCAATATCTGAGATAGAGGACTATAGGTAAAGAGCTGTGCTGATAAGGGACGGTCTCTCCTTCAGGTTTTGGTGACTTTTCAAAGAATGGACTGATGACATACACAGAAATGTGGTTACTCTGGTGATACTTGGTTGGCGGGCACTTAAGAGTACGTTTATTGGCACTAACCCACCCTTCATTGGCTAAACATTTTTAGAAGTAAAGGGCCAAAGGTGAGTGTTTGACTTGCAAAGTTAGTTTATGGAGGTAAATCGCCATCGATCAATTGTTTTAAATGATTTTGATTACTTATTTTCATAATGACAGAAAGATCATTTTATTTTTTTAAGCTAGAAAACTTTAATAATTCTCTCCTTGCTTGTTTAAATTTATTTAGCAAATGTTTTTGAGTGTCTTTTATTTTTTAAGCAAATAAAGGTAGATAAGACAGGTTTCCTGTTCTTATTTTCCTTACTGAGAGAAACAAATAAACACAAATAAGCTCTATGTTATGATCAGAGCAGAAGACACTAAGCAGGCAGATGACAGAGGTCATGCCCCAGAGTTGAGGGTGGGAAGTTTGTTTTGAGAGTTGGGCAGGGTAGGCCACACTGATTGGGGACATTTGGGACATTTGAGCAAAAACCTGAAGGAAGTGAGCATATGAGCCCCATAGGTACTCAGAGAGGAGGTTTTCGGACAATCAATCTGTACGTACTACAATTCTTTCGTTAAGTGGACAGCGTCTATCATTTCTGAGAAGCAACAAGGACTTATATTTCTGGATGCAATAAGCAAGGAGTAGAGGTGCAAGGGAGGCTCCAGAAAGGCGACACAAGGGCCCATCTTGTGGGACCTGGGGGCCCTTGCAGGTGATTGTCAGGTTACTGAGGTGGCGACACCACAGGAAGGTTCTGAGCAGAGGAAGGTTGTGTAGAACTTAGGTCTTAAAGGTCATAATGAAGCACTGAGGATGTTCTGAAGGTCGATGTTCTGAATTGCATTTTGCCCATCCCCCACCCAGTGATCATTTGAACACCTTACTCCAGTACCTGTGAATATGATCTTATTTGGAAAGAGGGTCTTTGTAGATGAATTAAATTAAGATGCTGTCATTAGATTGGTTCTTAATTCAATATGACAGGTGTTTTTATAAGAAGATGGATAAGTGGGCATCAGCACTTGGGAAGAGCTTTGTGTGAGGACAGAATGAGGCAGCCCCAAGCTCAGGGAGGCTCTAGAAGCTAGCAAAGAACAAAGAAGGATTTGACCCAGCACCTCACAGGGAACCTGGCCCTTCTGACACTTTGATTGTGGACTCTTAGACTCCAGAACTGATTATACTACACTTCTATTGCTTCAAGTTATTCAGTTTGTAGTACTTAATTCTAGAAAGCTCAGGAAACAAGTACAATGGACAAGAGTGAAAAAGGAAATCAGCAGAGTAATGCAATATCACAGATGCTGTGGTGGTGGTAGGAAATGAGGGGGTGAATAGTGGGCAGGCTTTGTATATATCATGTAAGTAAAATCAGCAGGACTTGCTGATAAACGGGATGTGAAATGACAGGTGCCAAAGAGGATGCCACATCCATTGGCTTGACATCTGGAGCTGCTCTTTACTAAAATGAAGAATATTCCAGGAAGGGGGCTTGATCCATGGATTTGTCTTTTAAATTCAGAAGTCTAGGATATATCAAAATGGACATGTCAAACAGCACCAAATATATGTGTTAGGAGACCAGGGGAAAGTTCAAATGGAAGAGTAAAGTTTCACTGTGTCAGCTTATAGAGGGCATTTAAACTCAGATTACTCAGGCGGCAAATATAAAAAGAAACAAAAATGATCACAGGATTAAGCGCTGTGAGATAGATGTAAAAGAAAACTGTCAGTAAAAGGAACTGACCAAAAGAAGAGTAATTAGACATAGAGTCAGAATTTCAAATTAGATTTTCTAAATTCTTTCTTGTGTCTAATATGCACAGTGTCTCCTAGGTAACCTTTTTCATAATAAAGTTTGATCAGGATAAACTAATTTTAACCTGTTCTGTTTCCTACAGTACTTCCTTTGAAAGATGTGATAACTAAATGTAATTTTAAAATTATTTTATAAGCACATGACTTTTTCTTCTTTTATGATTACCTACAAAATCTATTATATATTTAACATCAGAAATAAGCTCTTACTTGAGATAAAGTAAACTTCACTAATTACAGATTTAATTCTGTACTTCATTAAAACATTTAGACTTTAAGTGTTATCTAATGGTGTTTTATTGATGTTCTTATTTCCCTTTTGGGAATGGATAACTTATGGCTGACTTACTGTATACTAGCTTGTGCATTTGCTATTCTAAAATATTTTTTAGGTGTTCAATGAAGGTTTTTGAATCAAACTTATGAACATTCCTGCTTTGTGCAGTAATGATGTACCTTTTAAAGTTGCAAAGTACCACATCTCAACCAAAAAATAAAATCCCAAATCGCCTTTCTTTAAAAAATGCGAGTGCGTTCCAAAAGCATATTCTTAGAATGTTTCGAGGGTGCATAAATTAACAACTTGAACCCTTTCCTTTCAGAGCTACCCAGAGCCTCACAGGGAAAACGAAGAGGAGTCTGGGGTATTCTAACACAGCTGGCTTCACCACATGAAGCCTGGCAGTCCAGCCTGCTGCTTCCATTCTCCAAATGAGAGAACCCAGAAACAAGGAAAGGTGAATCAATGCCATGACTGATGCTCTGAAAATTTCATGGTAGTCACGTTTAGAATGAAACAAAAGTTGAGGAAAGAAAAGAAGGTGCATTTTCTGCAAGATTGGGAACCAAACACACTTCAGTGAGCAGCCTTGTCAAAGTAGAAGCAAACCCTCTCGAGATGTCTTAACACATTATTCCAACTTCTCATGCCTCTCTGTCCTTTTCTGTAAAATGGGGTTCAAAATAATGGGGTTGTTTTGAAGATTGAATGTGATAATACATGTCATGTGTTTAGAACAGTGCTCGACATGCAGTAAAAACTTAATGTTCATTATTATTAGTAGTATTTTTTACAACAAAGTTGGAGAATGCAGGTAGATATCTTGGTCCTTCCACAAGTCTTGTAAACTCGTCACTCGACTCGGCATCTCATTTTCCTTTCTCCACGATGAGGTCACCACGCTTAGCTGACCTCACAATGCTGAGATGCAAGAGGACTAAAGGAGAATTCTAGGAGCAAAGGTTCTGAAGGATGACAACTTTCACAAATTTTTATTTCTATGTTCTGTCTGTATTATTCTTTCCTCTGATGTGTTTTCTGAATGCATCTTTGCTCTCAAGATAAGCACGGTGATTACAATATCAGTTTGGAAAAATGAAGAGAGAACAGTTTTGATGTGGCAGGAAAGGCAAAGCAATGCCCTTTTCAAACACATATTAGAAGTCTAAAGAATATGACCTAGTCAATTGCATGGTATCAAATGAAATCTCCCTAAAGTCATTAGCAAAACTATTCATCTTGCTTTCCTGACATGTCACACGCTTTATCAGCTTGCCTTTCATAAAGCAGAGGGACAGATTTTTTGAGAATGTTAAAATTAAATGTTCTGAAATAATGTGATAATTGTGAAAATTTTTCTTGAGGATTGCATTTTAGAATACAAAAATGGGATGGGAAATGATCTTGTTAACTAGTGGGTAATTTGGAATCAGAGGCTGGCTGTGATGCTTGCTTTTCATTTGCATTTTCTTCAGGCACTTGATCCCTTTATGCCTCACGCATTCCATTCTTTAAGGTAGTCTTCATTCCCTGTTCTACGCAAGGCAGGGAATCATAGGGCTGGGTCTCTAACAACTATCCCGAATAACAGAATATTAACTGCTTTGAGATTTATTACCCTGGTAATTTTAATTGAACAAAGGAAACATGCTTACGATTACAAAATACAGCACATAAATTGACATGCTTCTGTCATATATTTAAAGTCTTAGTTTTATTGATGGTGGTATTTTTTTTCCTGCAACCTTCACAATTGAAAAAATTCAATCATTTTATAAACCAGATTATTGGTGCCTAACCAAAAATTTCACATAAAACTTTGAATTAAGTGGAGTAAATACCCTTTTTAATTATATAAAATACCAGATACATCACAATTTCTGTATCGATTTTCAATGAACTATCTCTTAGAAAGCCTGAAATAAATGACAGATAAAGTAGACTGCTTAGTATAAATTGCTTCCAAGGTTCGTGATGTAAATAAAATGTCTTGACATTTGCCTCTTTCTATTTCTGGATAGTTTCCCATTTTCTTGGTTTTCTTCTCCACTCCTCTTTGGTAGGTGGAACTTTCCTTTCAAGCTTTTCCTTTCTCCCAGTTTTACTAAAACATAGGTGAAGAAAGGGATATGAGAAGACTCTGGTCTTCTTTTCCTTTGAATTTTATCCTTTTTTGACAGAAGAGAGCCAAAGTCCTCATTCTCATTAGCTGTTTACTTCACTGAAAAAGTCAGTATGTTTTATTCATGTGCTCATTTTTCTCAGAGACCACAAATGGCAGTGAGACTTAGATAATATTTTAAATGAGAAACATCCAAGAAGGAGAATGACCCTGCAAACATTGTTTCTAAGGTACAGACATGATCTCATTAACTAGACTGTTGCTGATAAATGAATGCATTTCAACAGAAAGGAAAAAACATTCTGCATAGCAAGTGACTGTTGTAAACCAAACATGAAATCTGAAAAATATTTGCAAATTAGAAAAATCGGGCTCTGTGTTCTCACCACTAGTTTTACTCTGCCCTCTTGTGTGGACAGGGTGCATTAAAATGAGTCCACTAAGCTTCATGTGAAATGAGGCAGGAATGGAACACAACTGCATTAAAGTCATATTTAGGAGTAGAACATATTTCTATTATCAGCATAATTTACTCATTTTAATTGATATTTATAGTTAGCACTAAAATTATATTCTAAGGATCAATTCGTGAGATCAAATGGTGAGAAAAAATTATATGTGAATTTAAACCCTGATGGCTCTTAGGATAATTCTCTGCATTATCTCTATTACATTTTTAAATAAAAGCAAAAAACATTCTTGATGTAAAATAACAACTTAGCAAAATAAGATTCTGTTTTTTCTAATATACCCATTGTGGTTGCTTTAAATACTAAGCAACTCTTAAATTCCTTTAAAGTCAACTGGATTTTCCTTTTTAAAGGGAAGTTGCAGACAGAAATGAAGGTGAGGATAGATAGGCAGGAGGTAAAAGGCATTTTATTTATTAGTTTATCTTGGTTGTTGCCTCTGGTCCTGAGATGTGAGCCTGGGTCCTTGGGATATAGGTGGACTGTGCCACAGTGGACTTACTCACTAAGCCACTAAGGTGCACCTCAATTGGATTTTTAAAGCAAAAACAGTACTGAGTACTGCGGGGTTACTAATAAAAGTAGAAATAAAATTTATAATAATAACAAAGATAGAAAAGTATAAATGTAATTATATTCTTGTAAGATTCTTAAATTACATGAGAAGTCATAATGTTATTTCAGGTTTGATTATGATAGGTTAAAATGCATAATATGATACCAGGAGCAATCAAATATGATATGGATTTAAATAAGCAATAATCAGACACATGCTGCTTATCAGAAATTCCCAGTAAATACAGAGATATTGAATGAGGAATAATATATAATGTACATTCTATATATAAAAATGTGTGTGCCACATATCATCACACAAAATAGATCTCAAAGAAAAGTATATTACTGTAACAAAAGTGGATGATTTCACAGTGACAAAAGGGCTATCTGACTAGGAACATAAAAATAATACTAAATTTATAAAGGTGCTAGAACAGTTACATGAAATAAAAACTACAGAACTAAGAAAATTCCACAATAATTAGAATTAATGTTTTACTTTCAATAATAATTGGAAAATATATACCAAAAGCATTCAGATTGAAAAACTTTAACAGCCAAGACAGAGTCATTTAGAACATTTTACTCAACAACTATAGAATGCACATATTTTTCAGATACACATGGAAAATTCATCAAAATAGGCTATGTGGCAGACCATAGACATATTTTAATAAATACCTAAGAATTAAAATAAACAGTCTGTTACTCTGAATATAAAAGAATTAAATGAGTCAGAAGGATAAAGATAAATATCATATGATTTAATTCTTATGTGGTATATAGAAAAACCAAACAAACTAATGAAGAAAATAGACTTTTAGTCTATGGAATCGAATTAGTGGTTATCGGAGATTAAGGGTATGCGGGATAGGTAAACGGTAAAAGGAGTCAACTATATGGTGTTGGATATGATTGGACTGTTAGAAGTAAATTTAATGTATTATATAAAGATGTTGATTTACCATGATGCACACCTTAAACCTGTATGTTATGATGAAATATTCCTTCATTAAAATTTAAAAATATAATTTAGAAGGTAAATGAAAGAGACTCACATCCAGAAAATCTCCAGATGTTGAAAGTTAATCAACATATTCCCAAATAACTAATGAGTTAAAGAAGGAGCCATAAAATTAATTTGAAAATATTTTGAACTAAATGATTTGAAAACACAGTCCTTCAAAATTCATGGTATGCAGCCAAAACACTGCTCAGAGGCAAATTCATGGTTATAAATACTTATGTTTAAGAAAATATAAAAGAAGCTAACACAAAGAAAAAAGGTATAAAAATATAAAATTAGACTCAAAGTTAGAGAAGTGAAGAAGTAACAACCATAACAGAAATAAATCCGAGAAAATAATGAAGAAAATCACAAGTCTCTATGAAAAAATAATAAAACTTATTATTCCTTCAAAAAAGCAGAAAAAAATGAAAAAGAAAATACAAATTTTCAATGTCAGGAATGAAAGCAATACTCCACCATCAATACTACTAGCAATAAAAGGTACTATCAAAAACTTAGTGCAAATAAGTTCAACAGCTTAGATAAAATGGGGGAATTTCTAAAACTTATACAATAATAATAATTGGGGATACTAATACAGAATATTTTAATATTCTCTATATTGATATTTAGTCATAAATCTATTCTAAAATGAAAGTAGGCCTATGAAAATGTATCTCTCACTGGAGAAAGAAGGAGGGAAAATCCCTTACCCTAGGACACTGCGTTGGACTAAAAGAAAGAGAAAAGCTCCTAATCTCCCTTCTTGCTTCCAGGAATATGAAGAAATGGAGAATTGGCACTGCTCCATGTTTATTATAGAAATTGAAATTTTTAATTCACAATAAACCTGAAAACTCATTGCCAGGCCCAAATGATTGCATTGATTAGTTCTATCAAACATCTACACCACTTACTTCAGAAAATAGAGAAGAAGATGGTCTTGGATACATGGTAGTGGATGTAGTATGATACATGTAATAGTTGAAGTGTGAAACCGTACACCTGAAACTTATATAGTGTTGTAAACCAATATTACCTCAATAAAAAAGAAAGAAAATAGAAGAGAAAAACACTGCAAATTTTTTTCTGACGCTGTCGTATCCCTGAAATAAAAGTTGACAAAGGAATTATGGGGAAGGAAACTTTTAGACCAGTCTTTCTCTTGAACATAGACTCAAAAATTCTCAAAAAAAAATTGCAAAATAAATTCAGCAGTTCAAAAAAATGAGTAATTATGATCAAGTGGGATTTTCTCCACCATGCAAAATTAGTTTAAAGTGAAAAATTATTCAATGTAATTTGCCACATTAATTGAAATAGAGAAAAGAAAATATACAATAATGTCTAGATAGTAAAGTTTGATGAAACTCAACATACATTCATGATTACAAAAAAATTCAGCAAGGCAGGAATTGAAGGGAGTTTTCTTAATTCAGTAAAGCAGACACACATAATACCTATAGATGATATTACACATAATCTATATACATATGATTATATAGCATTGAAAAACCGGGAAGAGATATTACGTGGATTTATTGACATTAGTAGCTTACCAACAACAAGCCCACCAAGATCATTATGCAGTGATATTTCAAGGTGACAAGCTCCATTCATATATTCAGGGTTCCTTCATCTATTTTAGTTTCCCCACTGTGAATAACATGCCAACAATAGATTGTGAGTAGACATCTAAGGAAAGTTAGTAAAAATAGAGATCCAAACCAAAAAAACAGAAAAAGCTACTTGGAAGAATAGAAAATATAAAAGAAAATTTCCAACCTAACTTCAGCATTAACATCTTAGAGAATTAATGAATGTTATTTAACATTTGAATGAAAGTAGTCCTAGAAATGGAAAATAGAACGTGTATGGGGAAGAAATCATCAAAACATAATTCACAAAAATTTCTGAAAGTAAAGGACAATTCTTTCTTCTAACTTCATGCTACAAACCCTGAGTGATTTTGTTCATTTTTGAATGGCTGTGTTCTATCAGCGCTATATGGATCTTCAGCCCTATCATGTGTATATCAGAATGTAATTTTTTACTACCAGACGTCTCATACTGGTGGTAAATAGCACAAACCAAATAGATATACAAGGCAACTTTAAATAACACCATGCAGGATGGATTAGACTACTTGGGTAGAACTTTCAAGGAAGTGAGACTTGAGTTGAACCTTCAAGTCTTATGTGTTAGTTTTCCATTGCTGGTGTAGCATATGCTGACTGCAAACTTAGTGGCTTAAAACACACATTTGTTCTTAGAGTTCTGGAGGTCCTAAATCCAACATAAATCAACATCAAGATCTCATCAGGGATCTTCTTCCTCTGGAAGTTCTAAGGGAGAATCCATGACCTAGTCTCATTCAGCTTCCAGAAGTTGCTTGCATTCCTTGACTGAGGGCCACATTCAAAGCCAGCAACCATAATGCTCTCACCTCTGTCTTCAGTGTAAACATGTCCTTCTTGGACTGCCTCCTTTGTCCCAAAAAATGCATTAATACAGACCCTTAGGATTACATGGGGCCCAACAAGGTGATCCAGGATAATCTTTTCATCATGAATTTAACTGTATCCACAAAGGTTCTTTAGCCATGTCAGGTAACTTAAGTCACAGCTTCCAGGAATTGGGGCTTTTATACTCTTGACCACACTGGGTTAAATTTGTGATGGCTAAAGAGGAATCATTTTCCAAATCATCAAAGAACACATGGCATAAATTTCAGGGAAAGAGGATGATTTTGAATGGTTTACAGTCTCATTTTGGGTTGATGTACTTAGAGAATGAATGGATATCTGGGAGGTGCAGTAGGGAAACTAGATAATGAAGGGTCTTGATTTCAAGATCAGCAGTATTTGGATTTTTCTGAAGTCAATGGGAGAGTTTTGATTTTTTCACCGTGTAGAGCCCAAAGTTCTAGAGTTGCACAGGGTCTTAAGAGAAGTTCTGACTCCCACCTAGCTTTCATGAATGGGTCAGATTCTACTTTAAAAACAAGGACATGAAAGCCTAGCTGCTGTCTTACCTGAGATACAGATCTAGTGTACTAGCTTAGACTTCTCTGTTACTTCACAAAGGGTGATTCTGTTTTGGAAGTGATGATGTAAATTCTCTATGCCTTATCTTGCAGAGTCACTGATTTATTCACTTTTCTTTTGCTAAATGGAGGAGAGATGGAACGTGTCTGGGTCCCTCTGCCAATCAAAACTTTTTGCAATTATGGATGCCAAATTCAATCTAGGTACCATGACAGTCAATTAGCATGGAATATTTTTATATTCCATGGGAAATAATGCTGAACCTTTGAAATCCATCTGGATTCAAGGAAGATTTTTTTTTTTAATAGACAAATGTAAAAGAATGCTTCCATGGTTATTAAGCTCTGAAAAGAATTTAATTCTAGGCAATAGCCTCTGCCTTTATTTTCATAATTCCTTACTTGGGAATAATTGATTAGGATGACCTGTATATTCGTGGCTATAGACAGAATTTCATTTGGAAAGAACAAATTCAGAAATTCAGATTTTATAGGGTATGAAGGAAGCTGAAACATTAAAACACTTTATGAATCGGCCTTTAAGAAAAGAATAAGAGAGTTTAATATGCTCTAGATATCCTTGATACCTCTTTTGACAATATATTATTTCAAAATTGCCTCTGCATAAGATCTACTTTCAGATTTCTAAACCTCTCCCCCTAAATTTGTATATAAACATTTTGTTTATCATTTGGTGAGAGAGAGACCTTTCAGTTTTTGAAAGATGCAACTTTATCACCATTTGTCTGTATTAATATTTAACAAGATTTTGATTCTCACTGTTATCATAATATATATATAATTTATAATTAATATACTATATCATACTATATTTATTATAATTAATAATACATAATTTATACCTGCTGGTTTCATAATGGATACTATACTTTTTGTACCTTCCTTTTGTAAAGATGCAGTTTTACAATTGCAGAATGGGACGTTATCTTTGAGCACAGGCTGAGAAACAATTAGTTTCTAAGATTCCCAGTATCATTGGCATAGCATAATAATCTAGGCACTAGAGTTGCTAATTAAAGAATGGATACCTTTATGTTTTTTTCATGGTGAGGGTGTGGAAAAAGAGTGATTTTTAAAAGCAAGTTTATCACTATGTGTGGACTCTTCAGGGAGATTCCCACCCCTTCTTGCTTAATTGTTATACATTTCAATTCAGGTGAAATGGTTTCTCTTGAGGACTGTGTGGCACATGAAAGAAGATCAGCATGAAGATGTCAGCATATGAAGGACATATTGTTCTTAGGTCATTGTGCTTCAATAGACAAAATGAAGCAGAGGGACAAGTACAGGCCCATAATTTTCAGTAGGGGTCATTTTTAACTAGACCAGGGCAATTATTTCTCTTTTCTCTACAATCGAAACTTTTGACCACATCAGAGAGATCAGGAGCAGAGGAATGATGACCAGTCCCTATGTTGTTTGCTTTACACATTGTCCAAAGCAACGGACTTTCTTTAAAGGTAAGAAAATGAGCGATGGCTCCGTGACAATGATGGTGAGACAGGCCTGGAGTAGGGATGGATTATCTGTTGAGGAAAGTGATTACATTCTTCTTGCAGAGGATAGAATATCATTGCATTAGCTCTGTCTCCAAATTTCCTATACTTTGACCTTGTTTAAAGGCAGCCAATATTAAAATTAAGACAGTGATCAACCTATAACATACAAAGTAAATGCAAACTTAGATTGAAACAAAGTTCAATGTTTTCTTCTTGACACAGGTCAGATGGATGTACTTCGGTGATGATTGTCTGAGTCTCTTGAGGAAGCAAGGAGTCCCCTTGGAGTAGTCAAAGAGGTTGACTGATAACTCTTGAACTAGGGTTAGATTTTACTGACTACAAATTCTAAATGAAGTTTAAGACTTATCAGTGAGGTTTGTAAGGTTTGGGAACACCAAGACATTTTTGCATCCTGGCACAGCAGTGGTTTATCAACTACTGAATTCAAGAGTTGAGAAGTTGTCGATGGGCTGTGGATGAAGATGAGCAGGCTGGCAGGTAGGAAGAGAAGGAGGAAGAAGCACTTAATTGGATATAGTTGTAAATATTGGCTGTTTACTGCTGCCCCAGGTCTAGAACTCGGGTCCCTGGGATTTACATGGACTATGTCCAGTGGCCTTATCTGCTAGTCCACCAGAACGTGTCCAGAATTCCAAACTTTTATTTGCTGAAGATTTAAGTTCATTCAAGCTAAAGGTAGTGCATATGACAATGTCTTGTACTTGTAATATTTACTTATTGAATAAATGTTTTATCCTCCAAATGAATTCTTTAGTTTTTCATTTAAAACTCATTTCAAGTACACAATCATTGTATAACAACCTTCTATGGAGGAAAATTCTTACCTATCAGACATATGAAGATCAGTATACTTTGGCTATGGATATGGAGTTAATGAAAACTTAGCTTTTCTGAAATTCTCAGAGTTTTTATTGGCAGATTTTAGATTATTAAAGATTTGTTCCTATTTAGTTATTACATGTGTCAACAATTTCCAGATCTTTCTTAAAAATCCACCTGGATAGATGACTATGCATAGAATGTATATGTAATATATAGATGTGTATGCATATTTAATATTAGGAATTTTTATTGTGATTCAAATTTTCTGATTATTCTAGACTCTATATTGACCCTAGAATTTGATTGGTGAATGTAATGAGATCATTTTTTCCATGACTGAGACTCTCTTTAAAGGAGAAATTAAATGTAAAGCATTAGAAGGGAGGTCTTTATATTTTCTTTGCATTTAGACAAATCTATAATATTTTTAATGGAAGTTTTTAAGACTCTCAACTCAGGAACCCTTGCTTAGGAAGAAAAGCAAAAGTAGAACATTTTAAGCAGCAGAAGAAATGAGTCATTTTACAGCATTTTTGGTTTGTGAACCAAGCCAGGTTGGGTGTGTTGGGTTGGGTTTAGGAAATGTAAACTGGAAAGGTTCTGCATTTTCCTCCTGTGGCCTGGGGTGACAAAGAGAAAATCAGAAAAGTCTTGTATTCTGGGAGAGAAGAGGGCACTAAAGAGAAAGAAATCCTTCATCCATAAATGTGCCTTCTTGGTTGTCAGGGACACATTTGTGGAGTGAGGGCAAGGCCAGACAGACAGGCTTCATCACCAGTGGCCCCAATACCTCTTCTTGGTGATTCCTACTGCTGGTTTTTTTCTTACAGCTGAGTCCTCCATGGCAGAGTTTTTACAAATCCGTGCCTTATATCAGCAAGTAAAGATACAGATGCTAATACTTTTATCTATTGTTTTAAGAAACCTATCATTATCTTTGATTTATCACATGTTCTCTTATGCAGAAGCAGAAGAGATAAGAATTGAGTCTCCCATGTTGGACAAGAGTCTCTACCTACTTAACATTGGGAGTTACAGATCCTAACTTGGAAACAGCTTTTAATTACCATATAATGCTTTGAGTGTGGCAGGGTCTCATTCAAAGGAGATAATTCTTAAAGCTCACATGGCTCCCAGGTGGCTTCTGGGATATCCACCTGGGGACACTTCTCTGGCCATTAATCTCAAAATGGAATTTTATTCTTGCACAGAGTTTCAGTTCAAACTTTAGCAGGTTATTTGACATGAATTTGCTGTTTCAATGTACTTCCCTTCTTGACCCTTTGTAAGAGTCTCTTTCCTTATCTTTTCAGAATGAACTAGCCAGCACAATGCAGGAGGAGTTATAGCTGCAAAGTTACCTAGAAGATTCTTTTTGCTCAGCTGGACCTGGAGTTAAAGGACTTATGGTGAAGGTATACAATGAGTTGTGCTCCCCGCAAAACTCATAGGTTGAAATCTAATCATCCAATATGAACCTATTTGGAGGCAGTAGATAAAAGGAGGTGACTAAACAACCTCATTAAAGTTAAATGAGATTATTAGAATGGGACTCTAATCCACTAGGTTTGGTGTCCTACTAAGGAAATAAAGAAACATTAGGAGTGAGTGAACACAGAGAAAAGGCCACCTAAGAACTAGTCACCACTTCTCAACCCTGTATAGCTCACATCAAATGGTCCCCATGTCCTCTGGTTTGTAGTTGAATTTGGCTAATGGGGGCACCAGCAGGGTTTGGGAGAGTGAGGAGAGGATCCCTTTATTGGTTTATCTGCTAGTCAAGGAGAGAGGCCTCAGAAGAAACTAAATATGCCTACACCTTCATCCCAGATTTCCAGCTTCAAGAGCTATGAGAATAAATTCTTACTACGTAAGTCCTGGAGTCTTTGGTCCTTTTGTCGTGGTGGTCCTTGTTGATGAGTATAAGTAATAAGACAACGTTAGAGATAAATATGAGCAACACTGGTATGGTGGACTGCAAAAGTGAACACACATTTTGAAGGTCCTTCCTCTAAGAGTTTGTGTCTATTTCTTCACTCCATGGATTTCCTGCTTTTCTCTCCAGATCCCCTCTCCACTTCTCCATCCTGTTCTTGTCCTCAGATGCCTACCTTTATAGAGTGCGACAAAAATTTTCTCTGCCCTCTGGCTTATAGTTGAGTTTGGCCAATGTGGGAGTGAGTGGGAACCAGCAGGATATGTGAGGAAGAGGTGAGGATCAAGGTTCTGATTTGCCCAGAAACTTGTGTGGAGCCCACATGGCTGGTTGGTTGTATCCTCTAGAGGCAGATGATACTCCTTATCCAGATCCCTTCCTCTGGGTTCTAGTCACTGCCAGTTCTTTCATCTCTTCAGGCCCAGAGGTGGTAGCTCTCCTTTCAAGACTTATGGTCTAAAATACTGTAAGAAAATTTCATGGGTTTTCTTCTTCCTGCCTAAACCTTTTAAATTAGTGCCTTTCTTAAACTGTCTTCATATTACCCTCTTGTGAGTATGTCATCATGAAACTGCCTGACCACTGACCGATGCATGCAGTACAAAGTCTTTAAATTCTATGCCTTAAGAAAAGAATCATTTTTTCAACTAAATCTCTCTAGTGATGATGGTGGTGATTGGGTGGGTGTACATTATTAGTATTTCTTCTTTTTAAATCACAGTAAAAACAATAACATTTCTTGTTCGACCTCCACAACCTAGAATAACAGAATTCTTAGAGGCAAGCCAGGCCTGCCAAATCCTTCGGTCCTGCACGCAACAAAAGAGCAAGTATCTGACTCTCTCTTGCAGTATTTGTATGAATTAGGAGCTATGGTAACTGTTGTTGACTTGGTCCAAAGACAATCATAGCTTAACCAAGACATGGTATTTCATTTCTGTTAAGTGGTAAGAATTCTCACAGCAGCTCAAGGTTGGTATATGTGGTAGATCACAAAAGTGGTAACAATTTTTACATTTCCTTCCATCAAGAAGTGAAGTCTCTTTTTTTTCACTCCACAATTCCAGGCTGGTCTTGTGACCAAGAGCACTTGAAAGAAGTGAATCTGTGTAAGTCCCAAGAGTCAGCCTCAAGAGGTTTCCTCTTTTGGGAATTCTGCTCCTTGCTGAAGGAGAAAGGCTCCAATGGCTTTATTATTCTAATTGAAATCCTGATAAATGTGCTAACCCCAGCTGACCTACCAGTGGACCAAGTCCAAATTGTCAAAGCGCAGAAGTGGAGATAGATGATAGAGTTTATTTTAAGCCTAAATTTTGGGAGTGGTTGCACTCTTATAGTTCATGAGGGCCCAAGGGTCTTTCAGCATACTTCAATTCTGAAGGCAGCCCTAATGCTCATAATATAAGAAGGCTGCTGCAGAGCTATTACATCTGCGTTGCAATTTAGAGGAAAAGGAGAAAGGTAAAAGGAGTCTTCCATATGCATGAGTTTCTTTTAAAAGAGCTTTCGTTTCTTTTTAGAAGAGCCAAGTGTCACATTTATTAATCACGATATGAGGCTCAATTATAAATTGCTCTGTCTACATATTCACATCATGTGCTTATAAAAATAACAAACACTTAGAGCAAAATTCAAAGAAATATGAAGTATAATTAGCTAGTTTTTTTCAATTGTTCAATCAAGGATGCCCTTTTTTGTAGTAATCACTGTACACATCAAAATAATTTCCTATGTATAGGTTCCCCATTTCTTAGATATATTTCAACACACCTCCTCCACCAAATCAACAAGTGTTCTTCCCCATTGTCCAGTGGGCTCCACCACCATTTGTTCCCGCCTGCCCCATTCCCTTTTGGTAACCTCAATTCTGTTACAAATGTTTCATAGTTGGTTATATTTCACCTATTCCATTGTTTTGTTTATTCACATTCCACCTATGAGTGAGGTCATCTGGCATCTGTATTTCTTCTTTTGACTTGTTTCATTTAGCATAATCCTCTCTAATTCCATCCATGTTGATTCAAATGACAAGGCTTCATCTCTTCTAAGGGCTGTGTAGTATTCCATTGTGTATATGTACCACATCTTCTTTATTCATTCATCTGATGTTGGTGCTTAGGTAATTTCCAGTTCTTAGCTATTGTGAATAGGACCACAATGAACATGGGGGTGCAGACATCTCTGCGGATGGGTGCTTTTGTATCTTTTGGGTAGATGCCCAGAAGTGGAATGACTGTATCATAGGGGATTTCCATCTTTAGTTTTCGGGGAAAACTGAACTCCAAATTGTTCTCCACAGGGGTTGCAACAATTTGCACTCCCACCAACAGTGCAAAGTATTCCCTTTTCTCCACACCTCACCAACATTTGTTGTTGTCGGACTTCTGGATAATAGCCAGTCTGTCGGGTATAAGGTGATAATACCTTTTTGTTGCTTTAATTTGCATTTCTGTGATGGCCAGAGAGTAGTAACATAATTTCATGTACCTGTTGGCCATCTGTATGTCCTCTTCAGAAAAGTATCTCTCCAATTCCTCCTCCCATTTTTTGATTGGATTGCCTATTCTGATGTTGAGTTTTATGAGTTCTTTGTATATTTTAGATATTAAGCCTTAGTCAGAAATATCGAATGCAAATATCATCTCCCAATTAGTAGGTTTCTTTTTGGTTTTGGTGATGTTTTCTTTTGTTGTGACGAAGCTCCTTAATTTAATGCAGTCCCAGTTGTTTATTTTTCTTTTTGTTTCCCTTGATGGAGTTGAGTCCCCAAAGGCTTCTCTATGACTGATGTCATAGAAAGTCTTTCCTATGTTGTCTTCTAAGAACTTTATGGTTTGTAGCATTATGTCCAAGTCTCTAATCCAATTTGAGTTAATTTTTGTGAATGGTGTTAGAGAGTAGTCTAGCTTCATTCTTTTGCATGTGGCTGTCCAGTTTTCCCAACACCATTTTCAAAGAGACTTTCTTTTTTCCATTATATGCTTTTGGCTCCTTTGTCATAAATTAACTGACTGTATGTGAGAGGGTCAGTTTCTGGTGATTCAGTTCTATCTCACTGACCTGTGCCTGAAAGTGCTTTATTAGGGCAATCACCCAATGAATGGTTCCCGCATATATATCATTGGCTACATTTGTCTGCAAGAAAGACAGGAAAGTATAGTTTTTAAAAGTTGGGCACAATGCAGCTTACCCCCACCTCATTTTTTGAAAAAATAGGAAAATTCATCATTAGATAGCAGCTAGAAAATTTTGCTTCCTTATTGTTAAGCACTCTCTGAAATGTTAGGATAGCTGAAGTATGAGTCTGTTGAAGACTGAATCTTATTCTATTATATAGAACTATGGTTTCATAACTAGATCTGAGATATCATAAATGACTTTGGAAAAATGATTTTGTTTAATGATTCCTTGTTTGATTTTATTTCCATTTATCAGCCTTTCTGCCCTGGGGATATGACACCTAAGAGGGTTCTCCAAAATGTTTCATTTCCCTCTGAGATTTGTAGGACAGAAAAGCATCAAACAAGCAGACACAAGGTGTGAAATCTACTGTGGGGGGGGTCAAGAAAGAGTCCTCCCATTTCTCTGAGGTTCTTCACAGTCTGGATAAGTGAACAAACTAACATTAAGTGAAATTAATAAGAGGAAAGCCTAGATTTAATAATAGCATATGTATGGAGAATGTACATGGTGGTAAATTTTGAGGTTGCTGGGGCGCACACATATTTCCATCTTGAGCTGAGGCATGGGAACCCAGGGGAGAGAAGAGGGAATTTCCACCTCTTACTTTGAAAGCAAGGATAACTCCCCTTTCTACATTCTTCTAGATAATGGGGACAAAAGAGCATTTCTTGACTAGGAGAAGGGTGGAAGCCAGAGCAGGTGGCTTCTTTGATTAAGGGAAGGGCTGCAGGTTTAGAGGAATAGGAGCTTCTCCTTTGCCTCTGGGGCTGTCCTCCACTGTCCCTGGTTCTTCATGTCAGAGTGGGTCATGTACAGGAGACCAATTCTGAGAGACTTTGGTTTATGTTTTAGTTCCATCACTACCCAGAGATCAAATGTGAATAAGACTTGTGTAGTATAGTTTAAACCAGAAAATGAAGCAGTGGGGCAAGCTCCCAGATGCTTTCAGTGCTTTAGACTTTTCTCAGTTTCTGTTTTAGACTCCCATGTAAAACTTGCATGTCTAAAGTCTGGTGCACGATTGAACCGATGTAAATATCAGTATACTCCACCTTGGAATGAATCTATGTAAGAACAGACCAAATCAAAATGGGTATATGCCTACTGAATTGACTACATATTTATCCTAAAGTGCTCAGGAAAACAAGAGAAATGAAATGACTGTGCACATCAGTTGCACATCCAGAACTGTTTGCGATGCTCTAGAAGTGTCATTTTGAAAGTTTTGAGGGTGGAAGACCGTTTTATAAAAGTCTAGCCTGTCTACATCTGACACATGGCCATAATGCACATGACTAGTGGGTAAATTATGTCATTCAGGTTTCCTCCCATGAGTTTGACCATCCCTGATTCACAATGGTTCACAAGGCAAACCCTCTGATCACACGCTTGGGTGTCTAGCAATGAAAATAGCCTTAAAATCTGTAAGTGCTTGCTTACAGATTGGTAGTTGTGGTTGCCTCACTGCAGTGACAAATAGTTCATAGACTGGCTGTAAAGGAAGAAAGGATGGTCTGCACTAGGGGGATGTGTTGAACACCTGTTTGAGAGAGTAATAATTAAGAATGGGAAATCACTCTTTCTGAGACAGCACATAAGAAAGTGTGAGTGATATCATTTCTGCTGTGTGTATCTCAGTAAACAGACCTGTAGATGAGAGATTAGGTGAGAGCTCATGGGGTATTGGTCCCAGGAATACTTCCAGGGATGTGAGGATGTGAGGTAGGGGTAGGGAAGACTCCAATACAGAGCGGCTCCATGAGCAGGATATTGCTACAGGAGACCTAAAGGAATCCTGGGTAGGAGTCGAGGTGTCTCGCACAACATGGTGAATGAAAGGGAATAGCTGCCCTCCAACTCCCCTATGTCTTGGTTGAAGGTTGCTTTGTGTCCAGGACATTCTGATACTTCCTCCTGCTGCATGCATATGCCAATGAGCATGTTCTCCAGACAACTCAAACCAGTTGGCCGAGCATGTGAACTAACCAGTCTGATCAACCAGAGTTCTGTGGGTCCATACATTAAGCTCATTATAACAGGGTGAATTATGGATAGTGAGCATGCATAACTTAGGAAATGCCTATTCCTGGAAAAGACAAACTTTTTCCTGGAAATATCTGCCCTAAACACCTATTGGTGGAAAAAGGGAGAATGTACAGAAGAGACTCCTTATAAACATGTGTATCCTAAGTGGATTGGTGTCTCCTCCTGGTCTTGAGAAGTTTATTTTCACTTTCACTTGCTGAATAAACCTTCTGCTTGCTTTCAACTCTCTGTGTCAGCTGTGACACAGCACATATAAGGACCAAGACCCCAGGAGTTGCCCAAAACCCACCACGCTAGCTAGCAACTCTGTGGTTGTCGCTTGTGTTTACTCCCTACTGTTTCCTTGTCCTGATGGATTTCTCTATCTCCACCAGGCAGTGCCCCCTTCTCCCATTCTGTGTTGACCCATCTTTTATAACCCAATTCAAAACAAACTTCCACCAAGAAATTTTCCATGAGTAATTCTTAATTCTCTTCCCTGTCTCTAGGGCATATTAATTTAGCAGTGACAGCAGCAGATGCTGGCCAGGTCCCACCCAAGTTCTTTTATTCCTCATACATCTCTTACACACCTTTGATTTCTTACTGCAGGAACCTGCCTCTACTAGAAATGTCTTTTCCAGGAATAGGTATTTCCTCAACTGTGCATGCTCGCTACCCATAATTCACTCTGATATAATGAGCTTAATGCATAGACCCATACACCTTTTATGTTAAGCCTATTATAATTACGTAGATGCTACTCTGGGTTGATCAGGCTGGGTAGGGCACCAATGCCACCATTCAGTTCAAGCAGCTTTCTTGATTCTGTTTTGATTACAAGAATGTATGTGCTGCTTTCTCACAGTTTTATCTGACCATTGCAAGGTCTTTACTGCTGAGGCACTTCCCCTTTCTCCATTCTAGCTTCTAGTAACTCCCTAAGCTAACTCCCCTATCACGGTGTGCCCTGTCTAGAACAGAGGGGCCATATTAGTGAATAAAGTCAGACTTGCCTGTTACTGATTGAAAGACGTGTCATGAATGAAACATAAATAATATAATTACTGGCATGTCATAGTCATTTATCTGTGCTTAGTCCCATGTTAAACACTACTTTAATATTCATTATCTTTTTAAAGAAATTGCATGACAATTTATTCCATAACATTTGGGTATAAGAAATGACACATTTAAGAAAAATGTCTTCAATATAAATGTGTTCTCATTCCTATTCATTTAGCTGGTGGGAAGTTCTTCCTCTGTTGTTTACAATATGAACTGTCTTTTTCCTTAGATCATGCCTGAGCCCCAGGTCACAACATCTAGACATGAATCCACTGGTCTTGAGTTCGCCTGTTATGTTCAGTTTCTAAGCTCATGAGTTTCCTTGACGGTAGTTGGTTTTTATGGTCTATGTGTGTAAGAATCTTTGTCAAGTTATAAATATAAGGTTGCAGTCCACAAGAGGAGTACTTAAACTGGAAGATGTTTAAGGATGATTTATTGGAGGACTGAATGATTCATTGATTAATTAGAGGAACAGAAAAGAAGCTGAGAAGAGACAAAGATGATGTTAGGTTTCAACATCTGTCCTCCCTGTACTCTTGAATGTCTCATTAAAGTATTTGTTTTTCTTTATATGATTTTCACATCAATGGTTACATGGAGTGATTTAAAAAGCAAATCATCCTATCATTGTGTTCCAGATCCATTTACTTATAATTACCATTGAATCCGAGCATTAAATATTTCTGATAAATTTTACGGTCAGTGTTCCAATGGAGCAAATCTTTGGGACTTTGATGTTGCAAGAAGTTTATAGATTATATTTTAGATGAGTTGGCAGGTTTATATTATTAAAGATTATTCAGTTTGGAATATGACATTATGACATTGTTTTTCTGTCTTTTCAATTTTTCTTTTAAGACCTTCTGAAAAGTTTAAATTTTTCTTTATATCTAGTATCCACATTTCTTATAAAGTTCTGTACATTTTATGTTAGCTGTTTCTGGTTTTGTTTTTACTGTAGCCTCTAATTGATAATTACTATTATATAAAAGTTACTAATTTGTTATATTTATCTTATAGGGGCACATAATTCTTAAAGGATCTTAGGAATTCCAACAGCTTTCATTATTTTTCTAGGTTTTCCAGATGGGTAAATTATATTGTCTGCAAATTATAATTGCTTTCCAAGAATAATACTCTGTCCTTTCTTGTTTTAATTCATTGGCAGGAAACACAGACAATGTTGAATAATAGTGATAGTTAAAAGACTTCTAAACTTTTATAGCAAGCAGAACAAGTACGATGAAACCAAAGTATGAGTGATTTAATACATCAAATTATTGTTTTGGATTAGATCTGTTGAATAAAGAGTGGTAGTTGTGCTAATCCAATACACCGTAATTCCAAGACAAATCACTTCTTTAAAAGGGAACTGATCATGAATGGGAAATGACTGATTTCCACAAGACATTATGAGACAAGATTTCAGTACCTGAAATATCTAATATGGGACATATGGTTTAATGGTCTATGTCCAGAGAATTGTTGGCACACTCAAAATCAGCTTTACTGCTTTTGAAAATGTCTCCTTTGGGTAAAGGGGATACTGGGGAGCTTATATTATTGAAAGCAGTAGTAAATAGAATATATAATTTGTTGTTAAAGGGATTTATTCACATGAGGTACTTATTTCAAGGATGGGTATATGATAATGGTTCACTTTCATTCTTTGCCATGTATTCAAATAAAATGACATCATTAAAGACCATCTGAAAATTATTAGGATTGTGTCACTACTTGGATTCTGAGTGAGAACAAATGGGCTCATTTGGTAGGGAAAGTAATCAGAGATAGTGCTGGGAAACACTGGTTTCTAAGAGACAGAGAACCTTCAATACCCAGAGGAGGATGCTGGAAAAATGAGCCCAAGGGGATCACTGATCCTGACCAGGAACTGAAGCAGGTGCCCAATTTTTTTTTTTTTAAAGGAAAGTTGACTATTAGATTGGGACAGGGCTCAAATCCTACATTATAAAAGAAGACATCTCCTCCAAAGCGAACGTAAAATGGATAATTGGAGCGAATTTGCCTGGTATCTTTTCTGTGTTTTGCTGAGGACTGGTGTGAGTGGTGATCCTACAAAGCCATAAATCCCTCAGAGAAATCACCCTGATCTTCTTACCTGATCTACTCTAGATACTAAATGAAATAATTCCCTTAGGTTTGCATATAAACTTCTGAATAGGAGAATGGTGACTGAGAGCAGAGTTCTGATGGTGAGTCTACAGCAACACAACCCTGAGCTATTAAAAAAAAAGGTGCTTTTTGGAGAAAAGTTGGCATGAGCAAGCTAAAAGAGATGGATGAGTCAGCAGAACAGAAAAGAAATACACATAATAGACACTTAAGAAATAGGGAATGGATAGAATTTAACTAACGATAGTTTATGATGCACAGCCCTGCCTTGCTTCACACAAAACAGGTGTTCTCAAGCACTTGGATGGAGTCTGGGAAACCCTCTTTTCCTGATCTGTGCACCTCAGTCAAGGTTGACGAGTAAAGTCTGTTGGTTATATGTTCAGTGCAAATGATTCCACCATTTTGTCCTTGATAAGATGTTTACTTGTTATATATAACATTTCTTTGACTATAACTTTCATGACAAAAAGAATATCAATTGCATTTTCGTAAAATTATAGAAAACTCACTTATCCAGCATGTTAAAATTAGCAACTTTTGGTAAATTAATCCTTTTGGTTATTTGAGGATTACGCATTAACAATGCACATATTGAAGAAAATAAAATATTTTAGTCAATTTCCCATAGTTCACAGATCATGCCATCCCTTAAGATCTGAGTTTTGTAATAATAATCATTGTGAAATCCTATGTAGACAATCTGGTCATTTGTAATTTGGTTTAACTATCAATGAGTTACTGGATTAGAAATTCTAAATTGGTAGAAAACATGTGCATCAGGCTGTTAATTATTCTAGTTAATTAATCCATTTGGTTTTCTTGAGAAGTAAGAGACATTCCAGATGACATCTTCATGTTTTATATGTATTTGTTACTTTTGTATTAATTTATTACTGTGTATAGACTATTTTAAAGTATTTAATGCTCAGTTTGAGACTCTATAACATACAGTGACATGTAAGACTTGAAGGGGAGTTATAGTGCATATATAGATAAGGCAGGTTGATAACAAAAAAGTTTCCAGAATCAGGCCTGGGGCTCTTTCAGCATCACTAGATCTTTCATAGGACAACATGTGAAAGGAGAATGAAAATGAAGACATATATTTTGGGTAGAAGTAAAACCATGAAATTAAAGGAGTGCAATGTCCTGAAATTAAAGAAAGTATTTCATAATGAATGGGATGTTCTCCTATGATGAATGTTGATAAGATGTTAAATAAAATAGGGTGGTGACCAAACTTTAGAATCGGAACACCGAGGTTTCTGATGACCTTGTCAAGAGCAATGTCACTGAAGCAGTGAAGATAATAATGATATTGGCATGGATTGAGGAGAGAGTGGGAGAAAAAGAATTAGAAACAATGACAATAGGTAATTCAATTAAGAGATTTTGTTGAAAGGGAAGCAGATAAATGGGGAGAGAGTTGAAAAAAATGTTAGAACAAAATGGAATATTTATTTTTAAGATTGCATATATTAGGGCTTGATTGTATACTGGTGTGAATTATTTAGGAGCCGAATAAAAATTGACAAAGCAAAAGTGAAGTCCTTGGGATGGTTAGAAATGATGGGATCTTTGTTTATGCGGAATAATTGGTCTGGGGTAAGAAGAGAGACATCTCTTCTACTGCAACAAGAGAGAAGGCATCAAGTCAGGTACATATCAAGGACAGCTAGTACATTTGGAAGGAGAGATGAAAAGTCTATCTTTTTAAAACAGTTTTTAGCACAATATGAGGCATGGTCAACAGTGGAGAGGTAGCAGTAGCGAAAAGTGGCAAAACGTGAAAAAGACAGCAGAAAATAAGAAATAGCCATTTTGGAAAATAAGAAAGCCAACATACTAGGCAACTGCAGTGGGAATAATGAATTGTAGTACATTGCTGCTTGACATTTGTGGTAATAAATTGAAAGTGAGATCAGACGGCAGGTTTTTGTAGTTTTCTTTAATAACATTCAGCTACTGTGGTTCAGGGGAAGAATCAGTAGAGTTTGAAGTTGTTCCAGGTGAGTATGAATAAGAGGAGAAAGGTCAATGGAGTTAAGAATGTTTGCAAGAAAGTGGTTGTGATGGACCGTGGAATTTAAATTGGGTAAAAGGAGAGGTGAAAACATGCAGACGAATATGGATAGGGAAAAGGTTGTCTGGTCAATAATTTTATAGTCTGTTTAGAGGTATTGAATGATGGAATTAAGTAATGAACTGGAATAATAGAGCATGGTTACTGCTGAGTGAGATGCTTAAAACTAAGAATTTCAAGATAATGCAATTATGAGAGATGATGAGGTCAAGCCGCTGACTGTGAGATTGTTAACGGAAGGTGGAAAATAAGATCCCTGGAAGTGAGGAGCTTAAAAGACACAGAGGCATCTTTTGGGGAGCTGCTTATATAGCTGTAGCCAAATAAAATGTTGAAGACATAGGTGTGAAAATAAAGGCAATGTTGCAGGTGCTATAGTCTTCAGAGAATGAGCAATATGATTGGGATGTTGGGACATAATTACCAAAGGTTCATTGAGTGGAAAAACCTGATGGCGTGAACTTTCTAGGAAGTCAAGTTGTAAAATAAGAAGTGAAATGATTTGGAAGTAGCAGTGGAGAGCATGGAAGAAACTTACTACACTTTCAAGTTTTGAAAGATATGAGCAGCCATGTAACAACATCAGCTGAAGAAGGAGACAAAGGTATCTGCTCCCAGAAGATGGGCACGAATGTGAAGGGAATGTTCGGGGAAGCAGGTGAAAATACATAGGTATTTGTGGGTGACAGAGCATCACAGGGCACAGTTCAAGGGCCAAAGGAAGGGGAGGGGAGAAAGATGGGCCTGGTTCAGGGAGATAAAATGGCCAAGGGATAAGGAGGCCCTGCAAGCTCAGACTGATGAGATGCAGATACTGTTGGTCCAGAGAGCCTGGGTAAAGCCACATCATCCATTTAACCTGAAAGGTCTGGGGCCACAGCTATAATAATTATACTTTAAAAAATTACTTAATTTTAAAAAAATTTATTGCTATAACTTTGACTTGCACAATAATATAAGCTCATGTGTGCATGTTCTTCATTCTTCAAATGCAAAACAACATACCATCAAATTGCCAAAGTCCTTCATCACTGTCCATTGGACCCACCAGCACTTGCTTCCACCCCCAGCCCTCCCCATCCTCGTAACCTCAGCTTTATTGCTAACCTTCAAGAGTTGGTTTTGTTTTGTCTGTCCTTGCTTTGTTTCTTTTTTGTTCCACAGATGAATGAGATCATCTGGTATCTATCTTTCTCCTTCTGACTTAGCACAACCCCTTCTAGTTCCATCCATGTTGTTGCAAGTGATAGAATTTCATCTTTTTAAGGGCCATATAGTATTCCATTGTGTATATGTACCAGTCTTCTTTATCCATTTCTCTAAGGATGGGCACTAAGGGAGTTTCCAGTTCTTGGTTATTGTGACTAGTGCTGGACTAGTCTTTGTGCACAAGTAACTCTGGGAGGTAGACACAGGCCTCCACAGAGGCATGATCTCTTAGTGCCCAAGACGTGAGGCTGTTGGCATCTCATCTCTTGCAGGAAAGTGTTGTCACACACAGTCTCACCTGGAGGAAGTGGCTTTGATATGACCTGTATTCTTCTTCTGTCCCACTGTGTGTTTGCAGAACAACAAACAGCAAAGATTATAAACACATCTTGAGAAAACTGACACTCTGGAAACAGAGAGCTTCATTTTTTCCAGCTCTTCATACGGGGAGTCATATGCCCAAGTCTCCTCTCTCAGGCACACAGGCACAGTCTCTCTCCATACGTCGCTGTGTCACCTCATGCTCTTAGAGAGCCTCTCCCTGAGGTAACATGGGCCTCTTTCCTCAGTTTTCTTTAGATCTTAATCTCTCTCAGACTGTTTTGCCAGCAGTAGAAGCAGCCATGGCAAATCATTCTTTGCTTAAGACCAACGCGAATCCGTAAGAGAAGGCATTAAAACAGCAGAGGCCAAGCCTGCCAGGAAGATATCTCTGGGTGGAGAATTCCTTCCTCCATCTGGGAGAATTCAAGAGATGGTGATGGAGGGGAAATGACAAGAGTCCAGAAGCCGAACTTGAAAAGGGCATTCACGTTGATGGAGTTGCTTACGTGCGGCTAATCATACAGTTCTGGGGCAGAGGGCCAAGTGGCAGAGCTGGACAAATTCTTCTGCATGTCTTTAGGAAAATCTTTTCTTATCAAGTGTTTCTGAAAAGGCCATGGCCCCGGCCTCTGACCGTCATCCCCAAACTTTCCATGCTAAGATTTTCAGGACTGCCACTCAAAGGACAACACATTTGCTCAACTTCTGTAAGAGTTGCTTTTTCGGCAGAACACTGACTCACTGCAAATCTTTTCTACATCATTCTTCTATGATAAGAACTTTAAAATAATGGCCCCTTTTAAATGCGTGTAGAGGACCCAGAGCTGACCTTGGAGTTAGGTCATTCCTCATCTGGTCGCAGCCCTGCTGCAATCCGATAATGACTTAGAGAAAGACATTTTGACTTGCTGGCCTCAATCTTCTCATCTGTAAAATGAGAGGATCTATCTCTTTACAGTCCTAACATCCTGTGAACCATGAAATAGAATTCCAAGAGGAGAGAGAAGTTATGGAATATCCCTCTTAGCCACATTGTATTCCCCTGGTAATCAAGGAAATGAAAATATAAAACCAGGGTTATTTTCCATTTTTGCTTGTTGAGGTAATGCATATTCATAAATGTGTATCTGGTACTGCTGGGAGCGCAGAACACACTCTCAGCAGTACGGCTGGTTCAGTGTCCCCTTTGATTGGAAAGCAATCTAACAACGGTATCAAGAAGTTTAAAAGTGTACAAGTGAATGTCTGAAACTCTTGTTTATATATTCCATACTATGGTAGATTTCATAGATATCTACCGAGTAATTACCAGAATATAATCATAAGGGAAAAAAGAAGAACATAGAGAGACGTAGAACATAAGAAGTAGGAAAGGAAAGAAGAAGTGAAAGGATGTTATTTTTCTCTTACTGAAATGAAAAGAATGCAATTTTTTTTGCCAGAGAGAATCAGTTTTCCACTTATGACATGTTAAGTTTGATGGCTACAGGGCATAAAAGTGGAATTACTGAGTAGGTTTTCAGATATAAATGAATTAGATATGCCATCTTTCCCCACTCCCACCTCTAGTCTTTGTTTTGCCTAACGGCATGGCTTATGATTCGGTTGGATTTGGAGTTTGGTTTAGGATTATGTGGCAGAATTTAAACATAATAGTATAGACTTAGGTCCTAAGGGAGTCAATATTTAATTGGTAATACATTTTCTGGTCATGTCAGCATCCTTTAGTATTTAAGACTGACATGTTAGAGCACAATGAAACAGCTGAATAACACAACTCCTCCTTTTTTGAGTAAGTCTAGAAGGACTGGAGAAAAAATTATTATGTGTCAAAGGAGTGCTTGTTCATTATTCAGGGAAGACTCCAAACATACTCAGAGAACATTGTGGAGTTGAGGGTAAAAATTGTGAATCAAGATTTACCTCATTTGAGAAGTATTATTCCATCAAGGGAAGGAGCAGGAGAAACAAATCTAATTGCCATCCTGAAGCATTTTATTGAAAATATGTCCCTTCATGGTTTCAAGTCAATCCAAAGGGAGATTACTTTCTTAAAATAATAGTAAAAAAAAAAAAAGCATCATCACTTTACTAAGAAGTAACATCTGGTTGTTTAAGTCACTAGTGAGAGAGACAAGACAATGGTTTTATTTTGCAGTCTTAGCTCATCTTTGACATCTCCTTTGAGAAAGCAGAGCAGCCCCACCCTGTACACACCCCTCAGAGGAAGCACCTGCAACAAGATGGCGCTGGGAGCAGATGAACTCTGACCCATAATCAGAGGAGTTCTGGGAAATGGAGTGCCTCACCTTGTATTTCTCATGAATTGGGTAGTTGTAGGCAAAACACTTGGTAATTTGAAGAGGTTACAAAATAAAAGTTAAATTTTAAAGAAATTTTCTTTTTACTAAAAGCATGTAATTGCCACTCATATTTAAGAAATGCATTGCCACTCATCTAGAGAGTATTAAATCATATTCATCCATTTACATGACTGGTCAAGTGAGGCTCTTGAATTTGTCAGGAATTTTTGAGTTGTGAGTGAAAGAAACATAGCTCACAGGGTCTTAATGATGACGGGATTTGTTGGTTCACACACCAGCAAGTCCAGAGTAGATAATACCAGGCGAGGCTAAGCTGAGGGCTCCCACTAGGCTCACAGGAACCTGTTTCCCATGTCCTGCTTTTTCTGTCTTAGCTTCATTCTCAGAAGCAAAATTTCCTTCCTGGTGGAAAAGATGAATCTCAGCAGCTGAAGACTTGCACCCTATCAGCTAAGCAAACTTAGAGAGAAAAGGGTGCCCCCTTGCCCAGATTGTTAGTCCACAGGGAACTCACGGTGATTGACCTGCTCAACCTTGAACCAATCTCTAAAGCCTGGGGTGGGGTTCTATGACTGGGTTGGTGGGGTCACCTGTCACAGTTGGAACTGCCTTGGTAAGGCTAGGATCAAATGAATCATAGGACACAGTGGGGTATTATTTGCCAAAGGTGCCTTAACAAAAAACCATAGAGTAGCTTAAACCACTGAAAAGTGTTTTCTCACAATCTAGAAGGTAGAAGTCTAATATCACCATGTTGGCAGGGTTGATTTCTTCTGAGGACTTAGCTTACACACAGACATTTTCTGGTTGTGTCCTTATGTGGACTTTTTATGAGCAACTATCACTGATATCTCTTCATCTTCTTATGAGAACACTTGCCTTATTGGATTAGGGACTAACCTTAAGACCTTTTTTTTTTTTTTTTTTTAAGAAAGTTCCAGGCAGGAATAAGGAGAGCAGGCAGCCAAGAAGATGGAGGAGAAAGAGCATTTATTTATTTTATGTAGCTGTTCATCTTGATTGTTCCCCCTCATCCCGTGGTGAATCTGGGTCCTTGGAATGTCTGTAGATTGTGCTGGCTGGAGGTCGTGGACTTAGCAGCTGAGCCACCAGAGTGCCCCATGACTTCATTTAACCTTAACTCTTAAATTTCTTAACTCTTAAAATTTCCTACCTACAGATATAGTCCCATTGAGTATTAGGGTTTCAACATACACATTTTAAGGGAGCACAATTTAGCCCATAACCAATAGCTATTGTGAGACTTGCTAGACCTTGGAAGACAAAGACAATGACAAGACATGAGAGGGATGCCCCAGTGCTAAATGGTAAGACATAGGAAGTTCTGAGGCAGATGATTCTGATGCTTCTGCCGAAGGACAATGATGGGGTGATCGCTGTTAGAGAGCCTCCTACTTCAAAGGTATGGCCAGAAGGGAACTGAACAAGACCATGAGCTGTGATCACTAAAGGCAGTGTAATCTCTGAACAGCTTTAACGAAAGGATAAGACCAGGGGGTAGTTTGATTTCTCATTAAGTATCTAAATGAACATGTATCTCCTAAGGCCAGGTTTTGTGTTCCCCAGAACCTGCCTTGTGCACCCTCCACTTCTATATATGAACTATCACACAAAAAGCTTAAAATTCTGCCTTGAAGTTTTTTCTTATTTTTGCTTTTAATGTGGATTTTATTGATTGTTTCTTGGCAATAATCAGGAGAGTGAATTTGCTCTCAACAGATTTTTATAAAATTCTTGTTTATGAATCTTGATTGTTGCTGGCCTCCCCTACGTTTCCCTTAATTTATTCTTCCTGCTTCTTTTGTGTAGGGGGTGGAATCTGTATAAAGAGAGAGAGTTAGCAAACAGCTTCAATGAAACTAAGCCCACAAATTTAATCAACCTTGAGAACTTCGGTGTTTTGCCATCAGGCCAGGTCCCAAGGAGGTGGGTGGGAAAGTATTTGCTTTTTCCAGTTTCATGGTTTTAGAAATATATTTGATTTTTGACCTGGTATTTTGTGACTTTGATACATCAGCTTATTAGTTCAATAATTTGCTTGCTTTTTAATTTTTTAGGAATTTTATGCCATTTGAGGAAGGCACCCCCAGGAAGGACATGATCTTGGGAAATTCAGAGTTTCCTACTGAGGCAAAGGAAGGAGTTGACCATTGGAGACCATCTGTCGATCATACTCCCATACATGGGCAGCACGGTTTTCTTGGAAGGGGTATCTGGAGAGCAAATCTCCTTGTCTACCACAGTCTACCTATATGGAAGTTAGAAGCAGGGATCCATAAACATTTGGGGAGCAGCAACTCAAGTATTCTGGTGGGCCTCTTTTCCAAGGGGAACTTGTAGAAGGAGAGTAGTGGGATAACTACCATTCCCATCCTGCAGTTATTCCTAGAGCTACCAATGATAGCCATTTTCTCCCCACTCCACTGTCCATTCTAGAATGCCATCAAAATCCACTACCACCTGGCTCGGTGATTTGCCTAGTGGCAATCCTTTATCCCCAAGGAGGTTGAGGTCCTGGTCATGGTGCCTTCATAGTTTGAACCTACTGCATTTGTCAGTTTGCAATTATTTTCCCATTGCATAGTTACCGAAAAATCACTGCAAGTCTTTTTGAGAAATGACTAAGGATTCAATTATGTGTCCTCGCCAAAGTCTTCAGATCTTTCTTCTGGATCCCTGGACTCCTCTTGAGATACTGGGCTGTGAGTCTGAAAACCCTCTCAGTCTGAATTAGATCCTAACTCTGAAATCTGAGCAAGAACTCATGATTATGTATTATTATCCTGATATTTATTGACATTAATTAAAACACAATTACTGAGAGTGGCTCCCTTATCCTTAGTATCAAAATTATCCATCCTTAATTTTTTCCTGAAAATTGACAGATGTCCATTGATTTTGTCACTCACTATAGTGTGCCCTAGTAACTAGATAATTCTGTATGGCTGCCACTCTGAACTTGCCTGTCACTGCAATCATTGTGACTCCATGACTTCTGGTGATTAAGCATCTCCATCTGACTTCTTTTGTTTCTAGGTTTTATCTTGTTATCCCATTTGCTATCAGTAAGCAGCATTCTACTGTAACTGTCTCCTGATTTACAGAGAGGAGTGACCACTAATACACTTTCAGTCTATAGATTCAAATTCTAGGTTAGAAGAAGAGAGGGGGGAAAGGGGAGGGCAAATCAGGTAAAAAGGGATCCAACATATGGTAGAGGATGAACTGGACTGGTGGTGGTAAAGTTAATGTGTTTTATACAGATGTTGATTTACAGTGATGTTGATTTATACCTTAAACTATATCATGTTATAATGCAGTGTTTCTACAATAAAATTAAAGAGAGAAAGGTGGGGGTGGAGAGAGAGAGAGAAGAGAAGAGAAGAGAAGAGAAGAGAGAGCCCACTGAACGTTTAGTGATACTGCTGCCTCTCTCAGTAGCACACTTCTCATGCTCTCATTACCACCATAGTAAATGGTGTGTTTTCTGGTGTCTCCTGTGGAGTGTAATCACTTGGTGAGCTTTTCCACTGTATATATATATAAGTATCCATTCCTGCATATCCACTTTCATGAGCTTTTAGATCCCCTTTCCACTATCTTAGTTGGCAACTCTGACATTTAAATTTTGATGGCATGCCCTGGTGGCCTAGTGGATAAGGCTTCTGATCATAGTCCATAGGCATCCCAAGGATCCAGGTTTGAGACCTGGGACTTGGGGAGCAGCCAAGATGAACTAAATATAAAAGAAATAAATGTTTAAAAAAATGAATTTTGTGAATTGAGTACCATGGCTTTTGTTTTGCTCTAAGACCCTTCCTTCCCATGTTTGCCTCATTTCCTGTGGGCCTTGCCAGGTTGTAAAATACAGCCTCTCAGGAAAGTACTCCCTGTCATGTGTCTTCATGTCAGGAAAGTACTGCCAGGTCATCACATTCTTTCTAGTGTTATGTCCTCTCATGATCATACTGAGCTTCTTCAGTGTCTAGTCCCAGACATGATTCCTCTAGTTGTAGAGTGAGCAGGTTAGACCCTTCAGTGCTGTGGAATTCAGTCCATTTCTCCCTTTATCAGGGTCATTGTATCCACAGCTGTTTTTCTGGGATTCAGCCCATGGACTGACTGTTCTAATGTGAGGCACAGGAAGGTTTGGAGTGAACCCTTGTTGCTGGGTGAGGCCTCGGCGCTCCTGTTCAGCACAGCACAGATGCCAGCTCCCCTAGAGACCATTGGATAGTATGTGCATTTTCAGACATCTCAGTGTTGTCCAAGAGTGAACTCTTTAGGAATATCCACCAGATGTGCTTGTCCCATTATGTCAGGACCCCAAATTTTCACAACCAGTATTCCAAGCTTGGCTAATCTTTAAGTTGGATATTTGCAGTCTCTTGAATTTAAAATACTTGAACTCTCTCCCCCCCATTTTTGGATAGATTTACTTATTTATTTATTTACCCACTTATCTATTCAGAGGAAGGAAGCAGGCAGGCAGGCAGGAAGAGAGGAGAGGAAGTGTCCATCCATCCATTTCGTTGTTTATGGTGGTTGCACCCCAGTGTTTGTCCTTGAATCTGAGTCCTTGGGTTTTACGTGGACTGTCTTCCACAGTTGCAGACTTAACCCCTGAACCACCAGGATGTGCCTTCAACTCTTAATTTCTGTTGTTTATTGTTTGGTTTCTCTGCCCTGCTGCTGTAGAAAAAGAAAGGAGAGATCACTGATACTCTATGTCTGTTATTATCCCTCATTTATTGGTTATATTTTTGCAGAGCTTCAGTTCCACCAAGAAAATAAGAATGAAATCTTATTCTTTTTATGACTACTGTTTTCTCCCTAAACCTGGAAAACTTGGTTGTGGACTCTTCTCATGCATGGGCTTCTATCAGCAGAATATCCGTATTTACCATGGGTGGAGATTTAATGCGTGAACACCCTCTTTAGTCCAAGGTTGTCTGTCCAGTGAAGCATCCTCATTGGCATCTAAGCAATGACTGATTCACTCTGAAAATCTCCTCTTTGCAACTGTGCTCTCAGAGAAGTCAGTATAAACTCTCCCAGGTTAAATTCTCTGACTACACATGCTGAGTTGGCAATGCAAAATGTGTATTATGGATCTATCTATATGAAAGGGAGAGGAAGCTTCATTCATCTGAGAATGAGGCTGATTTTGATGCCAGCTGACAAAATCTTGGTCCAAATAGTACGGAGTGATAGACTTATTTCTGCCCACATTAGGCCAAAATGACCACACCTTAATACCTCTGTTTCACTCAGTTGCCAGATACAAGTTGGACCAAATTGTCTGTAGAGAAAACAGATCCTCTAGGAACTGCTAGCTGGAGACTATGTCAGTGTATTCCTCAGAATTGACTAGAAAGTCCTTCCTTGTAAGGGCAACTGGGCAGTCCTTTTCGTGTCTAGCACAGATGTTCTCCTACAGATCATGACGTGCTTTTCCTTTTCCTCAGTCTTCTATTTCCTTTAGATACATGATTCCTGCTTATCTGTCTTCAAGTTCGTTGAATTTTCTGCTATCTGTAATCTGCTGTTGATCCCCTCTCCTAAATTAAACAATTGTATTCATTTTACTTCCTCCATTCTAGAATACCTGCTTGATTTTTTTTCATAATTTCTTTTTCTTTCTTTTTTTTTCTTTTCTGACTCAATGTTCAGATAGCAATGAGGATTATTAAATATTATCCCATGTATCCAGTATATGACAAGTAATCTTGGGCAGAAGAGAGTGAGAGAGTATTCAAATGTGAAATCTCTACCCGTGGTAAATAGGGATAGTCTTCTGTTAGAAGCCAGTGTGTGAGAAGAATCCCTGCATCAAACTTCTCAATTTCTTCAATTCCTTTCAGTTTTTCAACCTATGTAGAGTAACTGTCTTAATGTTTTATCTGATGAGTTTTCAATCTCTGGTCCAGTTTTGTATTTGCTTCTATGGACTGCCCTTTTCTTAACTCTGTTATTCACACGTAATGCCCTCTTACTAAATTTTCATATCTGGTCATTTTTATTGCATAATAGACATTGTGGATGCTACATTGTAGAATTTAGAGTTTATTACTATTCTCTGAAGAGCACTGAAGTTTGTTCTACTGAATGGATTCATTACTGATTCTGAACTCAGATTAGCTTAGTATTATGTTTTATTAAGGAAGATATATAAAAGGAAAAAGTATTTTCCAAGTCCCTTCGATTTTGTATGACTGAACTCTTTTCCTATTTGCAAATTGTGTTAGTGTTTGATTTTAGGCATAAACTCAGTAATCATTAAGCAGTAACTACCATTTCCTTTACTCTTAGCCTCTGGTAATCTCTAATCTTTTGTCCTGATGAATTTGCCTAGTCATAGTATTGTCTTGTCTCTGGCTAATTATACATAGTGTAATATTTTCAAGATTCATCCATTTTGCATCATGCATCAAAAGTGTATTCCTTTTTATGACTGAATAATATTCCACTGTGTATATAGACAACATCTATCTGCTCATCTGTTGATGAACATTTGATTTCTCTCTACTTTTTGGCTATTGTGAATAATACTACAACAAATAATGTGTATGTACAAGTTTTTGTTTGAGTCCTTCTAGGAACATACCTTGAAGTGGATATGGTTGATTATATCCTAATTCTATGTTTAGTTTTTGAAGAATCACCAAACTTTTCCTTGGCAACTGCACCACTGAGCATTCTTATTACAGTCCACAAAGATTTTAATTTCCTCAAAAACTAGCCAATATTTTAAAATTTTTATTGTTTTTTAAATAGCCATTCTAATGGGTGTGATTTGCTATCTCACTGTGGTTTTAATTTGAATTTTCTTTATCATTAGTGATGACAAGCACCTTGTTTCGAATTGAGGTGTTTGTTTTGTGTTGTTGAATTGGAGGCATTCTTTATGTTCTAGATATTAATCTCTTATCAGTAAATGATTTACAAATATCTTCTGTTCTATGTGTAATATTTTCACTCTCTTGAGAGTGTGCTTTAATACACAAAATATTTCAGTTTTGATTAAGTTCAATTTATCTACTTTTTTTCTTTTATTGTAAGTACTTTGGTTTTGTATCCAATAAATTATCACCAAGAGCAATATCAGGAAGCTTTTATTTCCTTTTCTCTGTGTGTTCTTCTAGGAGTTTAACACGTTTAGATTTAACTTAATTAAGCCATTTTGTATATGGTATAATGTAAAGGTTCAACTTTATTCTTTTGTACAGAAGATGTCCAGTTTCCTCAGCATATTTTGTTAAATGGATTGCTCTTTCCCATACTGAATGGAGAAAAATACTTTTTGAAAATCATTTGACCATATATATGAAGGTTTACTTTTAGGCCCTCTAGTCTACCCCATCAGTCTATATGTCTGTCTTTAGGCAAGTAATACGGTCTTTTGATTACTACAGATATTTAGTAAGTTTTGAAATCAGGATTTTGTTCTTTTTTTCCCAAGATTGTTTTCACTATTGCAGACTCTTTGGGATTTTATATGCATTTTAGGATGGGATTTTTTTGTTTCTGAAAAAAATGTGTTTGGATATCATAAGCATTGCAATGAATCTTTTTTTTTTTTTAAAGGAAAACTGCCGGAAGAGTTTCTTTTTTTAAACCTACATCGAGTAATTGTCTAAATAAAGGGTACTTTATTTATTTTAAATTGTTCATATTGGTTTTTCTCCCCAGCCCCAGGTCTTGAACCAGGGACTTTGGAATGTATGTGGACTATGCCCAGTGGCCTACAAATCTAGGCCACCAGGGTGTGCCAAATCTATAGATTCTTTGGCTGATATTGTCATCTTAACAATATTAAGTCTTCCAAATCATAAATGCAAATGTTTTCCCATGTATTTATGCTTAACATTTTTTTATTAATGTTTTATATTTGTCAGTGCCCAACTTCATAACCATTTTGGTTAAGTTATAATTTTTTTGATGCTATTATAATGGAATTGTTTTCTTAAATTTTGGATTGTTTGTTGCTAGCATGTAAAAATAAAACTGAATTTTTTTGTGTTGCTTTGTATCCTATAACTGCAGAATTTTAAAATTAGATTTAACAGTTTTATTGTGGAATCTTTAAGGTTTTCTACATATAAGGCCATGTTATCTGTGAGCAAAGGGAATTTTATTTCTTAGTTTCTAGAAATAAAATTGGTTACTTTTCCCCTTTCTTTTTCTTATTTAGTTTCCCTGGCTAGAACTTGCAATGTTATGCTGAATAGAAATAGCGAAAGTAGATTTCCTTGTCTTGTAATGCATCCTAGGGGAAAATTTTTCAGTCTTTCACCATTATTTATGATGTTGTCTGTGGGTTTTTCATATATGGCCTTTATTATATTGAGGTAGTTTCCTTATACTCGAGTGTTGCCTTTTTATCATGAAGGGTGTTGAATTTTGTCAAATGTTCTTCCTACATTAATTGAGGTGACCATCTGTTTTTTTTTTTTTTCCCTTTGTTCTGTTATTATAATGTATTGCATTGATTGATTTTTCCTATGTTGAAGAATCCTTGCAATCCAAGAATAAATTTCTCTTGGTCATGGTATATAATCCTTTTACATGCTGCTGAATTTAGGTTGCTAGTATTTTGTTAAATATTTTTGCATCAATAAGCATTAGGGATATTGGTTTGTAGTTTTCATTTCTAGTAGTGTCTTTGTCTGACTTTGTATTTGACTAATGCTGGCCTGATGAAATGAATTAGGAAGTTTTCCCGTACCTTTAATTTTTGTCAAAGAGTTTGAGAATGATTGCTAATAATTCTGCTTTAAATATTTAGTAGCATTCACTGTGAAGTCGTCTGGTCCTAGGCTTTTGCTGGTTGGGAGATTTTTGATGATTGGTTCAATCTTCTAATAATTACAGATTTATTCAATTTTTATGATTCAATTTCAATAGATTATGTTTTGGGAATTTCATTTCATCTAAGTTACCCAGTATGTTGGTTTATAATTGTTCACAGTACTCTTTTATAATCATTCTTTTTCTTACTTTAAAATCAGTAATAATGTTCTTACTTTTATTTCTGATTTTAGTCTCTTCTTTCTTGGCCATTGTAACTAAAGTTTCATCAATTTTATTAATTATTTCAAAGAACCAACATTGTGTTTTATTGATTTTCTTTATTGCTTACCATTTTCCATTTTATTGAGCAGCAGCATTTTATGTAGTCTGTCTGATATTAGTATCTCATCGCTTCTCTCTGGTTACTATCTGCATGGAATAATTTTTTTACATTCTTCTACTTTCAACTTTTGTGTGTCGTTATGTCTAAAGTGAGTCTCTTGTAGAAAGCATACACTATAGGTCCTGTTTTTCTTTTTCTTTTAAATCCAGCCTATTTCTTGACTGGGGGGTCATTTAATAAGTATGATAAGGAGAGGGCATTTTGTTATTTGCTGTTTACAGCTCTTTAGTTCTTCACTTCTCTTAATCACTTGCTTTGTATCTAGCTAACATTTTCAGTCATGCTTTTGATTTCCTTCTTATTTCTTTTAGTGTAAAGTCTACAGAAAATTTCTGTGTTGTTGCAATGGAAGCACATATAAGATTATAACACTATAGCAATATCTTTTAAATTGATATTAATTTAATTTCAATTGCATACAAATCTGGACTCGGCACACCTGGTGGACTAGCAGTTGGGTGCTTTTCATAAACATCACAAGGTCCAGGGTTCATGTCCCAGGACTGGAGGGAACAGTCAAGATGAACAACTAAATAAATAAAATGCTTCTTGCTCCTCTCCCTTTCAGTCTGCCTTCCTCTTCTCACCTTCACTACTGCCTGCACCTTTCCTTAAAAAGAAAAAGGTTGGACCCCTTTACAGGACTGTGTTCCTTTTGTGTTAATAATGTCAGATTATATCTTTATATATTGCATGTCCATTAGCATAGATTTATAATCATTTTTATGCTTATGCCTTTTAAGTCTTGTAGAAGAATAAGTGGAGTTGCAAACCAAAGTTATGTAATGCTGGTTTTTATTATTTGTGCACAAATTTACTTTCGATAGAACTTTATAGTTTCATGTTTTTTGAGTTATTGTCTGTTGTCTTTTCATTTCAACTTGGAGAACTCTTTTTAGATTTCTTATAGGGGAGCTCTAGTGGTAATGAACCACCTCAGTTTTTGGTTTATCTAAGATGTCTTCATTTTTCCCTCATTTTTGAGGATCAGTTTTGCCAAATGTACACTTTTTTATTTTTCTTTTAGCGCTTAAAAATATATATATCTCTACACTAGCTTTTGGTCTGTAAGATTTTGTCTGAGAAACCCACTGATAATATTATTGAAATTTCCTTGTATGTCACTAGTTGCTTTCTCTTGTTCCTTTCAAGGTTCAGGCTTTGTCTTTTAACTGCTTGATTGTAATGTATCACAATGTGGTTATCTTTGAGTTTATTCTCCTTGGAGTTTGTTGTTTCTTTTAGTTTTATATCTATGTGCTTTCTCAAATTTGGGGATTTGGGTCATCATCTCTTCCAATCAATTGCCTGCCTCTTTCATTCTTGTCTTCATGGGACTTCTCTTCCCTGCCTTTCCCTTTACCCTCCTACCCATAACGTGTTTATTAGACTGCTTTGTAAAGACCCCTAAGGCCCTTAGTCTAGCTTGACTTTTCTTCATTCTTTCTTTCTTTTTGTTTCTTAGACTCAAATTTTAAATGAAGTGTCTTTAAGTTTATTATTTATTACTCTGCCTATTCACGTCTGCTTTAGAAGCCTTCTAGGGAGGTTTTCAACTCCACGATATCTATTTGGTGTTTTATAATTTCTATCTCTGTTGACATTTTTTTTTTCATACATAATTTTCCTGATTTCCTTTGCTTATTAGTCCATGTTTTCCTTTAACTTTTTCACTATTTTAAGTTGGTGTTTTAATGTGTTTTTCAAGTAAGTCCAATATCTCTCTTTCTTCAGAGATTGTTTCTGTAGATTTATTTTGTTCCTTGGAATGTGCTGTGGTTTCTCTGTTTGCCTTGCTATTCTTTTAAAATGAGTATCTGAAAAAGCAGCTGCCTCTCGTAGTCTTTCCAGATTGGTTTTGGGTAGCAGGAGAGTTTTACTAGTCATGCTACTATTACTAGCATGAATATTTAAAATCTTCTTTTCATAGCATGCATCTTCTCTGGGCATTTATGTACTTGCGTGTTTTTCCATTTTCCCCATATACATGGCTGCTTTTAAGTGTCTTGATTTCTCTTTGCTTTTCCCTGATTCTTCTTGGGTTCTTTGATGGTCTATTTAATTATCCACTCATAAATCTCTTATCTCTAGAGGTCACTGGTCTTACTTCAGATTTCACACATTGATGTTTCCCATAGCATCCTTCTTATGTTGGCGTCTCAGCAGAAGTTGAGTTCTGAATATCTGAACTTTAAGTTAAGTGACTCAGAGACCAACCCCTTAGAAAACCTGCAGAGAAGTTAGGATGTTAGGAAATCACTCTGTTCTACTCTCTCTGTTTTGTGGAAGGCAATTGGGGATGAAGCCACCATTTTCTCCAAGTTATGCTGTGCCTTACCAGGTAGGAGATGGGGCAGAGACAAATAAAATGTCATGAAATTTCGTTCCATTTTGAACATAACTTGCTTGGTTACTGTAAGTCTTTTATTTCCAGAACTTCTGTAGAATTATTTTAGTCAGCTTCTACTTGTTTATTTAACGTTTCTGTTGGGGAACTGGGGCCTGGAATGTCCTTTTCTTCCAGTTTGGTGACATTATCTCCACCTCACACCACCAACACCTTTTAAATACAATGACAAGTTGGACTAAAACATCTGGTCCTGAGAGGCCTTGTGTTCTTGTCAAAGGGAGCTCTCAGCAGGGACAGAACTGGAATGGATACTTAGCACATTAATGTGGCACGACAGCTCCCACTTTGAATTGCTAATATGCATTCCCATCGGCGCCTCTGAGACCTGGGAGGTGAGGTTTCAAGAAGCTTCTTTTGTCAGTAAGGGAGTCTTCTTGAAACATGTTTCAAGACTACCTGTAATATTCTTGAAGACTACATATCAGGCACTATATTTTTCCAATTAACATTTGCTTCAGATTTCCTGCCAAAGATGGAGAGGCTATACAAAGTTGGCTCATCGTGACTGTCCTCCTGACCTTGTTACTGAACACAGGCAGTAGGACCATCAGTTCAGATTTACGTCAAGTTACACACCAGAGTGGATTATCGCCTGCTAGGTTTATTGCAGAGGAATTAGCTTTTAATTGAGGTGACCCAGAAAGGGAAGCTGTTTCAGCAGAGGCCTCTGCCACAAGAAATTGGCTTTTAAATGACCAATTTCCTTTCATGTCAAGTCACTAGAGGTGGTTAGTTTCAGACATTTTTTTAAACCCATCTCTGGTGATTTTATCCACCTCTGGGAAAGGATGAATACTAATTAGGTTTACTTTTGTGGAAAAAAAAAAAAGAACAGAATGTTGTAAGTCTGCTAAAGAATGCCGACAAGGGAGACAGCATTCTCTGTTAACTAATGGGACATCTAAGCAATTAAACACTTGACCTTGAAGTCCTTATTACAGATTAATTTCTATATCTAGCATTTATGAAATGACTACAGACATAGGTTCATTAGAAATGATAATCACTGACTACAGTTGTTAGATGCTTTATTTTTCACCTGCTTTTGGTCAGTTGGTCTCTTATACTCACGGATGCTGTTGAAGTTGCACCCAGAATATCACCCATCTGGAAACTGTTCGGTTGTTTAAAATATTTACTTCTGTATTTATCTTTACAGTCTCTATCCTTCAAGGGTACTTTGTAGAAACATGTCACCATAATAGAGATGTGAACCCATTTTTGTATGTAATGTAAGGAATTTTTGCACATTATTTTACAGTTACCACCCATGTTATGGGATCATCGTCTAGTCGCTTAAGTCTAAAGAAGAAAAAAGGATGATTTACTGCATTTGATGCAACCACAGAATCGATTATTAGAATTCTAATCAGGTTCTTATTCTAACCTCAGTGTGATCTTAAAAAAAGTAGAAGGACACACAAATTGGCAAAAGAAAACAGTCTGCTAAATGACATGATTGATGCTTAGACACCCTCATCAAACAAAACCCTTTTCTGAAGAAGGTGCTGTGTGTAAATAAGTAAGGGGGTAATCTTGTTTTGACATTCTCATTCAAATGAGTTTATTATTTTCTTCTCAAAAATACTTATTTTCTTAGACAAAGAGTGGACGAAATATGAAATGAAAGGAGTGCAATGAGCAATTTCTTTATAGTCCATGAACTCTTAAAATAGAAAATTCTCAATGCTACCTATTAGCCGAAGTGAACCATATTGTTAATCACAGAGTTTTCTTGGGGAATATTAAAAGAAAAACCTACTTGGATAAAAATAAATATCCTTTTGCATCAGTCGTGACAACACAATTCAGGATTATAATCAGAAATCTCTTTGTTTGAAAGGAACCCTGAACACAGGCAGAGGTTGACAGGTCGGAAGTATCAGCGTAGATCATCCTAACCCTCCCACCTCTGGAAGAGTTGTTTCATGTTGATATGCCAAAGAGCAAGTTCTTTTCACTGGTGAGCACAGTCAACACTGAAACTGAAAAAATAAACATCAATTTCCTCGTGAAAATCAGTAAGACTGTCTATTCCGTTTTGTCAAAGAAAGGCAGTGACCTTTAGGAGGGCGTGTTTCATTCTTGACTGTAGCTCCTTTCAAGCTTATATTCTAAAGTTTTAGATTTGATAAAAGCAACATGAGAAAATGAAAACGTGCTTCCAACCGTGGTAGGATAGGCAAACAGGCACCGGGTGCAGGTCTGCTGGGTTTCCCCCTGCTCGGCCCGTCAGCTTCCCAGGGTTGGGATGCCGAGGACGCCGAACAATATAAGCGACCTTAGCATATATTTGTTTCCCCTTAAATAAGTTCTTTTAACAGCATTCCCAAGGCCCGCGAATTGTTCAGCATTTCTGCTAAAGGAAATTAATCTTTAATTAAGCCACGTCCATAGTTTTCTACTAATACTCTGCTCCATCTGCCTTAAGAAATTATCCTGCTTCTTTGAAGATGAGTGTTTTGCAGAGAAGCAGTGTAGGAAGGGCAGTGCTTTTCTACAAGTCCCAGGTGAGTTATTTTAAAACAAGAAGGTTATGTGCAGGAAGCCCCCTGGTGGGAACTTTACTTGGATGTTGCCTGGTCTTTGATCTCTCGTCTCACTGCTCCGCGTGAAGAGAGGCCTCTCTCAGCTCCTGCTGACCCCGCCATGTTCTCAGCCAGAACACTATTTTGATACCTGTGGTTTTTTGGCCCCTGGAGGTAGTGTGTTTGCTGGTGGGGAGGATGAAGGAGCCAGCAGCAGACCAAGAAGTTTTGCTTGAGGTGTGGGATTGAGATCTGAAAAATCTAGAAATCTCACATCCAGCTTTCTGACCCCTTATTTCTGCAACCTAGCGAACTTTCCATACTACTAACTTGGTGCCTGTTTCCTGAAGAAAATTTAGACTGAAAATCCCATAGCTCCATGGAAGGAGATAGTAATGCTAGTAATACTAAATATATTTAAATAGAAACAATTAAATGTATTTAAACTAGACTTGATAAATCAAATTTTTGATAAGATTGTTGAGATTCTACAGGTTTTATCTAGTTATTTAAAAAAGTCAAATCTGTATCAAGAATACATCACTAAAATACAATAACTAGGTTTACATGAACTGACAAAGGAGTGTTAGGAAACAATTTTTTTAAAGTAAGTCAAGTACTACGTCAGCTCTTATTTATATATGATTCACTTGAATGAAGCTTTCTCAATCCTATAACCTGACTTAGTTAATCAGGACCTAATGGAGGCATAAATTCCTCCTAAGAGAAAAGGGGAGAATTTTTAACTCCTTCCACTTCCCAAGCAGTGTTATAGAAGACAGAAAATAGAAGGTAAGATAGTCATCACACATTAAGATGAATGTTACCTTAGAAAGAGAGAGAAGGTGGTTTTTCTTTGATTTAACTTGTGTAAATTCCCAGAATATTCAAAATAATGTCAGATGCCCTTGTGGTGATTCCTAGAAACTCAAACTTCAGTTATCTATCTTTTGAACACATACATGGCTTAGTTGATTTTGCAGTTGTAGAAATTCATCCATACAAGAAAATGTGTGCTCTGGGGAGCTAGCAGAGCTCTACATTGTTATATATCACAATATGGAAAGAAGATACATGCCAAACTATTTGTTAAACTTCAGTGCCAATCATAATCCTGAAAAGACACCACCCCAAATGCCATAATCCCTGAGGTCAAAATTCCAAAAACAGAATGCTGAAGAACAGATAACTCAAAATTCCTTCAGAAACATTGCTTGACTTTTGGAAAAGAGCCTTTTCAAGGAGACATCAAAAAGCACAAATGCTCCCTACAATGTGTTTGGAGAGTGCTGGGGGTCAACGTATCTTGTACGCCATACAGTAAGTCTTCACTAAGGATGATGTTCTTGCAAGTGTTGACTTCAAGAGAAGCCTTGACTTTAAGGGAAGTGACATAAAACAAAATCAATTATACAACAGACTAACTGATAGAAACAAGACTTAAGTTCCTACAGTATTATTTCTGATCTTTAAAACATTAAAATTCTAACTCAAGACCCCAAATATTTCTAATATGAAACAGTCATTTGCATTTATTCATTCATTTTCCAAAACATTGATTCAAGCTCAGGGTCTCAGGTGGCTCGAGCCTGTCCCGCAGCTCAAGGCATGAAGCAGGATCAAGCCTGATCAGGACGCCCTTCCTTCATGGAGTGTACCCACAGCCACACCCACACCCACTCAGATGAGGCCACTGAAAAGCGTCAGTAGACCTCACAAGCACACCTTTGGGAAGGAAGAGGAAACTGAGTCCCTAGACAAAGCTCATGCAGACCTGGGGAAAAATATGTAAGCTCCACACAAACAGGAGCCCTGCTGGGAATTTTGTTTTGTTGTTTTCATCAATGCTACTAGCATTAAATGATCTTGGAGGCAATGACATCATTCCAGGATACGCAGTCGGCCGATCATTCTGCTGGAGGCATGAAGTTCACGTCAGTTATTTTGGTACCTGGTGTGATGAGTCTGTCACATTCCCATTTCACCATGAGGTCTCCTCATAGACCCAAGTCCTCTTAACCTCTCAGCAAAGGGAAAATTTTGCAGCTCTCTCTGCTGGTGTGGGAGGGATTCAATCAGAAATGAGAGCAGAAAAAGAGAAAAAGCCCTCAAGAGAATATAGGGCAAGAGCCATCTCTACAAACAACCAGAGCACTGAATGACAGATTGGGTTCTTTCTCTAGGCCTCCACATAGCTTGTCAACACCCCCCACCCCGCCGCCCCCCGCCCCGTGGGATGCTGGTGCTCAGGGTTCTAGCATTCAGGATTGTGTGTTTTGGGATTGACACCCAAGCCTGTTAAGCATCTATTGGGTTTAGCTACAAGAAAGTTTATTGGTAACAAGATTTTATTTACCAAGTCAGTAAGGTTTTCTTGGGGAGGGGCAGTAAACAATGCTCAATTGTTTAGCTTCTTAGAATATCTAATATCAATTTTTGAATGGTCATTGAATTTCAGTCACTCTTAATGCTTTGACTACCGTGCTCATTCATTCATTCACTCTTTTTTTTCTTGTACTCATAAAGCACACCCTGGGATAGAAGTCTTCCTGCAGTTGAGGAGTTGGTTGTCTGGTGAATTTGCTGATGGAATCATTACTATAATACAAATATGAGCAGCAATAAAAGGACCTTAAATACACAATTACTGCCAGAAGAATTGTGGGGGAAATACAATAAAGGGAGAAAATAAAAATGCAGATGAAGTCTCAAGAATATACAACTAGCTTAGAAGATTTTTGAAGGCAAAAAACCTCCCAATATTCTTATATTGAATTCCCCCCACACAACTGGAGTTCGTTTGGGGTTATTCCACTGATGCTTGTTGAATGAATTCCACACAATAAAATGTTAAAAACAACAGACCAGAAACTGCTGTTCCGTAGGCTTGTAGTTGTTGGAACGTGTTGAATTCAGAATGTTTTGACAGAAGGTTAAGCTCTGTAAGATTTTTCTGTGTCCATCCTCCATCTATTCTCAGCTATTTTCATGACATTACCCACATCTCTCAAGAGTTCAATTCCTTCTACTTTTGTTTCATTGTTTGAGAGAAGTTTTTGCACGTTAAAAATGTTCAGCAGAATGCTTTTTTAATTCACATTTTAACAAGTACTTAATTCACATTTTAACAAGTAAGTTTCATTTTCACATTTCCTGCAGGTTCAGTTTTTGAACTTCTATATTATATCAGTAGAAAAAATATAGCAACAATGGATAAAAGAAGTTTTGAATTTCGAGACTCGGAGTCAAGTTGATGGTACAGAAGGGAAAAATTTCTCCTCTCCTCCTCCTCTTCTGTCCTATACACCAGGAATGTGTTTATAAATACCTGTAGGTAGCCCTCAAAATTAAACCCAAACCGCAAGTGTAGGTAAACCAGATAGAATCTATAAAGCAAAGAGACAGACCAATGTCTATCATTTTCTCAGTGGGTTTGTTGAATCTGTATATTTCCTCCAATTTGGAGTCAAAATTCCTCTTCATTATATCTCAAAGAAGCATTTTCTCTACTTTGCATGATATAGCTACTTATTTCTTCAACACTGCTTAGTTTGTAACTTGGCAGAAGATCATTTCTAGTTTTTTGGAGAAAATAATTAAAATTCATTTTTAAAATCATCTTCATGGGCTCGTCCTAGAAAAATCAACCATTCTTTTCTGTTCACTCTGAGTAGCCTTAGGGATTTCAGTTTTTCTGTTTCTACAGAGTACACCTCAATCCAGAAGGCTTAACTTCAGTTTTCCACAAAAACAGAATCCCTCAGCGAAAGTATTTTCTCTAATTAATGCTAAGTGAAGAGAAGGTGGTTAATCATTTTGCTGTGGGATGAATGATAAGGTAGAGGACAATTGTCAAAGTAACAAAGTTAGTAAAAATTAAATAGGAACTGGGTCAGAGTTGCCAACGTAGGTATCGAGGAAATTCTGAAGTTCGAATTTGGAGACATGTTAAGTATGCTTTTGTTTCTTGGAAGCTTCTTTTTAACATGACATCTATATCATTCTGCACTTCTTTCTTGTCCAGTTGGTGAGCACCTAGTCTAGTCTTCCATTCTTCATAGTCACTGATATCTTGTTGATCCTTCTTTTTCACTGGCAAAATCCCCCAGAACTCTCTATTTCTGCATCCGCCATCACTCTCCACTCATTACAGTCTGGCTTTTGCTTTCACATTTCCACCAGCACATTAATTTCTGGGGGAAAAAGAGCCAACAAAACAAAGCAAGAAGTTTTAAAAAGTGTTTGTATTTGATTTCCCTTGAAGAGAGATCTTAGTGACTAATTTTGATTTTTGAGCAAGTACCTACCTACTGATATCAAGTTAAAGAGAAAAGAAAATTGCCATTTTTTTAAGGAAGAAAGCACTTTGGGTAAAATCAAGAAAGATCCATGCCTTGGACTTCCTCCGTCCTTGAGAACCACGTGTGGTAATGCAGAGAAACAACACAACTGTGTTAAAGAATCACAGGTCTCTGGCAAAGCTTGGACAAGAGTCAGTGGAAAATGATCATCCAATGGTTTGTTCTCAGATCTCATCTTAGTTGGCATTTCTACATTTCCCCATACTCTTGTCCCCTCTCTTTTTCCTAACCTAGACCTCTCATTTCCTAACCTTCTTATTCCTCCTCACCAATGTTCTACCAACTTACCATTCTACCAAGCCACAGCTAACCTTGTGGCTTTCCTCCTGCACCTTCTCAGTCTCCATCTTTCTCATCCCAACTTTCAATATTAGGATTAGCCAGATCCTGGTGTCAGTTTTCTCTTTGCCAGAGCACATCCAATTTCATGCTGCAGCCACAGCCCAACTACTATTGGACCCCAGTCACTCTTACCAGACCCGGCCCTTCCTCTGAATTCAAGACCTATATGCATCTCCTCAAGGCAGATCCCAACTTGCTTACCCTTAAATGTACCTTATACTTAACAGGTCCTAACTGGTCTTCTACTCCTCCTCTGCCTTCCCTCCCTTATGCCTCTATGTTTCCTGCAAAAGCTGTTCCAGAAATGGAATCATGTTGCTCCAACAACTTGTTTGAGAATCTCACCTTCCATATCCAGTTGTATGAAATCCCATTTGAGTTCTAGCTCCCAGATAACCATTCATGCCTGTTTTCTCTGATCTTTATGAAGGCTGACCATCTGTCACAGGACCTTGAAATTGCTTCTTGACTCCCACACCCGCCTGTCTTAGTTTCTTTCCTTAAACCTCTTCTAAACAGGCAACATCTTTATCTATTTTAGTGGAAAAATGATATTATTACTATACCTAGAAATCTTAGAAGGATTTTCAATCATCCAAAACCTAAAATGGCATAAAAACTTTTCACTTGACATATAAGAGCTTTCAAGCCCCGACTCCAGGTTATTTCACCCAGCTTGTCTCCCATTAAGTTTCTCAGTTTGCACCACGGCAATTATTACCAGATCATAGAACATTCCTTGCCAGTTCCTCTTCCTGGAAAGACCTCATTTTTGTCAGTTAGATGAGAGTTTACCTATCCAACGAGATCCAGGTGGAAGGTACATGTTTTTTCCTTTCAAAGGTGTCAGTCCATATCTCAAAACTCTTTAACTCTAGACTCTGTATTAACACTGTATACCAACAACCCTACAGGAGATGCTGAAGACTTACCCGTAGCTGCAGGAAACCTGAATTTGCACTGAATCAATCTGCCATAGACTCCAGACTTTGCTGAGTACCCAGTATGTGACTATGGTTAACACATACAAGTTATTTGTAAAGCAGATTTAATAATAAACCACCTCATAATTTTGTGATGATTTAATGGCATGGGGGTCGTATAGCATTGTATAAACATGCTGCTGTTTGCTGTGCTCAAGCAGTTATCTTTTTGTGATCTATTCTCTTTTTTTTTTCTAGGCATGAATAGCTACCTTATTTGAAGTGGTATGGTGGAAAAATATGTTTTTATCACTTACCATATTTTTTTTTTGTTACTGTTATTCATATACTGAGTTTTGTTGCCTACTGCTTTGTTTGTTCCTAGAACAGGAGACAATGTAGTACTCATTATCACAACCTCTATCTACCTAGAATATATTAGAGGCTCATTTGATATCTGGTGAGCTGAACAGGGAGCCTAATACTAAATTATTCTAATGAGAGGACATTAGAGCTAATTCGTTTTTGTAAATTTTAAGCCACTTCTCAACTAGGAGTGATATTTATCCCCCAAAGAACATTTGGTAATATTTGAAAATAGTTTTTGCTTTTGTCAGAGTTGTAGAGTGGGTGAGTCCTATGGACATGGGAACCACTCCAAAAAATTATCCAGTTAAAGTATCTTTAGTAATGAAACCAAGAAATCCTGCTTAACACCAAAATGATTATCTACAGGAATCTACATATTTGGGCCAATATAGGCTTGTAATACTAAGTAACTAGAAATATGAAATAAATATCACTTAAATAGGTCCAACATTCAATCAGAAAAGCAACTCTGACATTTTGGGAGTTTCCTCTCTTTTCTTTTCTTTCCTTTCCTTCTTTCTTTCTTTCTTTTTTCTTTCTTTCTTCCTTTCTTCTTTGGAAAGGTGCAGGTAGAAATGAAAGAGAGTAGGCAGGCAGAGAGAGAAAGAAGAAGCACTTTATTTAATTCAGTTGTTTGTCTCGGTTGTTTCCTCCGGCCCCAGTGTTGAACTGGGGACCCTGGGATGTATGTGCATGGCGCCCAGTGTATTAACCTCTAGGCCACTAGGCACACCAATCTTGGAGGATTTCTTAAAGCATTACTTTGAATTTTTTTCTAGGATTTATTTTTGTGTGTGTATGAGTCTTTATAGTTTTTATTATTCTTGTAACTCATCTCAACTTACTATACAAGTTCAATAGAGTAATATTTCTTACTTTAAAATTTTGGTTTAATATTTCATTAAAAATAGCACACAGATCCCAGCTTTGCATACATTTTAAAAAAGTAATTCAATGTTTTCAATAGGCAGCATTGAATTTTTAGAAATACGATCACGGTATAAAAATGTTTTCATGAGTATACGAGGAATTAATTGTAAGGGGCATGCTAAGGATAAAGAAGTAAAGAATAATCCTCTTCATTTCTGGCAAAACTTAAACTTGAGAAAGGACTTACTTTTAATTCCTTTTCTTCTCTATACCTTCTTTCTCAGTTATTAAGGTGTGAAACACTATGAAGTAGTTTCATTCTGTACTAACACTCAGTGTAGACCAGTGGGGTGTTAGGAAATGCTAGAGTCATGACAGTTTTGCCATCTGCTTCCTGTGGCATCATCAAGTTATATCTTCTGACACTGAGATCACAAAGGTAAAAACAACGGGAATTCATTTTCTACATTGGAAAGTAGACTTTGACCTTCTCTCTGTTAGTTTAACAAAAGGCATATTTTTTTCTAATCTTTTTGCTTTTTTAAAACTTAAGAATCATCATCATCATCATCATCATCATCATCATCATCATCACCCCATACAAGTAAAACCACCGATTGGATGATCAGATTTGATTATGTGTATGACTTTTTGAAAGCTAATGCACCATGAAATGATATGAATTATTATGTAATGAACACTCACTTGAGTTTTAAGGAGAGAAACAAAGTACTTTGATACTTTTGGAAGTCTTCTCTTTTTTGAACAACATGGCGGTAAAGGAGAATTTTCCTTCTGGAGGATTCCGGCAACTATTGTGTTGAGCCACTGTCTTTGAAGGTGGAGCAAGTTGTTTGTGAGGAAAAATTGATAGAAAATGTGCTTACCCCCTCCTTTTTTTAACTTCAAAAATCAGGCTCTAATTACAGACATCTTTTCCAGATTGAGCCACCACTAATATAATCAAAAACATGTGTGTGTAACAAAAGAACTCGTAAAAGGAACATTTGAGGTTTCACATGGATTTCTGCAAAAGACAAACACAGTAAAATCACAGAATTGGCTGATGGACGCTCTGCTATACTAAAGCTATAAAGATTTTATTGAATCCTTGGGACTTATAATATCCATTCATCCTTTAAGAGAAACTAAAGGTCTTAATCTGCGGAGGATCTTTCCACTGCTTACAAGAGAAGTAAATCCTCCTATCTTGAATAGTACAATTTAGAACTTTCTGGAAGTCTGTATGATTTGCACTTCTGGTCCATTCAGCCCTATATTCATATGGGCTGTAGAGAGGTAATCACCCTGTCACTTGAAACAATACTGAGTGCGGAATAGAAACAATACTGACTGTTTAATAGAGTTATTACAACCTGTTTCCAATTAGAAACTTGCTCATTTTGCAACTCTTATCCCAGAAAGATGCCTAAGAATACTAAATAGATATTTGCCAAATAATGAAATTCACTTGACTGGTATTCAAAATGAATGTGCTCAGAACAAGACACCTAAAAACTCTTACTAACCAGGAAGGCTAACAAATGGAAATGTACTCCAAAACCCCACAGAAAACCCTTAATGTTTTAGAATGATATTGAGAAAAATTATTTAATAAATTGAAGTCAATAACCACTCCTTTTCCTTGATGCATTTACTTGCACTTTCCTCTTTGTCTCTTCTTGTAAACTATTAAGAGAAATCCTTGAGAAACTGAGCAGACCATGAATCTCAGAGGCCATCAGCTAGATAAGACAGATAAACAATGTCTGTTTAATATGGCACTTAAAATCCTTGGGGGTGTAAAAAGCCTATAATTGAGCAAGAGAAGAAGGAAGAAGAGATGATTTGCTAAATAGTTATCTAACACTTTTGGTCAATTATTGAAGCTCAGAAAAAGCACATTTCCATTCTTCAGCACAACAGCTTTTTCTGAAATGAATAAGGAAGATACCGACTTCTCCGACAACAGTGAATTTTTTTTCCTTCAGATCCAAGACTTCTGGTGCAATCGCTTTATTCCTTATCACTCAAATTCCTCAATCCTGGTAATAAAAGTAACTGTGAAGTTATCTCTAATAATCACCTGGTGATATGCATGCCAGTTATGATGTGGGGTATTATGATACCTTCTGGACTAAGTGCTTTTAGCAAAATTAATTGAGAATAAATACCTAGATAAAAGGTAGCAAAATAATTCAGGATAACACTTCCCCATAGCTATGTAAACAAATGTTAAAATATTATAAAGAAACAAAATTTCTAGTAGCCTTCTAGGTTCAAAAAATATATAATTTTATGTAAAAAAAAAGTCTAAAAGCGCCAGGCCAGGAAAGAACTAAAAGTGATTCTTCACAGGTTTAAGTAAGAGCCAGAGCAATAGCCATAAGCAGAGCCAAGGAAAAAATGATAATCCACAAAAATCTTGTGATGTTTGATCAATCTTCTTTAATTTGGAGAGATGTGGACCAATGAAATGAGTAGGAAACCCTAGGGAAATTTAGAAAAATCCTTATGCTTTCAAAACCCACACCCAGTGTAGGAGCACACACTAGCCAAGGAGGAAGTATGGTCCAGATTTGCAGCATCCTGGGGCTGGAAGGAAGGAGGAAGGATGAGAGGAGCGTCAAGGAGCTGCATTCCTGGTGAGCGAAGTGAGCCCTGTGCATGATTTTTCAAGGAATATTGGAATAGAAAACAAAACTAGGGCCCTTTTGATGTGTGTACTCTAATAGCTAGTTTCTTACTCTCTCTAATTAATACTTTAAGTCTTTAACAAGCAAATCGAGAGTAACTTTTAGACTTCAAAGTGTAGCTTGAGTGAGGAAGGACAAAGAAATCCTATAAAAGGTGAAAAGGAAAGAAAAGGAGAACTCGTCCATATCAAATACATGTTAATAGAAAGTCTGCATTGTCTTTAAAAAAAGGTGAAAAAATGGGATGACAAGTCTACCAGCACATATTAGTAACACATTTTAAGCTAAAAAAGAAGGAAGGCAGGGCAGAGAAAGGAAGGAAGAAAGGAAGGAAGGAAGGAAGAAATGAAGGAAGAAGGAAGGAAAATGAACTCATTTTGGAAGAAAACAAACCTAAGACCAAGGAAGAGAAGTAGATCTCCCACAAGAGTCAGAGAAAAATACAGTAAAAATGCATTCAACAAAAAGGAATTTAAAGAGGAAATTTTAAGCAAATAAATGTTAACAATATTAAAATGGAGACCATGGAGTTAATTGCTAAAATTTACAGCTAGAACTTTAGATAGTTACCGAGTTCATCAGAATAGTGATAAACGTATTAACAGCAAAGAGAAAAATCTTGAAAGAATCACAGTAAATTCATAAGAAAAAAAAAAAGTAAAGTAATCAGATATCAGATGATGAATACGCAGGCAGAAATGAGCCAATATAGTTCAGTAATGGGTTTCCCTTAGAGAACTGAACTGATGGAACAGAAAATAGTATACAATGTTATAATACAAAACAGTTTCCCCTAGATGAAGGAATAAGTAAAGTGCAGATGGAAATGGTGTGTGCTATGAAGAAAAATTGATGAAGAGTTTACATGAAAAGCTCACTCCAAATAAAAGCCAAAGTCCTTCAGTTGCCTTTAAGGTCTCAGATGACATGTGTCTCCATTATCTCTCTGACCTCATCTCCTACGAATTCTTGGCAACATTCTCTCGACTGGTCATACTTGTTTCCTTGTTATCATCGAATACAGCAGGGTATATCGATGCCTCATGATCTTTGTGTACAATTGTTTTTATGTCTGCGAGGCTCCTCACTCCTCCACATGCCAGGATTCTTTGCTCCCATTAAGTTCTTGCTTAAATGTCATCTTCCAAACAAGGCACACTCTGTCTATCTTATTAACATTGAAATAGAATATTCAGCTCTGCCTATATAGTTTTCCTTTGTGGCTTGATTTTCTCCTTAGGAATGACTACTTTATAATAAATAATGCAATTTAATTTGTATTTTAGTTTCTGTACCCACCGCTAATAGACTCATCTTTATTTTTTAAATGCGTTACATTTTTTTTTAGGAAATAAAGAATAAAGAAGAGAAGGAAGCACTTTCAGTTATGAGTTTGTTTTTTTTTTCCCAGGTCAAGAACCCAGGTCCTTGGGTTTTATATGGTCCCTATGACAGTGTCTCAGCGACTTGAGCCACAAGGGTGCAGGAATTCTCTATTCTTAGTGCTAAGAGAAATGACCAGCAAATTGTAGAGCATCAATAAATCTCTATTGATGTTTATGGATTATCACATGCAAAAGAAGCTAGAAAACTGTGTTCAGGAAATAAGCAGGAATGAATAAATAAAGGAACAATTAGAAATGAATAAAGCCATGAAGGTACTAGGGCTAGTTTGGTTAAGGCAATGATTGTTTTTTTTAATTCATTTTTTCTCTTTATTTTCCTAGAGGTTAGTCACTGTATGTATATCACTTTAGGGATTACTCTTAAAATATTAACATGAATGATTGATTTAACACAATCTGAAGTTAGTCATCATTTTTATTTTCTTTTCATATAATGCAATGAATTTAGAACAGTTCAAAATTGACCAATTTGCTCTTAGATGTTATTTATAGCCAACGCATCATTTCAATCATTTTAGAGTTAGAAAGTAGAATGTCATTATTTGAAATAATCACTGTTTAGATCTAACTATATGGTTTGATTGTTTTCTCACCCTCTTTTCCAAGATCATTTTTTGTTCATAACATGCTATTTTTACTGGACCGTCTATAATTTCTTGTTCTATTTTCCATTTGAAAATACCATCATTTTTTTCTTCATTCATAGTTTACACATGTATGGATTTCTCAGTGATTATTTTCTCACAATATTTCGAAGATATTAATTCACTGTGTTATAGCTTCCATCACTATTACTGAGAAACCAAGTATCTGTTGTTTTATTCTTAGATCAGATTTTTATTAGTTGTTTTGGGGATCAGTACAGACATTTTCAACCTGTACACAATTCTTATCGCATGTACTGAAAAATCTAAAACCCATGTAGTTGTGATTCTTTTCTAAACAGATTCCAGTGAATTTCCAGCTTACAATTTGGAGGCAAATTTCCCTCAGCAGGACATCAAGTATCAGTGTCTTTGAAGGTTGAGTTCAGTCCACTAACTCACAATTTTGTATCATAAACACCACACACTGCATTTTCAGTCTTTAACAGCACATTAGCAAAGTTACCAGGAAAACTGGACCAGCAGGATCAACGCTGCTGCAAAGCATATGAAGGTCTGGCAGGGAGAGCCAGATTGCAGTGGTTGTCTTTAGGGAACAATTTACCAAAAAACAACAGGGAAATAGAATTTTAAATGTTCAAGACATATTAAGTGTACAAGCATGACTCCAAATCACCACTTATTTTGCTTTGTAGGGAAGGATGTGAAAACTACCCCCATTTATGGAATGTGAAGTTCACACCCAAGACAATCAAAGCCTCCCATAATTCAAGATCCCACTGTTTTCTAGTTGTACCAGAAATTAAACAGCCTACACATGATTTCACCTCTTAAAAAGAAAAAAGCATCTACACATGAAAAAATGGGATGAGGTGGGTTTCCCTCCTTCTTAAAAATGTTTCTAGAACTACTAAAAAACTTGCATTTTCAAAATAGTTATAAAAATGTTCCTCTGGATTGTACAAGAAGGGAGACAGGGATCACTCCTAAGAAGACATGGAACATGAGATTAATCAGACTTGGCTTCTGTGTCTCCTGCTGCACCAGGCTGGACCCTCCTGGCTCTGGGCCTCCCGCTTCCCCGCAGGCAGCTGACCTTTCCTGTCCTGGCTGTCCAAGGTGGGTGGGGGCCTCCCTTTTCCCTTTACTCCCTTGTCTCTGCACTTTCTTTTCTGAAGGCTTGTCCTTGGCCACCGCCTTTTTGGGCTTGGTGTCCCCTTTTGTCCCAGATGGTTTAGCAGACTGCCTTGCCGACCTCCTCTTGGGCTCGTCCTTGTCCTTGGCTGTGCCCTCGGAGTAGCTGACCTTCCTCTTGGGTGTAGTGGCGGTGGCGCGGGTGCATGCCAGGCGCCTGAGGGCCATGGTGCGCTGAGAACCTTCGCGAAGCCGAGCTGCTTGGATGCTACCACTGCTCTTGCTGCCCGAGCCACTGGTACAGGCCCAATTGTTAGTTTAATTATTGGTTAGATCAATCTCCTTTTTCTCTCTGACTCATTATTGCAATCTTCTCACCACCAAAAGATGCAATCACTTACTGCCATAAATGCCCTCCTTTTGTAACTAGCCTAAAATGTTTATGTATTAGAAAAATCCCTTTCCTTAGTCTTATTCTTATGAACATTGTATGTAGTTGTTAATTATTTCCTCTAGTTAGTGTTTATTAAATATTCTCTATATTCCTGGAATTGTTCTAGGTCTGAATGAAGGTGCAGAGAAGGTAGGATTCTAATACAGATTATCTTCTAAGTCCTGCCTCATTCTTCACAGGTTTTTAAACTATAATTTTCTTTATATGGTTAATTTCCTACCCTTTAATAATTCTTATTTTTCGCCCAAGTCTCCTTAACACGTCCTTTATAACCTGAGTCTCTCAAAGGTGTTCATGATGAGTTTGTATGAGGCTCTAATAAGGATTTCAGTGACTTCCATATGTAAAAGTTCTGTAGTTTCAGAGCTACAGGGAAAAACCTAGAGTGGAATTCAGGGTGTCAAGACCCATGGTCAAGCTTTGAAAGTAGAGTGGCCTTCAATAAATTTTTAAACCATTCTGGACTCTGATTCCTCAAATTCTAACATGAAGTGACTGCAGTGATTCTTTAAGTTCTAATTTTACTCTTCTATTTTAAACAGCATTATAAAGTGGATATCTTAGTGATCAATCGTGAAATTTATCCTTTCCTATTTAATTGTAGAGATTGAGTCTTGCATGCAAATGCTTATATCATCAATGACTTCATCTGCAAGGACAGAAAACACAACTTGGTGGCTTAAACAGTAGAAGGTCTATGATCTCACATAATTTCTCAGTAGGCAAGTTCAAGGTTGGTATAGCTATTGATATATGTCACCAAGTCAGAAGTGTCTTCTCACTTTTTGCTTTGTCATTACTTAAAGGAGCATTTGTTCTCATTGTTAAAAGATGGTGATCATGCCTTGGAACGTTGCATCTCCAATAAAGTAGCAAAAAGAGGAAGAAGAGAAAAACAAAAATAGGTCATAGCTACTAGTCTGTCCCTCTGGAAAAAAAAAAAAACTTTCTTGGAAATTTCCTCCACTGATTTCCATGAACATCAGAACAATGTCACATAGTTATTTCTATCTTTAAATAGCCCTAAAAACTTGAGTGCTTTCAAATTCTCTATCAGAGGAAGCTAGCAAATATTTAAATTCTAGTCATTACCAATCTTGCTTTTGTGAAAAAATAACTTAGATATAGGGAACTGTGGGTAAGAAATAACATCCAATTGTAATAAAAGCTAACAAGAAAGAATTTAATGAGGGAATGTAAGGATTAACTGGAAGGGTGAGCTTTTGAATGAAAATCTGTTTCCATTACTCTACATTTTAGTCATGCCAGATGTTCTCTTTAAACAAAAGCAAGATGTCTTCCATTACCTTGGCTCTAATATGTATATATACTCTTACAATAAAGACAGGGTGGAAGGAAGAGAGAATGATTTGATAGGACTTAATGTAGTAACTTTCAGTTTATAAGTCACAATGCCAATTACTTGGTGATGAGCACACAGCTATCAGTTATATGCAATGGAATGATATTGTCCCAACTGAGCTTACCCCGTGGATGCTTTTTGCATAAGTGAGTGCTCCTATTATATTTTGCAGAATGAATTGGAAGAGGCTAAGAAGGCAGAAGAATTACAATTGTTCTAAGTGGAATGATGGAATCTATACTGTTGGCAGTTAGAGATATATTTAGTAGGTACGTTAACTGGATAAAAAACATTGAAGGAACATTGCATCATAACATTATATGGGATTAAGGAGGAATTGTAAATCAACATTGACTGGATGTTTGGATCATTAGGTGGGGGTAGGAAAGGGAGGAAACTGATCGATACTCTTGTTTTTTTATTTAAATGATTGGGTGGATATCAATACATTCTCTAAGACAGGGAATTTAGGAGGCAGAGTCAGAATGGAGCAAATAGTCAAGAGTAAAGCTGGAAACACACTGGTGTGAGCTATAGGCAAGGTAGGAGAGGGATGGCCTTTTCTCAGGAAGGTTGTTCAGCAACCTTCTAGGCAGGCCAGGCAGTGGACTGGGTAAAGGGGATGTAAGATGAAAAGCCTTGGTTTTCTTCCATTCTTTTAGAAGAGGAATATAAAACTATTTATTGACTACCGTTCACCAATATCTATAATAGATTAAATAATATAGAGCTGATAGCATTCTGATGACTACAAAATTATTGCTTTTCCTGGCTTCTGCTGAAGCAGTAAACCAAATACTGAAAAGATTGAACCTAGATGCAAGGAATGAGTTGGGTAAAGAAAAACATGCAGTTCAAGAGTTTTGGATTACAATTTGTTCACCCTCTTATTCCAGCAGGTCCTAAATTGCCAGCATTATTAACTATGAAGTTTCCATGAACTGAGTCTTCAAAGTCCCTGTCAGAAGCATATAGTCATAAACCCACGTAAGCTGAAGAAAACCACTCATGATGCTAAGGTAGAAGTAAATGCAGAGGATGCAGGTAATTCATGAATTCAGTTCTTGGAAGGGCAGTGCATTGTTTGAGAATATCACCATGAAGGTGATTAGTGAACCTCTGGGCATTGATGGAATTGCACATGGAAAAGGTAGATGACATGATAAGATAAAAGGTCTGATGCTGGAATTCACCAGGAAGGTTGAGAAGGTGGAGGAGGACAGAGTAGTACTTCAGAGCATGGGGCTTGTTGCAGAAAGACCAAGAGTTGAGTCCCAATTCTGCCTCTGCTGGATGAATAACCTGTACAATGTACTTAACCTCTTTAAAGAGAGTTTATCATTGGGCAAATGGGGGTAGTAAAATGATGAGGAAAATCATGTCTGAACACCACAAAGACTTGGCATTTTATGTTTAAAAAGTTGGGAAATGTTTTAAAATTTTAATAGAATCAGACGACATGAATTTAAAGATGAGAAAAAAACAACACAAAACAAGGAAACAGTCCTGCTGTAGAACCTAGGAAAAACAGAATTTTAAAGTCAGTGCCTGTAGTTGGTGGCAGACATTGTAGCATAATATAGTGAGGAAAGAAAGCTGCTGGGCTGGGAGGTGGGGGCCATTGGGTGACCTCAGCGAAGGTGTCTTTCAAGGTCTGCTCAGGTTATACTGCAGTAATTTGAAAAGTGAATGGTCAGTGAAAAATTGCAGAGAAAGTCACACTTGTTCTTCAGATATTTTTTCCCTCTGAGGGAGACAACGTATCACAGAAAGAGCTTTATTTTCCTTTTAGGATGGAAAAATTATTTTCCATGTGGATAGGACAGATTGAATAGAGGAGAGAAATGGTGAAGAACCATGAAAGAAGACATACTTGATGTACTGAGGTCCAGGAGACCTCTGAGAACATGAGGATCAGAGCATTATGATTAGATGAGCTTTAAGGAGAACCTAAGTTAGTAGGGAGAGAGGAATTCTCTTGATAAGGTCATCTCCATAGACTGAGTTTCAGTTTTCACTGAGATGAGGGGGTACTGCCTTCAAGGGTCAGGCAGGTGGTTTACATGAAGGAGGCCAGCCTGCTGTAAGCACTTCTGCTATTGATTTGAATGGAGGGATTTAGACAGGATAGACGCTGGCAAGCATCTCCACCCCAGAAGATTGTGCTTTGTAGGGCTACCAAGGTCAAGGTTGTGAGATGCTCCATTTCTTCAAAAGAAGTCAGAAGCTTGGACTTGATATGAAATACCCTGATTTTATGTTGGTTCCCATTTAGTGGGGGAGAAAATACAAGTCTAGTAAAAATCCACCGTCTGTCAGGCATATCTCACAGATCAACATCTACCATGAGAAGAGAGAGTGGGACCCGGGAAATGGAAAGACCCTGAGATAGGAAGCAGATTCATCTGAGCTTGGTCAAGAGAGCATCAGTGATAGGAGGAGTTAGGCAAACACACAGGGACACATGTCCAGGGGTCAGTAGGCTATGGACCCTCTGACTTAATTGTCCTTCTAAAGGTGGATGTTTGTGGTTGCTGTTAATGAAGACAACGGTGGAGATGGGAAGAAACCTGAAGGTCTTTCTCCTTTCAGTCTCCATCTTGCCCTACACGTGCTCACCTCATATCCTGCTCATGTTCACAGAGCCCGGTCCACACACCAGGTATCTTCCCTTCCCGCTGCTGCTCCCCACTTTTCTGCAGGTTCTAGGTACCGAAGTCTGATGTGGTGGACAAAGGGGAGCGTTCAAAATGGAAACCGAAAAGAGAGCTCAATCCAATTTCATCCCCTGTCTCCGCCCAGAGACCTGATAAAAATGATGGCAGTTCCCTTCATCAAAGAAGTGAGTTACATTCCATCAGTGTCGTCATCTCCTGAGCCCGTCTCTAACCTGGCCAGCGTAGAAAACATGGAAAGTTTACATGTTGAAAAAAGACTTTCACATTAGCTCATGTTTTGTTTGGAAGCTGTCTAACTCTGCCTGGAGATAGGAGAGGCGTGCAGTTCCTTTATGGTGTGGGGAATATTGTGACATTTCCTAAACATAATAGCCTCATGTTTTCTTGAAATGGAAAGTGTCTAGAGGAAACCTGCAAAAAGTTGTTTTGTAAACTCCACAGAAACTTGAGATAAAAATGTCGTTTTTGGCACTGACTGTAATCATTGCTTAGGACCATATGTGTATTTAAAGAGATTTAAGAATAGAATATTTAATCATCTGCAGACTGAAACATTTGAGTGGGAAGTATTCAGTTTTAACACTCTTCTGGTATTCTCTTATTGTAGGCAATTTTAGTCACCTGAGAGGCTCCAGCCTGAGGAGCAAAGCTCGGAATACTGCCTAAATGGCATTTTCAGTTCACTGTTATGACTTGGTGACTGGCCCAATGCCTGCCTTATACAGAGCGCTTCCTAATTATTTGCAAAATGAATAAAGGGAAGTGAGTCTGAGAGATAAACATTAGCTTGTATAAACCATCTTATCACTTTAAAAAAAGTTTGATTATGCTTCAATCAGATGATGATGATGATGACAATGAAGAAGATGATGATGATTTTTCTCCCTAGACTCACATCTTGAACTTGGGTCCTTGAGTTTTACGTAGCTTGTATCCCAGCTGCCTCAACCACATGGGTGCAGAAGATTATTTTCTTCATTACTTACCTTTAAATAGATGCACTGGTACCTCACTGTAGTAATTCAAAACTTGTGTGTCTGTGTGTGTGTGTGTGTGTGTGTACATAGTTCTTCCACATTAAATGAATTGGTTCTAATTTTTTCTACTTAGCTGAATTCCTTCAACACTGTGTAAAGATAGGAAGGATGTATTTTCTACCAGATCCAAGAGGGGGCTTTAGTCCCTACTGCAAATTTTCCAAATTTGTGCTAGTATGATTCAAGATGTTAATGAAAGTCAGCCAAAAAATGCTTATGATGGCCAAGTTTAGGAAATGCAGCATTTGGAGACCATACATCTGGGAGAATCTCAATGTATATTAGTTTATTAAGGACCCTGGCAAGTCCTTCAATGAAAAACAAATCTGTTTAATTTCATTTATTCAAGCACTCCTAATTTTTTTTCACCACAGGATCTATTTCTAATGGTATTAAGTGTTCCACAGAAAAGACTCAAAAAGTGTGTGTTTCTTTTTATCATTGTCTTAATTCTTAATATATTGTAAATAAAATGGAACAATTATGAAAAAGAAATTTGGACTTCATTTCCTTTTTACTGCTTGTGAACATACTCTTTATTTCTTTGAAATATACTCTAGCCCCTGAAGTATATGACGACGTATGTATAAAAATATTAAATGACTTAGCGGAGTTCTTTGGCATATATTTTTAAGCCAAAAAGATACTCTTTGGAAAATGGAGAAATAGATACAGCCACCCAGTTTTGTCACCCTTTTCTTTTTATCTGTGATAAATTCAAAATTCCAGAGGGGACACTGCATTGTCTTCATAGAGAACGAATTCCTTGTTGAGCATGGAATGCACAGCCCACTGGCACTGGCAGAAAATGGTCTCTTGACATGCTTACATGCCACAGGACACCAGTGTTGTCTGGATGAGGGGAAATTTGCTATTGTCTGTGTGGTGTGGTGTGGACTGCACTTTATAAGAAACTGAAATTCTGTTTCCATTAGGTCCACAGACACTGTTTCACTCTGGAGGAAAGAAATATGTATGGTAAACATATGAACGGAGCTGCGGAGCACTGACAGGCCATCTTGAGTTTATTTCAAATTCTAAATGGATTCTGTATTCCCCAAGAGTCTGTGGCACCCATGTTTTAAAACTCAAGAAGCCAAACTGCAAAACACAATAATAAGAATGACTAGGAACTCAGGGTTGCATGTTTTATTCCTACTTCTCTCCTAAAGTTATCCTGGAAGGTCAGTAAAGTTATTTTAGGTCTCTGTTGTTGTTTTACAGAAATCAAAATAACACAGAGCAGGATGCAGATGCTAAGCCTGATTGTGTTTTATTCAGGGATAATTAAGGTAAAAACACAAAACAATTTAACTGTAAAAGGTCTGGAACTAGCCTGTATATTTGATTGCCTAAGCTTTAAAAGACAGAATTCCTAAGATCATGGGTTCTAATGTCTAAAGAGCAATGACTCCATAGTCACTAAGGGAAAGCATCTAATTATACCAAAGGGGAAAAATCCTACAACATAAAATTAAAAGCTACATGGACCAAGGGACACGTAAATTCAGGAATTACTAATTCTCATTCAACCCAGAGAAGCGCAGTCAAAGATCTATAACTGCATAAGACATAGGAGCATGAATGCCTCTACTCTGTTTTACAAAAAAGTGTGGACGGCAATATAAGGGAAGGAGTTTCTTGGACCATTTAATATATTTAGATACTATCCAACCTAAGTCCTTTATGGAATTCTGGAGTTAACCTAGGTAATTATGATTCCCAGGCAGTCATCAAATTATATGGCACTGCTTACCCTGGTAGGTTCAGCAGAAATATACATGCAACATACGTATATGCATACATGTGTGTATATATATGTGTGTGTGCCATATGTATATGGCAGAAAATGTCATAATCCCAAAGGATTATGAAATTAAATAACAGGTCTGGAGAGCTAAGCCTTCTTCCCTTTCTCCCTCTCCTCTCCTTAGTACACCTCCTCCCTGTATGTCTTCTCCCTCCTCCCACTCCTTATAAGGAGGAAGCTTTGAGACCTTGAGAGAAACTCCTCGACAGAGAAATACCTTCCTCTTGACAGGGTCACACATCCCCTCTTCTCAGATTATTTCCTCTAAATAGAGCATTTGGTGTGTCTGGAAGGATGTGGTTGCAAAGCAAGCCTCATTGCACAGAAATTTCTCTTTGCTGGGGGCAGAGATGATGTTTGCGTTTTCCGTATGGTTTTCTTTTCCTGGGAGTATAGGGAGACTGCATTCCTCCAAATCTCTTGCTTTAGGGTTGGGGGTGTGAGACTGGTCAAGGTGGGGTGTGTGAGAACAGTTCAGTTCCTGAACCAACCATCCAAGGCTGCTCTGACTCCACCACACTGTGCGAGTGAGTGGGGAGGAAAACACTTTTTTTTTGTATTACATTACTGATTTGGGGATTTATCTGTTGCAACAACTGGCTCTAATTAACCTGAATAATAAACTCAGAAAATGATCAGGCAGGGTGGCAGTCCAGCATGTCACTCAAATTTGGTGCCATTTGATAGTTACATGTTGTTTATTCTCATAAATAATGGGGCAAAAGTGTTCACAGGCCCCTCAAGCACTTACCAATACTCTAGAAACGTGGTGTCAGCTATTATAATTGTCAACAAGCATTATTGGGATGAATGAACCTGTAAAAGGGTTATGAGTTGACTCATTGTTTACCTACATGAAAACCTTATTCACCACCAGATTTCTATTTCAGCATGAACTAAATTCTTTTTGGTATTTGGCCTCGGGGATTTTGCAAATGCACAAGGTAGGTTGATTTCTGGGAATTATGTTTGAGCGATAAGAGAATCTTATACAATTCAGGCAAGTATGAATAATTTTCACTGTACTTAGTGGTGACTCATGGGCATTCTCCTCTGTTTCATGCTTCCATTTCAGTCCTCCTCTTGGAGAGTTAATCTATACGTCGCATTTCTGTTGAGAGACAGAAACATGTCACTTTGAATCACAGGCAGATTATTAAAAATATGGATAATTTTCCAGCTGTATCGATATTCTTGGGCAAAAGAGCACTTTTGAATCTCTGGAGTGATTAGTTGATCTGCCCACCCAGTTACTATGGTGAGGGAGAGAGTGGACCGAGGAGGGAAGCAAGTGCTTTGGAGTTGGAGAGTTTGTCCCCAACTTCTGTTCAACAGTTATTGACTCTGACTTTTACCTTAATCAGGAATCATTTAGTCTCCGAGAGCTCTAGTGTTCTCATTTGTCAAATGAGTGTAATAGCATCTGCCCCACCTACTTCACAGGGTTATTTATGTTATAAAAGATAATATGCATGAAAGTGGTTTTAAGGCATAATAATTTAGGATTCTTGGGAAGGCACGAAATGGAAATAGAAATATGCAAACCACTCACTTAGCAGATACTGAGATGCTGTGAAGATGTTGTGGAAAGGAGGTGTTCTGAGGGCCTTAGTGCCCGACACCCCAGTTGCTCCCTGCTCAGTATTAAGAGGCTGGGATCCACAATGGAGCAAGTCAAAGGGACTAGAGCAATAGTCCAAAGCTATTTTTTGTTGAATAAATCTGAAGTATACTATTGGAGGAGACCATACAAATTCAATGATTAACAAAAGTAACAAGCCTGTCTTTCTATTTTTTCTTTCCTTGAAATTTGTTTAGAATCAAACTTGGTGCCAAGGACAGGGGCAAGGTGCTAAGGTCAAAAGTCAAGTCACTGTCCCAATGTCATCCTTACCTGATGACAAAACACTGACAGGGTTGCTCACGACCAATCTCCTTTCTTGCGGAATCCCTTTTGCTGCATTCCTGGGGGCCAATCCCTTCTCTGTCTCCCTGCAACCCTTCCTGCGGCCCTTCGGTGGCCCTCTTTTCCCTTGCGGTTTAGAAAGCAGGGACTCCACTCCTCGAGGGGATGGTTATTTTTGGACATGAGTTCGCCAAACCCCGAGATACAGATCTCTTGCGTAAAAGCCTCATCCTCTCAATGTCCATCTCATCCAGGACTGGCATTCGGGTGATGGCAGCATGGATTTGATGTTAGTGCAATGGTCTTGGGGTCTTCCTTCAGGGTGCTTACCAGTCGGAGAGAAGATTTCATTGCCTCAAAGAAGGCAGCATAACCAGCAGTAAGTAAAAGTATGTGGGGTTAATTGAAGGTAATGGACCGCACCCTTAAGAGCCAGGATAAAGGTGGACCATATTCGAAGAGGGGACCAAGCCCGCTAGGAGCTCAGGATTTTCCCGAATCTGGTGCTGCTCGTTTCCGCCCAGCACAGGTCTGGGGTTGGACAAAGGTTTTGATTGGTCTGTTAGTGGTTCCCCTTTTAAATGAATGGAGGACTTCGGATTGGTGCCATTTCATGGTCTGCTGCCTTTTGATTGGAGGATTGTTTCTGTTCCCTCCCCCTGCTTCCCTGCTCGGCTGACTCACCACCAGGCGCTGAAGCCAGCGGCGCTGGATACATTTAAGGTATAAAGCGTATTACTTGATTGTTTATTGTAATATGATTGCGGATGCAATGGTATAATTATAGTACGATATTACTATGTCCGTATTGTTCATGAGCTTCTATGGCTTATCTAATGTTCCTGAGAAGTTTGTGCCTTTAAACTCCACCACTCTTAATGCCTCTTCTGGTCACCATCATCTTACTCTCTCTTTCTCTTTATAAAATAGATTTAACCTTTGTAGAGTCTACATACAAGTGATTTGTACAGACCTTATCTTCCTCTGAGTTATCTTGTTTGGCGGTAATGTGTTTACGGCTCATCCATTGTTTCAAATGGAAGACTATCTGCCTTTCTCATGACTGAATAATATTTAAAAATAAGTATATGGATGGATAAGACCTGGGATTTAGCGCGCGGACACACACACACACACACACACGGATATTATCAATGCATGGTCTTTTGCCAAATATTAAAAAAAATGCAAAATATAAATAAGACCATATTTAAAGGTACATCAAAGTAAGAAAGAGGAATAAAGGATAGGCTATAAATGGAGAAAGAAAAGAGGTTGGCACCCTTCTTCCTTAGAACTTTGGCGGTGGATTCCTGGGGGTGTTCTGACCTCAGAGAACAAAATATTTTCTTGCCTCTGATGCTTTGTCCCTTGACAATGAAGAAAAGAGGCAGACCGCACTGGAGGGGTTGTTAAACCAGGGAGAGAAAACACCCCATCACAGAATCATGTGACACAGATCATAAAATTTCTCCAGAGCTGCATTTAATTAGAAATTGCTGGAGCCATCTGGCATGTAATCAGGCACTGTCAGATCTACGCAGCGTTTTCCAGCCTTGCAGCAGCTGCGTGTAGCTTTTCTTTCTCCTTCCAATGAGAACTATCTAGAAAACCTGTTAGATTCTGGCAAGAGTTTGGAGCTATTCTCATGAGCTAACCAGATTACTTTAGACAATACATGAAAAAATGTGAGTATTTTATAGCTAAACGATCTTTTTTTTTTTCCTTCTTAGCTGAAACTTGCTTGGAATGTGTTCAGTGTGAGCTCGTGAAAATTTTTGGAGGGAAACTATTTCAAAGCACCCTGGAAGCTCTCCTGGTGTTTCAGGGGCTCCTGCCACTTGAGCAGGAATGGCCAGTGCCCTCAGACTCAAGGGTGAGCAGGAGGCATTATTGTGTTCAGACACTGAGTATTTAGAATGGGCTACTGACTGCAATGAGGAGGAGGGGCAAGGGGTCTTTGACTTCGGTCCTGAGAAATTGGAGCCCTGAGACAGACTGCCTCTTGCCCTGGCCAGACTCCATGTAAATGGACATGCTAATGGGCTCTGTGGGTCCCAACAAGAGCCTGGGTGTTCCTGTGTGGCCCAGCCCCTTTATTGGGGGGGGACATTAATTCCAAACTCACGCTTCACTGGTGATCCATAGTAGGAGATATTCACACACAGGCGTGCAGGGGGTGTGTGACAGCTAGCGAGAGAGAGGACACTGTTGTGGAGAGTTTGTGAGGGTGTCAGGTCTGCTGTGGGAATCTTTCTGACTCTGGCCATTCAGATCCCCTCCCCACCAGAGCCACGCTCAGGCTGGACAAAGTGATCAAACCTAGCCATTTTCTGCACTTTAGAATCTGATCAAAAGCGTGCAGCAAACAAATTGAGAAGGGCTTATTCACGAAAACCACTGAACCTTGGTTAAGAACGGTATGAGTGTGTGGCCTCATTTCCAAGGGCTGGTGCCAACTCCCTGTTCTGTCCATGTGGTAGGTAGTTCAACGAGGCCACAGGCAGCTAGAATGCCCAGCAGTTTAACTGTCCCTGCAGAGAGGGGCTCGCTGGATTGGAAGCATGTTCAGTTAAAGGCTCAGCTCAGTGGTCAGCCAACAGGAAGGGCCAGCAGCACTGCTCACTCTAGAGTGTGGGCCCAGTTTGGGGCAAGCAGTATTTGGGCAGAGCAGACGGGGATTTAGCAGGACTTTCCGGATGTGACATGGACTTGGGGCTCGCTAAGCTCTGCTCTGACCCAGGTGGACCAGCGGAGTGTGCGCGCACACTGGAGCTGCCAGCAACCTGTCACCACAGCATCATCCTGGAAGGAGGAGCCGAACTCAGCTTCGGGGAAGAAGCAGCACCACTAGCTTGGCTCCTCCTTGAAAGCTCTTACGTCACCACTGAGAATTTGGGACTCGACAGTGAGAGGTTGTTTTGCTTTTTGAAGGCGCTCTCTCTTAGCCCTGTGGACCCAGGGAAAGGATTGTCATCCTCCAATTGTGGTCCCTTGTCCTCCAGTGATGGGAGCGCTTTAGAACCATCTAGGTGACTATGAAAACTTCACATCCCTGGAATCCAGTTTGAACTTCCTGAATCAGAAGCCTCAGGGTGACACCCAGAAGCTGGCATTTTTTTTCAAATATGGAATGTGATTGTGATGTACCCTGAACCCCAAGAACTGAGGAAGAGTTTGTTGGTTCAGGTGAGAGAGGACAGTTTGAAGTTAGGAAAAGGAAAAGAATTGGAGTTTTGTGAACTGAGTTAGTATCCTGGTAATTCATTTGCTCATATTCTAATATATATATATATACTCATATATGTGTGAATATGCATGCATGTATGTGTATGTATGTGTGTATATGTGTATATATGTAGTTATATGTCTGTATATATGTGTGCATATATGTGTATATGTGTATGTATACATTTTGGCAGCTGTGGCTTCCTTTTTGAATGAGAGAATATCATAGCTTGTTTGGATACAATCATAAATTACGTACATAGCACACCAATTCTAGTGACAGGATTTAGGCATTAATTTAAAATATAAGGAATTACACATCACTATGTTACCAAATAATTTATTACACCAGTATTTTGAGAGTTAAAAGGGAGTACGCAATAAAATAATTTGAATATTATTGCTCTGGAAGTGCTTGTTTATTGAGCTATGAGAGGGTTTTGTTAAACTGATGGGTGATAGGGTATACAGTCCTAGTCACAACACTGTTTTTAAAAATAAAGTTATTAAAAGAAAAAGGTTATGTGCAACCAGGTACATTCTATCAAAAGAAACTGTATTGATCATCTAAAGATTTAAAATAGCATAAGTAAAGTAATTCTTCCCTTAGCACATTCTTGTACTTCATTCAGGCTTTTAGGCATTCTTTTTCCAATACCGTGTTACTGGTATTTTATTTAAAAAATTTAAATTTCAGTATAGTCATTTTCCCATAAAATTACATGCCATCTTATTTAAGGCTGTGTTTATAATTGTAAATATATACATGTTGACACATTCAATGGATACTTTTTTGTAATCATAATGTTGTTTTAAATACTTACTCCCTTTAAGTGTTAAGGTATTTGGTAATTCAGCAAAGTGGCTAAAAGTAAGACTTCTCAGCTTTTTCATATTGAAGACTATAATAACTGCTTCAATGAAATGTTTTATTTTGCCTAATTTTGTTTTATTATTTCACATTGCTCGATTCTTTTTAGGGAAGTGAATCTGCGTCTCAGTCTGTGTGGATTTCCTGCCACATCACCACCAGTCCCAGTGTCATTTACCAACACCTTTCCCCTCCTTTCTTGTCCCTACAGCCCCCACCCCGGCCCCCAGCTCAGTGTTATGTCCTGTGAATTTTGTAGAGTTTTGTCTGTTCTTTATTTGTTACTGCTGTTGTTTCTTTATATTCCACAGGTGAGGGAAACGGTTCTGTATTTCTGTTTTTCTTTCTGGCTTATTTAGCTTAGCATGATCCCCTCCAGTTCCCTCCAGTTTGCTACAAAGGGCATACTTTCATCTTTTATTAACAGCTGCATAGGATTCCATTGAGTATCTAGATCACAGCTTCTCTACCCAGTCATCTGTTGATGAGCATTTAGGTTATTTCTGTGTCAGCCCAAATATTTTTCTGAGCACTGGATTTTTACTTCCATTTGTGGTGCTTTTACTTGACAGATAATTTTATGTGACAATACGTCTCTAAGTCTTCTCTGTGATGCTTTGGAATGCTTTGCTACATCTATTGCACAAAAATAGGCCTTCTTCATTTTACTCCATTTTCATGCAGATTATAGATTTATCAAATTAAAACTACAAACAACATTATAAAATGGAAAATCCCAAATCAAGATATTCTGAAACTCAACTATGGAATATCAGCAGTCAGCTACTGCAGTCATTTCCTATTGATGCAGTGACAAGATGCCTCACACTGGCTTAAAAAACACAAATTTATTTTCTTACAACTCTAGAGGATGCAGATTCAAGGTGGCTGGTTAGACGGAGCTTCAGTTAGCATGTTGGCAGAGCTGCATTTATTCTGGAGGCGCTAAAGGAAAACTCATTCCTTACTTATTCCACATTCCTTGAGTGTGGCCTCTCCATTTTCAAGGTCAGCAATAGTTGGTTGAGTCTTTGTCACATGGTCTCACTCTGACATCAGTTTGTCCTTGGATTCCCATTTTCACTATATGGATTCTTGTGATCACACTGGACCCACCCAATCACAGATCATTTTCTTAAGATCAGCTAATTAGCAACCTTAAATGCATCTGTAACCTTAATTCCCATGTGCCATGCAATATAACATATTCACAGGTTCTGGGGATTGGAGCATGCCCATATTTGAGGACTATTGCCTGCTTATTAGGCAAGGTTTGTTATATTTGAAAGGGTTGTATTAGGAAAGGTCTAGCAAAAAGAGGTGAAATACTGGTGACCAATTTACAGGTTTGACTATATTTGAGAACCCTATCTTTATATGCATATATCACACATTACTAGACCAGACCATAGCAGAAGTTGAAAGTATCAAGTAGAGGTCTACTCAACCTATTATGATCTATTTTAATATAAGTACTAATACAATTTTAATGAAAACTCAGACAAAATGCTAAGCTCTATAAGATACCAGGACAATAAGTGGGAATGTGATAGGAGCTATAATCACTTGCATATAAGGTAGGTATTATTCTTACTTCATTCCCATTTTACAAGGGAAAATTAGGCTGTAGGCAAGGATAAGGGGTGGACAGGTAAAAGACTCAACCAAACAGCCATGCAGGAAGCAGAGAAGAGCTGGTGTTTTAAATCATTGTATTATTCTGCCTCTCATTTGAAGGGTGACTGAGAATATGTGGTAGAATGTTTTCAGAAGTGGCTGTAATATGGTATATACTTACAATGTGCCTTCTAAACTCCTGTTGAGAGATGGGATTGCTCTTCCCTCCACTCAAATCTGGGAGGCCTTGTGATTGGAAATGACTTTCAGTTCATAAAAGTCATTCTCTTGAGTCCTTGGGCCTGTTTCTCTTGAGATTCATTCCCTTCTAATGCAGCCCTGTTACCAGGAAGCTCAAAGCTGCCTCATGGACACGTCCATATGGAGAGGAATTGACAGCTGGTGCTGACTTGGTAGTCATATAAGGGCACCATTTTGCATATAGTCAGTATAGCCCTAAGTCAGCCACCACAGATGACACCACTTAGAACAGGGTCATATGCAGATTTATCAACAAAATGAAAGATTTTTGCTTTGAACTTTTGGGATGACATATGACACAATAGTAAACTGGAATAAGATGACTCAAAGTTTCTAAATTCAAGTGACTGGCTTTCTTCTACACATATTTTTGACAACTTGGTATGGTTATGGAAAGAAGGGAAAGGGTTATCATCAATGGAATAAGTTTGGAGTGCATGATCTTCCTCTCCTGGAGAATGCTTTTACAGACTAAGGACAGAGCTCTCCTTGCTCAAACATGAGTAACCTGAATTCAGGAACTTGGGGGTCTCACCTTCAAGGTCTCCATGGAGTTGATGCAAACACACACTGAGGTCATCATTAAAGGTGCTACAGCATTGCTTCTCATCTCTGTTGCACCTCACCTGGGGGATTTTAAAAAGTACTGATGACTGAATCCTGCTCCCCTGTCCCAGGTATTTGGATGACATTGTCTCTGGGTGGGTATTACTTTTTCTAAAACATTTCCTAGGTGATTAGAATGTCCACTAGGTGTATAATCTGTTAAATGAAATGGGGAGCAGGATCCAAAATTCAACGTTTAAGAGAGGATTTTAAAATAAAAAGGAGAGGAAATAAGGATTATCTGATGGGAATGAAAAAAAAAGTGGCCAGGTCCCTTTTTAGAAGTATGGAATCTACCTCACACACAAGACAGCAGGGCCTGGTGTGCACAGCATGGTTTAAGTTGGATATCTTAAAGGAACCTGTTGTAGTCCTTGAGACAACGTCTTCAAATCCAGTTATCCTGTCCTTCCAGACTCATAAAGATCAAATTCTAGCCCTGTTATATTTTAGTGGGACCATGAGACTACCATTAGTCAATGGGATTTGGGTTTGAAGCACTTACTTGTAGGTTCACAGTCCCCCAGATATATGACTTCAGAGACAGAGAAAGAAGCAAAATCTACACCCTTGTAGATATGGTGTGTGAGGGAGAAATAAATCTTGTTTTACCTCAGACCACTGAGATTTTGAATTGTTACTGTAGTGTACCCCATTATAGCCTGACTAATTGAGGATCTGAGCTGGATGGGCATGCATCTCTCTGCAAAGGATTAGGAGGCAGAATTCCTACCCTTCTAAAGTCAAATTTTGCTGAGAATTCCTTTAGGGGAAACAAGAAGACAGAAAATGGGCAGACTTTTCAGCTCATGCTTCATGAATTAAAGCAATATGCTTCAACTTCAAGTCAGAGAACTAAATATTTTATTTTATTTTATTTAGAAATCAGTATTTGGAAAGCTGGCAACTTTCCCCTAAGGGTAAATTGGATATGATGCCAAGTTCACACTCATGGAATTAATTGACTCCTCTACTTTCAACATACGGTATCAAAGCCTTCCACATTAGTGACCCATGTAAAACAAACCTTACCGCATGAGCTGTGGTTTTCAAGAAAGCTTCTATTAAATGAACTACTCAATATAAGTTTACTGGGGGTGGGGAGTGCAGACAGAAAAACACACATGCTTAGAATAGTCTTTTTGTGTATGTGTTTCTTTCTTCTAATTTTATACCCAAAGGCTTCTTAAGAAATACTTTCTGGTATTCAGAAGTCAACATTAGTGGCAGAATTTGCTTTCAATCATAGACTTTTTCTTAAAGCTGGAACATAGGATAAACGAGTTCTTTTAAAAATAGTCTACATGCAGACATCCCATTGTCTGTGCATTTTGGTTGCTGAACTTCTTGGGCTCCACTGGTGTCAGCCAAAAGACACAGACCAAGATTCTTTAAATAAGAAAGGTTTATTACGTGTAGCAAATTGGGAGACAAGAAGATTGCTCTCACCGCATCATCATGGAAGCTTACAGGGCTCAAGCCTTAGGGTGGGTCATGAGGAAGTAAGTGCTGATTGGTGTCAGGACTTAGGGTGGATCTTTTGAGATATGAGGAAGAGAAATTCCCTGAGAAGGGGTTAGTGTTTTCGGTTCTGGCCCACTAGTATGTTGAATAATTTATTGAACTTTGATGGTCCTCTTTACCATGTAAATCCTTAAGGTCACCTTCAATAATGGCCTACTTCTATAAGCTTTCATTCTCCTTATGAGCCTTAAAGATTCATCCTAGGTCATGTCTGTCCAGCTCTCTCCTGCTGCCTCTCCCTTTAGGACTATCCTGCAAAAAGTACCACCTTCCTGAAGATGATGCACAGCTATGGTGGGACATGGTGGCCTGGGTCTCTGGATTTTTCACCTCATATTTAACATTCTCCCCTCTACCTTTGTTAGGTAGACTAGCCTAGGAAAGGGCTACAATGGAGGAAGTGGGGGGCACCTCAGCAGACCAGATTCTGAAATGGTCATAGAAAATTCTGACCAATGGGGAGAACAGTACATACTTTCTTGGGCCTCAAAAAGTCAGCAAGGCCAAGCAGCTTAAACCAATTGGCTGTGCAGGTGCACTGACTACTGTAGTCACATTGGAGTAACTCTTTCCTCATTATAATCTTCTTAACATAAAATTGTATATGGACACATACGTTATAACAGTGAATTATGGGTAAGGAGCATGTGCAGTAAAGGGAAGGCCTATCCCCAGAAATCACCACCTCTTTCCTGGAATTCCCTACCCAGGACCAGTCTGGATAGCCCCTTGGCTGGGGCGGGACAGGGAGGGACAGTAAGGTGCCCCTAGAATGGAACAATAGTTGGTAGTTTGCTCGAACCCAGGGCACTTCTCATCGCCTTGAGGAGTGTACTCTCTCTCTTATTTTCAATAAATTCTCAGCTTAATCTTTTGTCTATTGCGTCTTGTATGCTAATTTTACGTGCAGGATGCAAGAACCTGGAGTGGGGCTCCAGTCACGTCGGGGAGCTCTCATGACAACACCTTCAAAGAATATTGGGCTCATAGACATGAGTGAGCGCTGAGAAGATCCATGATCTCTCACATTGAGTGTCCGGGTTAAGTAGGAAGAGGGGTTTTGTATTCAGAAATGGTGTTTGACCAGAAGGAAGGGAAGTGGAACATTTTTTATAAAACTGCTAAGTTTCTAAAGATGCCCCACATTGGAGGGAAGGAGAAAGGAGGATGTTTAAAAATATTAGAAATGTAAGAGACGGTGTCAGCCCTGGTAAGGCTGAAGATCAAGAAATGAGTTCCACTAAAAGGACAGTTTTAAAGTTAATTTTATTGAAGGAACATGGCATTAAAACATTATGTAGGTTTTAAGTATGTATCACTGTAAATCAACATCTGTATATTGTACATTAAGTTCACCATTATTTTGGGTTTTCCTTCCCTATTCAATTAATTTTCTCTACCCATTTTGTTCACCTACTCTCCCTCTTTTTTTCTTTAAATTATTGATTTGCTTTTGTTTAAAAATCTATTTTTGTTTGATTTAGTTCATTAATTTGCTTGGTATCTCTAATACCATGTATGAGTTACATATATATTATATATATAAATAAAATTATATAAAGAACTCGTAAAACTCAGTAACAAAAACCAAATGATCCAATTTAAAAATGGACAATTAAACTCGTCTAAAGAAGACATGCAGATGGCCAGCAGACACATGAAAAAGTCTACCTCTCTTGTCATTAGGGAAATACAAATCAAAGAAGCAATGAAATATCACCTCGTATTTTTGAGAATGGCCATTATCCAAAAGACTGAAAACAACAAGTGTTCATGAGGATGTGGAGAAACAAACACTTTTACATTGTTGGTGGGCGTATAAAATGGTATAGCCATGATAAAAAGAAGTATGAAGATTCCTCAAAAAAAAAATGAGAATGGAAATCCCCGTAAGTTAGTTATTCCTCTGCTGGGTATTTACCTTAAAAATCCAGCACTAATTCACAAAGGCATATGCAACCCGTGTGCATGGCAGTATTATTTACAATATCCAAGATCTGGAAATAACCTAACTACCCGTCAGCATATGAGTGGAAAATGAAAATGTGATCTATATGTGCAATAGAATACTATCCAGCTATCAAAAATACAAATCTTACTATTTCTGGCACATGAATGGACCTGGAGGGTATTAGTCTCACTAAGATAAGTCAGAACAAAGAAGGTAGATGCTGAATGAAAAGACAGTTTGTTATGTTTCTCACACCACACTATGGGGCCATATGGGAAAGTGCCAGGGTCAGTTGGAAGACAGCAGGAGTGAGGGATAATGGGTTAAGAAACTTCATTGTGGTTACTGTTGGAGAGGACAGATAAGGCAGGCTAAATAGATTTGGGATAACTATTTGAATAGTTTTGTCACCTGATATACGGCCTGTCCATGAAACAGCTATGTCCCCAGCAATGCTTGCTCACACAATACTTCTGGCCACACTTGACTAACAGACAAATTCATGGATGTCCCAGTTATGTTGACTTTCCATCAAACAATTAAACTGACTTCCATGTTTGCTCACTAGGAAGTATTCATGGGTGATCAGCTGGGAAGCATGATTATTATTAGAGACAGACTCCATGGAAGAATGGAGCATGACCATTGACACTTTTCCTGTTCTGATGCAGTCAGAGGAGACCATCCTGACTGAGCTGGGCATGAACCCATCCTTAAAACATGCTTCCCCTTTCCTCAAATCCTGTAGATGTCACAGTGCTGCCCCTGCACCTCTTCTTTCACTTGAAAGCTTACATTGTCATTTTTCCCTTTGTCGGGTTGAGAAGGAATTTAGGGTGTGCCCCCTCTTATCTTTCCTGGCCAGTGAATAGAGCTTTTGGAATAAAACTTCCTGTTGCTATTTACTTGTGTATTTTGATTAATAATAGCCAGTGGAGGAAAAATAGAGACAATTTTTTTCTCATGATTTTTCTCAGACTCAGGCACAGTTCTGTTCCTGGTTACCTGGCTCCAGACACTTAGGACAGGTGGATTTTAGCTTAATGTGTGAGACCCTGCTGTTTGAGGCAGCTGGAATATGGGTTGGTTTCTATTTGAAAAGCACACTTGCTGGTGTGCTGTTTACAATCTCTAGGTTTGGGTTAATGCTGGGAGAGAAATTTCTTCCAGGGTCATCAAGATCCCAAATGTCTAAGTATTAGAATAAATAAAATAAAAGACATGGTTTTTATTAGAAAGGATTTATTCCCTATTTCCTGGTCTTTGTAAGATTCCAAACAGAGAGATAGGGCCCCAGAATAGAAAGAGTGGTATTAGTTATGTATCTTTGTGTAACAGATTATACCAAAATTTTGTCGGTTAAACAAAGATTTTGCTTTATTTTTGATTATGGTGTCTTTCCTTCAGGTTAATGAATTCAAATCACCAGGGTTCTAGTGCCCCTGCCTACTATCATTTTTACTCTTTCAGCCCTGGTTCCTTTTTCATCCCCGTCTGATGGCCACAGTCTTGCATTCTGGGAGTGTTGTTGTGTTTTACTACTTCGTTCATCTTGTTTCATTATAGTCTGCATTTGAGTGGTACTATCTGGTACTTTTCTGACTTATTCTGCTTAACATAATTATCTCAAGCTCCATCCAATTTGATGCAAAAAGAACAATTTCATCTTTTTAAATTTCCAAGTAGAATTCCATTTATCCTGTTACCTGTCTATGGGAATTCAAGATGACTTTATGTCTTGACTATTGTGAGTTGTGCTGCTATGACTTCCACTTCAGAAGGGTCTTTGGGGAAAGTGATAACAATGACAAAGGAAAAACAAGCAAAATGAAATAAATGAGACAGCAAAAAAGATTTATTAGCTTGAATTTCTGTGAGTCCCCATCTAAATTTGCCTGAATAAGTTCTCTCACAAGGCTTCAGTCCAAGTGTCCTGATGACTACAGTTCCCTAAAGTCTTGAGTGAGGCATGATTTGCTTCCAATTCCACTCACATGATTGCTGGAAGGATTCATGTCCTTGTGGGATGATGGCTTCAGTCTTTGCTGCTTGTTCCTGGACATATTGGGTCTTGCCATAGGGAAGCTCACAGAATGACAGCTGACTTTCATCAATGATCAAGCAAGAGAGGGTGATAAGATGGAAACCAGACTCTTTCTGGAAGCTAATATTGGAGATGGCATTCCATCACCATTGCTTTAATACACACACACACACACACACACACACACACACACACACACACACACACACACCCCTGCGTATATGGATGTGTGTGCAGATTATACATGTATGCATGTATGTACAGTCATGAATATGTGTATACGCATACTTGCATATACATGTAGTGTATCTATGAAGCATGTCACTAGTTCAACCCCACAGTTAACAGGAGCATGACTATCAGGATATCATATCATTGTAACTCCCACATGGATAAGAGTTCAACTTCCTGGCTTTGGTTAAGGATGTGGTCAGATCCTAAAGTGGAATGGACACATTAGGACAGACAGCCCTCTGCACTGCACAGAGATGCAGCAGATCCTAGTCCTGGGTCTGATTTCTCACATAAGCCACAATGAAGGGAATTTCTGAGGAAACCTGTGCAATTTAATGACCAGATCCTTTCTTGTCCTCCTACAGCTCGTCAGGACACATCGAAGAATACTCGTGATTATGCTGTAATCTCCAGCAGAAGCCAGGCCTGCCCCTGCCAAACCCCAGCATGGTGTAAGTCACCCAGCATCAATTGTAAGGAAGATGGATTTGTTACCTGCTATCTTGCCGAAGGGACATTCAAAATGGAAACTAGGTTAAGATACGTAAAATAAAGTCTCAGACTGCTATATAAGTTATTTCCCTTCCCAGGGTTTATAGCTGATCTCCAAGGAGAAATTTTTGTTGGAAGGGAAGGAAAAAGCTATTGAGGAAAGTTGTAGATGTGCCAATAGCCGCATGTGGTCATCCAGCCAAGGTGTGCTTGCTGCTCTCTTGCTGGGTAGTGTCTTCACAGCCACCATGCCTGAAGATGGAGCATCGCCAAACTCCTTCCTTACATATTCCCTGCAGTCCACAGGCACTCTAAGTTTTTACATCTTATCTGAAGATAAGAGTTAGGACAGGCCCATTCAAGAGTCCCTAGGCCCTCCTAGACATGAGGGGAAGCATAGTTGTAAGATGCAGAAGTGTTTCTGTTCTCTTTGCCTGTCAGTGTTAGTTAGCACGGGATTCCAGCTCCAAAACCCTCTAAATCCTTTTCCATAAGGACAGACATTCAGCACCAGGTGCAAATAAATGAATTTTTCACCATGCAGATGATAACAAAATATCTTTTGTTTGCCTGTGTGTGTTTTTAAGACTTTTAAGGTGTCCAGTATGTAAGAAAGAACAGATGGTGAATTAAAGATGGATACAGGTGTCTCTGCATCACCCAAATCCAGTAATCACATTTTTATCAACAAGTAATCACTGCTGTCATTCTCAGTACATAATTTTGGATAAGGAACAAATAAGTCAGATTAGTTGTTGCTTGATGTGAGAAGGATAATTTTCATGAATTTTTATACTTTCAGATTATTGAAAAAGACATACTAAAAAAAAAATCTAAAAAAATGCAATACAAAATAATTGGTTGACCATCCAAAGAATTTTCTGAGCGTACATTTAAATCTCATTTTCCCCTAAATCAATGTGTGATGAGAATCTCTGTTAGTGATTTTTGCAAATATCCTCTCTAAAGCCTGACCTTCATCAACAGAGTTCCCTCTACAGACTGTCTTGTCTTTTCATCAAGATGATATATTAGGAACATTTCCTGAGGGATTTATGAGTCTCCACTACAACTGACATTCATAGACCAGTATTCTTATGCTATTCCAATGCTTTTATATTATATTCCATTTCTCAGCTCCTCACAGACACAAGTTTTGTCTATCACTAATTCTACAGAATTTGCATAATATAAGTCTTGTGTTTTTAAAACACAGTAGTCTTGGGGATTTTCACCGCATATTAGAAAGATCCTGAGAAGGAAATAATGGCAAGAATTTCTTATGTGTTTTTTGAATGGTAATATTCATAGAAGGGTAGGGTATGTTTTTTAAAGATCCAATTCTTCCTTATCAATGGGTTGTATAACGTCAGGATACTCAGCTTGATCTCTCATAAAGTATGATGAACATAAACCAGGTACAACATCATTTTCTGTGTCTGACAGAGTAATTGGTACCAGGAGTAGTTTCAGGAAATATATCCTCAAAATGTGTTTCTGGGATTGAATTGCTCTTAAGATTGGATGAGGGCTTGAGCAGCCTTGTCAGAGAGAGTGAACTGGTCCATGGCACATGATAGCATCATGGTAATTCACAGCACCCATGGTGACATGCCATGAAGTGTATATGTAGGACAGGTCATTGGGAGAACCAGTGTCTATGGCATTAATCCACTATGTCAACCATAATAATTATGAAGGTTGTAGCCTCACCTGGTAGATACAATAAAATAACATTCCACACCTGTTTATAAACCTCTCTCTCCCACTGGAGTAGAGAATTATTTCCTATTCCTCTGACTTTGGACTTGACCACATGTTTTCCTTTGTCTTAAGGAATGTGAACAAATGTGAAGCATTATTAAATAAATGGTGCAGTAGATCTCATTTCTGTAGCCTCAAGATGACTATTGGAAGAGCTTATCCCTATAAGATATTGACTTTTCATCCTGGTTCAGAGAGACTGTGAGAAAGATGTAAACTTGACCTGTGGTCAAACCTAGAGAACTCCAGGTCCAGATTCAGACTGGTTAATAAATAGGATCGCCAATCCCCAGGTCTATGGTCAAGAAAAGTAAATGCTGCTCCATTGTAACTGAGATTAGGGGTAAGTTGTTACATGGCATTAACTGACAACTGACTACACTGTCTGGCTCTTTTTTTATTGCAGTACATAGAAAAATGTTAACTTTAGAAAATGCATGGAGAACCAGTAGACTCCACTGCAGTCCCTTCTCTCTGAGAGACTCTAGTAGATGTGGTGAGGATCTGACTGCGGATCCTCAGCTTGTCAAGGCTTCAGAGTGTAAATAGTTCAGGTTGCTTCTTCCTCTAAAGTAGAAATTCATGTGAATAAGGATACCTAGAGGTAAAGGTGATGCTGCCTGTCACCTGCTAGTACCTTCATACAGAGATCAACTAATGGCCTATCTCTGCTCCTGTTTCTCATCCTTGTTCCAGAAACTCCCAGAATACTTGCTTCTTGTCCTCTGCTTCCCAGGAGCCATTTGTTAAATTATTTCTACAAAACAGTTTCTTTTTCCCATTATTTCCAATCTCTGTTTTTCCTTGGTCAAGATTTTTGTAATAGGACAGGAGATATTGAGCCATAATTTCCTGAAATAAGTCAATTTCTCATTGAAATCCAAAGTTTTTAAGGTGCTAACTCTGAGCTACTTGAAAGTGAGAATATTTCTTAATTTACCTCAGTTCCTATATCAATACCTGCAACTTACAGAAATACCTGCAACTTTCAGAAAGGCAATCAATTGATATTGAATTTTTGTCCTCTATGGGAAGACCAACTTGATGAATTTCAGAGGAAATCTTTCTCAAAGATATAGTTAAGAAAAGTAAGAAAGCATTTGTGTGACATTGCAATTGGGGGAAGCCTCAATAAAGGTTAAATATTTGCTATGAGAAACTCTAGACGTGACTGAGACCAGGTCCTGTGGGACACTACCACCACTTCACAGGAAGAATTTATGTCAGTGCTACTATTTTTCTGCTCCAGGTTCCTCAGAGCTTGGAGGGAGGCTTGTCCTTCTCACTTCTCATCTCACTTCTAAATGATGATAGCTCTACTTTACCACAGAGTTACTGACAATTCAATCTATCTAGAGAAGTATGGGACAGACTGGAAAGTAGGTGGTGTCAGATAATAAACAGCCCATGAATTATAAATTTACTCTGTAAGGAATGTAAGCAAAAATAACAACTGCTGAGCTCTGAGAATTGTGGAGTCTTTACATTTGAAAAACATACAGCAAGAATGCCTGAAGGAACTCCACTCTGTGTCCATGAGTTGAGATAGAAAACAAGTTGGATATGTTTGACCATCTCATCTGACTACATAGCTTGACCCTCATGTCTATGGGTTGTTTGTAAGGAAGAAATGGATAATCTTGGTCTTTGCAGTTTCTCCTAGATAGCGCCTGATTATAAGTGTTTCTTTCTCATTGTTAATCAAGAATGTTAGAAATTGACCAAATATCTTCCTTGACATAAATCTTTGATATAGAATGCTTCATGTTCTCTTTCACTGCTTGTAATCTCTGTATAAATGGCACAAACTGAAACCAAATCTCCGAAGGCTGGAGGGTCACCATGTAGACTTCTTTCCCTGGGTTCCAAACCTCTGGGTTTAAATTCTCAGGTAAATTCCAAATAATCCAATAAATTTCTCTTTATTAAATGTGATTTCGCTTCACAGTGATGGTTTTATTTTAATCCACACGAGCTATTGAAAAAAATATGAACAGTGATATTATATAGTCACATATGCATTTTGGAAAAGTAATTCTGGAAGTGTGTGACATTTGAGCTTGAGGAGGTTAACAGGGTAGAAAGCAGTTAGGACGGTATTTAAAAAAACATCTGCAATGGAAAACAGAGTGGTAATTCCTCAGAAAACTGAAGTGGAAATCCCATATGATCCTCCATCCCACTTCTGGGTGTTAACCCAAAAGATACAAAAACCCTGATTCACAGAGACGTATGCACCCCCATATTTACTGCAGCCCTGTTCACAATAGCTAAGAACTAGAAACCACCTATGTGCCCAACATTGGATGACTGGAGAAAGAAGATGTAGTACATATATACATTATAATACTACACAGCCCTTAGAAGAGATGAAAACCTGTCATTTGAATCAACATGGATGGATCTAGAGGGGATTATGCTAAGTGAAATAGGTTAAAAGAAGAAAGATAGATACCAGATGACTTCACTCATAGGTGGAATGTGAATACAAAAAACAAAGGAACAGATGAAACAGAACCAGCCCTGGACACTTGCAATAGAACTGAGGTGACCAATAGGGAATGGGAGGCGGGGGCAAAATGGTGGTGGAGCCCACTGGACAATGGGGAAAGACACTTGGTGATGTGGTGGAGGGCATGGTGTGTTGACATATATCTGAGGAATGGGGAAACTACATATATGGGGAACCTAGACATATGAATTTATTTTGAAGTGTAGAATAAGTTATTACAATAAAAACTTGGAAAAAAATCACCTACAGCTTAGAATGTAGCTTTGAAATTGAAGGAGGAGAAAGAGTCAAAAGATTTAGGTGGTTTAGTAGCTAGTGCTCATTGTGCTGTGACGTAAAGCATCTCTCACTATTCACCAGCTCCCTCTCGTCCCATTCACCACACTCATGGGTGAGTGAGTAGACTGGGTGAGGCATCTGAGTGAAAGACCACATCCTAAGATAGAATTCTCGTTTTCTGTAATTACCATCCATTCACCCATCCGTTCTTACATACCCTCAATTTGACATCCTCTTTCCTGATGACTTTCCTCCTAAGACTTATTTTACGTGAACAAAAGTCACTATATACTTAATCTTCTGTTATTTAGCTCTTTGCTTTATGAATCATCAGTTGGCACATAGGAAGAGAAAAGCATGTTTTGTGTAAACATAGCAAAATAGCAAACACTAATAATCCCCCCTTAACTAATGATTAGTCAGATGTGCATAAGGGAATCTCTCAAAACTGTTTCTTTCAATTTAAACATTAAGTGTAATATACCAAGTAAATAATGGAAAAGTAATAATTCACTCGAGTTACATTGTTTATCTTACACATGATCAACAATGTGGAAATTGCTGGGGCTCATAAATAGCCTCCATATGGTGTGAGATTATTCATCCTGTCTTGCAATCTGCAAATAATTTGCTCACATCATGCCAATTCTTAAATGTATTAAGTATGAGAAATTTACCCAAACACACTGAATTTGAACACTTTTCTGAAATAATATTCATGGCTTGTCTAATATTATAGAAACTCACCTGAAATATTGTCTTAGGTAAACAATAAGTTGTTCAGCAGAGTTGATTGTGGTCTTAATTCACATTTTATAGCTCCCTAACCCCATTATGGTGGGATGAGAGATGTACATATTTAAAAGCCAAGGCAAAGATGGGGGAGAATTTTAGTCAGAGGGAGTTACCCTAATAGGTCCTACCGAGGGGCAAAGATCTTCCCAATGCTAATAAGTACCTTGTGGGAAGTTGGGAGAAAACCAAACTTCTATTTGCATGAATAAAATCTCCATATGGCTTCAAGAAGTGTGTGCGCGTATGTGTGTTTTTAAAGTAACTCGCTCTTTCCCACGGTCATAGGAAGAAAATCACGCTCTAAGAATTTCAGTTTACAACTGTCGTGCAGCTGTGGTTTAAAAAAAATCAATAGTCTTGTGTGTGTATACATCTATATATCTAGATGTATATATACATTATTTATGTATGTAGAAATGAAGTAAATGTTAGAAGGAAATATGTCCAGGGATGAATACAAATATGCGAAACAAAGCCCCTAAGGTATGCTATAGTGACAGAAGTTTGGTGACTTTTCTACAACTGATGTTCAAGATGCTTATAAAAACTTCCATGTAAAGACATTCATTTCTCAAGGTGCTCTCATTGACATTCCAGGACTCAGTGGTGATAACTATACCTTTTCCTGTGAAGTAGCCACAGGGAGTGATGATCAATAGGAGTTCTTTAGCTGTTAATTTTAATGCATGGCGCATTACCAAAGGTGTCAATTACCAAAGGTGTCTTCTAGTAAAATGTCTGCAGGGAGCAGTAGGGCCTGCAGTAACTAATCTGGACTTTCAATGCTATACAGCTGAGTAGCCAAGTATTTGGAAATAGCCTCTGCTGCAATGACTAACAGCAGATGAGACGTGGATGTCGTTCAGAGGGTGCAGGTCAAGAAGGGCTGGGCAGTTTGGCTCTGAGTATGTGTGGTGCAAGGGAGCTGAACCATGCTGCTCAGGAACTGTCGTGGTGTCCACGTTTCTGCATAGTGTGGGGTTCACTTTCATCTTTCTCTCTGAGCAGGAGGTAACTCTTTCTGCCAAAAGAGTTTAACAATTTATTCTTTCACCACAGCCTGCAGAAGAGCGATGATCACATAGAAAGAAAACAGCTGCCAGAGAGAGAGAGAGAAAGAGAGAGAGAGAGAGAGAGAATCACTGGTTCCCACCAGAAGCCTGAATGAGGTTGTTGGCAGACACAGAATGCTGGGATCTGAGAGAAATCCACTGAGGAAACATAGCCAGGGCTAGGATTTTGCATAGAATTTTGGATGAAAGCAAAGCCTTCCATTTAATGGATTGTAAACATTCCATCTTTAAATGATGTACTTTGAATCTATCATCTATTTATCATGTATATTGGGGTTGGGATCTATATTTATTAATATTTAGTATCGCAGAGACAAAGTCAGGTGTCACTGTTCTGTACCATTGTGTGGGCGAATTGAAAACCAAAGGGTCAAAACTCAACCGACATCCTTTCTGTAACCCTACTAGAAGCTATGCCCTGCTTCACCATGAGGAGAAGCACAGATTCTAGAAGACAAAATACTATTCTAAAGTAGCTAGGTCTGCCTTTCACATCACAAATTCAAGTATTCTATAATATAACTTCCATCATTAAAAAATGAATTTGATTCCGTTTGGATTCTCCATCATGTGGTGGGAATTTTATCTCCGATCATTCAAGTTTATCTCAGCACCTCTAGATCTCTATCTCCAAATCCATTGAGGGGACTGTGGTGTGTTCTTTGCTAGGCTGGGGTATGGGGAGGAACAGGTTCTCCTAGCATCTACCCTGCTTTGTTCTCCCATCTGGTCTTTGTGAGACAGTCCAAGGCGACTGCTGACTCACCCTACAAGCACAACTCAAGGTTCCTCAGCTCTGTCTTTGCCTTGTTCTTTCTGGGGGTGCCACAGCACTGAACATCACCCGAAGTTACCTCTAGCCATGCCCCCCCACCCTTGCCAAGGGAAACTTTCCAGCTGCCGGTGCTCCACCTGGGTCATGGACACCCTGTGTTTGTCTAGCAACCCATCTGCTTAGCTGTCCCCCAACCATTGTCACCTCAGGATCTTTTTTTTTTTTCAATATTATTGAAGAAACACAGCATCTTAACACTGTATAGGTTTAAGGTATACATCATCATCCTAAATCAACATCTGTATCGACTACATTAACTTATCATCAATAATCTAATTCTATCCATCCTATAATGGGTCTTGATGGCTCCTCAGATCTCTTTGGAGGTGGCCACCTGAGACTTCTCTGCTCGCAATAACCGGGAACCAGGAAAATGATGAACCCCTGCCCTTGCCTGCAGTTCCACAAACAACTCATTACTGTCCCTCTGGGCCTCTCATCCCCCCAAGCATGAAGAAGATACAGTTCCCTGTTTGTAGTAAAATAGAAGGGAAGAGCATAGAACAGAAGATGAGGTTTTTTTTAAGGAAGCGTTTTCTCAGATCTCTGATGCGCTCTTTTCTCTGAACGTGGATCTTCTCTGACAACTGTGCTTCTGGCTGCAGCTCCCCTCCCCAAGGCAAGAGCGCCAAGTCCTGCATGTCTGAATGTGGGGAGGGCTGAGGAGCAGAGGAAACAGCAACGATCAACACTCTAGAAATTGCTGTTTCAAAATGTCAGCATGCCTCAAAACAGTGTTTAAAACTGATTATGGATCTTGACCGAATATGAGTTTGGTCAATTTCTAAAGGGTATCTTTATTCATCTTCATGGAGTTCTAGGCTTAGTCAGTCTACATGGTATTATTAATGTCAATATTCCCAGTCTTGGTGGACTCTGTATGCAAGGATTGTGATTCTTGTGTTTACAGCCGGAACGTAAGAACATGAGCACTAGCTTGTGTAGACTCCTCTCTTGAGAAGCCAAATTTGACTTAAGTGTATGCACACAATTTCTAACAAATAGAATTTGCTAAGCTCTAATAGTTGAACCTATTCAAATACAACTTTTCAGAAATCAACTCTAATGCGAATTACTGAAAAATAACAGTCTAAACCCAAATCTTAAGTGTTAAAGAATCCCAGGATAGTTATACACAACTTGGTCTTCTAATGTGACCCAATTAAACAACAAAGTTGAACACTGAAAAATTTAACATAGAGTCCATGCATTACTGAGAAGTCAGTTGCTTGTGAATTTGACAATTCATTATACACCTTTTTGTAAACATAATTTCAATGCGATGTGTCAAATCTTTTAAGTAAATTAACCTTTTCCTTATAACAGGAAAAGCATTTAAAGTGTTCCCTGTGTCTCGTTCAATTTCTCTTTTAGGATTTTCTCATTCTTCTTGCAAATTTCCTTAACAGAAAGTGGTTTTTAGAGTTGGAAATAGTATTAGAAGAGAAAGCCAATAGAAACTTCAGTGAAATGAAAAAGCAACAAATGTCAAATAGAATATAGACTTATTGAAACTATTCACCAAGTTTCAAAAGGGTTGAAAGGCACATTATTTATCTTAATATGGTTAATGTTCAACTCAGCCCCTTGAGGAGAAACTGTCAAGTAACCCAATAAACCATGAGCTGCTTACCAGAGGTAGCTTAAAGATTTGCACCTGCAAAGTTGTAATAACATCTTTGATAAAAGACCAGACTCTTAATCTCTTTTACAGGCTTAGGACTCTCAATTAGGACACTGAATTAATGACATTTGAACCTGAAATGTGTGAATATTTTGCAGTGGGAATGTACTCAATTTTAGGATAAAGTAGACGTTGCCCAGTTTTGCAGCTGTCAGTCACCTTTATCCCACAGGAGACAAGAAATACACAGTTTTTTTGGAATTCACTGAGAGTCAGAATGTTGGTTGTATATGGAATGGTTTGGGTCACACCTTAATAATCCTGTTTGTTTATTTATTTATGCAAAGGTGCAGACAGGAATGAAGGTGAGTAAGCAGGCAGTCAGAGAGAAAAGCATTTTATTTATTTTACTTAGTTGTTCATCTTGGTTTCTCCCACCTCCAGGCCCAGGATGCGAACCAAGGTTCTTGGGATGTACATGGGCTTCTGACATATGGAAGTAGCAGACTCATCTGCTAGACCGCCTGGGCACACCTCCCTTAATAATCCTTTCATGTGCATGCCTTCAACTTCCTGAGAGCTCTTAAATACATTTTCTCATTTGATTCATAGAGGACACTTAGGACACAGAGTCTCAGAGATTCATGTCCAGGCAAAATTTGCTAATTCACATTACACCTGCACTCCTCTTCCCATTTCTTTTACTCTACCAGTGTCTTGGTCAACTCTGTCTGCTATAACCGACTACCATAGACTAGGCTGCTTAATAAACTGGTGTTTATTTTTCATAGTTCAAGAGGCTGAAAGTCAGGGCCAAGGTGCCTATCAATGCTGTTGCTGGGAGGACCTCCTCAGGTTTGCAGACAGATGGCTTCTAGCTATTTCCTCTCCTGTTGGATAAAGAAGAGAACTGATCTCTCTTCCTCTTAGAAGGGCACCAGTCCCTCCACTGGGGCTCCACCCTCCAGACTTCACCTAAAGCTAGTTGCCTCCCAAAGGTCCCACCTCCAAATACCATGACATTGGGGGTTAGGGCTTTAGCATCTTTAGTGGGACAAAGTGGACTCAAACAGTTAGTCCATAACACCCAGAAACTAATTCTTCCAGATGTGACCTCCTTTAGGAAACTTTTCCTGCTTTCTCATTTTGATTTGGGTAAGTGGCCCATCAGTGACCTCAGAACACCTGGATTTTCCTCTGATCAGACTGGGCGAGTCTTAATAACTAAGGATTTCCACCGGTGGTTGTTCAGGGGGACTAGTATAGTTCAGTCTCACCAACAGAATGTGAACAATTGAGGTATGGTAGCAAATCGGGCCCATAATCCTTCCACACACATTTCTTTCTCTTTTCCTGTACACTCAGTGACTTCAGAGACTGTATGTGGAGAATAACAGGAGTGATAGAGCACTTTGACTATTGCTCTCCATCAAGAGAGAATACATATATAGAACACCCATTTCTTTTACTAAGAGGTCATATAAATTTTGCTGTAATTTAAATCTTATAGGATAATTATTGGAGGTAGCTGTTGATAGAGGACTGAAAATTCATTTTGAAAATACAACTTTAGGTATTTTACCTTGGATAAAATTGAAAAATGGATATCTTTAAGATATGCTTTAAGGTCTTCCCTTTTGCTTCCATCAACATACCATGTGAAGCAATTCTCCTTCTCTAAAGATTATTCAAACAACACATAGCAATAATTTAGATACACATTATCCCCTGAGAAGTATTATTATCAATCCAACATACATTATGAGAATTAACAAAGCAGAAAAAAGCTCATTTTTTGCACTTAAAATTTTATATTTTGATATAAACTGTTCATTTAAAGTTTGCATGAAGAGATTAAGAATAATTATTATTTTGCTTGTAACCGGTATAATAGCAATTAATCTCCAATGAACACACTTCCAATGAACATCAAGTATAATTTTATAAAGTTCTTGGTTTCTCTATGATGGGTTTATTATCATTATATCTAATGAAATATAATTTTGTGGTTGTCGAATCTAATAATAAAGATCAGGACTTGTATTTTGTCTTTTTTTTTCATTTTATTTTTTCCAGTAATTGTCAGTCCATGATGGACTAGGGGAAAAACTAAGAGGCAAGCAAAGCTAGTGGCAGTGTGGGAAACGCTGAGGTAAGTGTCAAGGTTAGGGCTTGTAGGAGGGGAAGGCAGATGGTTGTCCTGGCAGAGTTCAGGCATGGGACTAAGCAGTGACACCTCTGAACAGGACGAGTGGGTACCGCTGCATGCTGTCCACAGGAGCTGGACCTGCAGTGGCACATAGGGACAAGATGGGATTTTGTATTTTCTCCTTGGGATGTTTAGACTTTATAAGTAGAAAGAAGAATAATTATTTGCTGATCAAAAATGGAGACTGTTTCAAAAAGAGCACTCATCTGAGAAGAATTCTTTGCTTTGATAATATCAGCAGAGAAAAAAAAATACAGGAGCACATGGGTTGAGAATGTGATAGCAACAGCTACCACAACTGGAATGGTTTGAGTTTATCGGGTCACACATTCTAAGCCAGGGCTTCTCAGCTTGGTGGTACCAACATTGGATAGGGTTGGGGCCTGGTGCATGTAGGGTGCTTAGCAACATTTCTAGCTTCTATCCATTAAATTCCAGTAGCATGCCCCACTCCCTTGTGACAACCAAAAATGTGTCCAGACATTTTCAAATGGTTCCATGGGGTGTGATCACCCTTGTTGATGTCATGGACCAAGGGCTTCCCAGTAGCAATTCTCTGAGCAGGTTCTGTTGTCTTCACTGTTCAGATGAGGATATTGAGGCGCAGGCTGGTTAATGAAGCTGAATTAGCCCAAGGTCAGGAGGCAACAAAGCAGCAGAGTTGGGATTTGAACTAGGGTGTTTCATTGGTCCAGATTTGCCCAAAGTCGACGCAGACTCTATAGCTGAAAGATGCCTTTAGCTCTTTGAATCACACAATTACTTTAAAGGGAACTATTTGTGCTGTGGTTGTTCTGTGACCCATTTTAAAGTATTAAAAAAAAGTTCAGTCGTTCTAGTAAAGAAACTTAATATTTGTCTTAGAAATGTGCTCCTTCTCTCTTTTCTTTCTCAGTAAAAAGGCACTTGTCATGACCTAGTTACTCAATTCAGTAATTTTTCTCTTCTCCCTAACACCTAAAACCTATTACCAAGTTATATAATATCAAGCTCATAAATTCAATTTAAAGATAATTTTCTCATGAGACTATGAGAATAATTCTGCAGATGTTTAAATATTCATCTTCAAAATGAAATTTAGTGATATCACAGAGTCCTCTCTTTGGGATGCACCAATTTATTTAATTAATTCCTTTTCTTTGGCTACTGCAACTTTTTCCCCTACTGTTTCATGCATAATATTTTTGAAATGTACTAGACACTTAACATGTATATCCAATTTAATTCCCAAAAAAGGAATCATCACTGCCATTGCTTAATATTAAAAACTCTCCAAATGGTGTGTCCTGGGGGAGGAGCATTCAGGGTGGTGGGGAACAACCAAAAACAGCTAAATAAAAACAAAATGAGATGCTTCTTTTTCTCTCTTCCTGCCAGCCTCAATTCAAGTAGAAGTCATTTAGTGAGTTCCTGTCCCTTGCAAGCCTCTGGCTGCATGCTGGGTTGTGCTGAGACCAGTTAGGGACTGGATTAGGCAGAACAGGTGATCAAATGATCCATCTCTGGAATTGCCAAGATAGAGCTCAGAAATGAGTTGGGGGCTTGGAAATGGAGGCAGAGTAAGTGGCTGAAATTTCCTGTGCCCTCATTATTTACTTATAAAATGATTACAATACTGTATATTTGATTTTTGTTATTAGATTTATAAGTGCATGATCTACTTTGTGAAAAGCTAGTTAATTAATTTCTTGGAAACATTTCTTGAAAATTTTCTCTTTTACGCACCTAATAAGAAAGACTGGGTGATTCCTGACCCTTGTCAGTGGATGACTAGCCCAAACAGTCACCCATTTTTAACATCTTCACGACTTCAGGTTTGAAATAAATAAATATTCGGATGTAGTTTCTCCTTAAATGTGACTCAAATGAGATGCAGAAAGATTATGTATCAATAATGGTAGGTTTTTCTGAAAACCTATTTAAAACAATAACTCAAATCTTTAGGCTTCTGTATCTTTTTTAGTTTTTAAATGAATTAGATCACTATGCTATGTAAAGTATGACTCACATACAAATAACTAGGTGCAATGCTAATCATTCTTCAATCAAAATAAAATGGATGTGATTAACATCTGCATTCAATACTGAGCCCAAGCTTTAGTTTTCCCTTTATTTGCCCTTCATTTATCCATCCAACCATTGGGCGCTCACTCTTTGCCAGTCAGTGGATGAGCAGTAGGGATAAAATAGCAAGCAATACAAGCAAGACCTTCAATCTCAATGTCAAAAACATTTATTTTCTGCCACATACAAGCTACTGGGTCTCTGTAAATGCAAAAGACATGATGTTGGTCAACCTTTAGGAATTTATTTTTCTAATTATTTCTGTGATTTTAACCTAATTCCTCTTATTTGCATGAAGCAACATTAAGTTCTGTTAAGTCATGTGGTGTCAAAGAAGATATGATTCCCCCCTTCAACAACTGCATTATCTTGTGAAAGAGTAGTTTGAAGATAATGGTGGTAAATAAGAATTAAATGTTTGTCCTGCAGGTGAGGTCTTTATAAAACAAATGTTTTCAAATTGTACTCCTTCCCTCATTTTCTCTGCAGTGTAATTGGCATAGACCGGGAGGTGTTAAAGGAAGGAATGGAGAACATTTTCAGCATCACTAAAAGTCTCTATTCTGGAAAAACTTTGTTTAATCGTCAGACATGAATGCTTCCTAGCAAATGCAAAATAAAAGTCCTAAGTTATGCTATAAATTTAGTAAACACATGATTTTTGTAGCCATTGTAGCAAATTTCCTATGAAATATACACAAAGTGTGAGATACACTTGCTATCAAATTCTCTAAAAAGTGGTTTAGAGTAAAGATGAAGACTGACTTCTTGCTTGAGAGCATTTCAGTTGACTTGAAAACTAGGAAGAGAGTGAAGACGGTTGCTTATGAAACTGAGAGAATGGGTGTACTATACCTCTCACATCATTGAAGGGGGAGGGGAAGAAAGAACTGGATTTATTCCTAATCCTGGTCCATGTTTGAGGTTTGAAACTAATCAGCTATCACAATGACCCAAGACTGCAGTGGGCACTTTTAGCATTGTCATGGAAGAAAGAGTAGACAGCTCCCTGCGGCCCCACTGCATTGCCTGGCACAGAGAAATCTCAAAGATATGTCAGACTTCTTGCAGTTATGGGGAAATGACATTGGGGAGTCTGTGGTAGAAGCACTGGTGGGTGAGTGGCATTACTCTAGACCAAGAAGATAAGGCATTTGAGGACCATTTGGGGCAACTAGGGAGTCAGATGCGCAGATATGCTGAAAACATCTAGTAATTGCACCAACTGATTGTAGTCTGTGAGATACCTGAGGAATCCTATCTACCTACCTTTTCTGAGTAGGAGGAAAGGGCTTAGTGGGTAGGAAAGTTTCAATAGATAAATCCAAGAAAGTGGCATGTGGGGTGTGTGTGTGTGGGAGTGTGAATGTATGTGTGTATGTGTGTGTGTGAGAGAGAAAGAGACAGACAGACAGACAGAGAGATTAGAGATTTTAATAATATTCGTTCTTAGACATACAAATTGGGTGACTAATATTTGCTGTGTTTTTCTCAGGGATCATCAAATAGCTCTGTCCTCCACATTTCCTCTCTCTCTCTCTCTCTCTCAAAAGAAAGGTGCAGGCAGGAATGAAAACAAGTAGGCAGACAGGCAGGAAGAGAGAGGAGGAGGAGGAAATACTTTATTCTTATTTGGTTGTTCACACTGGTTGTTCCCCGGCCCCAGGTCTGGAACCTGGGACTCGGGATGTACGTGGACCGTGCCCAGGTGTGCTAGAACGCTACACTACCTGGCACACCCTTCCTGCCCTCTCTCACATTTGAATTTGGTTATGGCATAGGGAACAAAGTAATGTAAGTCATTTCTAAATCTGGCCTGTCAATACATAAGATTCTCCAGCTCTTTCTTTCCTTGCCATGATGCCGTGGGCAGCACAATAAGGCAGAAAACAGGACGGGTCACTGGACCTGCCCTGGACTTCACATAAGCAAAACCCAGTACTACTTTGATGTGTTAAGTGCCTCCAACTTGCTTGTCATAACAATTGGGGTAGATTACCTTAGCAAACACAAGTGCCTTATCGTTTAGATGATGGGATAAAAGAGCTATTCTCCTATCTGAGATAACTCTTCAGAAGTTTTTTTTTATATTTTCCCACCTCCACATAGCTTGAAGGCTGCCTTTTTGATTGGCTGTAAACTCAGCGATGAGGAGCTGGAGATAAGTACAGTGTCTGTTGCCCCACTGGTCTCTACTTTAGCTTATGAAGGGCACTTTGATTTAGGTTATACTAAGGGAAAAAATGGTGGCGGGAATCTGTAATTCTAGAGTATGTGGATTAATTAAAGAAACAAGACACAACTAACTCAGAATCATTAGAAAAATCTTTTCAATGCCAGAGAGTCTTTCCTTATGTAGGACACATCCAAATAATTGCTTTTCTAGTTCTGTTGGGTAAAGACAGAGATTTGTATCTCCTTAGGGATGACTTTTATCTCAATATCAAGAGTTTTATTTGTCTCTTATTAGACTTCACTCTTCTCTAAGAATATATATTTTTTTATTAAAGGAAAGGTATAGGTAAGAATGAAAGCAAGTAGGCAGGCAGGCAGGAGGAGGGAAGAGAAAGATGTACTTTATTTTTATTTAGTTGTGCATCTTATACATTCTCCCTGGTCTAGGATGTAAACCTGGGTCCTTGGACATCTGTAGCCTGCACTTTCACCAGAGACAATTGACCAAATCACTAGGGTGTACCAGCATCTATCCCCTTTTAACTTATTGATAAATTTGAGCTATTATTGTATTCTGAAATAGACCAGTTATAGAATTACAACTCTATATTTACCTTGATCAAGACATTTCATATTGACAGATACATTTCTATACACATTTTGGTCTAATGTCATTGGAGAAAGAATACAATGTCTGTGAAGTAGAGCAATAGGGGAAATTTATGCATTGATAAGCAAGAGCTCCTTCGCTCAAAATGTCACCTTTAGGAAACAATAAAAGTCTTGTATTCATGCACTTTAAAAAGAAAAAAATTCATTACCCTGAAAAATTGTTTCCCTAATCAACATTTGGGCCATGTAACTAGATATAATAAGCTTAAAATAGGAAAGGGGAATATTAGAAAGCTGACTGTAAAAATTTATTATGCAGTTAGCTGCATACACGCATTTGCTCATTTTTCATTTTAAACTGCAGATATAATTAGAAAAAGCTTTAAACACAAGAAAAAAAGTTATAAAACATGTAGTTCTGCTTACAGCTCAATAATAGCTAATTTAGATTACCAGAGAGGTAATAAAATGGGAAGTTTCCCAACGAAGCAAACTCTCTAAAGTCAGATAAGATCTTAACAGCAAGAGAAAATATAAAATTTTACCTATCAAACTTGATTTTATGAACACATTTTGAAGATGCTATGTGGCTTGTCCATTTAATTCTAGAATGTATCTCTTAGGAGATTTAATTTGGAATAAATATCACACCTTAAATAAGAGTTATCAAAGTTAATTAAGTCTGCTTAATTTCTAGCTTTAAAACTAGCATAAATCATGTTTTCATGATCTATATTTCTCATTTTTTTTCTTTAGTGCAGAGTTACTGCTTTTACTTTAGCTGGTGATTATATTCACTGCTCACAATAATATAATGCTGCTATTATCACAAATCTGTATTTTTAAATAAAAGAAGACACTGCAAGGTAGATACTGTGATGTAGCTACATTGGTAGAGACATAATATTTAATCTCACTGTTTCTGAAGTTTTCTGTTTTATATGTTAGCTTTTCTGCCTATATCACTTCAATAAATTTATCCCTAGCTCTAAAATTGTCCTTTAATTAAGATGTAAAACATAATAATCACATAAATGCATTTAGAAGTAAAGCATTCATATAGACAAAAGACCCATCATTATATCACATTATTCGGTAATGACTGCTTACATTTGTTCTTTATATGCATATTAAATATCAACAAAATTAAGAAATTTCATCATTAACTCCAGTTATAGCAGAGGTAATTAAAGTTTAAGATTAAGAATATTACTCATATTCACCATCTAGAATTAATAGCATTGAATTTGTATTTGATCACAATTAGTTCATTTGGTTTGAGACATTCTGAAAATAAGTCTAATTTGTGAGTTTTTATTTTCTCTCCATGGTCACTGTGTCAGATGCTCTGTTGAAACTCAGCAGTGTCCCTGCCTCTAGGTACTTCTCCATTTGCAGGGGCAGAAGCCCCCAGATTCTTTGCCAGCAGAGTCCCCTTGAGGTCCTGCCACTGAGAGGTTCACAGTGAGTGTGGGAAGCTGAAGAAAAGAAACGTCTAGTCTGTATTGGCAAATGCTTATGAGATGTTGCTAATGGCCTCTGGTGGCCTCTGTGGATCAGCTACTGCAGTGCTACAGGCATCTGAATTCCTCTAGCTCTGTTTTCTGGGTCCCCAGTACAACCTCTGGTCTCTTCTTGTTGGCAGCATCTTCCCCAGTTTTCACTCCTCTGGTGTTCGTAACGACTGACTATGCACATCTCTAATGCCTACAACAGCAACAGTTATGGTCAATTTCCTGGCTGAAGTATTGGATAGAAGATTTATCAAATTCAGGTTTGATACAGAATCTTACAGTTTGGAAGCTGGAATTGACTGACTGATTTAGATTTGAGGCAATGATAATCTTGTCACCAAGGAAAAAATGAGTTATTGACCATTCACTGCATACAGAACAAAACATTTACTTAAAGTAACATCTGATTATTCTTCTGCCAATTGAAAGACTTTGAAAAATCATGTGACTATTCCAATTGAATGTTACCATGGAAATGATTGTTACACAGACTTGGGAATAATTTGGCAGCATTGCAATGAAGAACTTGAGTCAGATCATGAGGAGTTTATGGTTTAGAGAAGGAAAGAGCTTCTACAACAGACCTAAAATTATTTTAGCTCTTATAGTCATAGGACCAAAGTATTCAAAATGATTGGTTTGGTAACTCAATGTATGATGCTAGAAGCTGTAAAATTTTAACAGCAATTGTGTTCAGTTTCATCAGGTCTTATATGAGTAAATGAAAGATTATGCAAGAATGTGGTCCTGAGAAATAGAATGATAACTTTTGGATCAATTCTAATGACTGAATATTTTGATTCGTTGGTATCACCAAGTCTCTCTTTCCAGAAGCAGCACTTGTGACTGGGCCACTTACTCAGTCGTTCTTCTCCTTCTTGATGATTCATTCTGTAATGATTTTACCTAAGATCATCTCATGAAAAGAAAGGCTGAATCTTCTCAGAATCTACTTCCAATGTCTCTCCTTTTCTCTAGTTCATAACTGAAGCCCAATATCAGGAATTTAAGGACAAATTCAAAGGACCTAACAGAAATAGCATGTACACTATAGCAACGTAAAATTTTTTGCCAATTTTTATTAAAAGATACTCAAGGAATATGTGTGAAGAAGAGATAGTAAGCAATTAAAATCAAGAATGAAGAAACTATTTTACAGTGTTATTTATAATAACATTAAAAGATACTCAAGGAATATGTGTGAAGAAGAGATAGTAAGCAATTAAAATCAAGAATGAAGAAACTATTTTATAGTGTTATTTATAATAGTCAAGAGCTGGAAGCAAATTAAGGGTCCACTGACAAATGGTTGGATAAAGATGTAGCCTATATACACAGTGGAATGCTACTCACAATGGAAACTATAAAAAAGGATTAAATCCTGCCATTTGCAACAACATGGTTGGAACTAGAGAAAATTATGATTAGTGAGATCAGTCAGAAAGAGAAAGTCTTGTGATTTTACTCCTATGAGATATATAGAGAAATGAAGCCAATAAATAAACTAAATAAAACAAAAATAGACTTTAGTCAATTGCATCAAGTTAATTATAAAGAAAATGGGGTAGGAAATTGGTTAGAAGGGATCCCTTTTATGGTAAAGGAAGCACTGGAATGGTAGTGGTGAACTTAATATATTTATATACAGCTGTTGATTTAAAGTGATGCATACTTTAGACCTGTATGATCTTATACTTAAGTGTTCCTTCAGTAAAAGTTATTAAATAAAAAAGAATCAGAAAATGAACATTGAAATTGGTCAAATATATTGATATTCTTGCATACAGCAGAGCTTTTGGACTTAACGTGTGGCTCAAACATCAGAGAATGACTCTAACAGTTTCATTGGTTGAAACTTGGACTCAAAATTGTCCTACACTACATAAAGTTGAGATACCAGAACTTTCTTGACACAGTAGAATGGAATCCAAAGGTTCAATAAGATAGGAATGTCACAATGACTTTACCATGTGCGACCCATGAGGATCCAGAGGAGACTTCTTGCCTAAAGACTCAAAGTATATATTGATGGTGAGAAAAAAATCATCTTAGAGACTTTGTAGTGACTTCTTTCTACAAGTCTAGGACAATGCTAGGATGAGGATGAGAGACACTATCAAGGAAATGGGTTAATAAACTTAAAAAAGGAATAGGGACCTCCTAGAAAAGGAGGAAACACTGGCTGCACTCAAACTCTGGAGCATGCAGGGGAAGTTACCAGAATAAACTGCTGAGTTGGGGTGTTAATCATAATGGCTCCATTTGCAGATTTTTTTTTGGCAGTGCCTAATTTATTATGGTACCTGTGAGGTTGAAAAAGATAGAAAGTCTGCTAAAGTATTACTTAAAGCATGTAATCAGAAAAAGTCTGGATCTTAATTCAATACTTGAGAGAGCAATGCTCTACCTCCCACTCAACTCCCAGACTGAACCAACTCAGACTCTGACACCACCACACCCATTCATGTCACTCTGCACACTAACCTCTTAGCAAGACATTTGTTTGTTTGTTTGTTTGTTTTACCATAGTGACTGTAGCCTGGAAGCATGGATTTACCTGCACCTTTAGAACTTTAATGGACAGCTGTCTTAAGATGAAATGGGAAAGTGAAATTCAACTTTTTCCCACTAGTCAGAATGGAGGTTTTCACAGGTCGGTGGAGTTTGGCCCAAGTCAGTCTCACAGTCGTCCCAGTGGAAGTGCAAAACCATGAGGTTATTTTCCCTCTTCCTGAATGCACACTGGATTTAGACACAGTAACTTTAAAATTCCCTTATGGATACTAGGCTATTAAAGGAAGGAAGTAACAAGTGGAAGCTTCACAACCTACAAAAAGTAAACAAAAATCAACAACACATCCTTGGGGAGATTGCAGAGATTAATATCACCATCAAAGCCTTGAAAGATGCAAGAGAGTTCAGTTTTATTACAGTCCTCATTTCATTCACCCAGCTGGCCTATGGAAAGGACAGACGGATCTTACAAGATGAGTGTATTACTGTAAACTGAAGCAGATATTCACTCTAATTGCAGTACCTGGTTGGGTACCTAGTTGGGTACCTAGTGTTCAATGATTGATCTAGAAAATGTCTTTTTATCTATGCTAATTTGTAATGAAAATTAGAAGCGATTTTCTTTCTCTTTAGCGAAGTAGCAGTATAATTCAACTAATCTATTTCAGAGCAATGTCGGTTTTCTGGTTATTGAATCTAATTCACAGACCTTGATCGTGTTACTTTCCCATAAAACACTAAGTTTGGTCACTACATGGATGATAGTTTGCTGATAAAATCTGAGGAGCAAGATGTAGACAATTCACTGGATGACTTGAGATTCATGTATGACAAATGATGGCAGATAATCTCATTAAGGTTCAGTGACCTGCCACCTCTGTGAAGTTTTCAGTGTCTTAGTCACCTAGCCTGGTTGAGATATATATGCATATGCTGCTTTGATCCATTTACCAAGAATTCCTAAGTCTGCCATCTTGTTCAGGTCACTCTGTCAACTGTGCCTTACGAACTGTAGATCAAAGGGAGATTGACTTGTGTGTGGTACAGGCAGGAATGTCCCCACAGGAGTCACTGGGACGATTCCTAGGGTTTTAGAACAAAACCATACCTTCTTTTGCACATACTTTTCTCCTTTTCAATATAATTTATGGTTTGCTACTTGGCCCTGGGGTGGGACTAATTGTCTGATTATTGGATGCCCTCTGATCACAAGACTGTGAAAAAGTGTGTCTTAAAATAGCAAGATGACTCCATATGTCACAGAATGCACTGAACGATGGACCAATATGGAAGCATTTTTCTTCAAGTGGAAGTGGCAGTAATGTAAGGTCAACATTAAGTGGGCTCTGAAGGCTATTAAATTTAATGTGCTGATGACTGAAGACTTTCATAAAACCATTCTTAATGCATTATTACCTCTTCCTCAACTCATGCTATTTCCTCATAGGGAGTTTCCTCTGACCAGTGGTCTGAGGAAGAAAACTATTGCTCTTGGTTTAAGTTGGAGAAGCTGACACTGGTACCATGTGGACTGCTGTAGCTTTGTATCTCCCTCAGAGGATGCCCGAAGAAAGAGAAATTCTTTCATTGGGAAGAACTCCAAGCAGTTTCTTTTTTTATTGTGTAGAAGAGGAGATAACGTTCCATGCTAACTCTTGGACAATATTGAATATTAACCAGTGGTCTAAGAAGATATAAGAATGGAGCTCCTACAATGTAGAGTATAAAAAGTTTCCACAAGAATGCCAATCAACGTTTACTCATTGCATGTTTTTCTTAGCCACCTTACAGTTACTGGATGGACCCAAGAACTAAATAACTACAGCAGTAGGATTGAAGTTGACTGGGATACAATATATGAACTTTCCCTAATGTAGTACAGTCTAGCTATGATTATTGCTGAGTGTGAAACCTGCTAACAGCAGAGACCCCTGCTATGGTCTCATTTTCCAGTTCAGCTAACAAACCATCTGATATCAATCAATTGCATTGGAACTCTTCTTAGGGAGGAAGTAGTGATGTGTCCTCACTGAAATAGGTATTTACTTTTACTCTGGATTAGTCTCTCAGTGTTGCTGCCTATATCATCATGTATAAATTTAATGACACTTCATTCACCATCAGAATCATAATAATAATTCACCATTCATGACCAAGAAATACTTTCACAATAATAGAAACTAGCTACATAAGAAAATAGAATAGCCTATGGAAGAAGATTCAGTTATGTTGACAGGGAGACAATATCTTGAAGATGCAAAAGCAAATGCATACTCCTAATAACGTGAGAGTTCTCTCTCCTATAGTAGGAAATCACAGATCTGAAACACAAGGACTGGAAGTGGACATTGTTCTTCCAAACCTTTTCATTTATGAGCTACTCTCAGAAGGTCTGCTTCCTGTTATCATAACCATGGACTATGCAGATCTTCGTTCCCAAGAAAGAGCAATTTCTTCCACTGCAGATATTGAACTTGAAGTTCACTGGAATTCCAAAGGCATTGAAATAATAACAAAGAAGTAAAATATTGTGCTGATTGGGATGATGAATCCTGACACTAATGGGAATAATGTTGATGTTACCAGAAGGGAGAAAAAAAGTATTCAAAAAAAGATGCAGAGGAGTGTCTGAGAATGCCTTTTAATACTTCCAGTACTGTTCATGGAAAATCACAGCTACCCAATAGAGGTAACCTTCTAATGGCTTGGATCAAGAATGAAGTATAAGGTTATTTTGTCTGGCAAAAGCCCACATCCTCTTGAGATACTGACTAGTGACAAAGTGAATATGGAAGGCATAATAGGAAAAGTAAATTCTAAACCAAGTGTGGCTCTATGATCAGTTACACAAAGGACTGTAATGATTTTGCTTATATTGTTCTTGCTTTATTATGTACATTATATTAGTCAGATTAGTTTTGCCTTCTTTTTATGCTACTGGTTTATATAAGGAGTTTCGATGCTGGTTTTATTTACAGCCTAGCCTGAAAATTGCAGGATATCAAATAGGAATCATGGCGGAACTGAAAAAGAAGGAATATTCAGAAATAGGTGGAGTGAAATGTGCATTTTTGTGCTGGCCTTTTAAGGGAGAGGGTAAGTTCGTGTTTCTTAGATTAAGTGTTGTAACAGGTCAGTCAAAAGCATAGTGTTGTTGGCTATTTGGAAACTTATACATGGCTGTATGGAGACCTAAACTAGATACTGTATCTGGTATATAGAACAATCTCTGTTCTTTTAAATTTCATCTTGTAACATGGGGTTTGACAGCTTGGAAGCTACTTTAGCCAGATGTACTGGCCAATCTGCATTTGATTTAAATTCTGCCAAGGAAAGGCATTTGTGCATGATCTGGACATGGAAGATATAGAGAAACCATTGTTCTCTAGGAGCAGCTGGACATCTGCAGATGCAGGTAAGGGGTTTTGCCAGTGGTTTTCAGATGTCCTGCAATGCTGTGGGAAGCAGCATAGATTGTTGGTAGGGGTTATTGGGATGGTTCTGCTTTCTGATGGTTCGATGCTATTTGTAGTTAGTTTCCTTGATACTCAATAATTGTACAAGACTATAATTTCTGATCCCATACCCATTCCTGATAAAAATCTCGTGCATTGTTTCTATTTTTCTGACAAAATCTCCCAAAATACATAGACCATATGTTTATTCCTATATTTGACCACTGGCTACTAGGCAAACTTTATATGACTATGAATTTTGAAAATGTATTTTCATAAAATATTTCAAAGTTCATGCCTAAATAAGTGTTTACCTTCAGCATTGTCATAAAATAAAAACACCGTAAATGAGTATATGTCAATATATCGCATTGTGCAAAGTTAGATCAGATGGCTCAGCTTTAATCAAAACAGAAAACATTTAATTGACTTGCTCGAATATTCAGCCAACTCATATTTATTATGTTGGTGTCCCAAAATTTTACACTGCTGAATTTTCTGCCAATTTAGCTGCTGTGAGTTTGCCAACATAAACGGGAATAGAAGAACAGGTTTAGTTGTGTAAAAATCATCATAGAGCCAATCATATGCCTTTTGAAAACAGTATTATTTTAAATTTATTTCTATCTTACTTGGATTCCATACTCTCCTGCATGACAAAGGAGGAAGGAAATGAGAGTGATAGTTACTTTCAACAGGGCATACTTGATTTATTTTTTCTTTTAGTTAGACAAACTAACTCTCCTGAATATTTTTCAGTTAAACTGCCTGGAAAATTGTATATTTTTAGTTTTATGTCAGCATTATTTGAGTGACACTATGCAGATATGTAAGAACAGACATGAAATATTTCTAAGATAAAAACCTAATATTTTGAAGTAAGGTAGATTCATTATAGAAAAAATTTAAGTAGCATTTAAAAGAATATGTTGTATGAAATAAAAGTATCAATGACTATTTACAAGCTATATTTATTTGTGAAATTTAATAAAAAACTTAAATTGATTCGATTTTTGGAATTCAAGTTCATTTAGTGATAATGTACATTTTATAATAAAATTATAGTAAAATATTGACTTTTGATCATTTAAGCAAAGATCATTCATGTAAAAGTCATGTTGCCATATGCAAAATTTAATTAGAAAATTCGCAGTTCACCAAAATACATATATTTTGCTGATTGTTCCTGAGGACAGTATCATAAATTACTTAAGATACAGAACAGAATTCAATTAGGTTTAATATTTAGTCCTATAAAGTTTCAGCTCAATCCGATCTTTTTTGTTAAGCACACTTGAAATAATTTGGATTATCAATGAATTGACATTTTATTGTCTAGCCAATATTGGTTTTACAAAACATCTAGTAGCCAATTATTTCACAAATAATTTAAGTGAGAGATCTAGTTAAAAGCACCTTTGTCATATATCTATAACAGGAAAATATAAATCTATGTTTAGTTAAAATTTGTATAAAAACTCAAACCTGAAGTATGTTTTCCTCCAAGGGAAAAGGCAGTGTGTGAAAGTATTTTTACTTAAAATGTTGAAGCCCTATACCACCTGTAATATACATGATATTTAACCTCTTACCTGTTAACATTATTTTGACATTCAAGAGTCAAACTTATAAACTTTATACCAGAATGTCATTAAAAATGGTGGTATATAATAGAAGAACTCCAGTGAATTCAACAAAAGTATATTGTGTTAAATAATATATAGCCAGTAGTTTAAGGAAAATATGCTTAGTGAAAAACTACCAATAATTTAGAATCTACCCAGTCTGTGTCGTGACAAATTATTCTAATTAGAAGTCTGTCTAAAAAAAGAAGAGGAGGCTGTGCTGGTGGAGAAGCAGATTAGTCAGCTGCCTTCAGCTGAGAGCACAGACCCCTTATCCCAGGTACCCGGGTTCAGGACCTGGGGCTGGGATACAAACCAAGATCAACAACTGCATAAGTTCTTCTTCCTCTTCTACCTTCCTGCCTGTCTGTCTCTGCTCACCTTCCTTCCTGCCTGCACCTTTCCTTAAAAAAAAAGAAAGACGAGGAAAAGAAATATTAAGAATTCTCAAAAGATTGTAGAGAAGAAATTCACTCCTTGGCATAACCTACCAACTTCTAGATCATTCCTTCCCCCGTGACCCTCCGTGGCCCCATGGATTGTACACCACAGTGCTTCCACGTGGGAACATTTGCTGCTACTACACACACAAACACTGTTAAGCTCCTGTTTGGACAGTCCTAGGATCTGAATCCTAGTTTATAAATGTCTTCAGTTGTGTCTGTATGTCTCATCAACTGTATGGGCTTCAAAAAGTGCAGAAATTATTTTATTCATCTGCATACTAGGGATGCTTAGTAAATATAAATAGATCTCTATAAATGCTCGATGAGTATATGATACAAATGGTTGGATGAATAAATCATAACATCTTTGCTTTGGAAGGAATATTAGGGATTCAAATTCCAAATTCCATATTTTACAAAAAGGAAAACGTGGCTCCGAGCAGCTTTGCTTTGCTTTGCTCAGATTAGCACTGAGTCTGAGAGCTTCAACCGCCAAAACACAGGTGCCTCGGCTCTGCAAACAGGCCTTTCTACTGTTTCATTCCTGGCTAATGTGAATTTGACTTGGAGGAATTGTGGTTCATTTTCTAAATATTTTCTCTGCAATACTCTTAACATCCTTGGGGACATCATTCACACTTTTAAAAATAATTGAAAAAGTGCCTATCACTTCAGGCATTCAAATAGCAACAGTAGCCTTCTAGTTTTGCAGCTGGCTCCTTGCCAGTTTAGCATTTCATCACTTTCTGAAAACAGCGGCACCATTGTGGCAATTACTTACTTATAGAGTACTTTAGAATCTATAATGAGTATGAACTCTATAGTCTATAATATTTTTACTTTATTTTGAGTTTCAGAAGTATTTTATAGACTCTGGATATAAGTCCTTTGTTATATAGATAGAAAAAATGGTAGATAAGCAGATAGATATATAGATAGATATAGAGAGCTGTGGATGGATAGATGATAGATAAATAGATGTATAGGAGATGAATGGATGGATTTCCACCCAGAATTTGACGTGTCATTTTATTATCTTCCCAGTGTTTCTTAAAGACTAAAAGTGTGAAGTATTATTTATCCAGTTTTACATTTTGTATCCATGCTTTTGGTGTTCCGAGGAAATCTTTGCCTCTCCCAAGATCATGAAGATATTTTGTGGTGTTCTAAGTACTTTCATTGTTTTTGCATTAAAACTTAGGCGTGTTTTCATCCTACATGATGTTTTTGAATGGTGTCATGGCAGAACTTGACCCTAATTGTTTTTCCATGTATTTATCCAATTGCTTCAATATTATTTATTCATTCAGTGTTCTTTCCCCAGCTTGCAGATTTGACATTATTCTTGAAAACCATTGCATCATGCATATGTGAGTTTATTCTAGACTTTCTCTTCTGTCCCACTCATGTGTGTATCAATCATCATGTGTAAACCACTCTGGCTTGATTGTTATAACTTTCTGGCAAGTCTTTAAGTTGAGGGCTTAAATCCTGCTATTGTGTGCTTCTCTGTCAAGATAAATTTTTTATTTTCCTAGACCTTTTATATTTCTCCATGCATTTTAGAATCTGTGTGTCAAAATATATCATAGAGTCCTGTGAATTTATTGATCACTTTCCAGAAACTATGAGTAATATAGTTTTCCACTCTATGAACATACATTTTTATCTCAATTCATTTAATCTTTTATAATTTCTCTCAGCTATCACTTGTTGCTATCAATAAATCTCTTTGTATTATATTTTCAGTGCTATATTTTTTATTTGAGAAGTTAAAACACTACTATTTCAAGATTTCTAAGTCCCACTTACCTTCAAACAAATTGCAGAAAAAGTTTATTTGCTGGATAGTGTTTATGTCTTGGAATATCATTCTACCACTATGTACATATTTCTAAGAGGTAGTTACTGACCTAGGGACGGCCATCAAAAGTGAATGTGGCGTTATGGGTAAAAATGAATCCTACAGACAACAAGGAATCTGTATTAATGTTTAAAATACCTCCTCATTCTCCAGATTAATTTAGCTTTTCCAAAATAACTTTCTGATGCTGAATTCTTAAGTCCCTTTATGGTTTTCTGCACAAAGCTAAATAGACCTAACACAGAGCAGACAGGATGAGCTGATCAGTGGGACAGCAGAGGCAGCAGGTCAGTCTGCTGGTCTCTAGTTAGCAGTGTGACTTCCCTATGGAGGTGGAGAGACTAAGGACAGTCATGAAATCTGCAAAAGAAATGAGAGGAGACTCACAGGACAAAGCATATGCACCTCACCACTGTGAGCTGGCATGCGTTCTTGCATTTCAGCCAGGGCGCGTCAGCTAAAATTACTTCTTATTCCCCTTCTTACTCACTGAAACAACATATTTCTATTCCCAAAATCTTGCTGATGGCTGTATTTCATTGCCCCTAGCCAATTTAAAAGAATCAGTCCTAATAATGAAACTACCACCTTTTCAAAAGAACTAATCTACATATTGTGTCTACATATGACTCTATCTTGACACTTTCTTTTCATCTTTCACTTCACTTGAATGTGTAGGTGTTTGACTCACTGGTATTTCTTATATTAGATTTGGGCAGTTTGAAAATGATTTCATCACCACTATTTAATTACTTTTTAATTCATTTATTTTTTGAACGAAGGAAGCATTTTATTTTTATTCTAGTTGTACATCTTGATTGTTCCCCACCAGTCCCAGGTACATGAACCTGGATCCTAGGATATGTGTAGGCTTCTCCACCAGGGCGCCATCACCACCATTCATTTTAGTCACTTGGCGACTCTTCTGCCAAAGTGGTGATGTACTGGTGGCTGTGTGGCTTAATCATATCCTTCCACCCAGCTGAACTGCAATCCCCACATCTTGGGCACAAAAAGATCCCTGCGTGTCTCTGCAGACCTCATTCCCATAGCCTTTCTCTGCCAGGTATAACGTATAACGTACATAGTCCTGTACGTGGACAGCTCATTCCCTGACAAGGGTTCCAGGGAAACTGCAGACTCCAGGACTTCTCTTTGTGTGCTTCCTCCTCTCAAGTATCTGACACACAATACTGCATCTGACGCAACAGCCAGGAATTCTTCTATTTGTCTTCACAGCAAAACTCTCACTTTTAATCTTACAGAGGACCATTCCCCTGGGCCATCGTGAGGAAAGGGCTTGCCATCTGAAAGCCAAAGACAATGCAGGATTCACTTTACCTGTTTTCTTATTCCAGGGTTTGCTGTCTTGATGCCAGTTGCCTAATACTAGAAATGATTCTTAATTTGATCATGGTGATAGCTGGGAGGGTATCTTATTCCAGGTGAATGACTATAAAAAAATATGGTGGGCTTATAAACTTAAGAAATGCATTTTGCATAGTCGTGAAGCTAAGAAGTCTAAGATCAAGTTTCAGGTAGAAGTATTGTCCACTGAGGTCCTCTAGTGTGCAGACAACTGTCTTATTGCCATGTTCTCTCACAGTAGAAGGGGTGAGGGAGCTCTCTGGGTTCTGCTTTGTACAGAGACTACTCCCATTCATGAGAACTCCACCCTCAAGAGCTGATCACCAACCAAAGATCCTGCTTCCTAATGCCATCACAACAGGTAGGGGACTTCAACATATGAATGTTAGGGAAACACAAACTTTTGATCTATAGAAGAGGATACATCTCAAAACAGTTTTTTAAATTCATAAACAAAAACAGAATTTTTGCTCATCCTCTATTTTTAGGTCTTAAAGGATTCCATTCCTTTTTATGTTTCTGTTGTTTACATTACTATGTGATTTTCAGCATGATAGAATCATACTTCCATCTATGTGCATGTCACCTGCAAGCAGAGTTCTAGTGCCCATCACAAGATCATTGTCAGTCCTCCATTCCCTGGTTCCCTTCCCTTTCCAATTCCTCTGGTAACCATGTCTTGCTTCTTGTAAGTTTTGTTGTGTTTTGTGAGTTAGTTTGTTTTGTTTCTTTATGTTCCACCCATGGGTGAAGCCATCTGGTACTTTATTCTTTCTTTCTGGCTTGTTTAGCTTAGCATAATCACTTCAAGTTCCAACTAGCTTGTTGAAAATGGCACAATTTCACCTTTTTCCTAATGACTCCTTTTATGACACCTTCAAATTAATTTGTGGATCATTTAATATTTATATATATATAGTTTACATGCATCTAGATCTAAACCAAATACTACAAATTTGTATAATTGTAGCCATTTAACTAAGACAAGCAATGTCCCACCCTTGCATGAAGCCACAGCCGTACTAAATAGCATACAAGGAAATCCCAATAGATGGGGCCATTGAAAATAAGCTCTTCTTATTCCTTCCGTGTAAAACATGGACTAGACAAAACCTATTGCACCTTTGCCTCTGAGGGAACATATGTGAGAAGGAAACATGTTTGAGAATTTTAAGGAATGCCACTTTCATTCAGGAAATTGGAAATTTGAGAGCAGAGAGACAGTGCAATGATATAAGCAACTTCTGTCTTCAAAGTTGGTCATTAGAAGGGGAAATTGATCCCAATTGTAAGAGAGTAAATGAATGCAGTATAAACAAGAGTCAAAATGTTTGGTTAGTATAGTATCCTGACAAGGGGGCAGTGTAATTTATTATTTCAGTTAGCAAAGTCTGTTGGAATTGATGCTCTCCAGACATGCTAAATGCTAGAAAAGTGTTATTAGTGCTATAACTTATGTGAATTGACTTGAAAAAGTTTTCTTGCTTGTACACATGATAGACATATTGCTGAGAAAATATCAAAAAAAGAATCACACCTCATGTTTAGAAAACATTTCAACATATGAGTAAGATAGCCCCATATAGACACTTAATTTGAAAGAGAAATGTAAGGATTGCCTAAGTTCAGATAACTTTTAAAGAAGGCTTTTCTGTAGCATCGATACAAGTGGGAAAGACTAATTAAAATGTTCTCTTTTTATAAGAGAAGATGACAATTTTTACCTTCAGTTTCTACTTGTGAAACCAGATTTCCCATGTGAAAGGAGTAATTTTGCCATGAGCCAAGATCTCCTAATGTAATGCTCTACCTTGTGAGTCTAAATTTCAACTGGCTAACAAGCTCCTTTGGACACTAATACTGCTGCTCATGTGGTTTGGATGCCCCTATGGAGGATGGAAACACCAGCTTACCACTGAAAATTTCAGATCTAGGAAACTTTCCTCCACTATCTCTTATGTCTAAAGCATAGTGGATTTACACTTTAACCACAAACATTATAAATGCAAGCAAGGAACATTCCATTACAATAGGATTGAAAAATTCTTGCAAACTATTCACATAAAAGTCCTGATATTTGAAGATGTTATATTCGGATTGCCTAAACCATTCCTGCAGAAACCATTAAAGGCAAATGTGTAGACCATCATATCTTAAACTACTCAATAAATTTTTGTACTGAGTAAAAATTAAGTAATATGTGCTCAGTTATGAAAATGACAAATTGAGAATAAATGCCTGTGCAAAGTTGTTTAAATCTATAGTTTATATATTTCCTTTATGTCACTAGGTGTCAAAAAAACCACATATCTTTCATTTTGTTTCAGGGGAGATGTAAATCTTTTCACAGTGTTTGAATTTCTTTCCCTTTGCAGACAATAAGTCACAGATAATTCCACAGTTTTCTTTTCTCCCTTATTTACTGCTTGCCATATGTATCAGACAGATCAAGGGTCCAAGAACGCTACAGCTCATCCCATGAACGCTACAGCTCATCCCACAGAGCTGGTAAGATGAGGTCACCTTATTGTACTGTGGGAAAACCATCACAGAACCCAAGAATGGAGCTCAGGTCATGATTCTGAAACTTGTAACTTGAAATTTTGACTAAATCCTTATTTGTCTGACTTCTAATGTTCTCACTAGTTATGGGTAGGTAACGCTACTGATTCCATGGGTTTATTATCAGAAATTTCAATGTTCAAAGTCATCCACTTTTAATAAAAGATGTTCAATGGAAAGAAATGAGCCATTTTATGGTGAAACAACTAATCATATTGTAAATTTCAAACTATAAATGCTCATTTTTAAGCTAGTTCTCTCTTTCCTGTGATGCACCTACCAGTTTGTTTTCATCCTATTGAATCATGGAATGTTTTTTTAAAGGAAAAGTTCAGGCAGGAATAAAGGCAGGGAGGCAGGAAGAGAAAAAGGAAAAAGCACTTTATTTTATTTAGTTGTTCATCTTTTTTGTCCCTGCCAGCCCCGAGTCATGAACCCGGGACCTAGGAATGCATGTGGACTGCACCCAGCCCTACTCCACCAAAGCACACCAGAACCGTAGAATTTTAGGCTTGGGAAAAAACCTTAGAGTCATCCATTTCTGCTGTCCACTCGATACAGAATCTTTTCATAGTTAGAATTTGTAAGAGATGATGGGAAACAGGACTTTTCAGTGCTTTGTCTCATTCTATCTTATGTCAGCTTTTGCCCAAATGTTGCCTCTTCTCATCCAGGATCTCATAAAGTCACGATCCCTGAGGGTCATTACTAACTGGGGGTTGTCTGCTACTGTGTAACCCAGGTAATGGCTGTAACTGTCAGTCCTGCTCTTGAATCAGTGTACTTTCTAACTGTACTGAAAAGAAAGCTGATGGAGGCCACTGATTTGAGCCTGCCTGGATAATGTCAACATCAATGTCACCTCTTTAGAGGTCTCTTTTCTGCCTGCACTATTTAAATGATCCCAGTACCCCATTTTCATTTAATCTAGAATGAAAGCTCCATGCAGAAAGGGGATTGTGTCTCCCTATCTGTCTTCCTGTGTCAAATACTAGCACAGTGCCACCACCCTATAGATGTTCCTTAAGGATTTGTCAAAATTGCAAAATCAAAATGGCTACCACAAACCGAATGGATGACGCATATAAGGATCAGGGTTTGAGAGGAGGGTGACATCTTGGGTAATAGGCTGCAGAATAACTATACTGATTACTTTTGGTTTTTCAGAACTTTGTTGTAATACTAGGAGGGGGAAATGTAGGCAGGTTTCTATTTCCTATATGAACGCTGAGTAAAATACTACACAATTACCTAAGGCAATGAGGAAAAAAGAACAAAGGATTAATTTATCTGTTGATTCAGGCTTTAAAAACTCACATGTAGAGGCAAAATTTATTTTATATTTAATTGACATTTGGGAAAAAGTTCTATTTCATAAGGGGCAGAAAATCTCTTCACTTGGTCTCTCAAGATAAAATCCATTCTACAACTAGAAAACCTACATCAATTTCTTTTATTGACAAATTGGAGTAAAAATATCATTGGGATCATGAGTCAGAAAAAAGGAATGGTATGGAAACTATCTGGACACACAACTGCAAACTTTCACATTTCAACATGTATTTCAAAGACAAACACTCTTTCCCCTACACAGAGACAAATGGCAGGGACTATATGGAAAATAAAACTTTACTTATAAAGTAAACCACTTAAATTCCAGGTCTTGCAGTGGTGACATAGCTCATACCATCCTTTCTCACCATCTTAAAGAAACACGTTTCAATGTAAAGAGAAAGAATCCCGTGAGCATCTAGCTACTCATTCACTCTGAAATACCTTATTTACCTAAAAAGGAAAGAAAAACAGGCTCATATTTCTTCTTGGCAACCCTAAATGTTAGGGATGATGACCCAGCCTCTACAGAGAACTGAAGGAAGTCAACTGTGACTCAAGAATTTTATACCCATCAACCTTTTCGTCCAGGTACAAATAAGACCTGTAGAACATTTGACAATACCACAAGTCTCTTCAAGAGACAACCTCATTGCTCCATTCTACTTGCACCTAAAGTGCTCCCCAGAATAAAGTTGTCCTCACTTTGCATATCAGGAGAGCCATTGTCCTGTATAGTTGGAGTCTCTCATGGCTTGCTTCCATTTTCCAACTTTTGCCCAGATGACTGGCTCACAAAAGGCATCTTACAAGGGAGCTGAGTGAGCAAGACTAACAGCAATCTGCAGTGCCAGACACAGCCAGACCAAAGCAGTAAGAAAACATCAGGGACCAGCATTAGTTTCAAAACAGATGTCAAATTCAAGAGGCTCATAAAAGGTCAAATGATTAACAAAATGAAGGTATAATTAGAAATCACTAATGTAGTAAGCATGGCATCAGACTATAGAAATTAAAATACATGGGTAAAAACAAGAAATGTCTTGAAATTTTCAAGGAATTCGTAAAGAAATGAGATTTGAATAACGCTACTTTAAGAATAACAGTGATAAGAATGGAGGAAACATTTTTTTCTGCAGCAATTATTTTCTTTAAATGTTACAATAAAGTTACATTTTTCCATATGCTATCCCACAAATAAAATCTTAATAGGAATTAATTCTGTAAAACACAATTACGTATGCCATATACTCTGACTAGACTGATGGACATTAGAAATTAATACCTACCCCTTGGAAGCTTTTATGTGGCTTCTTCATTTAATAAGTATTGTTTTAAAGGAAAATCAAGCCTATAATCTTTATTTTTTGAATATTAAGAAAAAAATTTCTTTAAAAATATTCATACGTAAGTGTCATGGGTGAATTCATAAAAGAAATGTTACTAGATTGACCTCCATAAAATGTAAACATTGAAGAATCATAAACCCAAAAGCAAATCTGAAATGTGGCAAATCAAATCCTCTCAATTTTTCAATTTTTCCTTATTATAGGATTAAATATCCATGTCTTTCCTCATGTGATTTTTTTTCAGTACCTTCTGTTAGAGGAGACAGAATATATTTCCTCCCCCATTGATGTTGACTTTAATTGATGGTTTGTTTTGCAAATACAATGTTAGAAGAAGTGAAATGAACAATGCTTAAACCTGCTAGAAGTTCTAGACAGAAAAAGCAGATAAACTTTGGGATCTTGGGTTTTTGGTTATGTAGCATTATTGCAGCAACAACTGATAAATACAGCTGACCAAAGCATTGCAAGACGATGGTACAGAGAACTTTAAAGAGAATTCATAGTTCGGCTTTGTCTCTTGAAATCCTCTCATCTCTCATGGCAAAATGTCTTATGTAATCACTAGTGCAAGAGAGTTCAGAGACAAGTGCAACAGATTTGAATCCAATTTATAGCCCAGAAAAACTCACTCTAGATACTCCAGATGAGCCCAGCAGAGACACAGCCTACAAGCAGGACTGTGCACAAGAAGTAAATATTATAGGCTGATGAGTAGGAGGTTGTCTAGCATGTAACATTATTTCAACCTTGCTAATGAAAACCCTTGATCAAAGGCTTATAGGAAACATGACAAAAGCAAATATTTAAAATACCTATATAATGTATATGGTGAATCATTAAGAAAAAGGTCCTTACTCTCAATGGACAAATGGATAAAACACAGATAATTAGCAAAAGAAGAAATTTTAGAAGCATATATATATGTATATATACAAACTTATAAAACTTATACAGAATTCAAAAAGAAATGCAATCAAAATGAATTTGCACAAATGAGTTTGATTTTTACATATCAAATACTCTAAAATTTTAAATTAAAAATTCTCAATACTAATTAAGGGTAGACTCAGAAAAGTTACAATATGTGTTGAGTCTTTTGCAAGTTCATAAGCTTTGATTGATCAAATAGTTTGTTTTCCAGGGATCTTCTCTAAAGAAATGACAGAAGTGTGGGCTGCTTTTAATAATGGATATATGCTAGTATTTTATCTACTAATGGGACAAGGGGGGGAATTAAATGCCCTATCTAAGAAATGCTTCCATGAATTGTATGATATATGTATATACAGAGAGAACCCATATACGAAATACAAATAGTATTTCTAAACAACTTGTAGTCACATAAATATTTTTGCAATATGAATTTTTAAAGCAAAAATGCATATTTTGTGAGAAGATAGATGGTGTCTATAAAATATTACCAATGACTAATGACTTTCTCTACTCCAATTTTCACTTTCATAATTTGTCATTTGATTTCTGGTCTCAATTTGCTACATAGCTGTTCTCTAAAAGGACATTAATAACTTACTTTTTAGTACTAGGGATGTCATCAAATTCTTATTCTTTTTGAATTGTCAAAAAGTCTTTAAGCCGACAACAACTGCATTAGTCTGCAACAACTATTTCACTATTTCATATACCTCATAAATTCTTCTGTCAGTACCTCCCTTTGGATCTCTTGTTCTTCTGGTCTCTACTTCTCTCTTCTTTATTGGCTTCTCTACATCTGTTTAAATGCAATATTCCCGTAGGTTTTGATTCTTGACTCCTTTCTCAATGTATCATTTTTTCTGAATTTTTCTGAATTTTTCCGAAAAATTATAGCTCATTATTTACAACTTTCCAATAGACATGAGCACTTGATTGCACATTCCACTGTACTTGGGCTTTAATACATCCATTCATGGATTTATTACTGTGTGATCCAGACTGAAGAAGTCGTACTCTGTATGTGACAGGCTCTGGAAAGATCTCCTTTCCATTCTCCTTCCAGTCTTTGATAAAATTTTAACTGCTTCATGAGAATAATATATCAGAATATACTTTTGTTCCAATGTATCTACTCCCTTTTCATATTTTATGCAGAATAGACTTCTCCATTGATGCTGAGTTTGACCATGTGAACTTTGCTTTTACTTCATGTAAGTAGAATGTGCTTCCTTGAACTGTGACTTGGACTGAGTCATGTGTATTACCTTTGGCCAAAAGGAAGTTAACACCTATGACAGCAACTGAAACTTGAAGTGCACTTGAATATTTGGGCTTGTCATGTTACAGTCGTGCCATCACTATGAAAACATGCCCTGCATAGTTACTGGCCAATTATAGAGTTGAGTATAACAAACATGGAGCAGACTTAAGTCAAATATACAATGAGGAGTTAGGAAATCAAGCATACTGATTACTATCCAGATCTGTTTCAGCCATCCTCCAGTCAACTCATCGATATGTGAGCAAGAATAAATCATTATTTTAAGTCATTGAGTTCTGGGATCTTTTGTTACACAGAATTATCGTGACAATAGCTAACTAAAACAAGTGGACTTTATTTGGGATCTAACTAGATCCCTAATAAACACCCCTTTCTTGGTGTTCTGTAGTATCTGACTGTATCATGTATATGTCTCATATAACTCATAAAAAGTCTAGAAATTATTGAGACATGATTCAGGGCTTAAATAATGTCATTAATTCTCAATATTTCTTGTTCTATCCCAGTGTTAGTTTCAGTCTCAGGAACAATCTAAAGTCCAAAGTTCAAAGAATTTTTTGAATTTTTTTCTAACTTTTCTATCAGTCTTGGCTCCCACAACACAGATACGGATCTTTACTTCAATGACATTGGTGATTCTTCTTCCATTTATTTAGAGTACTCTGAAAACTTCCTGGCCCCATGTATTGCTGTTGACACACCCTGGGTCTTTCAGACATCATCCAAATTCCACCCTCAAACTGGGCTTCTACCATGGCTTTATCACAGCCAGTGTCGTGTTGTGGGAAATACATGCGTGCTCTCCAGATGGGGAGCCTCTGGAGAATGCTGGTAAAAATTTATTTTTATATTCCCCAGAGTAACTTGCACATCACTTTTCAAACAGTCAATAAATGTTTGTTGAAATCTTGAGTTGTGAAATTACCTGGCCTTAGGCTCAAGAGCAGAAACTGAATTGGCATAGAGCTGAGTATTTTCAACATGTAATCTCTTTAGCCCCCTACAGACGGCTGAATCTTGACAAGCTGCTGGGTAGGAAAGGTGATTTCAATTATATAATGTAAAGAAAGGTGCAATCTGGATCAGAAGTTGGGATAAAATAAGCAGACAGAAAACTTCATACAAATACAAAGCAGACCAGTTTGTTACAGGGGCCCAATTTTGAAATGCATTTAAAACATTCCCTATCATTTGGACAGTGTGTGTTATTACTCAAGGACGAGTGCCGAGGCAGTTTATAACTCAATGATTGGTGACTGGACCCTGGAATGCTGAAGTTTTCCTACACAGTAAGGATATCATTATTTCCACAAACTTGTAACAGCTTGGCAATACTTCTATGGTATTGAAAAAGAAGCATAAAATTAACCAGAAATATTTATATGAAGTTGTACCTAAAATGCTTATCTTTCATCTTACGTTATTTCATGCAGAAAGCCATACAAAGAACCATTGTATTTAGCCCAGGATAGTATAAAATTAATATGCAATGGTCATGAGGTCATGCGCACATATACATACATGGAAATATCAGTTTTGTAAGTAATAGAAGGAGCATTAAACAGAAGGTCTTGATACCTAATCTCTAGCTGAGCCCTGTGTTTAACTAGTTCCACAGCCCTGAAATCATCATAAATGCTCTGCATCAATGCATAATTCTGAGGAGTAGCCCATCACTAAACTGATTTTAAAGCCATCCCACGTTTTTGAAATCATGTGATTCTATAATTGATATTACAGGTAAAGTGTATGAAATACCAGAAAAGGGTGAGCAAGTAAATCTGACAACAGTCAATAATATTCTGTAAGTGTCTTGGGGCTGAAGGACTCAGAACTTTCTGCTATCTTGGGAGAAGAAACAAAAGAATATATATAATCTTAACTTTCAGAACTAAGACTCTGTCATTATTTTGCTAGCCTTCAGTGCAATGTCAAGAGTCCTGTAAGAGACAGTGTTAAAATAGATTGGAGCAGAGGGGATGTGAGAAGTGATCGATATTTGAGTATATTTTAGAGATGGAGTGATATAATTCATTGAAATTATGGACTGTGGGATGTTTGGGAGAAGAATCAAAGATGATTTCTAGATGTAAGATTTAAACCAAGTGGGTTGACAGCAGTGCTATTTATTAATATGGACGAAGATTAGACACAGGAATAAATGAGTGGGGGTAGAAAGAATGAATTTTTTAATGGAAAAGTCAATTTTGAGATATCTTTTGTGCTTTCACATAGAAATGCATAGAAAGATTGAGTAAACAAATATTCAAGTCTGGAGATTCTCCAAGAGAAGAATATGTTTCAAGAAAGGAGGTGCCCAAAATGCCCAGTGTTGCAGACATTTACGTAGGATGAGTACAGGAAATACAACACAATTCCCAGCTGATAGTTGTGGTCATCAACCTGAAGTAGTCCAGTAAATAATATATTTCATGTGCATATAGGAATTAATAGGATTAAATTGGCATTTAAAATTCATGGGGATATCTAATTATAAGCATTGCAAAATAAATTGGAAGAAAAAGATTGATCCCAGAAAATTACATCTCTACTTTTTACCATTCACAGAAAGACAAAGTAGAGAGTTTTATATATTTTGACATCAAGGCATAGAAATTATTTAAAACAAACCTATAAAACTGATATTGATTTTAGAAAATATAAATTTTATATGTACGAAAATATCCTTATCAATTTTAATGGAAAAATAGCCAAGTGGGAGAAAGTACTTGGCAACAAATACAAATATAATCACTGTATTAATCTATTTGGGCTATTATAACAAAATATCCCACACTGGGTAGCTTATAAAAACAGAAATTTATAAATTTGATGCTATCATTTTTTATCCTATTTACCTACTCAGATACAGGTGCCAAATAAATGTTTGGGTTCTGCGACATGAGTATATAAAAGGGAGAGAGAGAGAAAGGAGTTTGGGGGTGAAATGCTGGGAGTTCATAGCAAAAGGAGAAGATATGGAATCGTTTCAGAAAATGTGAGAGATAAGTGACTGAAGAAAAGCACTAGGCTACCTGACAGTTCTCAGTTGAGAGTTGTCATCATAAATTTGAGACATAGCTAATACATTTATTTACATCTTAAAATTGTTATATTGTCCATCAATATAAACCTACTTGGATACAAGTGTCATCTAAGAGTCTAAATACATTTAGACTCTACTCTATGAGCTTGCTAAAGGAAGAGTAGAAAAAATTTTTCGCAGTAGTGAGGTCGTAACTTTAGAGTAGCTGAGTATGGAAATACATAAAACCATACAGTAACAAAAACATGAGGGGATTAAAGATCAAAGGTTTTAATAAAGTTGAACACATTTATAGGAGGAATGTAGAGTGATATCAAGTAGGAGGAAATAAGACAGGCATATTTTCAACAGAACTTTTGGAAATGGGATCGTCTCAGATATGATAGTTCTTAGGATGATGGTGTTTGGTTTTGAACTCACAGCTAAGGGTTGAATTTGTCCCCTAAAAGACTGGTTGAAGTCCTAACTTCTGGTACTCATAATGTGATCTTGTTTGGAAATAGGATCATTGCAGCTATAATTAGTTAAGATGAGGTCATACTGGAATAGGATGGGTGGACCCTTATTCCAATAGTTGTTGTCTTTATAAGGAAAAGGAAAAAGACAAGCACAGAAGGCAAGAATGTCACATGATGAGGGAAGAAAATGTTATGGAGGTGTAGGGCTGCAAGAAATGATCACCAAGGGTTGCCAGAAAATCACCAGAAACTAGGAAGAGGCAAAGAAAGATTCCCCCCTAGAGGAAGAATATTGTTCTAACACAGGGATTTCCCTCTTGGAGCCTCCAGAACTGTGAGACAATTCATGACTGTTGTTTTAAGCCATTTAGTTTGTGGTACTTTGTTGCAACAAACTTTGGAAACTAAGATATATATCTCTAAACCTTGGACATGAAAGATATTGATGTATTTATAAACTATTTACATTTACAATCATATTCATATGTCATGTATCTATAATACAAAAACAGAACTAGAAATGTTTGTTTTTATTATGCTTCTGATGAAACAAATGTGATTTTTGAAAAATCTTATCTTAAAATAGTAATTCAAAGAACTTGTTCTAAATGAGTTCGTGATGGTACTTAGTGTTAAAGGTTGACTTATCTTAAAACGTACTTCATAAAGACACAAAATGCATGACCACAAACTGTAGGGAGGTACTAGAATTTTTTGCTCTACTTTACCCCACCTCTAATCTTATAATTTATTGTTGCAGGTAAGCTACCAAATAGTAGTCTTTCAAAGTGTTTATCACTTGTCAATACAATAAAAGATAAAGTGTTAAAAGTCTATCAGGCGGCTTTAAACCTCCCTAAAATTATCGTGGTGATTTTAAAATAATTTGGAAGTTTCGTTTCCATTTTAGTATGCAAATATGAGAATCTTTATAAGTGACTTGTATAACATTAGGTATCAAAAGCATAGCATAAAGGACTTTTTTTTTTCCAAAAAACCTATTTTTAAAATTACTTCTCCAAGTCAAAGGAACAGTTTATGGCAGTTAGAGAAATAATGGAGTTAGAGCTTACATGAGTCTCAGAGATTTATCCAGAACTTCTTAATCCCCAGTGAATTTAGGGAGGCTTGTTTGAGGAAGAACATCCCTGATGTCATTTTTTGCCTATAGAAAACAGAAGGCACCAAACTTTCAAAGATGTGCCTCACACAAACTTATTCCACCCACCCTTGTTAAAGAGAATAACCTCTGAACTTCCCAGGGGACATATTAAGAGAAGCACTAAACATTTTACACTATAAATTCATTCTAGTTTGTCTCTTCAATAGAAACTTTACACTCAACAAAACGTCCTGAGTCCCTAAATCATTCTATGTTTCGTTCCCCAGTTTTGGAATATGAGTTAGAATAGACGCGTCCAATAATGGACAGAATCTCCATTTGGTTCCTTGATCTCTTGAGTGATAACTATTAGGGTAGGTAAGACCAACGGGAAGCACTGGGAACTGCCTCTACCTCATGAAATAATGAGCCTGAAGAAGCAACCCATTTCTGGAGGCGTTGCAGAGACGAGTGCCACAAATCAATGACTTGACAGATTCGAGGGAGGTCATACAAGACTACAGTCCATTCAGCTTGTCTATATGTTTTAATCGGAAGACAAGTAGCTGCTGAGAGATGGCAGCAGATCATTGTAAACTCCACCAGCTGCTCTGTGCCTGTTCTGATATTCCTCTAAGATTAGGGTTTCTCAAACCGACAATGTTGACATTTAGGGAGTAGATCATTCTTTGCTGTGAACTGTAGGGTATTTTGCAGCATCCTTGATCTTTACTAGATACTAATAGACTTCCCCATTCCAGCTGTGACAACTGAAACAAAGATATTGCCACTATCTTTTGGGCGGCAAGCCTCCCTGCTGCCACTCCAGTGATAACTACTCTTCTAGAGCAAACCAACACATCTCCTGGCACCTGGTATGCACTTATTGATCTGGAAAATGTTCTTTCTCTAGTACACCTCTTCGTAAAGACCATCAGAAGTATGTCTTCCACCTGACAGAGCCAGCAATATGCTTACACTGCCTAAGCTCCAACTACATTCACTTTCCAGCCCTATGTGTTCGTCTAATCCACAGAGAACTAAATCACCTCTCTATTCCACAGGACTGCACACTGATCCATTCCATGGATGATATGCTGATTGGACCTAGAGAGCAGTAGGTAAACATTATTTTGGAGTAAAATGTATATTTGCCTGGAGGTGGAGGAAAAAGTTTGATAAAAATGCGTGGGTCTCCTAAGAAAAACAATTTAGAGATTCTTCAAAAAACCAGAAATAGAACTCGCATATGATCCAATCATTCCACTTCTGATCATCTACCGAAAAGATACAAAAGCGCCCATCTACAGAGATGTATGCGTCACCATACTTATTGCAGTCCTAGTCACAATGGCTTAGAACTGGAAACTAAGTGCCCAACATCAGATGAATGGATCAAGAAAACGTGGTTCATGTATACAGTGGAATACTACACAGCCCTTAGAAGAGAGGAAACCCTGTCATTTGAATCAACATGGATGGAACTAGAGGGGATGATGCTAAGTGAAACAAGTCAAAAGAAGCTAGAGACCAGATGACCTCACTCATAGGTAGGATGCGAATAGACAAAACAAAGGAACAGGTGAAGCATAACCATTCCTGAAACATCTGCAACAGAACTGAGGTGACAAAAAGGGAATGGGAGTAAAGGGGCAAATGGTGGTGGAGCCCACTGGACAGCAAGGAAGGCCACTTGATGATTTGGTGTAGGGCATGGTGTGTTGAAATATATCTAAGAAATGGGGAACCTATACATAGGAAATTATTTTAATGTATAGACTAATTACTACAATAAAATTATATGTATTAAAAAATGCATGGGTCTGCCACCTCAGTGGAATTTCTAGGAATCCATCAGTCTGGGGAATATTAAATAATCTTCCAAGGTGAATGACAAGTCATTTCATCAAGTTTATCCAAGACTAAAAAGGACCTAATTGGTATTTTTGGAAGTTAAGGCAGCATATACATAATTTGGGAGTGTGATAAGTGATTTAATGGGGAACCCATAAAGCTTCTATCATGCCTTTAGCATACCTGTCTGCTGCATATTTCAGAAGAAAGTCTGCCAGTGTCTGTGATAGGAATAATATGAGAGAATTGTCTTCCAACACTCACTGACAGAAGTAATGTCTCCCTCCAGGACAAATGTCAGGTAGGTTGCCTCAGGGAACCTGGGGCCAAGAAAGATGGACACACACCCTAAGCTTGTTATGTTGTTAATTGATACTTTTGATTATGACCCAGGAGTACAATGTCTGTGCCAGTGCCCATGAAATTCTGGCAGGCTTGTTTCTTAGCTTGCAAGGATGGCATCCTTTCTGACCCTTCATAGATGCTAAAATTTTTGGAGTTGAGGATGGAATGCTGACAGAGACAAGACTTTCTGAAAGAGAAAGGATGACAACCTTGGTGGCCTGGTTAGGGAATCTGAGAAGACTTCCTATGATCTAATGGCAAACGCTGTCAACTGAGTGACAGGAATAAAAGAGTAGAAAAGGGGTCCTCCGTGATGCTATCTCTTGATGGATATTTCAATGGCTGAGCCCAAAATAAAAACATGTCTCTGGAAGGATGCTTTGGGTTGTACTCACTGTCTTCAGGGCAGAGAAGGAAGGGCTTTTTATCATGATAATGTGGTGGCAAGTCTGAGAGTCCAGTCAAAAGACAAGTAACTGTAGCTGCTGAGTCAAGGAGTCTCTAAAGTAGAAATAATTGGTATCTGCAGTGAGAATCAAGAGCTTTGGATGAATCAAAAACAAGAGATCATTTGACTGAGTCAGAGGAGGCTAAGTGTCTTACTAGCCGGGAGCAGCTCTCTTTCTGCACCCTGTGATCCCTTCTCTTCTTCTACCCAACTTCAAATGCTCCGAGAGAAAGATGATTAGACATGAGGCTGAAACTCTGGGTTTCCAAACAGGACTGAAGGTCATATGCAATCATCCAACTACGTGGGAAAACTGAGAGGAGAAAGAATGCTCTGGGCAGGACTTTTGGGCTAATTTAAAGAACAGTTTCCATTGTTCCCTTACCCACATGTATATTAACTGTTGCTGGGCTAACATGTCCCACAAGTGATTCTCTCATTCACAAAGTACCTGGAGAAAAGTGTCCATAGAACAAACCCCCTTCTTCTTGCCACCAGTGAGGGAGCAGGATTTAGAGTGAGTGCCTGTAACCTCTGATGTCAGTCGATAAATCAGAAGGGTCAGATAAAACTGCCCTGACACTGATGTCATTATCCCGATACACAGATTATACTGAAGCTGATAAACCCTGACACAACTCAGAGTTCTGCTTGCTAAGCTGTGCCTCACAACCATCTATGTAAACTCCCAAATGCTCAGACCCTCTGGCAGTATCTCTCCAGCACCAAAGGGTGAACCATCACCTAATTGCATTCCTTAGTTTTGAATCACCTGTCTTCCTGGGACCATCTGCTCAGTCCTTTGTATCTGGCAGACCCCAAATCAGCATGTTTTGAGTGGCAACCAAAACAACAGACTGTAGAGAGAGTTGTTTAGCAAGCTGTGCCATGCTCTTGACTTTGGGGTCCTCATGATGCTGCTATTTCCTTTAAGTGACAAGTCTGCGTGACTGAGGATTGCACTATCTGGTAAAAGAAGGCAAACCCCCACTCTGAGGCACTTCTGGGGATTTGGGACTCATTGCTTTCATGACTTGGCTTCTGTGCATCCCTTGGAAAAGTAATTATTAGCTCCCTCCTGGCCTCTTGCTAAGGCTGATGTCTGATCGATGGAGGACTTTATGATCCTCAAGCTTTATCTTCCCACTTAGGAGTAGAATTTATCTTGAACTTAATAACTAAGACAGTGAGATGGGACCCATAAGTCCTACTTGTCATATGGGAATGATATGCTCAAAAGAGTTGATTGGCCAGGCAGCATCTCTGCTTTGCCTGAACAGGTGGCAGGGGAACATACTGACTTCCGAGTTGGTAGAACCACAGAACCTTCATGTATCTGACAATCGACAAACTTGCCCTGCGCTATTGATGGAGACATTATCTCTATCTTCCAAGGTTGTTTACTATACAGACATCTCTTAAATGAGTCTAAACAAAGTCCTCAATGCCTCTTCTCACAGACGGATAGAAATGTGGGGGATGTACAGGAACTGGCTCTTCCTGAAGGCAGATGGCCGCAGCATTTCATTCAAGGGACAGTGATGTTGGAAAATTCCCCCAGTGAGCATAACTGTGAGCAGTGCACGTGGTTTTTCTCTTTCCCTAGAAGGAGAAAGCAGACATTCAGGTTTACATTAATTTGCAGGTAGTGGTTAATAATCTGAATGAATGGTCAGAGACTCCAAAGGAAGGTGATTAGAAAAAAGGGTGATAGGGAGGTCTCGAGAAAAAGCACTGGATAGATTTTATTAATTGGACAAAAATTGTGAAGATACTTGTGCCCCACATGAATGTCTGACTAACAGCAGAATAATATCCTGATAGATGAACTTAGTAAGCCTCCTCTTTTTTCCCCCACTGGGTGTGTAGATAATATATTCAGGAAATGAGAGAAAAATTATGCATTGGATCAAAAAAGATGTATTTACAAGGCTGATTGTACTATGGGTCATTAGTGTGTGCCCCACTTTCCAACAATAAAGATACTAAGATATTAGGTCACTAGTGGCTACACTCTGCAGGGGTATTAGTCAGACACCTGAAGGCTGTTTGATTCCATTGCACTGCTTCCATCATCAAAAGGGCAGAGCTTTGTCTCATCAGAATAGTCATTTAATACAAGTAGGGATTTTTGCCTTTCCTATTTACAACACATTTGCTCAAACCACCATCCATAGGCTCACAGAAGTCTTAGCAACAATCATTACATTCTACATAATGAATGTAATCAATGTACTTACTTTACAAGTGAAAGTAGTTAAGAGGTTAGATACATCAAATTCCTACCACAATGAACATAATTTCATATGTATACTCCTATATGCTTATTTTTTCTTTTTAAAGCAAAGATTCAGTCCAGGAATGAAAGCAAACAGGTAGGCAGGAAGAACAAAGAGGAAGAAACATTTTATTTTGTTTTCATTTTAGTTGTTCACACTGGTTGTTTCCCCCCAGACCGGGGACTCAAACCTGGGGGTATGTGGCTTCCATTCCTTTGGAGGTGATTCACTTCCACCAGGGTGCACCCATATATTTACTTTTATAAAGTGTCTTTTCAAGTCTTTTGTACAGTATTTAATGAGGTTGATGACCTTTTATTATTTATTTATAGAAGTTCTTTATATAGTGTGGAAACTAGACCTCTATAAAATATATGTTGAGTGTTTTCCCAATGTTAAAAAATCTATTGCTCCAAACGAGATTTTGGCTAGCAGTCAAGACTTAACTGAAAATTCCAAGTATTCTTTAATCCAATGTAACTGATGAGACATTGGCATAAAAGTTATGTAGAGAAGAATAATTAAACTAACCTTGAAATACTAGTACCTTTTGAATCCTAGAATATGCTTTGCATAATTTACATTTGTATTATATGAGATAAAAGTACAGGAGCCATAAACTAGCTAGGGAATATCATATTATAGACTGATTAGTTTCCATTTCTAAATAATTACTCTACCAGAATATGAAATAATAGTAATTATAATTCTCAAAAACTTCAGGTAGAGTACTTTCTTAATTAGAATCCAAAGTTGGAATGGTATGCATATTTTATGCAAGCTGGCTATATGGATAATTATCAAAAGGGTTTTCTTCAGGGGAAGTGTAAAACAGAAATTAGTGGAAGAGTTGAGTAATGAGGAAAGAACTTAAAGGTTCTTTCTGAGCCCTGCACACTCATGGGGACAGGATGAAACTAACTCTTTGACTTCCATCTTAACTCTTCTCAACCCCTGAAAGCTAGAACTTCTATTTTTAATGGATTTACTACTGATTTACTGAAACCTCTTAATTGCATTTTTGGAGGCATTCAGCTGGAACTTAGCTATTGGTTATTCAGGGACTTAAAAATGATTAAATTGAAAAATTTGCTTTCTCACTTATCTTTTAGCAAACTGAATTGATAACTCAGAAGCAAATGGCAGAATTGTGCATAAAGTTTTTCTTTATGTCTTGAGATGATAAAATACCAAATATAATTGAGAGTGAATATTTCCATTATTCATTAAAAAATTTTGTTAAGCCTTTTTTTTTAAAAAAAAAAAAAAAGGAAAGATGCAGGCAGGAATGAAGGTGAGCAGAGAGAAGTAAGCAGGAAGAGAGAAGAAGAAGAAGTTCTTTATTTATTTTATTGAGTTGTTCATCCTGGTTGTTCTCACCAGCCCTGGGACACGAATCCTGGACCTTGGGATGTATGGGGGCTGTGCCCAACTGTTACTCTACCAGGGTGTGCCAGTTTTCTTAAGCTTTGGAAATTAATCATAGGATTAGAAAATAAGTGAGAAAAGTTATAATAATAGCAAAAATGGCTACTTATTTTATCACTCCTACCATGAAGAGGTGGAATCTATTTTCCTCAACCTTAAATCTGCTCTATCTCGATGACTTTCTTTGGCCAGTAAAAGGTAGCAGAAGTGAAATTGCCCCAGTATCAAGCCAAGACCTCAAGAGGCTTTCAGCTTCCTCTTTTGAAACCCAAGACATTAGAAGAAGCTAAGACTAACCTGCTAGATGATGAGAGACACACACAGCCCAGTCCTTCCTGTTTCTCTGAACCACTGGTACCAATCAACAGACATCTCATTGCACAGTCCTGGACCATCCAACATCCAGCTGACCGCTCAGCAGACTCCATACATCAAAGAGGACTAACAGATCAGTCAGATCAGAAGAATCCCTCAGTTGGTCCATGAAGTCATGGACTTAGTAAATGTTTTTATTTTATTTATCTTTTATTAAGGTATCAATGGCTTGCAAAATAACATGTTTAGATGCATAGGTTCATTATAAAAAATCTGATAACACACCACACCCACCACCAAATCTCACCATATCACCTCCACCTTTATCCATTGACTCTTACTGCCCTCTACTTTTACTCCTACTTCCTTTTACTTCAGGTAACCTCAGTTCTGTTGTCAGCTCCAAGGGTTAGTGTTTGTTTTTGTCTGTTAGTTTACTGAGTTTCTTTATATTCCACATATAAGTGACATCATCCAGTGTTTGCCTTTCTCCTTCTGAATTCACTTAGTGTAATCCCTTCTAGTTTCATCCATGTTGTCGCAGAAGGCAACCTCTTTCTAATGGCTGTGTACTATTTTATTGTGTATATACCACAATTCACAACAGCCAAGACAAGGAAACAATGAGAATGTTTATCAACAGGTGACTGGATAAAGAAACTGTGGTATATATACTGAGTGGAATTCTATGTAGCTGTAAAAAAAAAAAAGGTAAATGTTGTTTTAAGCTTTAAGCTATTAGATTCTGCAGCATTTTATGTCAGAAAAGCCAACGAAGAGTTCTTTAAAACAAAATAAAAACCAAATAAACAAACAAAAACCTTGGCAAATTATAAAATCCAGTAACCATATGCAGACACATAAACATTGTAACCATTGGGCAAACATGAAAGACTGAAAATCAGGCTTCTATAATCTAGTACTTCATTACAAGTATTTCCTGAGGTGGCCCATCTGCTCTAGAAAAGATTAAAACAGAGATTTTTTTGGCGTGGTTTTCAAGAAATACTAAACAGCAAAACGGCACATTACAACAGTGAGGAAGACAAAGACGCAGGCTTATGTTTGCTCAGGTAATACTCAGAGTTTAAACCCCAATAGTATAGAAGCAATAAAATCTCTCCTGTTTATCAAACCATGGCGATATTTAACTGAAGGCTTAGATGTTGAACTTAATACTTAAAGATTTTTTGTAAAATTCACTCGTCCAAGGCAAGGAAAGGCTGACTAAGAAGAGCATTACAGATGATTGCTTTATTTATTTTCATTCCCTTTGTATTTCCAAGAACAGTAATTTTTTAACTGGAATTTTGAAATTTGCATTTGAAGAAGTTGAAAACAATTTCACCAAAAGAAATAAACATAGCTAGAGCTTACAGGCTGTATTTGCTTGAATGATGTTTTGTCCATTTACTCTATGAACTCTAGCTAGTTTCATTCCATTGCCTTGTCTATAATGGAGGATCATGATATCTATTTCACAGGATTAAGTGAGGATTAAATAAAACAATGCACATTAAAGTGATCAGTACATGGTAGATATTTAATGGGATTTACTACAACCCTGCAATTTAAAAATTCTTAAAACTTAATCTCAAGTGCCTCTGGACCAAGAAAAAATAAGGGTGAATAAAGTCCATAATGACATGAAATTTATGATTATAAATTAAAGAAACGAAACACAAGATTTAAAAATATCTTTAGTTTATATTTTTCACTAACTGGATTCCATTATAAATTTAAGATGATGTTTTTGAAAAATTCTTTGTTCCAAAGTAATGATTATACATTTTTACTGCTGTTCTTTAGCTACAGTGTGATTGGTCAGCACTTTCGGTTTTCCCAGGGAAGTCATCTTCTCCACCTTCCTTGACTCCACCTTTAACACTTTGATATGGGTAGGGCAGATCTAATTAACCCCATATTCTTAAGGGGAAAATTGAGATTTTAATAAATTAAGTGACTCACCCAAGATCATCTAATAGTGGAATAACTTAACTAGTCTTCCTGATTCCATGCAATAGAGTCAATAACTTTTTACAAATCAACTGCTGGATGTTTGCTCTGGGGGCTGTGGGTGCCATGTTCTCTTAGTTATTTTAAATTTATGTTTACCTGGCACTTTTCTGTGCTTATTTTGGAAAGTAGAACTTGCCTTATTAAAGTTTTCTAGACACAACCCATAGGTGACAGGTTTGGAGTTTGGATTCAAAATGGAAACTGAAGGTGTGTTGAATTTATTTACTTTTGGCAAACCACAGCTTCCTGTGATTTGACCTTTTCTGCAGAGGCTTTTTTTTTTTTTTTTTTTAACGGAAAGTACCTTTAACCACCTATTTTTCAAAAAACATCCTGGACATTAGATAACTATGAAATAAAGCAAAATTTAATGATTGAAGTGTAAATGAAAAAAAAAAAAAAAACATATGGATGAAATTTTCTTTAAAACACACGTGGATTTGAAAACAAAATCAAATTGCTTGGAGCCAAACACATCTGGAATTTTATTGAACTCCAAACATTGGAAATTAGTCTGTGACCTTCAACAGTCTGTTAACATTGCTAAATTCTAAGCTCCCTTTGCACACCAGTGGCACTTAGGTGACAGTCAAGGATGAACTGCTCTGAATGCACTGAAATCATGGCCACTTTCTTCAAATGCTCTTGCAGCTGACCCACTGCAATGTATGACATTTTAACGTTTACAACTACTCTTTTTTTTTTTTTAACACCTAGAGAAGTCTGATCTGTGCTAAAATGTGAATAATATTGAGAAAGAATTAGAAATTGATATTTTAATGCCCTTTATAATTAATAAGTCCTTTCACAAATGTAAGAACTGGAATGCTTTTTTTTCCTGTGTTCAAGACTTAATATTATTTTTCCCACTTTGATTGAGGAGTCATTGACATCCATCACTGAGTCATTTATTACATATAGTATGATGGTTCCATTTCCTTTTATTATGATTATCACAATAGCTTTAATTAACTTCCATCTTCTCATATTGATATAATTCAAAGAAGTGTATGAAGAAGTAAAACAGGGAAACATTATATTGATGAAAGCTCTCAGGATTTATTCTTTCAGCAACTTTCCCACATATACAAGATTGGGTGTTATTTTTGTAGCTTATAAAATATGTCTATATATTTTATCTATGACTTAGAGGGGGACTTAAGAACTTCTGTACCTGCTAATTCTATTCACTACACCATATTCCCTCTTAGATAAATGCATGTCTTTATACTCTCTAACCCATCTGCCGGTTTAACAACTTGTTCATTAGGTTTTAGCATGAAGAAGTGAAAAAATGGGATATGGGAAAAATAGGTTTGACTGGGACTGGAGTGGAACAGATGGGCTGGGAAGGTCATTTGATAGGAGATGCCATTTTCAGAGCTCCCAATGCACTGGAAGTTTTATTATCATTAATATTCACAGGAATCCACCACAACACAGGCATCAGCATATTCTTTTTACAGAAAGTTAAGTTCAAAAGGAAACTCAAACAATTCGAATGTATTTTTCTAGTTAATCGAAGTCAAGATCAAGATCCTACTCAAGTCCATTAGACTGATCCTTTGGCCATTCACACCTGTCCCCCTAGTAAAGGTCACAGGTAGGTCCTTGTGGTGTATTTCAAATCCTGACGTAATTTATTCCAGTCGAATAATTTGGGAGGAAAGGGGTTTCGTTTTTTGTTCATTGCTCTATCCCTAGTCCTAGCACAGTGTCTGGCCATGCTAGATATCAATAAGCATTTGATGAATGAAGGTCAAAGGAATAAAAAATATTCAAATGACTTTTTAAATTGTACACAAGGGCTCCTAATGCTCTTGTACCACAGATCCTCCCACTCTGAGAGCCCCCCTTGAATTTTAAACCTGCTTCTGGTTTTCCTTCCTTCACTGGTCATCTCCAAATTTCTAAACATTTGCCTGCAATGTTACACTTCAACATTGTATCTTGATTTACAAATCTTAGATGATAATAATTGATTCACTACTGAAATAAAGATTAAATTTGCTCCTACCATCTTCCTCTTTCTCCTAATTATTTATGTCACATTTTAAATCTACTAATTTTTTTACAATAGGAGGTAATACACCAATATATTTGTATTGCATCCATAGGTTATTAATTTTAACTCTTCCTTATTTAAAATGAAAATATTGGCTTTTTTTTCTTCTATCTTTTCTCTCTTCTATTTCTCAATCTCATCACCTATATGTTTACAAAATTGACTATATATGCTTTTAGAATACTATGATGTACTTTTCTTGTCTATTGAAGCTAAAACTATATAAACACTAGCTGTATTGTAAGAATGAAATAGTTTACTACCAAAAGAATATTCTTCCTGCCCTAGAGTTTCTAATTGCCTTTTCCTTGTTTGTGTTTATGTGATACCTTCCTTTCCCTTTCCGACCCCAGTGCAGACTAATTTCTCTTAACTTGTCAGCATAGGAGTTGAGCTGGGGTATCTTTTCACTGCCATTCTGAATTAAAAAGTCTCTCTCGCTCTCTCTCTCTCTCTCTCTCTCTCTCATTTCTCTCTCTCTCGCTCTCATTCTCAAAGTCAGTACACAGGAAGTGTCTGAAGTTGCATGAATATGTTTTTGATCCCAAACCCCTAAGAGGCTCCTTGTGAAATTGGGCAGAATCATGTTTTAAACACAAGGATCCCCTTTCTTCATATTAAAAACAGATCAATAGTCCTAAGCAGTACCTACTCTGCCTCATTACTCCTAATTTTAGTGTTTTATTTTAAAGATCAAGGAGATTCCTTTTACTATTTGTGGTTCTTTTTATACTACATCCAAAAAATGAGACAAATGAGAGAAACAAGTCCCGTTCCCCAGAAGCAAAGCACAGGTGCAATATAAGCATCACTATTGCAGTGCATTTCTCAAGAAACCTAGGCTTCCCGATAAATGACTTAAATTTTTCATATATACAACTGTTCCTAACCAAGGGCTCAAGGAAATATTTAGGGTATCAGAATTGGTAGACCAAAGAAATGCTCTCTTTATAGGAAAAAAAGTGTGCTTCAGTTGCAAAGTCTGCATTGCCTAGACCCCAGATGCCACCCTGCAGATGGTCTGAGCATGAGTCTACAGAAGTGAAATTTTTATCACTGTGAATTGTAACAGAGAACAATGCAAAGAATTCTTAGCTATTGGCATGCAGATTCTATCTTCTCTGTAAAATATTATTTATTTCTCTTCTCTATGTAAGAAGCTAGTTGTGCTTCCACTGACATTTATTTCAGCATTTCAAATAGTTCTTCATCTACTGCTTCATAGAACCTCACTTTCCTGATCGCCTCCTTTGGAGTGGTTAGAACATCTACCTGGTTCCCTCATTGATTAAAGGGTTCAATAAAATCTTTAACACATGTGCATTCTATATCATTTTATAATTAAAAGAAAGCTCTTTTTACAAACATCACAAGGATGTCAGTCAATGCACAATGGCGACATGATACCCACTTAGCATAAATGAATTTCTGTTCTAAGTGTTTTACATTAAAACTCAGTTAATTCCCACAACTTCTGTATGGAGTGTGCCCATAATTACCCCATTTCACAAATTAGGGCATTGAAGAAGAGAGAGATTCCATGTCACACCTTCCACAAAGAATGTTGAACAGGACATCCTATGTGACTAAAAATGTTTAGCCATCATCGAGCAGCACAGACACAGATAAAGCATGTTGCTGTGGCAGAGATGAGAGAAGAAACCTAAAAAATGTTATTAAAACATTTCTCCATTTTTTAAGATAGTCTCTCTTTCTCTCTCTCCCTGCCCCTCTTTTCTTCCTGTGTGTCCTCCATAAATATTTTATACTATTGTAACCAGATGATAATTAAATTCTTAATCATGTGACCCTTTGTAAAGCTGCTGGCCCAGGGCCCAGTTCTAGACTGAGTTACTCTGCAAAATTACTCATGTCTGAGGTTTTAGATCTCTTATCCCATCAACCACAGGTATCTAATAAAGCTCCCATCTCAGATTAATCTCAACATTAGATTTTTTGCTCCCACAACTAAGCTGCTGAACACTACTTGGAAAAACTATTCATCAGGGTGGGGGAAAAAATTCACATGAGGCCACTTTGGTGGCCTAGTGGGTTAAATTAGGCACAGGCAGCGTACATCCCAAGATCCCCAGTTCAAGACCTGGGGCTGGGGAAACAACCAATGATGAAAAACTAAATAAAATAAATAAAATGCCGCTTCCTTCTTTCTCTGCCTGCCAACTCACCTTCATTACTGCCTGTACCTTTCATTTAAAAAAAATAAACGCAGTGAATAAACTATCTCAAAATAGACTTGACTTTAGTTCCACCTAATAATCCCTTTCAATGTCCTTAATCATTAACCTCTTTTGCTTTTCAAGAACTACTCTACAGTTCAACCTCTGTCTTCATTCTTTGCTCCCATCCTTCCTGCTTTGTATACAGTGCAGCCTTCCTTATTAATAACTCCTTCAACCCATTTCATCTTATCAAAATTCCATATATGTCTAGACTCTTGCTTTCCTTGTTCAGGGTAGGGTACAGCCATCCCTCAGCCTGTCCTCTGGATCCTTTCCCCTTAGGACTTTGTTCCACTAGCTCACCTCATTCTTTACTGCATATGCAAACTCTATTTTCCATGGATTCTCCATCTTAAGATATAAAAAAGCCTCAAACCATATCCCTATCTCTAATCTTCCTTCAAAGACTAACCTGGTGAAGGAGAAACCATTGCTGTCGTCTCATGTTCTCATTTGCTACCTCTCTTCCAGTTGACTTTGATGCCCCCACTCCATTGAAACCACTCTCATTTTGTCAATAATAATCACACAGTGTACAAAAGTTGAGTGTCTCCACTATTTTGTTTCTCTATCTAGGAGTGAAATTGCTGGATCACAAGGTGATGTTATGTTTAACTTTTAAGAAAATTCCAAACTGATTGTCACAAGGGGTGCACCATTATGTATTCCCACTGGCAGTGCACAGGGATCCAGTTTCTCCACATCCTTGCCAGCAGTTGTTATTTTCCATTTTGTTAAATTACAACCATCCTAACTGGTGTGAAATATTTCATTACCAAATTTAATACCATAAAGATGTCCCCTATGTTTTCTTCTAAGGGTTTTATAGTTTTAACTCTCAAGTATAAGTCTTTAATTCAGTTTTAGTTAAATTATATATATATATATATATATATGTATAAAATAAGGAAAAAGATTCTATTTGGGTTTTTTTTTGCATGTAGATATTCAATTTTCCAGAGATATCTATTGAAAAGACCATCATTTCCCCATTACCTGTTCGTGACACCCTTGCCAAAATTCAACTGCCACTTTAGTTCACTTTTTAAAAATTTATTTTATTTTTCTTTATTTTATTGAAGGAATATCGCGTCACAACATTTATAGGTTTAAGGGTGCATTATTGTGAATCAACTTCTGTATATAATACATTGCTTACCAACAACAGTTCAATTTCAGTTAACTTTTTAAAAAGAGTGCCCAGCGTCTGAAAGATTTGAGGTCTTATTTTTAAGAATTTGCCCTAGAAATATCAGCTCCAATGTGCTAATAGTATAGAATTGACCCATGACCAAGCAGTCTAAATATAATCTTTAGAATCATGGTATGGGAATGGGAATGGAGACTTTAGTATTTTTTCCAGTATCTTTTATCTTCTTGGGCTACCATTACAAAATACCACTAACAAGGTAGATCTCACAACAGGAATTTATTTTCTCATAGCTCTGAAGCCTGGAAGTCCAAGTTCAAGGTGCCACCATGAGACCCTCTCTCTTTATTGCAGATGATTGACTTGATGCTGTAGCCTCAGTGGCAGAGAGAAAGAGAGCACTGGTATCTCTTCTTCGTGAGGACACCAAACTTTTTAGATTGGGGATCCACTCTTATGACCTCATTTGACCTTCATCGCCTCCTCATAGGCTCTGTCTCCAAATTTACTGGAGGCTATGGTTTCAAAACAGGAATTCTGGAAAAACACAAACATTCAGTTCATAACACAGTACATGGATCATCCCTGTGGGTCTGCTTGCGTGTCTCTTCTTGCTAGTATTGTACAAAAGAAGGAAGAGCAGCATCCCCAGTGCTTTGAGATGCTATTGGGGATCTTAGCAGCACAGAAATTTAATGGTGCAAGAGACCAAAGAAATTATACCATATCCTCCTTTCATTGAACTGGGCGAGCAAACTTTATAAACAAGAGCTGCCATACATTGCACAAGTCGTACAGCCAGTAACTCAACTTTGAACCTTTTTTGTGCAAACTTAAACTTATCTCTCTTTACAGATTGAAAACATAAGAGTTCCACACCCTCTTTCTTCCATCTTAGAAATCCTGTGAAATTCTCTTTGCCTTAATAGCACGTAACATGTTCGAGCAGAAGAATGAGATGATTTCATCAATAAGGTTTTTAGATGTGAATATTTCTCACAGATAGAATAGCAGCTGCCTAGTGAATTTCTTTCTTTCCCTGTACATATGGGATGGCATCACAACTGCCGTGACAGTCAAGAAAAAGGTGATTATTAAAATTTCCAAGAAATTGAGGGAAACATTATTTTTTCATGAAAATTTGGAAATGTTTTTAATGTTGAGTTAATTCACTCTTCTAAATAAAAACATGTCCGTACATATTAGCTGTGAATCTTAGGTTCTGTGCAGAAGGTTTTATATCTGGGAGCAGTTTGAAGAGAGGTGTCTGAGTTTAGTCAATTTTCTGTGGGGTACACATTTTGGGGGCCCAGAGGCAGACCCATGAAATCTCAGGGCTTTCACATGGCATTGCTACCGAATCCATTTGACAGTGCAAAGAAGGACATAAGTTTCTAGAACTTCCTCTTCATATCTACTTGCAAGAATACAGAGATCAATACGATAGCTAAGATGAGCTGTCCTCCCTATGCGAGGCACACTCATGCGTCCTATTGGCTGGGGTTGGATAAGTTTGTTGGGTTTTACCTGACATACAGCAATCCCACTCTTTTCATCTTTCTGGCATGCTTCGATGCTGACCCGCTGCTGTCAGCTCTGCACATGGCTGATGTCATTCCTGCACGTGGTGGAAGCCCACTCTGCATACATTATGGAAAACAGCTCGCTTTAGTATTTAAATGCAACTTGCCTCCCTTGCCAAGGGAAATTCAGGGCCTCTAATAAGCCCCATGTGTGGGAGAAACTTTTTGGAAGTTTGGAATTTGCCAGTTGCTGCAGAGAAATCTTTCATGAAAATATAGTTCTGTGTTTGCCAGTAGGGCCTCACCTTTTCACAATTCAAGTGCATTTGGGGGCTTAATAGTCTTTGAAGAACGCCTTATTTTTTGGTGCGGGTACCTGGCACTGGCGAGTGCGGTTAGTCCTGGAAAGAATTCTAGGGGAGACACCTTGTCCCAACGCCATGTAGTAAGTTTATTAGAAAACAGCTAAGCAGAAGTGACGCATGCAGCTTGGGTGACAGGAGCCAGAGAGTGAGCTGTTAAAATGGAGTCTGTTATATAGGGGAGGAAGGAACCTCCCTTTAGGAGAACCCACGGGTTGAAGCTCTTGGGAGAGTCAGAGATCAAGGGTAGAGTGTAGCTAGGAGCTGTGTGCTCAGTTCAGGCTGCTAGGGAAGGATTCCAAGTTTTCCAGACAGTCCCTTCTCTCCTATCCCTCATTATTTTTTTTTATATTTATATAATCGTGTGCCATACGGGAAAAATAGGATGTTCAACTCATCTTGGTTTGCCAAGGATTCCCAGTCTTTGAATTTCTTTGAGCTAGTTTCTTTACCTGAATCCCATAGGAAATTTTCAACAAGATGGGGTTTAAGTTCTGCTAGTCATAAAAGACTCCAGCTACTTTGCTAATCTTTTTTTTGAAAATTTCCACTTTGTATTTGTATACTCTGCAGTTGTTTACTCAGCCCATCTTTCATTACTTTATCGGCGTTTCTGCCTCACAGTGGAGAAGCCTGTCTACCTGAATGATCATTTTATTAGCAATTCACATTACCTATTCTCAGAGCCCCACAGTCTTTGGAAAGACTTTTCTTTCTTTCTTTTTTTTTTTTTACAACTCACTTGCCCTGTAACCAGCACAAAGCAGGCCCCATGGACTGAACCACGTCCCACAAAATTCGCATGTTGAACTCCTAACCGCCATTGTGTGTATTTGGAATAAGAAAGTAACGAAGGTTATTTGAGAACATTCAGGTCATTTGTAGTGTCGCTGTAAGAAGAGACACCAGAAAGCCAGTCTCTTTGCCATGGAAGAAGCAGTCATATGCAAGCCAGGAGGAGGGCTTGCTGGCCCCCTGATCCAGCCTCTAGAGCTATGAGAGATACATTTCTGTTGTTCAGACCACTCAACATGTGGTGTTTTGAATGGCGGCCCAGTTAAGACGGCAGGCATAAAACTGCAGGCACGATGAGCTACTTAGAGTATAGACATTTGTGAGCAGATAAATGGCACTTTGAGCATCCTAACACCCTTACTTCCAGGGAGCATCTACCCAAATGGCTCAACATCAGTGTTTAGGAAAAGAAAATTGTGCGTTGAAAATATAAATTCTGGTGGTTGAGTTTTAATGAATAGATTTTGTCCACAGGAAATAGATTCTTCAGAGACACAGTATTGAGTAATGACAGGGCAATTTGTGCCCCTTTTTGCTACAATCTGATGGAAGTGAAGGGGATCATGTTGAGTAAAATAGGTCAGAAAGAAAAAGAAATACAGGATAGTTTCACTCATATGTGGAGCATAATGAAATGAAGCAAATGATCATACAAATTCCAACAAAAATGACAGGACTCAGGACAGGTTACGTGAGGGGAAGGAGACAGAGGGGGAAAAGTGGTGGTAGAGGACACTGGAACTCTGGTGGTGGGTGTGGTGTGAAATATAGACTGAGATAAACTTTCAATATCCTAAATGGAATTTAGCATTGTGAACTAAAGATATACACATTACTATTTTTTAAAAAAAGATATAGAGCTAATCTCATTACTAGTGGAATAAGTTTACAGTTATCTGCCCAAATCACCAAACAGGAAATGATCTCTCAGGAATGGAAGCTGAACATTCTCATGTTGTGCCAGTGCCAGGTACAGTGGAAGCCACTGAGTCCTTGTCAATTTGTATGAACATACTGAAGAGCTTTCCAGATGGGAACATGCCTACAGAATATTATTAGAGTTAAGGTGGAAACTTCCAGATTGGCTTCTTTTATTTCTAAAATGTGCTGTACATGTTTTTGCAAAAGTTTTAAAGCACAGTTCTCTAAAAATCTCATAATTTAAACCTGTGATTGGCAATGGGTTGAAAAAATAATTTCCAAAGATAAAAAATATGTTAAAGGAATGATCATTGGGGAGTATATGGTCATTCACAGCAACTCTTTTTTAATTTTTTTTAAAGGAAAGGTGCAGGCAGGAATGAAGGCAAGCAGGCAGGAAGAGAGCAGAGGAAGAAGCATTTTTATTTTATTTACTTGTTCATCCTGGTTGTTTATCTTGCTGATCCCCACCCCTCACCCCAGTCCTTAGGATATATGTAGACAATGTCAGCTGCCAATTGGAAGCAGGGTTCTTATCTGCTAGTCCAGGGCATGCCCATAGCAATTCTTTCTTGTTGTAGCTAGAGAAAATGTTGGTAGTCTGTTTTGAAGCACATGAAATCCTTAATTTCTACATTCTGGAAATGTCTCTTTCAGGTCATACACAACCATATTCAGTCTAAAAACTTATCCTTTTCCAGGAGAAGAAACATATTGATATAAAATCCTCCTTCTGGCATGCCCTGGTTGAGTGGTGGTTGGGTCCACCATCTTTAACTGGGTGTAAGCCACATACATCCCAAGGACTTGGGCTTTTGTCCTGGGTCTAGGAGGATCAACCAAGATGAGCAACTAAGCAAAATAAATGAATGCTTCTTCCTCTTTTCTCTTCTTTCCAGAAAAGGACTTGGAGGAGGCGTTTTGCAGAAAAACACATCTTAGAAATTAAAAACAAAACAAACAAACCTGCTTGGATTATGTGGCACTCCATTTTCTGAGATTTTTCTTTCCACAATTTTAATTATCTGTGGTAAAAAGCTGCTTCAGAACATTCAGTACAATAAGATTTTGGAGAGAGAGAGAGACCCATCACATAACTTTCACTACAATATATTATTATAATTGTTCTAGTTGATCTTTACTGTGAACATTCTAGTGCTATTAATCTTCACTGTGCCTAATTTATAAATTAAACTTCCATGATCGGGAGGCAAGGAAAAAACTGTTTCATGTTGCCACTGGGGGTCGGAATGGGGCTAAGGGGCACAATGTTTCATTACTTCCCTCAGAGGAGGGGTATGTTCATATTAGTATCACATTTATTATTTGCAACTTCTTTTAGTTGCCTAAAGCTATTTACTATACTTGCCACAAGTTTAGATTTAGGCATTATAAATTAATCTGATTTTCTTTACAAATTCTAATTTAGAATTTTTAATTTTTTTAATTGGCAATTTAAAAATGTTATCAACTTGATACCAGCAAAGTTCTGGCCATTGGTCGTCCATTAGCCAGAATAGAGATTCTGGTGGTGCAGGAAGGAGCCTGCTTTTCATTACTTTTGATAAGAAGGGAGTGCTTTTAGACATCACTGCAGGTGATTCCAGATGAGACTGGAAGAGGGACAATCTGAGAGATTTCTCAGTTTAGTTCTAAAAGCCTCTGCCAAGGAATCCCGTGCCCCTTTGAGGTTCCATCCTTTTGAGGAGGAAGTAAGCCTCAGGGAATAAACCTCAGGGAATAAACCTCCACTGAAGTTATTATCACACCAGCTTAATAAATGTATGAGTATCATACAGCACTATTAAACCCCAAGCTGTAAATAAATTCTGCTAATAGCAACCACCAACAGACCTGCCCTGATCCTACTGAACAGAAACCAGTAATGAAAAAATTCCAGAGCCTCCGCCTTACTCTAGCCCACCCCAGAAACCCCTGCCTGGAAAATCTGTGACTTACTCCTATTTAGGGTGCCAGTCTTTGGAGACCACGCCACTGGTGCCCACTGACATTAAATAAAATCCTTTCAACTTTTCCTGAGTGCATAAAGCCTGTTGCTTTCCACTGGCTGAAACTGTTTTCCTGTAACACTCTCAGTGGCTCTCATTCCTCCATGTCTGTCCCATGCCATGCTGATTTTGGAAGTTCAATGCTGAATGCCATAATAACCTTTCCTCAGCACAGAGCCCTAAGGTTCATCTTGAAAACTATAAAAGGGATCTGACTTTAGGAACAAAGTTGTGGGTAACAAAGCTAAAGTTGCAAACAAAAACACTTAATGTTAGTGTCTGTTAGGATTCAGATCCTTAAATGGTCAGTTCTAGAAAGACAGCCAAGACTTGTGTACAGCCTAAGTGTTCACTGATGGATATAGAATGAATAAAGAACAATGAATGAAGAAATTGTGGTGTATGTTTAGAAATGAGTTCTACAGAGTCGTCGAAAAGGAAATCTTGTCATTTGCAACAATATGGTTGGTCTTATTCTAGGGGAAATAAACTAGGTAGAGAAAGACAACTACCTCATGATTTCACTTAATCAAAACAAATCACAAAATGAAAACAAAACAAAACTCATAGAAAAAAGATCATAATGCCTAGTAAGTAACTTAATTAGCAGAGGTGGTGGGAGTAGGAGGGAGGTGGTTAAAGGTTCAAACTTCTAGTTATAAGATATATAAGTACTAGAACTATAATATGCAATGTTATGACTATAGCTAATAGTGCTATATGATACTCATACATTTATTAAGCATTGTCAAAAGTTTTCATTATGGTAATTTTTTCTTTTGTATCTTATGAAATGACAGAGGTTAATTAAATATATTACAGCAATCATTTCACAATGCATGTAAGTCAAACCATTATGCTGTTTGACTTAAATTTAACAGTGATGTTTGTCAATTATTCTTAAAAAAAAACTGGGGGAAAAACAAAACAAATAAAACATGGTTTCACTTAAAAATTATTTTAGCAGCTTCAAATTTTTGTGCACTGTACATTCCTAGAAACTTGAAAACCTACAAATTGAATCACTCTGGGAAATTCGAAGAGCTTAAATAATTTTAATTGCTATGCACATAGCTAAGAGACAATGTACTTAACAAATCGCAGAATCCTCTAAATTCTGAAGCATTTCAATAACTTAAAATTAAAGCATATACATCTAGATTTAAATAGAATAAAAGCCATCTTCACTCTTGGGTGGGGGCAGGGGGGAGGAGAGAGAGAACTTCATGATTTTTTTTCAGAGGTGATACCTGTAGGGATTTAATACCAGGAATGCCTTTGTTGTACCCCTAGCAAATATATCTTCTCTCACTTGTGATGCAGGGATAGCAGAGCTTAAAATCTCAAGGGCGGTATGCAGATGTCTGAGTAGAAAAGTTGTTGCAGCTCTCCTGCGACAAACCAAGCGAGCACTTTTTTGAAGCTCTGGCAAATTTATTACATTGACAGGTGCAGGGAGTATTCTCCAAAGTCTGAGCATGGATTGCAGGTTAGGGTACACTTACATAGGTTAGAGAGGTGTAAATTAAAGCAGGGGGGAGGGGTTTACAAGCATGAACCTAAGTAATTCAATTGTAAATTCTTCCCATGGGCTATATACACACACAAGACTTCATTTGCAAGTAATTAGGGAAGTTCTTTATCTGTTGTGACTTACCAGTTGCCTGCGCATTCCAGCGAGCTGAGACCACAGGATGTTTTATGGCTCTGCTAACTCGGGTGGTCTTCGTGGCTGCTGGGAAGCAGTGTGCAGGCCTTTTTCCCTTACAAACTAACAAGCAAAACCTTAAACTTGTAAAAGTGAAGACCCCAGAGAGAAAGGACCCCACCTTAGCAACCTGAGTCTAGGACGCCCCTAGATACTGGCACCAATTTTTACTCCAGGTGACCTGGACACATCCATGAAGGAAGAAGCCCCACTCCTCATATAAATACAGGAATCCATCTTCCTTGGGTGAGAGGCAGGCAGCATCGGTCCTACACACGTGTGCACTCCCTTGATGTAAATTTCCTGACCTGCAGGGAGCTTCAACTCACTGTTCTGCTTTTAATAAACTTGCTGTGTGTTCCTGACAAAATGGCTCTCTCCATGAATTCTTCCTGGAAAGACCCAGCTCATCAGCGTGTCTTGCTCACCCTTACCTGCATCACTTGGCCATCATACCTCACAGACAAAAGGATGCATGTTTACCTGAGACATTCTGTAGAGTTTATTTCCATTGACTTGTGCTGGAACTCCATTTAATTTTCAAAGTCCTGATTTGGACAATAAACAATAAACAATAAATTTATTTTACCTTAAGACTATGAAAATGATTAGGATGATGAAATAAAACCGCAATAGGGATCTGGAAGAGACAGCAGACTGCTAGAGGAGTATCAACCTAAGCTCTTCCTAGCTCCCCTCCCTCACTGGTCCTGAGGTGGGCAGAACAGTAGTGCAGAGAGGAGAGACCTCACATTTCATTGAATTATCTGGAATTCATTTCTGAAATCTGCCAAGGCTTGTAGAAACAAATCACAAGAACGCAATGTGTTATTGGGTCCCTTATACTGAAAACTGCCTCATGGACTAAGAAAGTGTTTATTTTCTAGTCACTCACTCTGAGTAAGAAAAACATGAATGACTCTATACTCACAATTAGGAGATTGAAAATGTATTTATATTTTGTTCCACCAGGGTAGGCGATGTCCTGGTAATTGCCAGAGCAGTGTGGGTTCAATTTGGTTCAAGGGGACTTTTAACAAACCCAGGCCCAGCCCCACATCTCACAAAAGGTTCAAAACTTGAAATAAAGGATCCCAGTCATCTCATTAATGGCCAGGGATGCTTCCCATTCAGGAATAAGCTCTGCCAAACACGCACGGGCTTCTGCAATTACCCTTGGTGCCTGGCATTGTACTTGAGGAGGAGAATTAGAGGCACCAGGTTTTAGAAAAGTCAACAAAGCAGACTTACTAAAGGAGAGCTGATTTTGGAATTGGGAGGCACAGTCAGGCTCAGAGCCGACGTGGCCCTGGGGCACAGGACAAAGCAGCTCCTGAGAGGGAATTTTCTCTGGTAATTTGTGTGAATTACAGGCACCTTATGTGTTCCTAGTGCACTGGGAAAAAGAATTATTCATGCTCCCTGATTATCTCAGCCTCAGGACATGAACCAGAATAAAAGAGGGACTGCCAGGCAGGGTGGTTGGGCCTGGAAGACTTGACAGATCATTTCTCCCCCAAGAGACTCTATAAATGGAATTGGGAGTGGAAGAAATTGCTGTACATTAATTGGGAAATGGTTCCAAGAAATAGAACTGGCAGTGGGCAGAGGGTGTTGGAGATCGAGGTTAGCTGGGGAGATACCTGAGCAACAGGGAGGAAGAAAGGAGAGGAGAGGAAAAGGCCGGATGTGACAGAGTTCAGTTACTTGTCAGGAGCTCTGGAAGTGCATAGTAAATGATACACTAGAAGGTAGATACCTGAGGGAAAAAAAAAGAATTTTGTTAATGAAGATATGAGACCAAGTCAGAATCCACTCAAAGCATTGGTATGCATGGTGAATAATTGGTTTCTCTTTTTATTAAGTGCTAGCTCTCTATTGTTTTCTACTTTGTTTCTTTCTGTTTAAGCCTTTTATTGTCATACCTATTGTTCAATTGTCCCGTCACACAGTAGAGATAATTTCTTTTGGATGACAGTCTCCTATTTTGGATTTCTAAGAACTGTGTCTTTTAGATTATATGTTGTGTATTTCCTAAATAATTATCAATCTCTGTGAACATGGAGAAGACAGTAAAATAACAAAGAAAATATTGCTAACCAAATCAGAAACAACTTCTGTTTAGGGAAAAAAAACTCTTTTTTTTTTTTTTTTAAAGGAAAGGTGCAGAGAGGAACAGAGGCTAGTAGGCAGGCAGGAAGAGAGAGGAGGAAAATCACCTGATTTTACCTAATTGTTCATCTTGGTCATTCTCCCCAGCCTTATGCACTAGACCACCAGGGCACACCTGGAGAACAAATACTCTTTAGAGTAAAGCAGGGGGAACGGGCATCTTCACAGAAATTTTTTAATATTTGCAGATTAGAAATAAATTAAGTGTAAATTTTTCATGCACATTTTCCAGCGAAGTATGGCATTTTACCTCATATTTGACTTTTGAAAACATAAATTCAAATTTAAAAAGACTTCTGTGAATTTATACCTGTTTGTCTTGCTCATGTTCCTCCTCCTAAAATATTCTTTCTCCCTTTTCCTCAATGTTTTGTTTTGTTTATGTTGTTTGTTTTTTAAAGGATGGGTGTAGGTAGGAATAGAGGTGAATAAGCAGACAGAAAGAGAGTGGAGGACAAACTATGTTTATTTTGTTTAGTTGTTCACACTGCTTGTTTTTCTCCAGGCCTGGGACTCGAACCCAGGGGTGCGTGATTCACTCCTTCAGAGGTGACTGACCTAACCACTGTTTCACGAAGGCACACCATGCATCCCGGTGATTTTACTATTCTTTATACTCACAGCCTTTGAGGCATTCTCAGCATCAGAGTATTCATTTTCCTATACAGTCATTTAGTGTTTCATAAACAAGTGTTCTGTGTTCACAGAAGAAAAGAGAACCTTCTAAAATGATGACTATTTATTATTTACCACTAAATTCTCTCCATTTAGCTTTGTAAATTGATGGTTAGGAGGGAAACTCAAGAAGTATTTATTGACCAAATGTAAAAATGTAATAACTATAACCTCAACACCATTTCTTTAACAAAGCGCATACACCAAAATTTCTTCTCTGCCAAGATATATGTTTTCTCTCTATAGCACTCATTTTATTGTGTGAGGTTAAAGAGACTCTTTTTTTTTTTTTTTTTGCTTCCAGGAGTTCAGTGAATAATAAGAATTCTGGAGAATCATTGCTGGCAGGAAGCTATTTTCAGCTTGTAGCTTCCAAAATCAACATGGGACCAGACATGGAGGATGGGCAGCCACCTACAGGCTGGAACAACAAAAAGGCAGAGGTTTTTAGAAGTAAACTGAGAAATCTCTCAAAATGTGCCTTTTTCTGTCTCACCTGGAATCACCTACAGGGATGGCCTGGTCTTTGATGTTAAAAGCACTCCCTTCCTATCAATAGTCATTCCTCAGGCTAAAAGAGGGGTAGACATTTAATAATCTCACAGCAATTAGGGCAGCCCTCCCTTCCCAGGAGAGTGGGTCTCCTGCTTCTACTTTCTTTCTCCTCCATTTTCTTTCATAAACTTATGAAACTGCATTCTAATGCTCAAGAATTCTTTCTTGGACTGTTTGCCCAGACACTCTCATCATGATGACTTACTGTGCAATATGCCAATCTCTCTGCTCTAAGTATTGGGAAGGTTTCACGACACCTATGTTATTCCAGAAACAACTCTGCATTGTATTTTATCCAAAGCAATTGAGTTGGGACAAAAATGTGCAGGGCTAATAATAGCACTTTTTATGTGGCAAATTTCATTTGCTTCATCACTATGTGATGTGGTATAATGGTCTCCCTGTCCAAATATGCAGTTGAAAGATTGCCTCTTGGCATTCTCTGGTGGAGGTGCAGTTAAGACAAATAGTCTCTAGAAAAGCGCAGGCCACACACCCCTGGGTTTGAGTTCCAGGTTTGGGGAGTTTATGGAGTGGGGGATGTGACAACCAGTGCGAACAACTAAATAAAAACCCATTGCCTACCTGCTTGCATGAGCTCCTGCCTGCACCTATCCTGTAAAATAATTGCCTCTAGAAGAAAGATATCAACGTAGACAAAAAGTATAGACTAAAGCGCTTAGACTGAGAAATGTGTGCTCTTATAGTTCTCCATTGTTGAAGCTACACATCCTCCAATGATGCAAATTTCCGGCCGCTGTTAACCCTTCTTAGCTGATAGGTAAATTCTGTGCATTGTTCATGATAAAAGTGTACATGAAAAAAAATTAGTGATAAATGACAAATCTTGCAAAAGAGTCAAGATTTCATGGTCAGTGAAAGTATTGCTGCAAAGAAAAATATGATTCAATCCCTACCTCACACCATATAGAAAATTAAATTACACTTGGATTAGATACCTAAATTTTAAGGTAATAAATTTAAGTTAGAATTACAAAAATAATATTTTGTAATTTGAGGATTATAAAGATCTTAGGGAGATAGAGAATGAAAAATCCATAAAAATAAAGACTAAGATATTTAATCATATAAAAGGATAAACACCACTGTAGAAAGAATCATTTAAAAAGAGTAGGGAAAGCTAGTAAAAAAATGAGTTACTAAAAGTTAAGTTTATATAATCATGATGTCTTTAAGCAGTGTTATGTAATCATGATGTCTGTAAGCAGTGTTCTTAGTGAGAAGCTATTTCTTCCTTTCCTTTTTCATAGTCTAGAAAGAAAAACCCTGAAAGATTCACTTACAAAACAATTTAAGAGGTATTTTCAAGAAGGGAAGTATATTTAATCCCACGATTGGATGTCTGCTTGCTATTCTTCAGTTACAACCTGCATGCACGAGAACTGGTGTAGAGTTATGGACATGGGGACAAGAGCGATGTTCTTCCTGTCTTGAGAGACATGGAAGATGATCTTGCAAACTGTGGGTAGGTACATAGCTAGAGGTTGAAATGGTCGATCAGGTCATGAAGGGTGGGAGATAGAGTGCTACAGGTTTGTAGGGATGAGGGTAGCCTATAATAGAAAGACAAAAAGATTTGCTGCTAAGTTGTCCATAGGATAATGCTGCTAGCTAGTGATCTACTAGAGATAGCTAAATATTACCAGAGCCTCCAATGCAGAGGAGACCTGGTCACCTTCCCTCACTGAGCCAAGAGACAATGAGTGAATGTTGCATGAAAATCAACTGGGGAAAGGTTTTCGACCTGACAATAAGCAGTCATATTAGGAGCATCAATTCTTCCCTCCCCCATCACTGTTCTTTAAGAAAGTCCAGGGGAAATGGAAGGTGAGTATCTGACAGCAAATCTCATCCTCTCCTCCAAGCCCTCAGCATCAGCAGACTATCAACTTTGAGTGGGAGAAGAAAGAAGAGGGATTTTAAGGAAAAACATGATATTGAAATGTCTCAATGATGAGGACTGAGTCTTTAAAAACCAGAAGTAGTCTTTCTGATGATTGAGTTAGCAGAAAGAGAACTGAGCAAATATCTTTCATTAAAGGGTCTCAGTATTAGATAGAAAAAGAAGTAGAGAGAAAGGAGTTCAAATCTCCTCATTAAACAGATTTTCATGTGCCATAACATTTTTCTCCATAAGAAATTTGTTGGGACATCAACTTAGAATCATTAAGAATAATTGGCTTAGATGAGTGAGTGCAGATACTTTAGAATCACTTAGAGAGCCTCTCTTGGGATGGAGGAAATACCACTTAGAATCAGGGGGTGGTAACTCTCCATGAGAAATTGAGCAGGAAGATAACTACCTGGGGAAAGATACTATATACGGATTAGAGTTTGCAGTCGCAAACTCCCTATCCTCCTCAGATGACCCCATAGTGAAGGATGCTAGTTCTCATGTTTGTGACGCTAACTTGTCTTCCTGGGATGTCTCAAGGTTTGGAGAGAGATGAATCGAGCACCACATGGCAATCTCAGGATCCCAGTCCTTGGGATATGGCCCTTGCTTCCCTGATGGCCTCTGGATTAACAAGGGATCCTTGCGAACCAGACAACCGTTGTAGACTCAAGACATGGGAATCTTGGAGAGCCAAACAGACCCCAGTTATTTCCTCACTTTGACCTAAAAATTTTGACTGACCATCTGCACACCAGGAAATTACATTTGTGTTTATATAAAATGACTCAATGGGGGCACAGAGGTTTATCACTAGATAAAGACAAGTGAGTGCTCAAGATTTAATTAAATCAATGGACGTGAGGACGATGTATTTGCAGACTGAATTGGGAAGCAGTTCATGGAAGTTCCATTTCCAAGCGCAGGATCTGGATATAGGAATTCTCAATTTTTATCTAATTAAAATCCCTGGAGTGAGAATCTTTTGAGTTTGCGGCCATGGCTATAGAGAGCAGATTTTTTAAACACCATTGGATAATGTTAAGATGAGCAGCTCCAACTGCAAAATAGCCATCATCAAAATGACAAGAAATAAAACATGCTGGCATGGATGTGAAGGAAAATAAACCCTGTGCATTGTTGGTGGGAATGTAAATTGGCACAGTCACTATAGAGTATTCTAAAAAAAATTAGAAATGGAGCTACCATATGAGCCAGCAAGTCTTTGAATATATGCAAAGGAAACAAAAACACTAACTTGAAAATATATGTGCAGAAAATAAAAGGAAATCCTACCGTTTGAGACAAGGATGGATCTGGAAGGCATTACACTAAGTAAAATAAGACAGATAAAGATAAATAATACCATATGATCTCATTTTATACACAGAACCTAAAAACAAACAAACGCATAGAAAAAAAAGGGTCAGACAGGTAATCAAAAGGTATAAACCAGCTATAAGATAAACACGAGGGAAACCATGTACAATAGGATGACTATAAGCAACACTACTGTATGAAATAGGGAAGTTGTTAGGAGAATAAATTCTGAGAGTTCTCATCACAAGGAGAATATTATTTTTACTTTTCTTTTTTAAAAAACTATATTTGCGTGAGAAAGAAGATGAATGCTAGCTGAACCTATTGTGGTTATCATTTCACAATATATGTAAATCAAACCATCATTTAAAACAATCATTGATATTTGCTATCTCTTTTATTCGCAACACCACATTCATTTTTTTAATATTGACAATTTATCTCAATCTATCTTTCACACCAGCCCTGCCACCAGAGCTCCAGAGTTCTTCACCATCACCTCGTCCCCTCTTTCCATACCTCTCCCTCCATATCCCCGGTAGTCATCGTCATGTCCTGAGAGTTTATCTGCTTATTTGTTTCATTTTATTATATTCTACATATGAGTGAAACCATCCTGTATTTCTCTTTTTCTTTCTGGCTTATTTCACTTAACATGATCCCTCACAATTTCTTGCAGATTGTTGGAAAAGGTACAATTTAATTTTCTCTGGTAGATGCATAGAATTTCATTGAGTATATATACCAAAGCTTCTTTATCCCATCATCTGTTGTTGGGAATTTAGGTTGTTCCATGTCTTAGCTATTATGAACTGTGCTGCTATGAACATCAGGGTGAAGATACTTTTCTAACTAGAGATTTTGTATCCTCTGAGTATATGCTCAAGAGTGGAATTGCTGGATTGAATAACAATTCCTCTTTATTTGTTTGAGGGGTCTCCTTGCTGTCTCACAAAGAGGTTGCATGAATTTACATTCCCACAAGCAGTGTAGGAGGGCTCCATTTTCCTCCACATCCCCTCCAGTGCCTGCTATTTCCGGTCTTTCACGCTGATCTGAGATGGTATCTCACTGTAATTTTTATTTACATTTCTCTGATCATGAGTGATGTAGAATGCTTTTTAGATGTCTGTAGACCATCTGTGTGTCTTCTCTAGTGAGGTGTCTATTCAGCTCTTTTGCCCATTTTTTGAGTGGGCATTTGCTTTTTCATTGTTGAGGTGTGTTGTGTGAGCTCTTTATATATTTTGGGGATTAAATTCTTATCCAAAGTATGTTATGTGAATATCTTCTCCAGTTCTCTGTGTTGTCTTTTCGTTTTAGTGGTGGGTTGTTTTGGGTTTTTTTCTGCTGTGCAGAAGCTCTTCATTTCGATGTCCCAATTGTTTAATTTTATTTTGGCCTCTGTGGTCATAGCTACTCCTTCCCCAAAGATCCCTTTGAGGTTGAGGTCATGGAGTATTTTTCCTACATTGTCTTCTAGGTATTTTATAGTTTTAGCAAAATGACATGTCATATGCCTTAAACATATATAGTGATGCAAGTTAATTATTTCTCACTAAAAGTGGAAGAAATAGCATACAAAATAAACATGGGACAAGTAGGCAGGTGTAAACCAAGTAATTTAAATTTTAAAAAGCGAGTGACTCAAAGTCCTTAGGAGATAAAAAGTAATTGGAAAAGAGGGATAGAGAGCTGATTTGAATTTCTGAAAATACTTTCTCTGTGACCATCAACCCTTTCTGGATCATGGGAGATAATCTAGACTAGCTACCAGAAGCGTGGCTAGCAAGCAGAGACAGGAGGTAGGAAAGGTCACGGTGTCTTTCAAGAAGTAACAATGAACTGAAAGCTGAAGGTGTTCTCAAGCAATGAAATGACAACCCCAAGAGAAAAGGTATCTGAATCTTGGCTAATCCATTCTAAGAGAAATCTCCAAGACTGGCAGAGAGTGCAATGAGACAATGGTAGGAGTTAGTGGACTCCTCAGTAGTCTGAACTGGGGGTCATCACGTTCTTACATAAGCCTGACCAGATAATATACTAAGTATTTTAAGAATTGTCAGAGATGAAGAAAGAAGGCAACAGCCTGTCTGAGACTTAGATCTAAAAGCCTTAGAAAATGTTGCCCTTAGATGGCCAAGTTCAAATCATTTCTTAGTGGACTATTCTCAATGGAATGCTATTTTGCAAGTTTAGGGGTGAAAAAGGCTAGTTCCTGAGATTTCCATTGCTGAAAGTTTTGCTTAAACTATTATATGGAGATTGAGAACTAACTTGATTGTGACTTAGTTACTCTGAGCACTGTTTAGTCACAAACTTAAAGTTTCTTAATAATTAGAGATGATTTGGCCTGACACAGAAGGAAAGGGTTTCTGAGATCACTCCTGGAAATGTAGGGAAATGGAAATATCTGCCTTATTGTTTTGTTTCTAAGGGAGATAGTTATTTTCTTGGAGCCTACACACAGAAGACTCCACTGCTAATGACTAAAGAGTCAATGTGAGCCTGAAGACTCAGTGAGAAAGACTAGCAGAAAACCTTGGTTTTACAAATGATTAGGCCCAACAATAGGAGGGGAGGTGTAGTCAGCCAAGTAACAGTGCAAAGATGTCCATGTCTTAGTTCATAAAACCTATGAGGTTTCCTTGAGGAGAAAATAAGCCTCCCCAGAACTCAATATCTCACTGGCCCCAAGCCATAAATAACTTCTGCTTATCATAACCACGAACAGACCTGCCTTGCGCAACACTGAACAGAAACCAGCAATGGAAAATTCCAGAGACCCACCTTTGCCTTACTCTAGTCTACCCCAGAAACCCCTGCCTATAAAATCTGTGACTTGCTCCTGCTCGGTGCACCAGTCTTTGGAGACCACTCCACTGGTGCCTGCTGGCATTAAATAAAATCCTTTCAGCTCTCCTGAGTGCATGAAGTCTGTCTAGCGCTTTCCACTGGCTGAACCTGATTGCTGTAACAACTGAATCAACCTTAATTGATAATAGAGGTTTCACATGTGATCAAATTAAAGATAACAAAATGGGATGATAATCTTGCAGGTCTAATGTAATTCCAAGGGTTCTTATAAGAAGGAGGTCAGCAGAGATGTGATGAAGGAAGCAAGGGTCAGAGTGATGCAGAACCATGAGTCTAGGAATCTGGGCGACCTGTAGGATCTGGAAAAGATGAGAGCACAAATTCTCTCCTAAAGCCCCTGGAAGGAACCTGCTCCCCTGTTAATCCATTTAGAACTTCTGACCTCCAGAGGGTAAATGAATATATTTATGTTATTTTTGGCTGCTAAGTTTGTGGTCATTTTTTACAACAATAGGAAATTAACTCAGGGTGGAAGAAAGAAGGATGCCATCTGTTATCAGAGAGGGGCAGTGAGGGAGGCTGGTTATGTCCATGTGCATATCCATTCCCCTTAGGCTAGGCCACCTCAAAGTGAATTCAAAGTGAAGCCCACCATTGATGCCCTGGAGCCAAAGCTCCCCAGAGAATAAGAGAACTGCCTATTTCTGGTTGCTGTCTTATAGAGCCTAGCCTAACTCTGACTGTGATTAAGAAGAGGGAGAGGCCAGAGACTCATGCTGGGCTCCAGTTCACACCCAAACCCTGGAGCTGGTATATTTCACAGAAGCAACTCACCAGGAGGTCCTCATGGCTGATTAAAAATGTGCGGGAGACCCTACCGCAGGAGCTAGGGTTTCTCAGAACTAATCCAGAACTGCTGTTGAAGAGATGGCAGGGAAATGTCTACCTTATGAAGCAAGGCCCATCATTGCAGAGTGACCTGGAGAGGAAGCTGGGAAGTTTTAGATCCAGGTCAGACAAGGCTGTGCCTGTGAGAGGCGATCTGAGAGGTGGACACAGAGTCCTCGTGAACAAACAACTTACCCACGTATGGACATTGTACATAAGCACTAGCATCTAATGAGTCATGCCCAGTTCCCATCCTTCCACCCTGAAACTCTGAATTCTGCGCCAGGCCACAGAGTTTAGCTCTAGGTCAAAGTACAATATCACTCCTTGGAAAATAGCACCATTGATATCCCCTTAGGGATTTCATCCTCTCACCAAAGCACTAGGAAACACCCACTCCCTCCCTGGAAGTTCCTAGAAGAGACTTGGGGAGCTTTTAAATGGATTGAGGAGAGCAGGGGGAATGGGAAGTCTATGTGAGTGAGTTTTCGAGAGGAAAGGGAGTGAGAGACTATTTTAAAGTTTGATATGCGATATCTGCTCCCCCATGAAATCTTTGGTAAAACCTTGGTCTGGAATGGATTTTAGACTTCAGTGTCTGTCTGGATAGTGTAACAAAAACTGAGTCTTGATCACACCCAGGCTATAGCAATTTCTGCATGATGCAAATATTTATTCTTATGGAGTGTAGCTTAAAAAGATTTTAGGCATAATTTAGCTGCACACTTGTCATTTCCTCTAAAAATGAGTAAATGTTAGCAAACTTATTTTCTTTCTTTATGTCATATTTAAATTCCCAAGTCTTCATCAAATTTATTGAATTGAATAAATACCCAGTGAGCACTCAGAAATAAAAAGTACCTTATGTGTTACATTTGCTTTTTGTTGTCCTCAATTAACTTTAGGTTGATCACAGTCAGGAGGTACAAACATGTCACCTGGGCTGAGCTTTTCCACCAATCAGGCTGTTTCACAGGTGAGAAGTCCACCTGGGTCAAAGTCACTGTTTTCCTCTCATTGGATACAAGAATCAGTTTCCAAAAAATCACCTAATGTCTAGTTAGACATTTGTCATTTCCTGTTTTCAAGTTGCAATGCTCACATGTGTTTAGAAACCTCAGTACACCCACACTACAGCTGAAGGAAGCATTTGCTCTGTAATCCAACCACTATTGTCAGTATTTGTAAAAGTAAATAGCCAAGAGGTGAGTGGTGTGTAAACTTTGCAACGCCCTCTAGAGGCCAGTTTTCTCACAACGAAATAAACTCCAAGGGTGCCTTCTCACCCAAAGGCCTTCATTTTCATAGTGTGAGAGGACAGGCAGGGCACTCCTCAAAGAAAAGGAATAAGACAATCTCAGAAAAATCCTGAAATTAAAGGAGAAAACACAAACTCTTTTTTCCCATAAATTTGACAAAACTTTAAAAAAAATTCCAGAGGAAATTACCAATATAAAAACAAACACAGGTAAGCAAGCGTAGGCTGCTCTTCCTAAATACTTAAAGCAGTGTAGTCCACCCGTAGCTGAAAAGTACCGCCTCCTAACAAACAGAGGCAGGGCTCCAGCTTTAAAGAATGATAGATTCAGTCACTAAACATACTTACATTTGAGGCTGGGAACAGCGAGTGCATGCAGAGCATGTGCCCCCCAGAATGGGCCCATCGAGATAAATAACCCACAAAAGGCTGGATGTGAATAAATGATGGCTTGACCCAGCAGACAAAATATAGTGCACTCCCCTTTGTTTCAGAAGGAGATCACTAGTGATCCCAGCAGCAGCATCTCATTTTTAACCATGGAAGAGGAAAGCACCAAGAATAATGTAGACAGTATCCAAAATCTTATAGAGACAGGTAACACAATGTAGCCAGACATTTGTTTCTTTCCTTGCATCATCTATCCCCATATTCAGCTGCCAACCAGAGTGCTTGAACCATCCCTGAATGAGAAGAGCAGGATAACCTGAAGCTTTTACTCAGCAAAGGGGTTTTAGTGTCTTCTGTGTGGGAGGACTTTAGAGGACCACACATGTACACACACATACACACATGCATGTGTGCATCTTAATGATAAAAAAATGAGCCCATCTGGAGGCATCGAGGAAGGAAAAAGTTAGTGTCCTGAGGGCTCCCAAGCTAAAAGTCACTGTTTTAAATTCCCATAGCCCTCTGCCTGGCTTTGAGCTTCTGAGAACAGCAATAATAGCAGTGGTCTCCTAGAAGAGGACAAATGTGTTAAAAATATAGAAAATAGACTCAGAATTAAGTGCAGTCAACTTGAGTTCAACAGACCACTTACGGAGTATGTGTATCTGTCAGGATGTGCCCTGGACTCTGAGCACAGCATGAATTTCAATTTGTGCCCATTGAAATGCCTTACTAATAACATGCAATTTGAGTGAATCCCACTTAGAAATGGGGCGCTACACTTCAGTAGGGGCAGTACTCATTCCATAAAGAGAAAGAAGAATTTCCTTTCAACTAGGACTAAGATCTTCCATGGGATGCACAGAATACTGCTTCCACCCTAGGAAAACCCTTCCTCCTAAACCCCGAAAAGTCAGGAATGATGGCCCGATATGAATTTTCCATATTAAAAGTGTTTGGAGGAATTGCCTATCACCCATGGCTCTGGGGCTGCACCCATAAGCTTTGCCTTTACTGGGAATGGAATCTCCTTTGCGAGGCGACACTGGTTATCTTATGATTGTCAGCAGATCAGAGTCAGGTAATGTGGAAATGAATTCTTGCCAAATGCAGTTGGTTGACTAAATATTTCAACCACTATTCATACTAGAAATGAAATTTAAATGGAAAATGGTGGAAAATACCTACAGAAATGTAGATCTGTGGGGACTATTAGGTCCTGTGGCTGATGTAAGAAAGGACCACAAACTCTGGGGAGCTTAAAACAATAGAAACTTATTCTCTCGTGTTTTGGGGGGACAGAAATCTGAAATGCAGGTGTTAGCAGGACCATACTCCTTCCAGAGGCTCCAGGAGAGAATCCTTCCTTTCTTTTTCCAACTTCTAGTGGCTACTGGCAATCCTTGGCATGTGAACACAAAACTCTGATCTCTGCCTCTGTCTCTCTTCTCTTCCTTACAAGGACATTTATCTGTGAATTCAGTGATCACCTGAATAATCCAGGATGATTTCATTTTGAAATTATCATGTAATTATAGCTTCAAAAATCATTTTTTTAAATAAGGTCATATTTTCAGGTCTAGATGTCACAACATGAGCATATCTTCTGATGGTGTCACCATTCAATCCTCTATAGAGACCAGAGAGACTTGTGGGCAATAACATCCTATGGAAAGGAAGACTTTGGGCTTTTAAATTGGGTCTCAGGACACTGGATCAGAAGTACAGCATATTTAATTACAACAGACTGTATCTGGATTTAGTTAATCTGGTCTCTTTAGAGCTGTATCACTGAAATTTCTGTAATGACATTCGAAAAGCTGCTTAGAAGAATAACTGATTCACCACACCCACCCACCCCACACCCACACATACACAGAAGGCTGAAGATTGAAGTCTGTTGGCTCACAGTTTAGAGACAGAAGGGAGACCCTCTCACAGTATTCCCAGGCCTAACCTTGACCCTGACACTTAAAAGTTGTCGATGAATATAAGTGAGAGATCAAAACCTAGATCTACACTAAGCCCGCTCTTCAGTAAAGGAGCCAGCGTCACTGTAGAGCCATGAAAAAGGAGTAAATGATTGGGTGAACAGAAAATTCCTAAAACTAGCAGTTAGAAATCATAGATTTCCTGTAGTCCTTTATGTGCACAGTCAAATTCTGTCTTACAGCAATGTTCCATGTCATGTTATGGAGAAAAGAACACAACCCTGGAAATGGGGTGATGAGGGCTCTAGTCACGGGTATTTTTAATTATGGCACCTTGGAAAGCAAGGTATCTCCCCTCACTCTCTCCTCTGGACCAGGGATGAGTGTTAGTCCAAACCCAAAGTAAGAGCACCCAAGTCCTCCCACCAGCATGTTCTAGTGGCAATCACACATGCTACTCTTCCTGTGGGGTGTCTGGTTTTCTGGGGGGGTTTGTCTTAGATCTAGCCTAACTCTCCATTCAAACCATGGAAAGAGTGCTGACAACCTAGTCAGCACTGATGAGCATGACTTCTTTGCAAAGTTCTCCCCAACCCTAGCAGCGGACATAGGGTCTGGGGAATGTGCTCTCTGGCAGTGCCCACAGCGAGGGCAGGAGCCTGCTGATTGCAGATGGGGAGCAGAACCCAGGGCATATGCTGGATTCTCTCTTCTGCTTGTGCCCAGGCAATACCTTCTGTAGATGTTATAACATTTCTTTGTTCAGTCCACCTGAAGTCACATTCCAACATGCAAAATGAGACAAGACATTAGCATTGGGGCTTCCAGCAGATCTAAAATTGTTTCCTTTACTCTTTCCTGGCAATACCCCTATGTGCCATAGAGTCTTCACATTAGATCCGTAGAACATAAAGAGGGTGCCTCCCTTGCTCAAGTTATGTGCTACTCATTCTGCACCTACTTTTCCAAACTGGGCTGGCCCATAATTATACAGGATACTATTTGTTCAAACCTGAAACACTTCCATGTTGCTTGGTCTGTATGACTTCTGCTGCTACTTTCCCAAGGGCCTTGTTTCTGGCTGCTCCAGTGCCTTCCTTATTCTCTCTAGACCTTTCCATTATTCAGTAACTAAAATGTAGTGCCCAACACAGCAGACACCAGACTCTGCTCCAAGCATGTGGCCAATGTCCATTCTGCCTGGGCAGTACCTGCCACACACCAATTGTTAATCTTTTGAGTATCGCCTCTACATCTGTGACCTTTGGACACTTCCTCCTCCCTAGCTACCAGGGAGAATTAGAGCTGTTCTCCTGTGGTTTTCTGGCACCTTTCTAGCTGAAGATGAGAGGCAAAAAACAAATTAAACTCCCTGTGGGTCCTGGCTTTTCTCAGTTAAGTCAGTTGTTCACATTTGGTCTTGGACTTTTCTGCCAAGTTCAGGAGTTGAAGTGTGATTTCTACACCCTTCCCACTTCTATAATTCCATACCATTTCTAGAAAACACTTGTCCTAAAAAAGTTAAGGAATAATGGATCAATAATTGAATTCTCTAATATAGCCATAGAACCACTGAGTGGAAATTACAAACTGGTAGGTGTGAGACTGCTTTACGAAAGCAATTCATCATTCTATGAATGGTTCCAAAGAACAGAATAAAGATGAAGTAGCATACTTCTCATGTGTACTACACCATACCTTTGAGCAGGTTGAAAGGTAGGTGCCCAAGACCCTCCATAGGAAAAAGCACTAACAGACAGGACGTCCCACTACACTGCTGGATATTTGTTTGACATTTTCTAGACTCTGGTACTTTTTTCTGCTTTCTCTGACCTACTCAGAGCCCAAAGTATTTGATCATAAGGTGTCCAAGTGACAAATAAGAGATTTCCATCAAGAAAGAACAAAGCGAAAGGACTTGGAAAATCAAATATCAAATCTGTAAGAAAACTGTAGTTTCCTAATTTCACTTCTGTTCTAGTGAGCACAAAGTTCTCTGTGCTCAAACTCCAATATGTCAACTGCTCTTAGAAACAGGAAACCTATTTTCATGGTTCATGGTTGCTGTTTTTGTTTAAAGGATTCTGACTGAGAGGCCAAGAAATTTCCATTGTTTAACTGATGGGGAGTGACAGAAAACAAAACGGGAGCATAATCCCTAATCAAAACAATTGCTTCTCCTATTGTCAACCTAAAAAAAAATCAGGGGACAATGAAAAAGGCAAAGCATCTATATTTGGGATCCAAGAATTATAACTGACTGTACAAATTCAAGTAGCAAACCTAACAAATCCCCCAGGTGGAACAAACTCGGGGGTTTGTATTGGAGAAAAAGGAGGAAGGCGAAGTTAGTGATTAAAGAGTTGATTAGTATTAACAGGCTTAAATATTCTTGTCTATACCTAAAAAGTAACTGACTGTCTAGAAAACACGAAAAGGGAAATAACTGATTCTCTTTGATGCAGGAACAGCGTAGCTTAAAATCTGTAGGGCAGTGCACAGATATATGAGTAGAAAACTAACTGGCAAAACCTGAGACTTCTAAGTCTTCTTGGGTAAAACAAAGGACCCCACCTTAGCAACCTGGGTCTAGGATACACCTGTAGATATTTGTGCTGTTTTTCCTCCAAGAAACCTGACACACCCACAAAAGGAGAACCCTCACCCCTCATATAGACAGGAATCCCTCTTGCCTGAGAGGCAGGCAGGCACCACAGGTCATGCACGCACATGTGCATTCCCTTGATGTAACTTTCCCGGCCCATGGGAAGCTTCAACTTGCTGTTTCTGCTTTTATTAAACTTGCTTTGTATTCCTGACCCTTTGTGTTCCTGAGCCTTTGTATTCCTGGCTCTCTCCATGAATTCTTTCTAGAAGGACTCAGTATCTCATCAGTGTGTCTCACTCACCCTCCCCTGCATCACTATTCTCCAGTGAAAAGTTCATAATCATCATTTCTCAAAGTTCCTTGATGATTTCGTAGAACAACTGATTTTGTCCCAGGTCATAGGTCTTTTGGTCCAATTCAAACAAGATAGGTAATGCCATTTCGCTGAATGGCTCCTGGTTCCATTATAAAAGGACTTCACAGATGTCGCCTTTCACATATTTTTTGGCCTCTTACTTTTGCACCAAAAGGTCACTGATACCTGTGGAAGATAAGTAAGTTGATAGCATTTATTATATAAAGATTCTAAATGTTTGTGTTTGGGTTTTTCATTATGAAAAAAGAAGAGTGAAGAAAATGTGTCTGGATCTTGTTGTTGTTCCCAGGAGTTATACTTGCAACAGTTAATTGAGTCAAAAGATTCTCAGAACCACATTTGTGTTGGTTTCATTTGTAGAAGATAGGCTTGGGCTCTTACTATCACTAGTGCTCTTAAAAAACAATAGCAACACTGGATAAATGTGGAGGGACGAGAGGTGGCTTGGGTTGAATTATAAATGAAATTCACTTAGATTGAGCAGTGCATATATACTCATTCGAGTCTGATTTTCCTGTGCCCTCTGCTAGGTTTTATCAGTAAGGGTGCTGTCAGAATTACTGCCTGTAGAATAATACAGACAGTTGCCAAGTGCTCAACAGTCATCCAAAGAACAAATAAGATGCTTATTCATAATTAAAATGGATACCAAATAACAAAGACCATATGAAAGTGGCATTTTCCTAAACAATAGCATAATAGCATCTGGAATCTTTCTCCATTTCTGGTAGTCTCATTTGGGGTGGAGAAAAGTGGATCCTGAAGAAATCCACACAGAAGATGATAGAGTTGCTACAAAGCAGTGTATGTTCTATATCAGTTTGCTTCAAATCAGCTGGTAATTCCACAGTCTCAAAGGGAAATATTCCATTTTTCTTTCTTTGTTAGCCAGTTCTTGGTACTATTCATAAATGGTGGAATTACATCTTTAACTTCAGATACCCAGTTATTTTTCATCTCTTTTCAGTGAAGGACAGAGTTTTGTCTGACTTGCACAAGGTCAAACTAATTTATAGACATTCTCTGCTGGTAAGCCTGTAGTACTGAGCTTAGAATCATGAGAGAGATAGACGTGTCTTCTTGTTTTAGGAACGAGGACACAGGACATCCAGACAGGGCTTCTGACTTGAAATCTCTCAGCTAATGAGGGTCTGAGACAAAAGACAGGTAAGTTTTGTTTGAGGAGGAAATTGAGAAATCTGTTTAGACTCTGAAACTTGGCTGGAAAAATAGTCTTTAAGGAATGGGGGAGCCGAGAAATCTAAAGAGCAGAGAAAGGTACCAGAAGACTCTGAGGGCACATGTCATCTTAGGACTGGTCCACAGGAGTAGACTCTTTGAAGAGCACATGATTATCATGGATCCTAGCTTGCCTCATTTAAAATAATTTGAAACATTCTACTATTCTGAAAATTCAAGATATGTAGAACTGAGTAGAGACAAAAACAAGTTGTTATGTACATAATTTCTTTTTGCTTGACATAACATTGAGCTATATCAATACATTGCCAAAAGTGAGAGAAAAGGAAATAATTAAATTATCATTTGTCCCTACATGGCTAAAACAGAGACGAAATATACTGAATTTAAAGTCTAATTACTCTCCTGCTGAATTTTACATTGAATTGCTTTATTTACACTAATTTTTATCCAACAAACATTTACTGAGTACTTAGTATGTGCCATGCAAAATTCTTAGGTTAAGAATAAAATAGCTTACAAAACTGAAAGAAAATGTTGCTACTTAAAGGGCTAAAACAGATCACTCTTTTTTCTCAGAATTGATCTGTGAACAAGGACCATGGAGGACAACCCTGGAGTCAGAGAAGTTTCAACCTTTCTCCTAAGGCTTTCTTCCTTTCCTCAAAGGACCTATCACCCCTCCCCAGGCCTCCAGCTTTCCTTTAATCAAGAAGAGGAATTTGTTCCCTTATCTGCTAGGAGAAAGGGAAGATCAGCCAACCTTTATTTTCCAAGCAAGGTAAGTATCCCTCTTTGTCATATGAAGACCACCTTGCTCTCAACTTGACACCCCAGGCCCCCTTTCTCCTGCTCCAGCACAGGATATACCATTTTTTTTGCCCAGCTACCTCAAAATTCACCACCATGTAAATCTTCCATGTGTACATTATTAAGTTTGGGTTTTTCTCTTACTAATCATGTCTAATGCTTATTTGCTTATTTGCCCAGACTGTGAAGAATGTGAGAAATGGAGGCGTTTTTTCTTGACCCCCTTAACATCATGAAGTTTATAGACCGGTAAATTCTGTTTCCATAGCTTTATCACAGAAAAACATTCAGTGAATTTAGTGCTTTATAGAACAGAGGTTATAGTAGGTTTTGTGGCCTCTCCTTTGGACAGTGGACTGACCCTGAGGTTAAGCAAGCATTGGAATGCAGAACACTCTCCTCTTAGCTTCTCTGGAGAACCAGCCCACTACAAAGAGAGACATTTCATACACAAAGTCCCGTTATGTTATGAGATGATCCCATTCCCCACACCATATCTCTTTAGCCTTATTGAGTATCCTTATAAAAGATGAGCCCTTTCTGCCTGAACTTTGAGATATTTCAAGAGTTTTTATACTACAACAGTCCTCTTCCCCAATGCATTCATTTTTTAAAAAATCAGATCTTCCTAAAATCTTGTTTGGTTTTTATTTGACAGATTGCTGGCATTAAAAGAGGGAGATTAGAGGACTTGCTTTCTTCAACTCACAGCTGCAGCCACCACGTTTAACGGACACATCAGAGAGTTCTCTCACCCATGGAAGAGAAGAATCTACTCAAAAGAAACTGGGCCAGCTGCAAATATAAAGTGAAGAGATGCCAAAAGTAATGTTTCATTCAGCTTTTTTTCATGTTAATGACATACCTTATTGAGTATTAAGCAACAAAAAAAATTGATATCCTATTTTCATGCTTGTTAAGTTGCAGCATAGTTTTGAGACCAATCATTTAGAGCTTAAAGAAAAGATAATGAAATTTTTAAAGTATAGACATGATGAGCTCTCTTAAAGTCAAAATATGTTACAGTAAAATATTAGCAATAAAAAGCCACTGAAACATCTTGCATTTTCATTTTCGTTAAGATAAATATTGATAGTTATTATTTAAAAACCAAACTGAACCAAAGCAAATATACCCACAAAATTATTTAGGGTTCTCAATAATTATTAAGATTCTAAGGGATTCTTTAGATTACAAAAAATGAGAGAGAAAACCACTGTTGTAGATAAAATGCAGCTTGATTGTTGCCAATTCTCTTTGGCTGATTTTTTTTTTAAAGGGAAGGTCAGGCAAGAATGAAGGCAAGTAGGTATGCAGGCAGGAAGAGAGAGGAAAGAGAAGCATCTTTATTTAATTTATTTACTTAATTCCCCTTCTGGTGCAGGATTCAAACCCAGGGGTATGTGGTTTGCTCCTTCAGAAGTGATTAACCTAACTGCACCTCTGCCTGGTTGATTTTTCGACATGATCTCATAAGGATTCATCTGGTGGGGTTTCAGAAAGGAACCTGTTCTTTCTAGCCAGTAAGATATTTATCAGATATCTGAAGGATATGACCAAAGTTCATCTATTTCTTCCTTTTAGTTCATCACATTGACATTGTGGGATTTGGGTCATTTTAAATATTTTGTAATTATATTCTTTACTTTTTTACTCTTTTTTCTAATTATTGTTTTATTATCTTTCTCTCATATTTTCCTCTATCCCTTTCTTTTTAGTTCTCTTTTTCCCTTACTCTCCATTTCATTTTCTATTTTTCTTATGTCTTTATTCTTTATTTTTAATTTTATTTCTTTTCATTTCATTTACCTTTTTTGTCTCTTTTTTCTAATTTTTATTTTAATTTTCTTGTATTTTCTTTTTTTTCTATTTCACACTTATTTTTATGTACATTGATAAAATGGTCTTCATATATTTTTTCTGCTACTAGGTTTTGAAGTCAATACAAAGATACGTTTATCAGGCGGACTTTCTTTGTAAGTAATTTTTTTTGCATTTTTATATTTGTTTTTATTTCATTGTTCACATTGGTTGTTCCCCCTGCCCCAAATCTGGAACCCAAGACCTTAGGATGTATGTGGGACTGCTCCCAGGGTATAATAGACCCTAGGCCACCATGGCGCACCCTGGAGGTAGTTTAGACCAAAGCTCTCATCATCTTTTCCTATTTTAAGCCCAACCTTGGACAACTTGACTCCAGACCAGCAGTAAACTCACAGGTTGTGGGGTCACAGTTTAGTCACCTCTGCTGATGGGCATGTCTTGGGACCACCGACATGGGTCAACTCACCTGTGAAGTTACCTGGCATGTCTTGACTGGGAAATGGGTAATATATATAATAGAAGTAATAGTAGTAGTAATAGTGCTTCTTTCTCCATATAGAAAATATATATTCGTCTCTGCCCCTGGTTCCTTGCGTAAAGCTCCCCAAACCCTGGCAATTTATTAAGTGAGATGAGCACTAGGAACATCTTTTGCTTTAATGTTAGTCTTCGGCCTTAGTTTCTGACATAAGGTACCAAATCCCTTGGAATTTTCTGGGAGATGGTAGTATCTTTTACTCTAGCAAGGTTACTTGCAACAAACTCCTAGATGGGGTCTGGTGACCAGAAAGACCAAACTGTGATTAGAAGCTTAGAATTTTCAATTTTACCTCCCATTCTTCAGTGAGGAAAGAGGGAAGGGAAATGGAGTTAATGGCCCATCATGCCTATGTGATGAAACCTCCATGAAATCCCCAAAGTATAGTGCATTAGAAAGCTTCTGAGTTGGTGAAGGTGAAGGTTAAGGTATGGAGAGTGATGAATGCAGAGAGAACATGGAGGCTCCATGTTCCTTGGCTGTGGGTCTCCTTCATCTGACTATTCAGTTGTGTCTTTGATCACGTCTTTTATAGTAAGCTAGTAAATAGGAAGTGAACTCTTTTCCTGAATTGTGAAATTGTGAGCTGCTTTAGCAAACTAGTTGAAACCAAGGAAGGTATCATAAGAAATTCCAATTCATAGTGGTGGATCAGAAGCGCAGGTGACAACATGGACTTGGGGCTGGCATCTAAGTGTAATGGGAGAAGTCTTGTGGGACTGAACCCTTAATCTATGGGGGTCGATGCTATCTCTAGTATCAGAATTGAGATAAATTGTAGGATACCCAACGGGTGTTGCAGAGAATAGTTTGTGAGGACCCACCCACGCCCACACACATCTCTGGTGTTGGAAGTGTATGGGTATGGGAGTAGTATGAGAGTAAAGAAGAAACATGGGAGAAAGACAGATTTTCCTTCTCAGGCAACCATGAAGACCATTGGGAGAAGTAAGAATGATGAGGGATGTGAATCATCCCAATAAAATCAAATTATTTGAAGGAACTGAGACTGAGAAAACTCCATCTTGTCATAGCACAGAGTTCCTACTTAAGGAAGCATAAAAGAAAATAAAACAGCAAATGGATAGACAGCTTCTGTGGTGGTTCCCCTTTGCTATCTCAGAGGATCTTATCTTAGAGGATGGAGATGTGTTAGACCTGGAAGACCTGCTCTAGACACTGGTTAGTGAAGCCCCGTGTTTTTACTTTTTCTTTTCTTTTTTTTTTTTTAAGGAAAGGTGCAGGCAGAAGTGAAGGCAGTGATGGGCAAGTAGGCAGGAAGAGAGAGGAGGAAGAAGCCCTTTATTTTTTTTTCATTTAGTTGTTCACACTGGTTGCTCCCCTCAGACATGGGACTCCAACCTAGAGGTAAGTGGCCTATGTGATTCAATGAATAGTAAATAGGAAATGACCTTCTACTCCACCAGGGTGAACCAGCCCCATGTTTTTATGGAAAGATCTCAAGAAGCTCTGGGAACAGATACTGAGGATACTTAAACGTGATAGAAGAAAGCTCTCATTCTCAAACCCTGCATGACAGGGCAGATCATAAAACTGATGCATGAATGTCTGTCATGAAGATGATACATTAAGTTTTATATGGAACCACACCCTGACAACTTGATGGTTGATGGTGTCTGTGTTACACACAGGAAGAGGTCCAGGATTTGTTGGTGGGTGGGCGAGAGGGGCAATAAGATAATGGGCATCTATCTGTTTTGAGTTTAAAGAGCTTGAAGTTGGAGGCACAGCATCATCTTGAAGTCCATGTTCAGTTTGTCTCACTAATAGTCCTTTCACCAGCCTACAAAGTTCAGTTCAGCCTGCATGCCTAACCCAAGAGAACTTCAGCAAGAGGCTACCTCTGTCACACCCACCCAGAAGTTGTGCTCTGAGAGACTCAGAGTAATGGCACAGAAAGGGACCTGCCTGGGATGGACCAGAGTCAGGGTGAAAAGTACCTGCTTGCTCTCTGCTTCACCAGGACTGGAAGATTTTCCCTGTCCCTGATGTGGGTGATTGAGACCAAATGAGTGTGGAGTTCGTTTTGGAAAGAGTTTGAGGAAAGACACCTTATTCCAGCACCATGTGGCACGTTTATTGGAAAACAATTAGACAAAAACGATGCATGTAGCTCAGGGGGTTACAGGAGAATTAAAGCTTGCTATCAAAATGGTGTCTCTTATATACCAGGGGAAGGACCTCCCCTTTGGGCCTAACGAAGGCCTGCAACTCTCATGAGTTGAAGTTCTCATGAGAGTTGCCTGGAGTTCTTTGGCGGGAGTAACAGGAGATGTGTCTCTAGACACAGGTTGCTAGGGAGGCATCCTAGGTTTTGCCAGCCAGTCAGCTCTCCCATTCATAACTCTCCATACTGCCCTATAGGTTTTAAACTATGCTGTCCCCACATCAGTCCCCTCTACAAAGAGTGTTAAAATTTGGATTCCAAGTTAACATTTGGACGTAAGGCATTATATGGCGGAGGGAAGTCAGTACTGAAGAAGTCGTTGTAACATTGGGAAAGTTCATCATGTGACGTTAAAATCCAGGTGACTGAGGCCTAGAGAAAAGGGAGAAAAGAATGTGAACAGACCTCTGAGGAAGCCTAGCATTTCACAATATGCAGCAGAACATTAAGGTTGAAAATGATTGAGTCAAGAAAGGTAGAGAGAAAATCAGCTGTGTGTGAGATGTAAACAGTACGCTGTGAAGCGGTTACAGAAAGGACCTGAGAGATGGAGGTAAGTGTGACTGAGGTGACTTGGGACACACAGGTGGTTGTAACTTCTGAAGGAAGGAGAGGGCCTCCCTTGGTTTTGCTACAAAGAAGAAAGGAGATTCGTCTAGATCAGGGGGCAGCAAGTCTATCAAGGCCCAGAGAGTAAGTATTTTAGGCTTCTAGTGCTATATGGTGCTGGCAATTACTCAAAACTGCTTTAGGAGAGAGAACAGCCCGAGACAGTAAGTCAGCTTATGAGCACGGCCATGTTCCAAAGGATTTGATGTATGGACATGGAAATTTGACTTTCACATAATTTTCACATGCCATGAAATTTTACTTTTATCCCCCAATTATTTTAAAATGTAAAATCCATTCTAAGCTGGTGGACCCTACACAAAACAAGAGGAGAGTTGGATTTGACCCAGTGGAATAGTATGTTGTGCCCTAGTCTAGCTGCTGGGAAGGAAGGTGGAAAAGTTTATTGAAAGGTGTGATGGGGAGGAGGGGAAGTTTTGCTCACAGAACTGTGTTCTTTCAGTGAAGTGTGAAGCAAAGACTTCAGCTGAAAACGGGGAGGTATGAATTATCAAAAGCAGAACATTCTCAGGCAGGGGATGAGGAAGCTTTTTACAGGCAAAAGGCAGCAGGTAGAGAGGCAGAAATCTAACACAAGCATGACAATGTCAGCTGAGGGGAAGGAGTGAGACTTCCTGGTGTGCCCCTCTCCATGCCCCCCACATGGAAGCTGGGTCTTGAGATTGTTCATTTAAAATTGGGCAGCTATATTCAACTACTGAAGAGACCAAGAAGCAATAACCTGCCACCGTGTGGCCATTTTCAAGTGACAATAATCACATTTCCTAATTTCTGTAAATTGTCTTTTAATGATACTCAAACAGAGGCTGACTCTGTTTAAATGTCCAGACATCCCCAAGCAGGCCATTGGTTTGTAGTGTACACACATCTGGTCAGCATCTGGAGTGCACACAGGACAACCTTCATCTGATTTGCTCTGTATGTTAAGCTTGGGTGTAACTGGAGAAATTCATGTGCCTTTCAGGTACAGGCAAATTTGGCCAAGTTGGCAGTAAGTTATAGAAGACCCCCAAAGCAAATTGCATTTGCAAAAAACCCAGTGTGAGTTCCTAGGGATATAATCCCACCTTAAAGCCAGCTCAGCCATCATTCTCTCTGGGAGGGTACTAGAAAAGTAAGTTGAAACATTGAAAGAGCAGTGTGAAAATTTCAGGTAGTGTTCAGAGTAATGTTTTCTTTCCTTTAAAAAAAAATATACACAAGATTTACAATATCTTAACCTTTTTTAAAAAAAGATCATTGCAATATTGAGAAAAGGGCAGAGAGATTTCTTATATACGCCCTACCTGACGCAAGCACAGCCTCCCCCATGATTAGCATCTCCCACCAGAGTGGGACATTTGCTGAAAGTGTTGGACCTACATGGACACATCATAATCACCCAGAGACCGTTGTCTGCATTAGAGTTCACTCTTGGTGTTGTACATGTTGGGGGTGAGTTTGGACAAATGTCTAATGACAAGTATTCACCATTATAGTATCATACAGAATATTTTAAAAATTTTAATAATATACTTGATTTAACCCAATATGTCTAAAAGATTATCATTTCAATGTGTAATCAATATAAACATATTTAAAGTATTTGATTGCATTATCTTTATAAACTTATATGCATAGATTCCCCATATGTGCGGTTTTGTATTCACAGACCCTGATCGCCACCAAATCACCAAAATTTCTTCATCATTGTCCAGTGGGCTCTGCCACCACTGTTCACCCACCCCCTATCGTCCCATTCCCTATTGGTCACCTCAGTTCTATTGCCAGTTCAAGGACTGGTCTTATTTGATCTGTTCCTTTGCATTGTCTATTCATATTCCACCTATGAGTGAGGTCATATCTATTTTTCTTCTTTTGACTTATTACACTTAGCATCATCTCTTCTAGTTCCAGCCATGTTGATTCAAATGATAAGATTTCATCTCTTCTAAGGGTTGTGTAATGTCCATTATATATACACATATATATGTATATGTATATATATACATACATATATAGCACCATAATCTCCAGAACAGTAGCACTCACCACATATATGTACATATATAAATGAAATACATTTTGCACTATGTACTAATATTTTGTCCTATGTCCTTAAAATCAAGTGCACCATAGCCCATCCATCTGGGTTTTCACTGGAAATACCTGGCTGTATTTATTATGTAAAATGGACATTTGAAAAAGACTCACATACCCAAGTTCTTCCAAATGCACTTAAAACAACTGTTTCAAATCCACTGAAATGTTTTCTAACAATTGAATTGAATATACATTTTTAAGTCATATTGAGAATGCAAAGCAATGTAAATTTACCTCCTCAGCCCCTCTAGCTATGTGTCAAGTGCCCCATGGCAACGCGTGGTGAGTCCTACTGGTTTGGAGATTGTGGCTATAATAAAGCTCTTCTCCCTGAGTTACTTTTGACATTAATTTTAAAAATGTGTATAGATTTTGGTCTTATTCCTTATTTAGAGTTTAAGTAATTAAGGTTCCCTGTTTCCTCCTGAATGGTCCCAAATTCATTCATTCTTTCCAACGTCCCTTTATTTCCAAGACTCTCTGTTCATTTGATTCATCGAGTCTTTTTTGAGCTCCTAACATTGCACCACTTCAGTGTAATGAGTCATTCAAGAGTATAACTCTCCCTTGAACTTTGACATCTACCACATTACTCAAATCTTGCTTCTAAGTTTTAAGACTATTTTTTAGAGCAATTTTAGATTCCTGGCAAAGTTCAAGTACAGAGATTGCCATGTAGCTAAGGTCCCACAAAAACACAAACTGGCCCCATTGTCAACACTTCCGCCGGAGCGTGACATTTCTTGCAATTGATGCAACTACACAGATGGGCCATGAATGCTCAGTCTATAACTTACTTTAGGGTTCACTCTTGGTATTGCAAATACTATGAGTCTGGATAACAGTACAATGACATGCGATCATGACTGTAGAACCAAAGAGCATTTTCAGGACCCTGAAGCTCCTCTGTAATCCACATATATAAACCTCCCCACACCCCTGGTTTTAGTTATATTTATATTTCAGAATGTCTATAATTATTTTAAGCCTTATAACACCTTTTAAAAACATTTTCCAACTAGATTGCTTTTAAGTTTTAAAAAGGATGCAGTCCAGTACCCCTTAAAGGAGGGCATGAAGTCGGTTTGTTGGTTATTTTTAATGGTGTTGCTATTTTGCAAAAAGAAACAGTCATAGCGCCATTTAGGGAGCCTTGTGAGTTTAGAATTGTTCTTGCCATGCACCTCAAATTAAAATAAACCCTGGCTCCTCCCTCTAAGCTTTCGTGTCTTCCATAGAGGAAGATCTATTACTGTCTTATTCTTATAATAAACTGATTTTTGCTCTCTGTTTTTGAACAGAGTTAACCACAGGCTTTGTGGAATTCCACCCCAAAATGCCTATACAAACAAATTGAAAAGATAACGCAATCACTCCTTCGCTTGAAATACTGATGCCCAAGCCTCTGATTTAATGGATTGATGTAGCCCTACAAAGTTGAGATCCCAGGTTAGAAGGAAGTAGAGCTTCTAACTGGAGTGAGTCTCCATCCTAACTTCTGACTTTTGTTATCAACCTTCTGGACTGAAGGAAGAGAACAGCCTTCACCTGTTGGTAAACTTTGTTGTAGCTATACTGAATATTAAAACCAACAAAAATAAAGGAAAGCAAATGAAAGACCCTGGATTTCCTAAAAGTATTGATGATGAAGTTGAAATCCGAATGCAGTTAACTTCCCCAGGCATCCTCAGAGGATGGGGGCGGGCGTGGGAGGGGGTCAACTGAGGATGAAAATGGGAATTCCAATTACTTTAACTGGTCTCTGACCTCCAGACAGATGATTTCCCAGTGAGCAAGCCTAAGAAGATTTTGACAAATGTCTTTGTTTTATGTCTTCTGAAGGCTGGAACATTAGAATAGCCTCATGCTCATTTTTATTTCTGGCAAAGAGAAACTGGTTTGGCCACAGGGTTATTTTGGAGGGTATTGGCATGTTTTTAGGTAGAGGATATGCTTTTCAATTCAAGCTAAATAAAGTCAGACAATTATGGTTTTGGGGTTCTCTTCCAGAAGACAAATCAATATTTTTTTAAGGCAACATGTAGGCTCTATTTATTAAAAGATTTGTTCGAGAGCATTCATATTCCATAACCTCATGTCAGAAAAATTCAAGCGGTAAGACATCTAAAGAGAGAGTTTTCTGTAGTTTTACTCTTTTCCTTGTTAGCACTTCATAAAAAGTGACAAACCAAATATCCTTTGGCCTTCATGCATTTACTTCAAACTCTGCCTTATAGTGGTTTTTCTCTTTCAATGAGCTATTATTTTCTTTCTACTTCTCTGTATTTAAAAGTATTAGAAACATATTTTCATTGTGAGATACATCATCAGTCTTCAAAAATAGAACTGAATGACTTTGCACAGATAAGAGTACAAAGGGCCAAAGAACCACAGTACTTCTTGTTTTTCTCCTTATCACACGAATCCTGAAGCTACGAATTGCCTTGATTTGGCAACCATACATTAAGGGAACATTAATTTTCATTTTTAAAAACCAATAGACTACATTTGGCAGGATATAAGGTTTTGTTTTTATAAAAACCCATTTCGAAGCAAAGACATAGCTTAGAGCAGCCTTGAGAAGAGCATGTCTTTTAGGAATATGAAGGCTGGGATAGAAAGTGGGAGATGGTAAATCAATTTAGAGGTCTTCGCTTGTAACACTTGAAGTGTATTTCATCAGCACTGAAATAGATAATTTCTTCCAATTTAAAGGAAAAATAATCGGTTTTCATGTATTATTGGATATGTGATTGTATTTTTAGTGTTTTGGAACAAATGAGAAATACAACTAAACTTTCCCTTGGATGAGAAAAATTTTTGTGATAAGAAGGTAAAAAGAAAATTGTTATGATTTTGCTTTAAGCTAGAAAATTATAGAAGGATTAGAATTTTTTCTAGTCTAAGGATTGGGCAATTCTTTGCTATTTTCACTTAGCTCAAAGTCAACTCCCATTGTTTAAGGCAATGAAACATTTTATACCAAGAGAAAAATACTTGATTGTCGCCATATTTTGTGATATAGAATGGTTTCTCTTGTTTGTGTGTATATGCATGTATGTATATGTATATATGATATCTATGTGTATATATATATATATATATATATGTTTGTATAAAGGCCATTTTTAAGTTGTTCAGCCAAACTTCCAACCAGTCACATTAGCATTGATTATATAAAATGTTTTTTTCGAAAGGTTTAGTGGAGCTGGATATTCTGAGTTTTGATAAGAAGTCCCAGTAAGGATGGCTGTGTTGTTTTACAGATAATTTCTGACTTTGGTGTTTCTGTTGGCAGTCCACCAGCCAAGGGACTTTTGTCTGCTCAGCACTGCAGGGTCTGTGAAGATACATGGCTTTGAGCATTCTTTCGGAGATTCCCTGGTGTTGGGAATTCTTTAGGCAATAATATTACAATCCTGACATTTGAACTATGCATCTGGCAAAGGATTTTCCATGCTTTTCTCAACCAGAGAAACCCAAGATAATGATAGAAACTACAGCAATGCCAGAAGGGATGGAAAGATAACCTTTTAATTTTCGGAAACACTTGCATTTGAACTTTAATCTCTTGAAAAAATACAGAAAAAAGTAGTCCCTCTTGCCTGTAGTTTAAACTAAATAATAAAAATAGTTTCTATGAACTACTACCATGACTCTTAGATAAGCATTCACTAGAAAAAGTCAACATGTTTTTGCAAATTTATGCTACAGTCTGCAATCACTTTCAATAAAAAGATACTATTTAAGACATATTTAAAAAGATGTAATCAATTCTACATTTATCAAGAAGTTAAATAAATATAAATTCTATGAGAGTAAGCACTTAATTTATTTAATTACTGATGTAACCTTGGCACACGTGTCTGTATTTGACACATGGAAAGCTTTCAAAAAATTTTTTGTGCATAAACAAATAAGTGAATATTGAGATTGGCCTTGCATAAAAAGAAGAGACTCACGGGCCCCACACAATTTTATTTGGGGATTATTATCTTAGTCTTAATGCAGCCAGAACTCTGAGTGTGCTGTTCTTGTTATAGTTTATTCAACAAATGACCTTACATTTCCACTATCCTTTCTTCATCATTTTTTTTGTTCTGCTGTGATGTAATATGATGCTTTCTACCCCAAGTCATGCCAGTATTCACAATCTTTGACTTGCTTAAGCCAATTTCTAATTTTGCTTTTTTTTTTTTCTGTCTGATTTCTCATAAGCAATGACTTTTCTCCATCAGGACTGCTTTTCTGAAATACTTTTAGACTTCTCATTTGTCGTCATTTTCATTTTAATCTGCTTTTACATACTTGATAATTGCATTTTCAGATTTTTTTTCATTTTCCTCCAATTCTCACTAGTGCAAAGAAATATCCTCATACCTAATCTTCTCATCTTTATATTAGGGTCAATGTGAGGCTTTCTCTGGAAGTAAAAATCACATTCTTCATTGACTTTTTAAGTCAAATAATCATTTATTTTGCACATCACAAATAATTCAAACTCTTTCCATCTCTTCCCTGCAAGTGTTTGCATTTGAAAATGTTTGTGTCACTCTTCATAAATTTCCTTTTTTTCCCATAAATTTCTTCTTATGGTGTTTAAATAAAAAGCATTATTGAGATAAAGTTTTATGCAAAATAAACTGAATGTATCTAAACTACAGACTTTGGTGAGTTTTGAAATACAATAAAGAAAATAAGCACATCTACTATTCCTTAAAATTTTCCGGTGACCTGTAATCTCTTAATTGGGTCCATTCCAACACCCCCAGTCTGTTCTCCAGATAACCACTGATCTGCTTTTGGTCACTATAGATTAGTTTGCATTTACCAGAATTTTATATGAGTGGAATAATTCAGTGTCTACTTTTCTTTCTTCATATTTTCCAACCAGCATGATTCTTCTGAGATTCATCCATGTGTGTGTCAATAATTTAGACCTTTTTACTCCTGAGCAGCATTCCATGGCAGAAATGAATTATAATTTGTTTATCCATTCACATATGAATGAGCATTTGGTTACTTCCTGGTTTAGGATATTACAAATAATTCTGCTGTAAACATTCTAAGACATGCCTTTAACTTTTGCTTCTCTTAGTTAAATACCAGGGAGCAGACTGACTAACTTGTACAATAGCCTAATTTGGCTGTTGGTATTTTTTTTAAGAAATTGCCAAACTGTTTTCCAACATGGTTCTGAAAGTTTACATTTCTACCATTTGTGTTTGAAAGAGTCAGGTCCTTCACATTTTCACCAACGTGGTGTGATCTGTCTTTTCCATTTTAATCGTTCCAGTAGGTGTGTGGCGGAATCCCAACATTTTAATTTGCATTTCTCTAGCAACTAATGATGCTGAGCATCTTTACACATGCATATTTGACCTTTTTTTTTTGTCAAGTGCTGGCTCAAAGCCTCTACCCAATTTTTTATTGGGTCATTTTCTTATGACTTATTTTGGAAAGTTTTTATGTAGTCTGGAAATCAATCTTTTAGCAGATAGAATACTTGTAAATGATTTCTTCCTGTCGTTTCATTCTCGTAACAATGACTTTTGAACTCAGATGCTTTTAATTCTGAGTTTTATGATAGATTTGATCCCCCTGCTCTGGGTCTCAAACTCAGGCTGCCTGTACTTTATCTCCCTGAGCTGCAGGAGGTGCTTTAAAAACAAAACAAAACACTTTTTTTTTAGTGTTTTATGTCAGTAACTCTTTTTTACAAATTAAAATAAACTCATATGTGCAGTTTCCCCATTCCTCAGCTATATGTCAACACAGCCTGGCCTTCACCACATCACCAAGTGTTCTTGAGGATAAGTTTTAACAGAAGTTATATAACTAGCAAGTTTTTCTTTTCTGGAGTATGCTTTACTTCAGCTGTGATTCCGGTGTTTGCTGTCTGGATCTCTGTCACGTGATCTTATACATCTTCCTCCACCCCAGATCAAAGCCTCTCTTCCAGCTGCTCTAAAGGTTCACTCACTGGCCCCAACAAACTTAGTCTTTGAAAGCAGCACTTGGGACCACTACTACTTTTGTTTTGCTCTCTTTTATCATGATTGCTCTCAGGATGAGTCATAGTGTCCTTTAACATGTGGAAACCCTTTTTGCATTTCTAAGATTCCAAGCCCAAACAATTATCCCTGACATCTAGAACTGGAGTTGCTGGATTCTTCCCTATGTCCCCCTTTCTTATTCTAAAGTAAACACTTCCCTAATGAGTCTCTTGGGAAACCTAGTCTCATAAAAGTCTCTCTCCTATCAGAGATCCTTCAAAATATCCAGTATCAGAAAACGTCAAGAGAAGTGGTTGTCTACCTGTAATCTCCAACCTTATGAGGGAACCCGGCAATTCCCTCTCTTCTCTGACACCCAAACTCTCTGTGATCATTATGGACTCAAACCCAGGCTTTTCCCAAGAATTTGAATGGAGTGTTTTCTTGGAATGCTTGTATATTTTCTTTGAGCACTGGAGTACTAATAGTTTTGTTTTTGTTTTAGGAGAAAGATATGAATTTGTAGCTAGAATATCTGGGGAAATATTTCATCAAATAGTTTTAATGATTGTGAGAATTCTCAGATTTTAATTCATTTATATGTAGTGTCTCTCCACAGCTTGCACCATTCTCCAAATTTTCTTAAGTATAGACAGCCTCAGAGCAACACTGAATAACTCAAAATCCATGAAACGTGCCTGGAAAACTGCGGCTGTATACTGATTGAAAGTTTTCCTTGATATTTTTAGTAGCACTTATTACCTCTGTGACTAATTTGAGTACTTGTTTAGGCATTCGTTTCCTTTTGCATCTTTTTGTAAGTCACCTGGCACAGAGCTATGATAAAGATGATATAGAATACATGCTTCTTAAGTATGAATAAACTTTACATTTCATTGATTAAGAACACTGGGAAACTTTGCAACTGGACCAAATTCTCCTAATTCTGATTCCAGTATATTAAGGCATTTCTTGGTTAACTGGCTACCCAGAATTAAAATTTTTATTCCTGGAACCCAGTTTTCTAAGCCTTCAAAATTTGGGTACTCACTTACCTTAAAATAACATAAAAGGTCTAGTTATATCTCAGTCAGAAGATTATTTAGATTATTTAGATTTTTCTCTGAAAATTTGAGTAATTTCCACCAGGATAATTTATTCTGTCCTCCAATCTACTTAAAATTAGAGAACATCAGAGAAATATGGAATTGGTATCTTTATAAGGAGACAGAAATACGAAAAAAGGTAAAAGTTTTTTATTTGACTACTTAGAAAAATTGATTTCACCTTTTAAACTTAGCTGTAACATTCAAACTCCATAATATGAAAATAAATATGTAAATTAATATTATGCTACAGACTCTTTTCTTGGTCAAGAAATATTTATTCAATTAATAAACATGCATTTGTTGGAGAATCATTACCTCCCTTACTCTGTGGTAATTGCTGTGATTACTGCCATGAATAAGATAAAGGTGTGCATGTGTACATTTATTATTTGTGGATTCTCAAATCTATTCTATTGATCTATATCTGTTTTCATTTTAGTACAATGCTGCTTTGATTACCGTAACTTTTTATTGTAACTTGAAATCCAGGGGGTTTGGAAACTATTTTTGCTTTAGCTATGTAGGGTTTTGTGTGGCTTTATACAAGTTATAGAATTTTCATTCTTTTTCCTAAAAAAAGTCATCAATTGTTCATTTAAAGATCTGTTTTTTACTTTTTTTGAGCTCTATATATTAGAATGTATACACTGATGACTTTTTTATGTAAGTGTATGCATTATGATATCGAAAGAGATATGTAATAAGACCTGTATGCTAAAATTTTATAGAATAAAATTCATTTAAAAAAGATACAGGTCCCATTGGGTATGCAATCATGATCATGATGGATGCTAAAAAGGAAAAGCACCAGCATCTTAGCTATGGTGCAAATAACAGCAAGACCCTAATAGAGTCTTTGTACCATAGAATGCTTTCCTCAGAAGGTCCATATGACATGAAACGTGAAGGGCAAATTAAGACTGAGTCAAAGCAAACTGGTGGGAGAGTCGCATGCTGCAGCTGCATTAGAGAACTTGGGACATTGAAATACAATTGAAGAATGCTGGGCAAAGAAGAGTTTGCAAGGATTTGCTTGGAGGATAAAAAATAATATCAATAACTTTTCTTCCTTTTTCTTTTATTTTCCTCATCACTTTGCCAGAGTAAAAGAATTTACATCTTCCCTTAAACTCCCTTAAGAAGGGATTTATTAAAAAGCACTGCTGGTAAACAGAGTACAGGATTCTGAAGCTTACTGCCAATGTTTTAGAGAATTTGAAGTTATAAAACAAAGGTTCTGAACTCGAAGGTTATCAAAGTTTCCTTGGCATTTGAGCACGATTGTCGAGTCAACTTAGCGGCCTGGCTCCAGGCCAGTTTGAATGATTCCTGTTTGGCCTAGGCAAGATTTCCTCTATAATTGTAGTGAGATAAAGTAGCATTCATTTTCTGCCTGCAATTATTTTCAGTGTTGTTCCACACTGTTGGAATAGCCTGTGCCCTTGGCTGCAGGGTAGAAGTTGATCAATGCTGAGTAGAGCCCATGGGATCCGGCTGCTGCAAATACTGTGGGAGTCACAACAGTGTAACAACATGAATAAAGTGAGTCATAGTCTGAAAGAAAATGTGGAAATGTTCAAACTAAATGAAATCTTATCTGAACCTTCTGATAGATATTTTGGCAGATTCCATGTTAGAGGTGATGTTTTTATGTCTTACAAGCATTGCTAATGATTTGTATCATTCAAAAAATCATAAACATAAAGAAACAAAAGGCTGAAACAGCTAATGATTTTCATTAACCAGTCATCTTAGAATATGCAATGCCCCCCCGCCCCCCAGCACGTATTTACAAAGGTTAACCAGAGAGGGTTTTGTCTTGAGTTTACGATAAAGAAGGGAATGCCAAATCCCTGCTTCCTTTTCCCATTCTCCATCCCTCCTTTCTGCACTGTCTCATTCCAGAAATTATTCATAATGGCTCAATATTGTGATTAATAAGAAATATTTATTTTTTTGTCACTCAGATGACCAAAATCTCTCTCTCTCTCTCCCTCTCTTTACATAAATATATGGTCTTCATCCATAATTCTGACACACAGTTTCCAAAAAGTCTTAAATCTCCCTTGTTGAGGGTGATAAAGGCATCTCTTATGTTGGTGAGGTGGCTTCGGTTGGGAAGCCTCTGAGGTTGCAGGCTGGTTACCAGGGAAACCAATGTGGAACTTCAAGTTCACCCCTGACCTCTGGGGAGAGGACAGAGACAAAAAGAAGGTTGATTTATATTGCCTAAGGTCAATGATCTAATCAATCACACCTGTGTAATGAGGCCTCCATACAAACCCAAGATGAGGGGTTTTTGGAGAGCTTTCTGGTTGGTGACCATGTAGATACTTGGGGGAAATGATGTACCAGGAGAGTCCATGGAAGCTCTATGCCTTTTCCCCAGATCTTGTCCTATGTATCTTTTCTACCTGGCTATTGCTGAATTATAGTCTTTGTAATGAATGGGTTCTAGTGAGTAAACAGGTTTTCTGAGCTCTGTATGCCATTCAAGCAAATTAATCAAAACTGAGGAGGGTATTCTGGGAACTTTTGATTTATATACAGTTGAACAGAAGCACTAGGTAATGACCTAGTCTTGCTCCTGTCACTTGAACCCTGAGTAGGGTGTTAGGACATCTAATCTATAGCTGGTTAGTCAGAAGCATAGGTAACTGTCAGGTCTTCCTACTCACATCAATAGTGGAGGCTGAAGTCTGATGCTGTCGCCACATAAATAGTACCAGAGTAGAGTTGAATCCTTGGATACTCTGCTGGTGTTCAAGAATTGCTTGTTGATGTAGGTGACAGCGGGTGGGTTCTGAGGTTCAGTGGTGAACAATTCAAGATAGAATTCTTGAGCATTAAAGTGCAGTTTTATAAGTTTATTAGAGACAATGGAGAAGAAAGAAAGCAAAAGCATGAGACAGAGTTCTCATGGGCAAAAAGGGCTGCACTCCCAGCTAGTGGTGGTTGAATTTATACTCTTGGGAGGGGGTTCTGGGTGGACTACTCTTCCAGTTTTTATAATTAGCAAGAGAACAGCAGTCACAACGAAGTTTGAAAGCAGAAGTATTAAGGGGATTTTCCAGGAAGTTCTCCAAGTTTGTGTAATAGCCTCTTGCATTCTGGTGTCAGCTTCTTGTAGTATTGGTGAAAACATTAGGTTGATGAAGGGATTACATGGATTTTTCCAGAGGGCTAATGAGATGAGCTTTGATTTCTAGTACTAATGAACTGACCTGTTGGGTGTTCTGGTAGATCTTAGTCTAAAGAGGAAACCTAGAGAATGTTCCTTTTGGAGATATATTATAAAATGACACTAAGCAGCTATATATCAATAATCACCCTAAACATTAATGGACAGTCAAACAATGCAGAGTGGCTGAATGGATTAAAAAGCATAGCCCAACCTTCTGTTGCATTCAGGAAACTCGCTTTCTCCCAAAAGATAAACAAAGGCTCAAAGTCAATGGCTGGAAGACAATCCTACAGTCTAATGGCAGCCACAAAAGAGCAGGAACAGCTATACTCATATCAGATAAAACAGACTTTAATCTAAAAAGTATAACAAAAGACAAAGATGGACACTATATAATGATTAAAAGATCAATTCAGCAGGAAGACATAACACTTATTAACATATATACACCAAATGAAGGAGCATCAAAATACATCAAGCATTATCAGACCTAAAGACAGACATTGACAGCAGCTCAATAACAGTGGGGGACTTCAATATCGCACTTACAACAATGGACAGATCAACCAAGCAGAAAAATAACAGGGAAACAGCTACTTTAAGTGACCATCTAGAACAGATAGGTCTAATAGACATATACAAATCACTCCACCCAATGACTACAGATTGCGCTTTCTTCTCAAGCACTCATGCAACATCCTCAAGCATAGATCATGTGCTGGGACACAAAATGTCTCTCAATAAATTTACAAAGATTGAAGTCATATCAAGCATTTTCTCTGACCACAATGACCTAAAACTGGAAATCAACCACAAAAAAAAAGCTAGAAGACGCTGAACCAGATGGAAACTCAACGATAAGCTCCTGCAGGACTCTTGGGTAAAGGAGGAAATCAAAAAGGAACTTGAAAAATACTTAAAGACAAATGAAAATGAAGACACGAGCTACCAGGATCTATGGGATGCAGCAAAAGCAGTACTAAGTGGAAAGTTCATCGCAATCCAGGTCTATCTCAAGAAATGAGAATGCTGCTTTTGGGCCCCACATTTTCCCCTACATAGGGAAGTCTCCATGTCCTCCACCCACCTTTGGAGTCGAGTACTTTCACCCAACACAATTTCTTATAAAGTCAATCTGCTAAAGCATTTAAAGAGGAAATTAAAGAAATAGGAGAAAAGAGAAAGATCCAAAAATTATAGTAGGGACCACTTTCATACCTTACTCATCATACTTTTGTACTTAGGTTGGATTTTCCTAGCAATACCACATTCTTAAGACAAACCAAAGACAGAACCAAATTCTGGTTGGTAAGTTAGAGCTCCAGGAAATTTCTCTGCTAGGTGGTTAATAGAAAAGATAGTGGAAGAGAACTGACAAAGAAAACAGGCAGGCTATAGTAAAATGTTTGACAACATCACTATAATCAATGGAATAATAATCTTTAAATCTATTTTGAGTCATAGTGCTTGATGTCCAACAATGTTAATGAGCCATTCAGAGGGCCAGAGGAACCTGCTCCAGGTAGCACAGTCAATCGACCAAATTTAGTCTTTTTTAACATTTCAGGGGAGAGATAAATGGATTCACAGCCTCTCCATTGTCTTTACAAAGACTGAAAAGCAATCATGGAAAAGGTAGTCTCTTAGACACTTAAGACTTAACAGTGAAGAAAAGTGAATATTGAAATAATGAAGACAAAAATTATAAGAGGGAGAAGTCGTTACAATTTTAGAAGGATATGTCTTACGAATCAAACAGAGAAGAAAGGATGAGAAATAACGGAGAAGAAGGAAGTCCTCGGTCCAAGTCCTGAATACAGTGATATGCTGCTTACTGATTGTTAAATACATTCTGAGTGATGCGTTGTTAGATGGTTTCATCTTGACGTGAATGTCATAGAGTGTATTTACAGAAACCTAAATGGTGTTGTCTACTATAGGCTCTGAGGTATAGCATTCAGGGACCACCACGCATATGCAGTCTGTCATTGACCAAGTGACATGTAACCATACAGTGCGGTCTCTGCAGAGTCAAATCACTATCCCTGAGAGAGGCATAGACAGGGTGTTCTAGGACATTCCTAGTGACCTCAGTCAAGTGAACACCTACAGTGTGGGGTCCCCTCACAGAGGCCCTACCTAGATTGAAGAGACAGCTTAGTAGTCAGTAACCTACCTGCTGAAATGGGCAGCATATTTTTAGTTCTTCCCACACAGAACAGCTTCCAGATGTCAACAAATGAACTGCAGTACATGTGACAAATTTCAGGCAAGTGTCATTGGCCAAGTTGAGAGGAACCCTGGGAAGAATTTATTGTTGGCCAATTTCTGTGTTGGTTTGTTAGTTTCAGAAAGTATTAAGAGTTCATATTTACCAGGAAATATATATATATATATATATATATATATATATATATGTTTATTTTCAAGTTTAGCTGCTCCAAAAAAATCTTTAATATTAGTTTGGAATTCTTAGTAGTTTGAAAACTAACTCTTTACTCTTGCCAACAGTATTAAGGTCTTGGTATTTTCATAGATACATGCAGAAGTTCTAAGACCTTCAGCTGAAGGTGTGATCATAGCTATGTTGATGGAAAATAAGAACTAAGAATAATATAAGAATTTATATTTTTATAAAATGCCAGAAATATTATAGTTGGCTCACGAGCCGTTAAAATGTCCAAGGAATTAGTGCCATCAATGCTGTGAATTCTTCCTGCAGGGATGTAAGGATTATACCTGTCCTAAAGGGGTATCTTGGCATACCCCACAGCTCCAAGAAAATGAAGTAAAAAAACAGGAGCTACTAATATCAAGCCAGGTCCAAAACAGATGATCAGCCAATGTTTCCTCTGCAAAGTCTACTTTAACTCATTTTGAGAGCATTTTCCTTAGTTGTTCATCTTGGCTATTTCCCTGAGCCCTGGGTATAGAACTTGGGTTCTTGGGAAACATGTGCACTGCTCCCAAGAAACTGGAAGAGTGGTTTTGTTTGCTTTGGACTCATCTCACATCATGGAAATTTAGACTGAGAAGACATTTTAGGACAATTCAAACCAACTCAAAGTGAAAACACTTTCACATGAACACAATGCCTTGCATAGAATTGGTAATACAAAGTAAATACTTGCTAGGTGCAATAGACTAAATATTTATGTCACCTCCAATTTATGTTGAAAACTAATCCCCAGTGATCAAATTCGGAGGTGAGGACTTTAAGAGGGGATCAATGGGATTCAAAATCTTAGAAAAGGGTTCTCAGAGGGCTCCCCAGTCCCTGCCGCACTGGGAAGGCACAGTGAGAAGGCTGCACAGGGAAATGGCTCCCACCCACCAAACACTAGTTCTGTGTATACCTTGGTCTTGGACTTGCCAGTGTCTAAAACTGTGAGATTCCTGTTGCATTCAGTCTATAATATTTTGTTCTAGCAGCCTGAACAGAAAAAGACATTAAGTTTATGGTTGAACATCATGTCCTTAATTAGTGCCTCAAAGGATGGAGAAAGTCTGTCTATGGGAATTCACACCCCATCTATAACATTTGAATGGAAATTGAAACTTTTGATATAAATATGCATGTCTGGAGTATATAACATCACAAATACTTGTTCATTGCTGTGACATTAAAGTTTTCATTTTCAGGTGCCTCTTTTTTCCAGCTATTTGACATATTATAGAAATAATCTTTAGATTCCTTTTTAAAGTGTGTATGAAACCAAGCTATGTGAATTTTAATTTAACCTTTTGTTACAGGAATTGGTATAAAGTAAGATTTATTCCTGACATAATTTTTAAAACCACAATGTATTTCTCCATGGTATCATTTACATAAGTTACAGAAACCTGCTTTTCAATGCCAAAACAGCATGCAATGTTGGAAAATAGAAGTGGCTAAAGTTACCCACAGAAGTAAGAAGAAGTGATTCAGATATAGAACTCCGGTTGACATTTTTACTATGGCTTAAAAATAACGCATACTAATTATTTTTTCAATAGCTTCAGAAGTTCATTCAACAAGATGTATCTATTTTCAAAGGAAGAATATTTTGAAAGATAATTTTTACCTAGTTGATCTGAATTAGACAAAGAATTAGACAAAAAAATGTATCAAAAAACAAATCTTCCAATGTTTAACTATTGAGATGTTACTGTATATTTTTTTCATTTTTTGTTGTAGTAACTTATTCTACACATTAAAATAAACTCATCTATATAGTTTCCCCATATATGCAGCTTCCCCCTTCTTCAGATACATATTGTATTTATTACATATTTATATTTATATTTATATTTATAACTACTCTGAACTTACAGATAATTCTGAAAATGATGGGAGACATGACTGCAGAAAAGCCTGGGAATCAGAACTCATGCAGAGGGAATGAAAACTGAATGAAAGCTCTGCAGTGTTTAGTGTTTTTGAAGGAACACTGGTGGCTCAGATGCTGAGTTAGTGACTGGGGCTTAGACTATGCAAAATCCAGCATCCTGGGTTCATGACCTGGGACCAGGGTAATGATCAGAATGAATGAAAAAATAATTGATGCTTCTTCCTCTTCTCTCTTCCTCCATGCCTGTCTACCTTTATTCCTGCTAACCTTCCTTTCTCTTAAAAATAAACCCAAAATCTCTGATAGCTGCACCTGTCTCTTCTTTTCCCCTCTACCCGTTATAGAGAACCAGAGTCCATACTCTGGGTGCTGTGGGAGAAAAATAAGCTTCTTCAGGAATGGCTTGCACACCCAGGTACTTACTCATCCACCACTCTCTTTTTCTCAGTGGGAGCATTTGACTCAACTAGATCAGCCCCGTGTGATGCCATGTGGGGATGGAAGTATTGACAGAATTCCTTTCACCTTCTCCAATCATCAAAATCCTTTTTAAAAATATTTTTCTTTTGCTTCAGTGAGTACTAGACTCTCTCCTTGGGAAGGCAGGACTTCTACAAATGCTCTGGCCAGTGGGTACCTGCTGACATCAGCACACTCCAGGTTTTCCCCCAGCTGCAGCCAAGAGGGGCTGGAGACCGTGCATAGGTTTCTACTGGCTACACAGCCCAGACCCAGGTCTGCCTGACAATGCAAGGTGGACACGACTCCTCTGGGCCTCTCCCCTGCTGTGCCCGATCCCACAGCTTCCATAGAGGCACTTATGTTTGTGAGTAGATGCCAAATTTTAGTTGGTAAAAGGGTGGGTAAAAAAAGTCATCAGAAGCCACCATGATATTGATACTACCCATTATACACTTGTATTAAATGTTTATGGAGTCTGAGGTGCTGCATTGAGTGAAATGATTGGTGGTGATACTCAAAACATTGAACAATCAGTATGAGCTAGCACTGTCCATTCAGAAATGTTTGTCAGCGAATCCAGATGCCCACTGGCTCCTGTTTCACATCAATAAAGATATCAGTCCTGCTAGTTGATTTCAGTGAGGGATAGTTCTTAAAAATTTCAAGTCACTTGAGTAATGGTAATAATTTTGAAGCAATTATCTGAGGGTTCTTCCCTTGGTATGTACATATATGTATGCACATATATATATGCATGTATATAGATATATACATACATTTTATACATAGAATATTTGTGTACATGCATTAAATATGTGCATATATGAATTCCTAGGGTTGCTATAGCAAATTATCACAGTTGGGTGGTTTCAAACAACAGAAATACACTTTCTCATACTTCTAGAGGCTAGAAGTCTGATATCATGGTGTGAAAGGCCTTTCTCTTTCCAAAGGCTCTTGAGGAAAACCCTTTCTTACTTCCTCCTGTTCCTGGTGGCTGTCAGGATCCTTTGGCTTGTGGCTGCATCCCTCCAATCCCTGCTTATCTGTGTCCAGGACCCCTGTGCTGCTCCTCTTCCATCTCTTATAAAGGCACTTGTCATTGGATTGAGGACTCACCCAAATAACTCGGGATGCTTGTATCTTTTGTTCCTTAATTTAATTGACTCTGCAAAGACTTTTTTTCCAAATAAGTACACACTCACAGATTCTAGGGCGAGGACATGGAGCACTATCAGTGAATCAATTGCAGTGTTCATCTGAATGTGTCAGATTGTTTAGACATTGCTATTGAAGACATGTATGAAAGGAGAAAAGGAGTCAGTGGAGAAGAAATGCCAGTGATAAAAGACAAGTTCTTAAATCCCTCTGGTAGATCAGGTCACTGTAAAAGCCATGGACATTGGTTCAAGACCTGAGGTTAGAAAAAAATGAAATAATTGCAAAAATATTGTTTTTAAAGGCAAGTTGCAGGCAGGAATAAAAGCAAGTCGGCTGGCAGGAAGAGAGAGGAGGAAGGGCTTTATTTGTTATTTAGTTGTTCACTTGGGTTGTTCCCCCACTGGCCCAGGTCTTGAGCTCAGATGTATGTGGGACTGCTCCCAGCGTATGCTAGACTGCTAGGCCACCAGGGTATGCCCAGAAAAAGAAATTACTAAATTAAAACATAATTTTATAAATAGAGGTTCTTTTTAATAAAATATCTTAACTTTTACACACATATATGCATATAAATATATTTACATATATGTATATATATGTGTGTGTGTATATATATATATTATAACGTATGGAGAGAGAGAATTTGGAGGCTGGTAGATCTAGATCAGGTGCTGGTCAACTGGACTCCTGGTGGTGAGGACTTATAGGCATGGACTCTGTCACTGCAGCAAAGATTCCAGTTAGAAGTTCATTGGCACATTTGATGTTGCCATGGGTAGTTGACCCAGAAAAGTTTGGTTTGAACAGTGGTCCCTGGAGAGACAAACTTGCGTTTGATGTTCCTCATGGTCTCTGCTGTAAATCCAGGAAGGATGTTAGGGCTGGAGAATGCTGGGTTGTTCCTCTGGGTTCCACTATCCTCCAGATAGTCTCTCTCTAGTGGAAGGAAGGGAAGAAGGGAGGGAGAGAGGGAGGGAGGAAGGAAGGAAGGAAGGAAGGAAGGAAGGAAGGACTGACTCTTAAGCAGAAAATTCTTGAGCTCGGTCTCATGATTATATTGGGAGAGGCACATTGGGAAGAGAAGGCATGCTAACCAATGAGTGCTGTATAACATAGATGTCAATTAAGGATTTAATTAGTGAGTTGCTGAGTTTTCAAGCTGAATCACATTAGTTGATTGACATTCACAGGTATGACAGATGCTCATAGGTAATCCCAGGTACCTATATATAAAGGTCATTTAACTTTTATGTCTAATGCTCAATGGTCATTTCTGGATTTTCCCTTTTGCTTCCATGGAAGGGAACGATGTGTGGGTCTCAACATTGACCTTCAAAGATGACCACGTAACTTTAGGCTGATAAACTACAAAGGAGTGTTGAGGGAGGATTCCCTGAGGAGGCACACTAGAAAAATGAGAGCATGGGGTTTCAGAGCCAAATAAATTACAGGGGGTCCAAAATGAGATATAAATTTGGAATATATGATGTGGTTTTTCTTCACTCAAATCCCCCACATGCTTGCCTCAATTCTCCATTTCATTGCAGCTTCAGAAAAACCATGTGACTCAGAAATAAGGATAATGATGAACAAAAAGGAAGACAAGAAGAAAAATGGGGGAATGTGCAGACAATGCAAAATAGGGTCACTAGAATGCCACCGTAATTAGAATGGGACTAAAGATACATTCCAAAAGTCTCCAAAGGATTAATTTTTGACACAATTAATTTTATTTACTTTGGAAATATGATGGGGATTTGGTCCTCATCTGGATGCAATTGAGTCTTCCCAATCCTAGGTTAGATAGTTATTATTTTTATTTTTTGCTGATTTTAATATACCACCAGTGCCAAAAGTCCTCTGGGTAAGTCTATTGGATTTATATAAAATGCCCAACAAAATCTAATTAACCAAACACTGTTGGATAAATGACCAGCAAAATGTGACATTTTCACCTAATAAATAATATTCACTTTCCACTATATTTAGCTAAGAAAAAAATTAAAGAAAAATTTTAAATAGATCCACTAACAGAGTGTATATATCACAACCATGTGTACAATGCAGTCTCCGAATTTCACATGAAGTTAGGTGGGGTCAGTGACCCATGGTCTGTCCTATGTAAATGATCTCAAAATCCTTCCTTCATAACTTTTCACAAACATTTTATACACTATTCAGAGAGAGTTTCTGGAGATTAAAATGGTACAGCATTTTGGTTAAAAACAACATTGCATGACTGCTGGGTTAGGTTGTATAAAAAGTCTGGGTACCTGAAAATATATTTTTAATCTGAAATTTACCAGTTTAGAAGAGGATACTCTTGAAAAGTGGTCCAATCTATCAAATAAACCAGACCCAGATTTTATGAGAGGAGTCAGTAAGTGACAGCTAGTATTGGTGATCACAATAGACTGGGATATATTTGTATCCAGTAGTGATAACTACACAGGGTAAAACTGCTGTGTCCTCTGGTTTGTATTAACTACTTAAATTCTGTGTCTATATTCATGCCAATATCAACACTTCTTATTATTAAACACACTGATTTCCAATGTCACAGGCTCATGATGCATAAAAATCTTCAAAGTCCTGAGGGGTCATTGAAGTGGGTTAGAGGTGCAGGTGTGGGGGGGTGTCGAACACAATGCAGGTGCAACACGAGGCAGAACAAGGAAAGAAAAACATGCATTTGGACTATATGATGAAGATGCTTAATTATACCAGGGAGATGCCTCACTAAGAACCTAGAGGCTACTTGGAAAGGCTCCTTCTTATATTTTTACTATGGATGATGCATTATTTTTTATAAATCTTATCAACCATCAGAGAATAATTTACTTGGGTGTCATTTACAAATGAACCCAAAGATTCAACACCATCACAATCATCTTTAGGGAAATTGTTTGAAAATTTCACTAAAATCAGTTCTACAGAGCTGGAAATTCAGAGATGACTGAAAATGTATTCTAGACTCTTTTAATGGAAATAGGAGATGTACGGATTACTCTAACACTCTAATAAATACTTGTCCTTCCCCCACCGCCAATGATCTTTTCAAATTGTTTGTTGTTAATATGTGTAAGTTATTTTTATACTAACCTTGATAAATTCACTTACTAATTTTAATAATTTATAAGTCTCTTATCTTGCCGACCAAAGACTTGTGTTTTCTTGGGAAGATGTGGTCATCTGGATGAAATACTGCTTCATATTTTCATCTGTCTTCTCTCTCTCCCTCTTTTTTTTTTAAGATATTTGCAATATAATTTTATTCTGATTCTAAATGAAAGGGAATGGGAATGACAGCAGTAAACAAGATTTCACCATTGGTATTGTCATGAGATTGTGGCAGGCTGAGATTTGAAACTCAAGATGGAAACAAGGGCCTTCCGAAATAGCTAAATAGGCAGGTTCACATCCACTCCGAAGCCCGTTCTCTTCTTGAGCATCACACAGATTATACGCATCTTCTGCAAGGGCGCTCTGCCACAGACGTCACAGGACTGCTCCTATCAGACGGGACTCTGACGCGGACTCCAGCAACACCTTCTCACAGACATTGTCCTGCCCCAAGAGAGCAGTTGTCTGAAACCTCTCAGTCACACTCACGCTGTGCTATGCTGCCAAGGCAATTCCTCGACAGCCTCTGGCGTGACAAGAGCAGGCAAGACAATGAACTAGGGTCTCAGATACACTGCTCAGCAAAAGCCAGAGGAAGGGCTTTTCCAAGTTGTAACTACTATTGGCAGAAATATCTGAATTCTGAAGATTCTTCCTTCGGTGGAAGACAATAGATTTTGCCCTAATTTTCCAATACTTAGCATCCAGTTTGTTGCTAAAAACACGACAGGCATGTTTTCATGTTTTCAGAAACCCATACCAGATCTCTGCACAGTTATTCTCATTCTTCTTAGTCAATGTTTTTGTTGCATCAGACATTATGATTAGACTTACCATAATTTTTAGAATTGAAACTGGGACCAATTGGAATATCACCACGTGCAGTGGCAGAGGATGGGGCAATAGGGGGTTCAGGTAGGGGAGAAGGGGCGTTCAGTTGCGTGTGGGCGTAGCACCCCTATAGGGAAATCTGTGATCCTGTTGGGCAATCCAGAGCCAGTTTTTGGATGTGTGTTTACCCAAGTGAACTTTTAGGAAACTGATTGAAATCAGGACAGAATTTCAAATCAGGCTGGACATAGGACAGTGTTGCTAAACTGGGACAATCTGTCAAACTGGGTTACAGGGTAACCCTAATTCTGATGGTGCACTGGGCTTGGATACAATATACATCTCTCAGCCCACGTGGTTTCTCCTGGCCAGCCACATTCCACGCATTGAACTTAATAGGTCCCTCGCTGGTACAGAACACAGAGGGGATGAAATTCAGCACCCAAGGTCACTGCATACTTCTCAAATCCACTTGCCCAAAGGCATTTCACTAAGGAGGTTTTTCCAGTGCCACCATCACGGACCAGTACAAGTCTGAACGGCACTTGGGGCTTTCTCGGGGTGGCCAAGGCAGTGTTACTTCTAGAGTTGTCTCTGGCCTGTCTGACTGAACTGCCTTCTCTTTTTTTGGCCCCAAACACATCCCTTTCCCCTCACTTCTCCATGGGATTGCATAATTTGATAGTGTCGGAATGCAAAATTCCTTTTCTATTTAATAATTCCCAAGGTCCTTTCCAATTTTAATATACTTGCCCAAGGTCATAATGCTGGAAGGGAAAGGAACTGAGAGCCAATCCAATCATCTGTCTCCCTATTGTGCCATCAAAGCTTTGCTTTATAGATGAGTTCTTGTCCTGTCCTAACTCCTTCTAAAGAAATGTCCCTGTCTCTCCTTGGGGCTAATTTAAAACAGAAAGAAAAAAAATTAATTGTCTTTTCCTCATGAACAGCTCTGGTCACAACAACGCGTCTTCTGTTGCCCACGGCATGGAAATAAATACTCAGAGGTTAAACCTCAAAATAAAAGGAGATCTCGTTACTGAATGTTTGTGGACAAACCATTTCCTTTATGAAATTCTTTCATCTTCTCCTGGTGTTCCTCTTCCCAACTACTTTTCCCTTTTCTAACTTTTCTAACCACATAGAATTAATGTCTCCACCTATCCTGGCCTCTAGTTGCAAAAATTACTTTGTGCCTTCAGTCCTAATCCCACGCATATTCCTGAAAGCTTTCTGCTACCCCTTAGCTCAAATCTCTTTTAACTCTCTATCTTAGCTAGAAGTAGAGGAAGGCCTTTTTAGTTGAATTAGATCAAGGTAATCTCTCCAATATTTGGGATATTCCCATTTTTCCAGTGCACGATTGTCCTGAAAGTTGGCCCTGGGTTCTTTGGGAGGAAGTATTAGAGAAATATCTATCTTGTTTATATCACTCCAAATATCAAACTTCTCTTTCAGTCATGTGATTCTGGGTCTGTGAAGTAATTTGAATCTGGAAACAGTGAGGAACCTGGTATTTTTTGTTCCAGTTGATGACATCAACCTTCAGTTCATCCAACTTCGAAACCTCTTAATTACACAACTTATATAACACTATATTTACTAGACATTTCTTTATCTTTTTTGTTCTCTCCAAACACAGTTGTTATAGATCCCTGTAGGTCAAATGTTCTGATCCCCAGTCCCACTACAGCTGCATTATCTATCAGAGTAGTTACTTCACGTTACTTCAAGCCGTTAATTGCTGCCAGCTAGAGTAGACACAATGAGGGCAGTAGGGACAGACTGCTTGGAGGGAAAAAAGAATCACTGAGAGATACCTGCTCAGGGAAGAACCATGCACAACCTCTAGACAAGAGCAGTTTGTTTGCTTCTGGTATGTGGGTATGGTCTACTTTTTCTGGCCACTTTCTGGGGAATGGTGGGATCAAAATGATTAGACTTGCTGATCTAACATTCCCTGTTTCTACTCTTGCTACCAGGCCTCAGCTTCATTATAGAAGGTCCATGTTGTATATTTAATCTCCTTTGAAACCTCTCCCTTGCTGATCGTAAGATCTGAGCCTGATTTTCAAGACAGTCTTCGCGGTGTCTGAAGGAAGTGAACAGTCACTGAAAGCCACCACAGAAGCCGTTTGACTTTCTGAGGGTAATTTGAAATAGTCAGTTTCCAACCCTAGCTCTCCCCTTTTCTTCTACAAGTCCAGGACAGCTAATGAAAGTGTCTGCTCCCTGTCGAGTTCCATCGTCACCACATCCCCATCCCCATCAGGAAGAGCAACCACATTGGCAGCAAGGCCCTGCTTTGCACCTGCATTACATTTCAACCATCAAGAAGTGAAAGCTTGAGCCATTGGTTCTACCCAAGTTGTCATCAATATTACCTCAAGAGAGGAGGGAAATCAAAATGCAAAATCCCACCCACAAAGAACTGCTTTCTTGAATGGTTGTTCTGGCCTGGATGTCTAGAATTTGTATAGAACAAAGCTGATATTCTGATTCAATGAAGCAACACTGAAGAAATCAAATGTATTCATTACTAATTGACCAGCACTTTACAAGAAAATACAAGTTGAAATGTCTCTAGCAAGACAATATGGAATTCCTAATTCTCAGAACATTCTGTTGGGGATGAGGGTGGAGATGAGCAATGCACCTGCCCACCTTTCTCCAACCTTAACTGTTCCAAGGTTGCTCCATGGGGAATTAGCATCAGTCTCTGTGTGTCACTGCTGAAGAAGCCAGGGATTTTTTGAGTCCAGTGGGGGTAGGACCTAGATTCTAGAGATCTACGTTTCCCACTGCTGGTGTTCCCTGGCCAGGAATGGTAAAACCAATGGTGTTAAGACGTATGATAGCATCCAGTAGGGGTTTTAGTACCGCGGCAGAAACATGACATATTGATTACTCCCTATGGAACAAGAATCAGGGCAGTTTCCCATGGCCTTGAGACAGCCAGATCTGAGCAGATGTGTGGATGTATGTAAGCTGGGTCCAGCAGTCCTGGATGAAGTTTTCCTTTTGTAAATTCCAGTCATTAGAAATGACAGGTTGGAAGATGGGCAGTGCTCCTTTAATATCTGCACCTGTGTTTACGAGGCCAATGCTCACTTCATGATTGATTCAGACTCTGACTTCCCTGTGTTTTCTGATGATTTGTTTTCATATTTCACTAAGAAGTGGGCAAAGCTAAGTGCCTAGATCATGGAATCATGTTCCAGTGAGAGAGTCAGACAGCAGACCAATGGTGATGTATAATACAATGCAATGTTGACAGCATGTTAGGAAGTAGATAGGGTCATTAGATAGAAAGTGAGAATCTCTGGGCATAATGGTCAGGGAAGGTCTCTTTGAAGAAGTAACACTAGAACAGAAGCGAGACAGTTAAATGGCATTCTTTCAAGAGCATTTCTTCAACACATCTCTGTGAGTACAAAGGATCTATCAGGCACTGAAAAGACACTTTCCATTGCTGATTAGGAGTTTACATTCTAAGACGTAGCAGAAGGGAAAAGGTAACATAAATACAGCATGTGCCTCATAGTGATTTTCGGCCAATATCAGAGCAAATATAAAGTGGTTTTTCTCAATTTGCTGTTGTCTGTGGATGTCATAGCCATCATCATGTTCCAGCATTTACTCAGCAGCACCCTCATACATCTTTACCTTGTCCCTTGATGGCATCATTTCCCTTTGTGCTTGATTTCATCTCATGTCATTTTGCTCATCATGGCCCCGTGTGTACAAAGCCCACTGCTACCATTGCTGGTAAGTGGTCACCGTGAGTGATTGCCTGGAAATAAGAGCAAAAAAATCAGTCGGTGATGGTCATTGCTCCCCAGACAGACATGACCCATTCTATGAGCTATGATCTCGAACAAGAACAAAGCAACTAAACCCTGCTTATGGGTCTGCATCATTGAAAGCAGCAAGACTAACACAAATTTGAGGATGGTCCAGGTCAGATATGGAGAAACATCTAGTGACCTAGATTGAAGAAAAGATACAGATTGTATTCTTTTCAGTGCCATGACAATCATAACCAAGGCAAAACTTGTGATGTTGAAAAAATAAGCTGGATCCAACTACGATGTTAAACTTGCTGCAATCTCTGGATGGTTTAAGCAATTCAAGAATCATTATTTATTACATAATGTGAATGTGAGTAGTGAGTCTGTAAGTGCTGATGTAAAGACAACTGAAAAATTTTTGGCAACTTTAGATAAGCTGATTGTGGAGGAAAATTACTTGCCAGAGTGAATCTTCAGTATGGATGAAAACTCCCAACTCTGGAAATAGATACTGGCAAGAATACTGATCTGCAAGGAGGCCAGGTTAATGCCAGTTTAACCTTTTAAGGAGAGGATAATAGTCTTGCCTGGAGCGGTGCCACAGGCTGCAAATTAAAGCCCCTGTCATCTGGTACAGTGAGACCCATAAAGACCTCAAGCATACCCATAAGATCACACTGCCAGTGACCACAGGAGCAATAAAAGGTCATGAGTGATACACCTGCTCTTCCATGATGTCCTCTTGAATTGCTGGGCTAGTAAAGATAAGAAGTACTGTTTGAACTGTGCACACGCCTTTCAAGATTGTGCTGATTGTTGATAATCCCTTGGCCATCCTCCTTCTACTGGTGATCTTCATCCCTCTATCAGAGTGGTGTTTCTCCCTACAAAGATCTTTGATTCAACCAATGATCCAGAACTTTTAGAGTCTATTATCAAAGAGGGAGATTTATCCAAGCAGGATATTGATGCAACTGAGGAAGAAACTAATAACAATGCAATTCTGAAAGGATTGCAATGTCTATGACTACTGCAAGAACTTTGCTTGGGTTTGGGGTGATGTTACCAAGGGATGTGTGAATGCATCTGGAATAATGCACTCAGGAGATTTGTCTGTGACCTGAGGGATCATCCAAGGATGAGGAGGTGGTAAAATCAAGAAGGCTGTGGAACTGTCATGCAACCTTAACCTGGGTATGGATGAGGCTGTCACTGAGGAAGTCCTAAAGGCAGTTCCTGAGGAATTGACTACTGAGTTGTTGGAACTGGAAACAGAATACAGCTTAGAAGCAAGAGGAAAGGACACTGTAGGACAGAAAAAGAAAATTCATGTGGAGAGTTTAGCATGAGCTCTTGGAGACCTCAATAAGCTCCTTAAAAAGTTTGAAGACATGCACCCTCAATACCAAAAGGTTTTCATTAATAGAGAAGAACGTTCATGGTGCACTATCTGCTTAAAAGCAAATCTATGACGGAAAAAAGGAGAGAAACCACCAAGAACTATTTCCAAAAACAGCAACACCTCCTCAAGAAGAGCCTCAGGCATTTCCTTCAGGATATATTCCAGAAGAATCCATGACTATCATAGGAGATGATTGCAAGTTATTTCCCCCATGGCCCTCCAGTAGGTTGAGATGTGATGGTATAAGATAGTGATGCTGATGATCCTGACCCTGTGTCATCCTCAACTGCTGTGTAGACTTATGCCTTAGTTTCTAACAATAAAGCATAAATAGCAAGCAAGGTGTGCCCTGGTGGAGTAGTGGTGGGGTCCACCACCTCTGGATGAGCACAGTTCATGTATCCCAAGGACCCGCTCTGGGGATAGCAACCAAAGGAAACATCTAGATAAAAATAAAAAATTAAAATGCCTCTTCCTCCTTTCTCTTCCTGCCTGCCTACTCGCCTTCATTTCTGCCTGTACCTTTATTTTAAAAAGAAGCTTGCACATAAGAATGCAAAAAAAAAAATTTGTACAGTTGTAATGTGTTTGTGTTTTGAACTATATGTTACTACAAGAGTCAAAAGGTTAAAAACAGAAGTTTATAAAATAAAAAGCTGTAATAAATGAAGGCTAATTTAGTATTGAAGAAAAAAGTATTTTTAGTAAATGTAGTGTACATGTTTAAAGTCCCTAGCCGGGCCCAGAAATGTTCTGGGTCTCCATCTTCAGTCACCATTCACTCATTGAGCACACAGAGCAACTTCCATTTCTTTGAGCTGCATTCAAGCTAAGGGCTCCGCACAGGCAGGCCACCTTTCCTATTTCATGTTGCATTGCTACTGTTCCTTTTGCGTAGATATGTTTGACGCGCAGTATCGCTGTGCTGCTGCTGCTTCCGTGTTCAGTACGGTCACATGTATGGGTTTACAGGCCAAGAGCAGCAGGCTGGATGAGAAAGACTAGGTGTGTAATAGGCTCTCCCTTCTAGGCTGGAGTAAGAGCATTCTAATCTTCACAAACTGACAAGGCTGGGCAGAGAACAGCACATTTCTCAGATCATAACCCCGTTGTTAAGCAGTGCATGGCTGTAGATAGTTAAAAATGGTTTCAAGGTTTTGCATGACAACCTTAGAAATTGGATATATGCATAAATATCTATCATTTTTGTGACTGGGTTTATAGTGTCAGAAGACTGCATTTGTCAGTAACAATGGTACTTATATACCCAGACATTGTGCACGTAGAGTGGAAGTGGGATGAACTCTGCAGACTCGTCTCAGAGATTTCAATTATTCTTTGCCCTTGAACTTAATGCAGAGGCTATTAGAAAAAGGTTTTCTCTTCTAATTGTTTCAGTAAGGAATAGTCCCTTGAAAATACTGTTTAATATACTGTAGCAAAATTTCCACAACATGACCTTGCTTTGCGTTGTATGACGCTTTAAGTGTTCCGAGTTCTGTACCTGGGCAGCCTGAGCTGAGTGTACCTTCCAATACAAGTCAAAATGTACACAGTGAGAAGACAGTCCATAACAAATGCATGCTGCATGGAAAAACCAGCTGTATTTTGGTTTATGAAATGTCTCAACGTATTTTTCAAATATTTTGGATTAGATGAAGCCCAACAAGGTTTTGCCAAGAACGTTTCCCCCCTTAATTTTTGAAATCATGTGCAATTTTGCAGAAATTTACTCCATATGTTTCTGTTTCATTTACACTTAAATAACCAAAATATTGCTTTGTAAGATCTATTGGATGCCCAAGAAACCTTGTGAATTAGTCCAATACAGATTTTTTTAAATCAAGATACAATTCACATACCATCCAAGTCACCCTGTTAAATGTGCAATTGAGTATTTTTCAATATCTTCTCCAAGTCGGGCAACTGGTACCACAACCTAATTCCAGAACCCAATACAGGTTTAAAACACATGTGCAAAGAGGATGTTGAGTGCTCACAGTAGGATATGGGCAGTAGTTGCTGCATAATGGGGTTCACCTTAACTTTCCTGGTTTGGATCTCAATGCGAGTTTTTGCTGCAGAGAAATCTGTTCCAGCTCTAACTCCACAGCTGTAAATCAGAAAATTCTCTATTCAACAAAGTGACTGTAGGGCTCAGGGGTTATTGCAAGGGGGAGTTTCTCTGTGGTAAATAACACACCACTGCGACCCAAGTTGAAAATTCTATTGCTTTCCTGCTCAGATTCATCCCACTACTGATATGTTGGACAGTTTCTTGACCTGAAAAGTCCCAGACCACTGGATCCTGCTCACATAATGCTTGGCTCTAGAGTTCTCCTAGTTCTCAGTTACTGCTCCATCCAGCTAAGTAAGTCACTGCCAGGAAAATGAGAGACTATACAAGGTTGGCTTTAAAGACAGAATGTTCCTCTAGTGACCTGTGTGTACTGAATTTGGAACTGTCCACTTAGAAGGAATGGGAATAGTTAAAACTTAATTTGTTATCTCAGTAAGGTCCTTCAGTAAAAATTTAAGGATATTACTCTCTCAAATTCTTCAAGGATAAAATAGATTCCTGTCAAAATACGAATATGCCTCTTTGTCAAATTAAGATCTCAGTTAGTTATACTGGATTTAGAACATGGGGATATATGTGTAGGTATATATGTTGTGTGTGTATGTAAAAGTGCTGAAACAAAATACCATGATAGTGCATTTAGTCATATTTCTAAGTTTTTTAGGAATCCTGACAACCAAATTTTGAAAATTAGATTTTCTGAGATGCTCACTCTTTCTTTTACACAAAATAAGACATGTTAAATGAAAAACAAAAAGTCTACTTTTCTTCCAGTATCCTGTTTTCTTTAGATGTAATTATTAGGTGTAATTTTATTAATTTTTCCTGTTCTTTAAGACCCAGATTCCCCTTTTATAAACTTGGGATAGCAATGGCTATCCAAATGTATTACTATAGAATAAAACAAGTGATAACTTCAAATAAAGAATGACCAGCACTACAATTGGAGCAAAAGGTAAAAAATTGAATCCGAACTGAATCTGGGATAAGGTGACTTATGAATAGACAACTAGAATTAGTTGCCATATTTATTCTTCCAGAACATGAGGCAGAGTTTTAGTAATCACTGTTCTTTTCTGAGAATACACTGCTTCTTTTGTAAAATAAACACAAAATCAAATAAAAAGTGGCTTGCGTATTTTCTATTAAGTGTTTCATGATGGAATTAACATTTATTATGATCACTAGGAACTTGCAAGATGTTTCTTCTAATGTGGCCTAGAATTTTTAAAAATTCACTTGATACACTATCTCATTCATTGTTTTTCTTTCTCCAGATAAGCTTAGTAACAATTCTTGAACTCTACAAATTTGGAAAGTTTCACTATCTTCTGTTTTTTCTCTTATGTCCCTAACTTGGCAGTGCTTTTTGTCCACATGACAACAAAATGTCTAAATGAAACATAAAATATTCAATCATCCTGATGTTTTGTCTACACACTGATACATGTTTTGATGTTATGTAGACAAAACATCCAGATAATTGATTTTTTTTCCTTTTCATCCAGATGTTCTGGCATTATTTATACATAGTTCATGTCTAACTTAGTTTTCATTAAGACAGGAAGAGAACACAAATGTACAAGGTGACTTCAAGTGACATGAAAAGTATATTGGGCATTAGATCATTGGTGGTCATTTTCCTGCATTTAAAGAATTCATTTCTTGAATACCTATAGGATTTGCTCTGCATTTCCATATTTCACAATTTTGAAATATTACCCAGAAAAAGATGGTTGGATAGACTCAATATTGAACATGCTTGTTAAAAATTATTTAGGATAAAGAGGGACAAAAAGGGGACCATTTGTTATGATGAATCACATTCTTTAGGTCATGAATATGGAAGACCCTGATGTTTGCCTACAAGAGTCATTCCAAACCATCTTCTCTCTCTCTTTCTTTCTTTCTTTCTTTCTTTCTTTCTTTCTTTCTTTCTTTCTTTCTTTCTTTCTTTCTTTCTTTCTTTCTTTCTTTCTTTCTAATACTAAAGCTAAAAAGATAGATACTTAATTTCTTGGCCTCTCAGTTATGGGTGGGTGGCCAAATGACCCAATCTTATCGATGATATCATAAGAAGGAAGGTACTTCTTCTATAATATTTCTGAGAAATACACCTTGTTTCTTAATTAAATGAACAGCTGCAAAGTAAAGTTGATTGATTCTTCTCCTTACTTGTTCTTCCTTTGTTGAGTATCAATATGATGCTGGAGCTGTAGAAGTCATTTTGCAACCACAAGGCAACAAGTATGAGGAAGAAAAAACAGCATGTAGTGAACAATGCTATCAAAAGAATGGGTGCATGACACCACTGTTGATCTGCTGAGGCATTCCACCTCCAAATGTTTTGTTAAGTAAAAATAAATATGCTGATAGTTTTAGCTACTATTAATCATGAATTTTGTTACTGCATCTGAAAAAAAAATCCTAACTGGTGAAGAAATGCAGATATTATGTCCTTTTGACTCATATGAAAATTGTAGATTGTCTAATTCATTACTGCAAAGTTAGTGTGGAAAGAAAACTGGAGCCCAGTCTCCAGGTTTACATTGTCCGAAGTTCTTGTCACCAGAACAGACTGTGTTCCTTAAAACATTAAGTATTGACCAAATATCTAGGACTCGACTTAGAAAAAAGGAGATAAAATGTCATCAACCAATAAAGGTAACACTGAAAGACTGTTCAAACATGATTAAATCAGCATGATGGATTCGTATTGGTCACACATGAGGTATATCAGAGCAGCTTTTAAGGTTTTAGAATGGGCAAGGGGTGTAAGAATCAGAATTCAATATTCTGACACTGTTCCAACATAGTAATCTCTGGATCCCTCAAGGATTTAGTTTTTGAAACATTTTACTGCCAATTCATCATGTTGAATGGGAGGAAACAGCATGGGATTGAAGAGTCTGATTGGTGTCCAATGTCAATCTCTGTACTGATCAGTCATGTAACCTCAGGAAAAGCAATTCACCTGCTCGGAAGCCCTCATCTGTAATCTTGTGTTAATCCAATCAACCTCTTTAGCTCTTGTGAGAGTTAAATGAAAATAATACAGGCACAGTAGCTAGCTAATGTTTGGCAGATAGTTGCAATTTAATAAGGAGTATATTATTATTTTGGATGAATTAAGAGATTACCAGGTCCAGATAATATGAATGCTCTGAGCAAAGTCCCTGACCACTGCTCAAGTGGATTTCTCAGGTGTGACAATGATTGTGTTAACTGTGATGCTCCATGATGTACTAGCTCGATGATAGTTGACTGTGACTTGTGCACTTCTGCCAGGTAAAGTGCTCAGGTTAACATAGGGAATCATCCAATTATATGATCCTCTTCTTGTCTGAAAGATTCATATGCGCCATGACAACCTGAAAGATAAATGTTGGTTCATAAGCATAATCAACATAATCCATTGCACATTTTACAAGCTTCTTATCAAAGCACCTCAGTGGTTTATATCCTAAAAAAAGGAAATTAATGCAGTAAGTGTGAGTCTAGTGCTATGGCTGCTCACAGACTCATACCAGTCTTTAAATTCAAGGGGACTCTTGTTTCAGTGAATTTAGCTTACTGTGTGTTTTCACAAAATAACAACTGCCCGGGAAGTAGTTCTGAATTCTCTGTTCTGAATTCTTGAATGCAAAATAAAACCTTGGACTCTTGGCTGGAAGTTGGAACCTGCCATTTGATTCCCAGTGCTGAGAATGTCGCTGGTGCGTGCCAACACCATTCTTTTGCCTTGTATAATGTTCTATAAACCTGGTAAAAGCCCACAAAAGAAAGACAGTTGGCTTTTTAGGAACTGGCCTTGATTTTCCGCTTGGGACAAAGAATATCAAGAATCCATTCCTAATGAAAAGTAAACAGAGGATCACAACATTGTCCCATGCATTCCTTACATATTTATACTCAAATATACTCTATGGAGATGGTTTTTACTACACGTTCTGCATTCAGAGGGTGTGTACAGGAAAGCCTCATCTGGAGGCCTGGGCTAGAATAATGAACTGGGAGTCAACGCTGTGTGCTCTGGAGTCCTGGAGTCTGCATCCCTTTTGCCTTCTCAGAGGCGTATTATTCATATGCATCTTCAGCAGAAGCCAATCCAGCCAGCCTGCACTGTTCCAGGAGATGGAAAGTCCTACTTCTTCTGGCCCTAATATGTCACTATGTAATACTCTAATTCTTTTCATTTTCTTCTCAGGGAGATAGAGGGGCTTCCTCTTCATTGACTGGTCAAACTCATGCTTCCAAAGGTTGGTTTGTAATAAAAAAATGAGTTGGTGTGAAAGCCTTGATCTCTTATTAGTTATACAATGATATTTAAGTGTGTTTGCTTCTATAAGGTTCAGTTACCTCCTTTTAAAGGGCATCAATAGCTTCTCCATATGTCATAAAATCCCAATAAGAGATTTGTTTGAAACCACCTGGAACAATGGCAATTACCATCAGAATGGAAAGTTTTATCTTATGGCTTACTAAGATCTTAAAAAAACAGTTCTAAAATAAGATTAATTTTCAAAAGTGTGAAAAATGTACTCTATTCTATTTTTTTTAGGAAGAAACATTTATTTAGTTGTTCATCTTGATTGTTGCCCCCGGCACGGGATATGAACCCAGGCCTTTGGGATGTATGTGGACTATACCAGCCAGAGGCTGTGGGCTTATCCACTAGTCCACAAGGGCACCCCAAGTGAATTCTTTTCAATGAAACTTTTTATTATGGGATACTTATAGATTCACATGAAGTTGTTAGAAATAATATAGAGAGACTCTATGTACCTTACACCTCGTTTCTCTTCATCTTAGCATGGGCTGCCATAACAAAATTAGTAGACTGGGTGGTTTAATAACATAAATCTGCTCTCTCGTGGTTCTGGAGTCTACAAAATCCAAAATCAGGGTGTTAGTATGGTTCATTTCTGGTTGGAAGTACTATTCTTTTAGCTCTTAAAAAATATTGTGTAATTCCCTTTGACCTCCATGATGTCTGATACAGAAATTCGCTGTCATTTGAATGACAAGGTGTCATGTCCTTATTAACTATTTTACAGATGGTTTCGGTGTCAATAGTTTACAGTTGTTTGACTATAACGTGTCTTGCTGTAGATTTAAGTTTATCCTATTTGGGTTTCACTCAGCCTCTTAAAGCTGTATTTTAATGTCTTTGTTTTTTGCAAAGTTGTGAAACTGTCATCATCTTCTTTCTCTGCCTTCTCTCTTGCTTATCTCTATGTTTATAAATCTATATATCGGTATCATCTATTGAGACAGAGAAAGAATGAGAGAGGGAGAGAACGAGAGAGAGGAGAGAGAGAGAGAGTGAGAAAGAAAGAGAAAGAACAGAGAGAGAGAACAGAGACAGATCTTAAGGAGCTGGTCCACATAATGGTGGAAGTTTTAGCAAGTCTAAAATCTGCAGGTGGAACACATGTTGGGGACCTGGGAAAGAATTGAAGCTCAAGTTCAAAGGTGGTCTGCTGGCAGAATTCCCTTTCATCTGGGCGGTAGTTCTTTTTCTATTAAGATCTTCATATGATTAGTTGCAGACCACTCGCATTAGGTAGAACCATAGGTTTACTCAAAGTCTACTGACTTAAATGTGACTCTTAATGTTAATCTTTAAGTATTAATTTCTAAAGATATATCTTCACATAACCTAGAATAATGTTGACAAAATAACGATATCAAAGACTAGAGCCAAATTGACGCATAATATGAATCACCATAGTCACATAGCTCTCTGTTAGTACTCTTCATTAATTTATTTTTCAGTGTATTTTATTCTTATTGCTATTTAAATTAAGTAATTCTTGTTCTATCTTCCCTTCATTCCTTATCTCTGTTCCCTTCTGCTCTTATAACTTCCACTGAATTTTAAATTTCAATTACTGTATTTTTAGTTCTAAATGCTTTAGTTAATGTTTATGTTTTCTATCCTTGGCTAAGGATCTATTTTTTTCTTTTGTTATAGCATGTTTGTAATTGCTCATTGAAGCACTTTTATGATGGCTGCTTTAACTCTTGGACAGATAAATCTAATGTATCTGCCATCTTGGTGTTGGCATTTTTTGAGTTTTTTGACTTTGACTTTGGTTTGACTATCTTTTTTTTCCCTTGCAGTTTGATGCCTTCCTAGTTCTTAGTATGATGAGTGACTTTCCATTGAAATATGGACACTTTGTTTATTATATTATACAACTCTGGATTTGAGTATTATGTTAGAAGACTGGAATATTTAAACCTCCTGCTTTAGCTATTTTCTCTGGCACTACTCTGGCAGAAGAAATGCAGGGGGAGGTATGTCATCCGGTAGTCATCCAGCTTCCCTTCTCAGCCTTCTCTGATGCTGAAAAGCGGTGAGCCACATTTGTGCTTGGCAGTTGTGGGAATTTCCACTTCCAACTTAGTATCCCAACCTGGTTGGAGGAATGGGAATGCCTCATTACTGCATTCCATTTGAACTCCAATGATACTACGAAACTGGGTTAATTGCTATTGCTAAGCAGGGGTGCAAATTCTAAATCTTCACTCAGCCCCCTCTGACATCACTCCAGGTGGGTAGTGAAGGTCTCTTCATTACTGCCAGGTTGCATAAAATAACGTTTGCTATTCAGCCTTCTCTGACACCACCCAACTGGAGCCCCACCATGGTTTGGTAAGAGTGGAAATCTGTCTCTCAAATTTTATTGGTGAGGACTCCCACTTCTTAACTTTTGGCTAGAGAGAGAATGAGGATTAGGTTGGAATTTTTAAATTCACATTCAGTGGCATTTCTAGTTTGCTGGCCTCTTCACTTTCAGGTCTAGACTATATAAGGCAAAATATGAAAGTTAATTAGAATATATAAGGAAAAAAATGGAAACCAAGAAATTCACCCAATGTTGGTTTGGTTGTAATTTTTTTTAATCCTGAAGTCCTAGCAGGATTTCCGCCTTTTCTCCATCTTTCAATGTATTTGTTTTATATCTAATGATCAGGATTTTTAGTTGTACATGGAGAATTTGGAAAAATACAACTACTTGTTATTCCTAGAAACAGATGTTATAAAAGCTCTTAATGAGAAGTAGGAGGTAAATGATAACAAATTATAATTTATTATTGAAACTACAGAGAGATTCTGACTCACTGAAAAGCTAGATACATAAAAGCAGATTATAGCCAAGATTTCTTTCAAGAATTATATTTTTATGTCAGGATTTCACTGAATTCCCACCTCAAGTTTTTACACTTAAAAATATTTTCAGAATTTTAGAGTAGTTGTATCTTTAGTTTATGATGACATTTAAATTTATTCATTTCAAATTTCGCTACAGGATTTGGAAATTATTTAGCACTATATTTCTCATCACCAATTCATAATCTACCTGGAGGAGAGTGAGCTCTTTGCCTTCTTCCACATTTCTGGCCAGTTCACAAAGTTATCATCCATACTCATAAGCAAAAGAATTTAGGGTCACCTTGCCTATACATTTTCAATGAGCTGATAGCTCCATAATAAGACCATCTCTCTTGAGTTTTTGACATGTAAAAATATTAATAAAATCGTACTTTTCTGTTCTTCAAAATGTAAAATCTAGAAAATAACTTTATTTACAAATTCTGTAATATTTTAGTAGAAAACATATTTTAAATTATGTAAAAGATTTCCAGTCTGAATTTCCTTGTTTATAAATTAAATGTATTAATTAGTTATAACATGCCTTCAGCACATTAGAGACTAGAGTCAAATTAGAGCTGTCATGTCCTGACTTCTTAGGTCCAGCTGTTCCTCCCAGCAGTCCAAAGAGAGGGAGGCTCTTAACATCATTTTTCTTAGGAAGAAATAAGTTAATTGATTAGTGTCACCTACTAAGTAATTAATCCATCAAAGCTTCTAGGATGTCATAATTAGTAACTGGCAGAAGCAAGGTGAACACACTTTCAGCATTCTAACTTCAGCTGCAGTGAAGTATTAGGGGAATGTTGGTTTGTTGTTGTTTTTAATTTACTGCATCAAAGTTCCTTCTCTGCTTAGAGGAAATGCTTCAACTGTCTTCCCATTTTACTTTGATGATGTCATGTTCCGTCTTAATATCCTACACTGACTTATCTTCATATTTGGGAGAAAGTCGTGGATTCTCAGAACCTCCATGAAAGCTCTTGATGAGGCTTCTGCTTTTTCTCATCATAGAATAAGGTTTTCCCCGGAGAAGATGAAAACAAGTGGGATGATTGCCCTGATGGCATGAGTTCACTACCCATGGGTTACAATTTCAGGAGAATGCAGGGAGAAGGTAAAGGAAGTGGAAGGAAGTGGAGCCAGCAGTCTTGCTGAATTGGGAGGGCAGAGGTCAGAGGCTTAGTCCCTCTCTTGGAAGGTGAGGAGGTTAGAGTCTTCAGGGAATAATGTCAGAAAAGAAAGAACTCTGTGTTAGAAAGACCTGGATATTTGTAGAGGTGTTAGCTAGAGTATTTCCCCCAGTCTTGTTATTTATGTTCAGGAGCGGAAAATGCTCAAAACTGAGAGAAAACCATTGAAAAGCTACAGGTATTTGTGGAACAGGCACGTGTAAAACATTCATAAAGATATGCAAAATTCTGGGCCACAAAACAAATTTATCAAAGTAAAAGGGTTGCAATCATAGAAAGATTATTCTCTGGTCAAGGGAAATTAACCTATAAATCAATAATAAATAGGTATCTAGAAAGTAATATATCAGGATATTGAAACACATACTGTTCAATAACCCTTGGATCAAAGAAGCAATGAAATGAACGATTAGAAAATAGTTTGGACTGAAGGAAAATGAAAACATAACATTTATTTGGGAATACAGCTAAAGCAGTGCTTTGAGAGAAAATACAGAATGACAACAAAGACTTTTCTTAGATCCCACCTTAAAAAGAGTAGAAGAGTAATTAAACTCAAAGTAAGTGCTGTGTACTGATAACAGATACACAAGCAGAAATAAATGAAATAGAAAATATATATCTATTAGAGAAAATTAATGAAATCCAAAGCTGATTTTGTAAAGAACAGCTATATATTTCTAACTAGATTGACCCACGGAAAGGAAAAAAAGCCAAATTACCAGTGTCAGAAATAAAACAGGGAGATCACCACAGATCCTACAAACACTGCGGGACTAACAAGGGAATATTACTAATAACTCTGAAACAAATAAACATGAGAATTTTAACAAGCTGGGTGAATTGTTTAAAAGACACAAAGCTCAGGTTCACCCAAGAAGAAAAAATCCAAATAGCTTTAGCATAGTAAAGACCTCACAAAGGAAAAGACCAGGAGCTGACGGTTTCTGGTGAAATCTAGCAAACATTTAAGAATGAACAAGGGTGATTCTGCATAAACTCTTCCAGAAAATAGAAAAGGAAATCATACTTCTCAACCCATTATATTAAGCAAGGCTCTAGACTGACACCAAAACCAGACAAGGTTACAAGAAAACAACAGGTAAATACCTACATGAGCACCAATGCAAAAGCCCATAAAAAAGGCTAAAAGAAGTATTTATATAAATATAAACCACGATCAAGTGGAATTTACCCCCAAATGCACTATGAGTTCAATTTAAAAATAGTTTTCCAAAATGGATGTAGAAAAACTATTTGGAGAAAATCAGTTATCCAGTTATGATCAAAGACTTTACAAAGCAATAAAAAAAATAATTTTCATCATGATTAAAGGAAACTTTAAAAATCAGCAGCTAATATATAAACTGCGAAAGGTGAAATACTTCCTTTTAAAAGTGGAGGCAGGGCAATTGCTCACTCTTCTTATTCTATGTCATACACATATTCCTATTTCCATAATTCATATAAAACTGATTATTAATGTGTCACAGACCTAAATGTAAATCTTATTATAAAGCTGTGGTAATGAAGCAGTGTGTTACCGATGTAAGACAGACACCTAGATCACTGAAGTAGAATAGAGACTCCAAATATATATGCAGCTGATTTTTGACAAATGTGCCAAGGTAATTCAAGAAATAAAAGATAATCTTTCCACAAATTAGTCTGAAACATCAGCTATGCATTATAAAGAAAAGGATCTCAAACCTTAACTCACAACATATACAAAAATTGATTTTGAATGGGTCACCAACTTAAATGTGAGAGCCAAAATTATTAAAATTCCTCAAGAAAAGTTAGAGTCTCAAATCAGATGATTTTTAATGGGATCAAAACAATGCAAACTATAAAAGAAAAAAACTTTCAGTGAACTTTTTGAAAATTAAAAACATTTGCTTTCCAAAAACATTGTAAAGCAATGAAGTTAAGTCATGGATCGGGATAAAATAGCTGCAAAACATCCATCTGGATTTGTCATCCAAATGTATGAAGTCTTTTAACTGAATTAAAAATTTAAGTTAAGTAGATTTATAATCAATATATACAAATAGCAAATAAGCATATAAAATATGTTCAACCTCATTAGATTCAGTATATCCATAGAAAGCAATACTGAGATATTAATACAGACCCACTAGATTAGCTACAATCAAATAGATTAATGAGTAAACATCAAGAATAGCTAAAATTAGAAGGAACTAGTGTTGGTAAAGGATGTGGAACAAGGAATTTTTGCACATGTAATATGAACATAATAGGGTTCATCTACTTTGGGTAAGAGTTTCGCATTTTCTTGCAGAGGTAGACATACGTCTATCACAGGACCCAGCATTTCCTTTCCCAGGGCATGTAACTGGGGAAATGTAGCTATACAAAGATTTGTACTTGAACATTCATAGCAACTTTATTCATAAGAGCCCCAAACTAGAAAGATTCTACATTTCTGTAAGTTAATGAATGGAAAAACAAATTGTGTTTTAGGGAACAAACCACTAAACCCCATAAAACTTCATCCACACTGATGTATTTCACAAGCACTGTGCCAAGTGAAAGATGCCAGCTACAAAAGATTACATGTTGTATCGTTCCAATCAGATGAAACTCTAGAAAAGGCAAAACTGTTGGAAGAAAAAAACAGATTTGTGATTGACAGGTTTCAGGGCTAAGGGGAAGGAACTGACAAAAGGGGCATGAAGGAACTTGATAGGGTGATGGAAATGCTCCATATTATCACCGTAGTCGTGGTTATTGATCATAGACATTGTTCTAAACTATTTGTTATACTCCTAAAATTGGTGAATATTTTATATATAGACTGTAGTTCAATAAAATTGATTCTTTTATTTTTTTTAGTATTTCATTACAGTAATTCTGCTTTACACATTAAAATAAACTAATACTTGTAGGCTCCCCATATGTGCAGTTTCCCCATTCCTTAGATATTTGTCCACAAACCTTGACCTTTACCATATCATCAAGTGTTCATCACCACTATCCAGTGGGCCCCACCACTACTTTCCCCCACCTCACATTCTGTGCCCTTTGGTAACCTCAGTTCTATTTCAAATGTCCAAGTGTTGTTTTTGTTACATCTATTCCTTTGTTTTTATTCGTATTCCACCTTTGAGTGAGATCATCTGGTATCTGTCTTTCTTCTTTTGACTTGTTTCACTGAGCATCATCCCCTCTAGTTCCATCCATGCTGATTCACATGACAGGGTTTCATCTCTACTCAGAGCTGCGTAGTATTCCATTGTGTACATATACCACATCTTCATCCACTCATCTGATACTGGGACCTTCAGTTGTTTCCAGTTTGTAACTATTGTCAATAGGGCTGCAATAAACACAGGGGTGCACAAATTTCTGCAAATTCATGTTGTTGTTTTTTATCTTTTGGGTAAACACTTAGAAATAGGATGGCAGGATCATATAGGATTTTGAGAAATCTCCACACTGTTTTCCATAGGGGTTGCACCAATTTGCACTTCCACCAACAGTGTAAAACTGTTCCCTTTTCTCCACATCCTCGCCAATATTTTGTTATTTCTGGGCTTTTGGATAATAACCAGCCTCTCATGTGTAAGGTGATTATCTTATGGTTGTTTTGCGTTGCACTTCCTTCATAGCCAGCATGTAGGAATTACCTTTCTTGTGCCTGATAGCCATCTGGATATTAGTTTCAGAAAAATGTCTCCCCACTTTCAGTTTCTGTATTTTGACTGGATTGCCTGATTTTCTGCTACTGAGTTTTATGTGTTCATCATATATTTTGTATACTAAGCCTTTGTCACAAATATGGAATGCAAATATCTTCTCCCAGTTAGTATGTTGTCTTTCTGTTTTGATGATGTTTTCTGTCACCATGGAGAAGCCTTTTAGCTTAATGTAGTTACAATTTTTTTCACTAATGTTTTTGTCTCCCTTGATGCTGAGCTGAGTACCCAAAGAATTCTCTAAGCCTAATATCATGAAATATCTTTCCTACGTTGTCTTCCAAGAATTTTATGGTTTCTGTTCTTATGTTCAAATCTCTAATCCATTTTGTACTAATTTTTATGAATGTTAGAGAGTTGTCTAGCGTCATTCTTTAATGTGTGGCTGTCCAGTTGTCCCAACATCATTTATTGAAGAGTCTTTCCTTTCTCTATCATATGCTTTGGTTCTTTTGTCACGGATTAACTGACTGTATGTGAGTGGGTCAGTTTCTGGTAAATCAGTTCTATTCCACTGATCTGTCTCTCTTTATTCCAGTACCATACTGTTTTGATCACTATCACTGTGTGGAATAGCTCAGTAACTGAGCATGTAATCCCTCCAGGTTTGTTTTTTCTCATAATTGCTCTTCAGGGCCTCTTTTTTTTTTTTTTCTGACTTAGTTATTCCATACATATTTTAAGCTTTTTCTGTTCTATTTTCTTAAAATAAATCTACAGGATTTTAATGGGGATTGCACTAAATCTGTATATTGCTTTAGATAAGATGATCATTTTAACAACTTTGATTCTTGCCAGTCATGAGCAGTGGATAACTTTCCATAGCTTTGCACATCCTCTATTTCATTTAAGGAGTATGGTTTCCCTTGCACAAGTCTTTTACCTCCTTTGTTAAGTATATTCTAAGGTATTTGATTTTTTTTATTTCTATTTTAAATGATGTGGTTTTCTTGACTTCGTTTTTTCTAGTGTTTTGTTCGCATATAAAAATTCAAGGGATTTTTTTTTTTTGCATTGATTTTGTAGCCTGTGACTTTACTGTACTCATTGATTCTAGTAGTTTTTGACAGAGTTTTTAGAGTTTTCAATATATATAATCATGTCCTCTAAAATAATGATAGTTTTAATTCTTTCTTTCCAATTTGGATTCCCTTTACTTCCTTTTCTTGACTAATTGCTCTGGCTATGACTGCCAATACAATGTTAGTAGTGCTGAAAGTGATCAGCCTTGCCTTGTTCCTGACCTTAGAGGAAATGATTTTAGTCATTGACTATGATGTTAGCTGTGTGTTGATTATATATGGTCTTTATTATGTAAAAGTATGTACTGTCTAAATGAGTGTTGGATCTTGTCAAAAAGGTTCTCTGCATCTACTGATATAATCATTTGGTTTTTTACCATGCTCTTATTGATATGGTATATTACATTAATAGGTTTACATATGTTGAACCATCCTTGCATTCCTTGAATAAATCCCACTTGGTCATGATGAATGATCTTGATGCATTGTTGGATTCAGTTTGCTAATATTTTGCTGAGAATATTTGCATTTATATTCATTAGAGATATTGGTCTGTAATTTTCTTTCTTGTGAAATCTCTTATCAGTTTTCGGTATCAGTGTTATGTTAGCCTCATACAAAGCGCTTAGAAGTGTTCCTTGTTCTTCAATATTTTGGAAGCGTTTGAGAAGATTAGGTATTAATTCTTTGAAATTTTGATAAAAGTCGTTAGAAAAGCCATCTGATCTGGGGCTTTCATATTTAGGGAGATTTTTTTATTACCTCTCCAGTTTCCTTGCTTGTGATTGTTCTTTTCCAGTTTTCCAATTCTTCTAGGTTCAGTCTTGGTAGACTGTATTTTTCTAGAAATCTATCCATGTCCTTCAAGTTGTCCACTTTATTGGCATAGAGCTGTTCACAGTAGTATGTTATGGTGCTTTATATTTCTCTTCTGATTTTAGTTATGCGAGTTTTCTCTCCTTTTTTCTTTGTGAGTCTAGCCAATGGCTTGTCAACTTTGTTTATTTTTTCAAAGAACTAATTTTGGTTTTATTGGTCTTCTGGTTTGTCTTTCTGTTTGCTACTTTGATTATTTCTGCTCAAATTTTTCTTATTTCCTTTATTATACTGATTTTTTTACTTCAGTTGTTCTTCTTTCTCTAGTTGCTTTAATAGTAGGATTAGATTGATTATTTGCAATTTTTCTTATTTCTTGAGTTGGGCTTGAATTGCAATGAATTTTGTCTTAATACTGTTTTGGGTATATCCCATAATTCTGGTATCTTGTGTCTTCATTCTCATTTGTCTCTAAGTATTTTTTAAGTTCTTGTTTGATTTTCTTTTTCACCCAAGTTTCATTCAGAAGCATATTATTTAGTCTCCAATTAATCTGGAGTTTTCCATCTTTCTCTTAGTGGTTGATTTCTAGTTTTAAGACATTGTGGTTAGAGAAGATGTTTGTTATGATTCCAATCTTTGTAAATTCGTTGAGAGATGTTTTGTGTCCCTATTTTTATTTTGTTTTGTGTCCCAACATATCATCTATCCTTGAGAATGTTCCATGCACACTTGAGAGTGAAATCTGTGGTCATTAGATGAAACTGTTCCAAATGGTCATTTAAAGACTTTATTTCCCTGTTAATTTTCTGTCTGGTTGATCTGTCCATTGTTGTAAGTTGTTGTAAGTCTCCTACTATTATTTTGCTGCTGTCAATATCTCTCCTCAGTTCAAGTAATATTTGTTTAATACATTTTGATGCTCCTTCATTTGGTGCATATATGTTAATAAAAGCTAGGTCTTCTTGCTGGATTGACTCCTTAATCATTATGCAATGTCCATTTCTGTCCTTTGTTATGCTTTTTATTTGGAAATCTGTTGTTTCCAATATAAGTATGATTATTCCTGCTCTTTTTTCATTGTCATTCAACTGTAGGTTTGTCTTGCAACCATTGACTTTGAACCTTTGTTTATCTTTTGAAAGAAGGTGAGTTTCCTGAATCCAATAGAAGGCTGTGTTATGCTTTTTAATCCATTTGGCCACTCTGTGTCATTTGTTTGGTGAGATCAGTTCATTAACATTTGCAGTGATTATTGATATGCCGCTCTTTGTTGACTTTTGCAATTTGTCTTCTGTATATTGTTCCAGGCAGTGCCTTTGCTCTCCTCTTTTTCTTCTTAGGTGGGTTAAGTATAGTTATGTTTTCACTGGTTTCCCTTTTTGTTTTCTTCTTTGTTCTTTTCCTGGAGATGTGCTTTGAGGTTAACCTGAAGTTAGTATTAATAATTCTATGTTCATTTCCTATTTTTGTTTGAAAGCAGATTAGTCTTACACTCATTCTAACCATCAATTTATTTATTCTCCTCTCTTCCTCACCACTTTTTATATTGTGAGGGTTTCTTTATACTTTATAGAACATCCTTCAGTCAGTTTTGTAGAGTTGGTTTTATTGCAATGAATTCCTTTTAACTTTTGCTTATCCGAAAAGTTTTTTTTATTGCCCCTTCAATTCTAAGTGATAATCTCTCATGGTATATTATCCTAGTTTGAAAACCCTTTCCTTTTAGAACTTTGAATATATCATGACATTCCCTTCTGGTCTGTGGTGTTTCACTTGAGAAATCTGCTCACAGTCTTACAGGGATTCCTTTGTATGTGACTCGTATTTCTCTAGCAGCTTTTAAGAGTCTCTATATCTTGTATTTTTGACATTTTGATGACAACGTGTCTATGTTTTGGTCTGTTTGGGTTTCTTTTGTTTGGAACTCTTTGAGTTTTCTGGATCTGGACACTTGCTTCATTCCTCAGGTTAGGGAAATTATCAGCTATTATTTCTTTAGATAAAGTTCTGCCCCCTTTTCTCTTTCTTTTCTCCTTCTGGGATCCTTATTATATGAATGTTTCTCCTTTTGATACTATACCATAGATCTCAAATGCTGTCTTCATTTCTTTTCATTCTTATTTCTATTTACAAGTTTGCTTGAGTGAATTCCTCTGCAGTGTCTTCTAGCTCACTGATTCTCCTGGAGGCTTCATCTATCCAACTCTTAGTCCCTCTATTGAGTTCTTTAGTTCAGGTATCATGTTGTTTATTTCTTTGACATCTTACTTCATTTCTTCTCTCTCTTTTTTGTTGTTCTCTTTTTCTTCCTCTATTTTTTTTTTCTTTATTTCCATGAGTATGCTTATCTCTGTTGTCTTACATTCATCCTTAGGTAGTTTGTATATATCTGTTGCATTCAGATTATCCCTTGGGGTTTTAATTGGATCCATAATTTGTGTATACTTCTCTATGTTTTGCTCTGTTTGGCATTCTGTTAATGTTTCTCTAGGTTAGGTTTTCATTCAGTGACGGCATTTTGTAGGGTATCAGATTGTTCCATAGAATCCTGGAGTTGGTTTGAACACTAAGAATTCTTGAGTTTTGTGATGTCACCACTGGTTGATTTTGTTCAAGTTCTTAGGTGGATACTGTGTTGGGGTCCAAGAATTCAGCCTATAGGATTGCAATTTGTTTGGGGATGTAGAGCCTTCCCCAGCATTCCAGGTCTGAATGGTAACTACCACCTTACCATTGACCGGCAATCAGCAATCAAGCTGAATTTCCACCTCCACCCACAGGGTGGTGCTAGTGTGTAGCATTACAGGTTCCTCCTTTTTGAGAGACAGTCTTTCTTTAAGCTTCTGGACAGGATTTCTTGTGGGCAGATTCTATGGTTCTGGTGCAATATGATGGAAAGGAATAGCTGGAGGAATTCTAAAACTGCCTTTGATTATGGCAGTACCTTATGTGATTTCCCCTCGGGGGCTCCCACTCAGTACACCAGGGCACTGGTCCTCCTTCTGCCCTCCATCAAGACCCTTTTTCCTGTCCCCAAGTCTCAGTGCAGGTGGGCAACTTCTCTACTGCTGGAGCAACTCTCTGGGAGATTTGGGGTTTCCGAGTCTCCACCCACTCCACCATGGCCCTTTTTTCCTCCTGAGCTGTGTCTCCCAAATCTTCGATGTAGCACTGAACCCTGATTTTTTGCCTGTCCTTTCTGGTGGTGAGTGCTATTGTAGTCTCTATAGCTTCTAGACCTACTTTTCCTCAGTGCTAGTGTCTGCAAAATAGGTGATTCCTAACTGCTCTGTGGGGAGGAGTTAAGACTCGCTCATACCAGGTCACCATCTTGACTAATCACCCCTTAAATATAACTCTTTTAAAGGATAAGAAAGATGTTCCATGCAAACACTAATACCAAGAAACTTTAAGTAAATATATTCACAACAGAAAAGAAACACTGTTAGGAATAAGAGGCACATTTTATAATATCAAAGGAATTAATTCATCAAGAACACTTATAAAGATTTACTTTACTGCCTACCCAGTTATTTTTAAGGCTTCTAAACTAGTTAGTTCTTCCTGGTGTAAATTAACTTCCTTTTATAAAGAGAGATTCTAAAGTGATTTTTGTTGTTTCTTTAGTATGACTTGGCATAGAAGAACTTTTCTTTATCCAAATAGTAAAATCGACTGATTTTGGCTAATTTATCAAGGTCTACTGTAATTACATGAGCTAAATTTGTTCATCTGCTGGATACATTAATAATTGTCTTTCATTCAGAAGTCTGAGACACTGCTTTCACTGACAGATTTCCTATGTTTCTCAAGAAAGAGTAACTCCATTTGTCTGAAAACTTCTTTGACTTGGTCACATATTTTAGTATTTAGAAAGATTACCAATCTTTAATCACCACAAACGACCAAAATGAAAGCCAAAACAAAGTTGAATTTTCATGGAAAATGTTATATATGTGAGCTTTCCCTCAAAGTTTTTTTCAATGTGACTGAGTACCCTCACTAACTTTTTTTTTCTGCTGCATCATGGCTCGCCAAAGATGAATCCTTACATCCTATTACTGCTACAATGGTGAGCATCATGGAACCTATGGGCTACCTTCTTTACCAGATTCCTTCTCTATCTCCCCAATACAAACGGACACACATACACACATTTGCCTTCTGTCCTACTGCCATACTTAGGCTTTTTCCTATGTTAGACCATGGAAATTTTCTTCTGTACGTCTTAACCCCTTCTTCTTGGGCAGGTCATGAGAACATGGTGCAAGCAATCATAACTCAGCTTGGAATTTCTAAAATATACTCTCTGCAAAAAGCAGAGACTGACTTTCCTGAAAAGGGTGTAATTCTGTTGTCTGCTGAGGCTATCAAATATCTTGCAAAGGAAAAAATTCTTTAAGCCTCACATGGTGGGAAGTCCAAAATCTCTCTAAATGTGTTACTTCCCGGGAGGCTCATGTTCTTCTGGTCATTTTTGGCTCCTACCAAACTCTTGTTCTCACCTCCCAGCATTTCTTTTATTTTTCTGCTTCACACTGACTTAAATGAACATTACTCATTTTCTGTGATCACCCTCACCCCAATAAAAACACTCACACATAGCATTTAAATATGGAGCAGATCCTGCACATGGGAGGTTTCATATTACTCCCTCTCTCACTCCGTATTTCCTTTAAATTGCCCTTCTATTCATTTCCCTAGGTCCTGTAAGGCACCCAGGAAGCTCTTCTTTCTTCATTGTACCAATCAAAATAATGCAGCTCAAGATCCCATAATCAGCATACTTAGAAGATACTAAATGCAACTGAAACAGATCTCAATAAATTCTATATCTTATTAAAGTAGATTCCAGGGTAGTGGCTTCCTTGGGTTTCTCTACTTTGGGTACAAGAATCAAGATTCTAATACTTTGGGCAAACTTCCCCTCATTCAATTATCTTTATGTAATATTATCCAGAGAAGGTTTCATACCTTAGGTGGTATGAAGTCGACTAGATATTTCAGCATGGTGTCTTCTTGACCTCTGGAATCTAGTTATATGTGGGAGAAAATAAAGGCTACAGTAAACTTTCCAGCATCAGACTCAGTTTTCTCACATAAAAGATGAAAAGGTAATAATTTTTACCTAGTTTCTACTGTCTTCTGTGTGGTCCAAGTCCTTTTTTGTCACTTATATCATGGAGAAGTCCTTTTCTTAATTTGGGTCCTGACTTGTTACTAATCAAAGCTATTTCCTTATCTTTTAAACTCAGAGAGTTGAACTGAAATGCTTTGCTTCTTTATTTCTCTATTATGAGTTTCCTGTGTCTCTAATCTCTATTAGGTTTGTTGTCTTTGCAAGACCAAGGTTCCCTGAGCCCTTTAATGACCGTGTGTGTGTGTGTGTGTGTGTGTGTGTGTGTGTGTGTGTGTAAATGAGGCACTGGCAGAATCTCTTTCTGCCGGAAGTTCTGAAATTGATGTACTGGTTGTGTATTTCCAAGAAAATTTTTGTATCATTTTCCAAAGTAGCATGATAAGGGCTCAGGGCTGTCCTATGTATCTTGAAAGGAGATACATGGCGTAAACTAAAAGGATCATGACTGTTCAGTCATTTCATCCAAACCCTGGATATCAGGAGGTGGAAGCAGAAGCAAGATATGAGTGGCTTCCACTCAGCGTTCCTAGTTTGTGCAATACTGGCTCTGAGACTTCAGTACAATATTGATTATTTATGTGAGAACCTTACCACATCTTATTTGTAGTAGTATATTCTATTAATACTGATTTTCTCTTGAAAAATATGCTTTCTGTTTATCTTAAAGTAACAAATTTTTAATATAATAAATGCTTTATGTTGTTGGAAAAGTCTTCTATTACATAGTGCCAAAGATATTTTTTCCAAATTACATAGTTAAGATAAATAATTTGTTTCAATTGAAATGGGTTTAGTTTAAATCTCATAACCCCCCTCCAAATTAGTACTTTATTGAAAAAATGTATATTAACATGTTGTTTTCTTGGTGTATATGTTAAGTCTCAGAAAATTTCATCTTGGGTTAGGATGGCAGTAACTTCCTAGCATAAGGGCCTAATGTATATCCACCCAGAAGATTCAGACACACAGGGGATTTCTGATATGCTTTTAGGGAGCTTTATTTGCACAAAAAATAGCCTCTAGGATAAAAAGTTATTCTATGGAGAGATAAAAAGGAGAGTGACGTTTGTCAAAAAATTGATTGGTAGCAGGAGGGAGAAGGCAACTTCACTCTACTACTTCAACTCCGTGAACAGCAGAAGGTACAGTGTTCTGGGTCTAAATGATGATGATGAGACAATTGGACAGGAAACACAGCTCAGTGGGTGGATTCTAGGAGTGAGGGGTCCAGAAGGACAGTGCATGAGATATAGGGCTAACAAGTCCCAAGTCCGGAGCCAATTTAGTATTCTCTTTGTCCAAGCATGTGTGAAAGGGACCTTCCCTAGGCCTTCATATGTATCTGCACTGACTACACACCTTATGGGACACTGAATAATGCTCCCACGAGAATGCCAATGTTCAAATCCCACAAACTTGTGTCTATGTCATTGTAGATGGTAAATGAGAAATAAACAAAGAAGCTTGTCTTATTATCTGATAATCTAATTAATCTAATGAAATCACAACTTTTTTAAAGAAAGAAGTAGGAGAATCAGATTCAAGGTAAGAAGATACAGAGTTCAGAGAGAAGATGCTGTGTATGTTGCTGACTTTGAATATGATGGAGGTAGCCATGAGTCAAGGAATGTAGCTACCTCTAGAAGGCTGGACAAGGCAAGGAAATGGATTCTCCCCTAGCATCTTAGACAAATTCTGGTCTGCTGACACCTTGATTTTAGCCCAGTGAAAATGATTTCAGACTTATGACTTACAAATATGTTAGAAAATAAAGTTACATTGCTTTAAATCATTACATTTGTGGCAATCCTATTATAAACAATACAAACAAATCCACATGTCCTGTGTCCACATGGACAATGATCTGAAGGTGCTCCCCAGATCTGGTTAACATGCCTTCCCTCTAGCCTCCCAGTCGGGGAAAGGTCAGGAAAATTGAGTTGTACTGAACAGCTCAGGGACTCAAGTTGTGTGCTCCTTGGAAGTTTCTTCTATCTTCCATTAATTTACAGTGGAGGGAGGACTCCACACTTAACTCCATCACCTTGAGGCCATTTCCTATCCGCTATGTATGTATTAGGTCCTTCCTGAGTATAGTTACAACAAGTTCCCAAAATTCACACACACTTACCTACATGGAGGGAAAGCTACTACTTTATTGAAGAGCCAGAAAAGCTATCAGAAACAGTGTCAGATGGGAAGGCAAGAACTAGGGAAATCACCTAATGAACATGTTTCCTTCAAGGAGGGGTGAGGTCTCAGTGTGACTTCAAATAGTGTTTTAGGGGGTCCTCTCCCATTTCCAATATCTCTAAACCCCTTCCTCTCATCTTTCTATATTGCACTTCAAATCCTGTGTCCCTTTCAGTCTGATGGCCCCACCCACTCTCTCAAAAGCCTCAACAGCTCTAACTACAAGAGTCCTACCAGTCTGTCTCTGCCTGGGATTTCCAAACTCCTCCTTCAAATGCTTCCCTAGGTCTAGTTCATTATTACTCCAAGAGTATCAGGCATGGGCCCTGCTCCCTAAAATGGGAGGGATTCATGTTGGTCTCATGGACAACACAATATGAGATCCATTGGCGCGCAAAAGACCCACTGGGAAACATACACTGGTTCAAGTAATTTTTCTTCTAAAGAGCACACAATCTGAAATCATGTGAGGAAAGTCTTCCCATTGCCAAGTCTGGGACCACACTTCTGAGGTAAATATCACAAAAATGTACTGGGCTAAGGAACAGGTAGCTCCTCGTGTAACTGGTTTCATGAACAAGAACGATGTTAGCAGAGAGTAAAAAACATGGCCTCCCAGATTTGCAAAACTCCTACCTTATGCTCCTTCTGATTCCCAGATTTCTTTGATAGAAGACAGGGGTGTCTTGTAGTTGACCCAGAGAGGAAAGGGGCAGAGAAAACAAGAATAAGAGTATAAGAATGGGGAGTTGGAGGAATGGGGCTCCATGTACTCACAGGAAACAACCCCTGTAATGACTTTATGAACTCCTTGGGTAGAATTTAAGGGAGGCTAAATTTCTTACAATCCTGTGGGCAAGGCCTGAGTCAGAAAAAATATTTCTTGCTGCTGTTATTTCAAAACTGCTTTTCTTCCAGGCTGCTATAATTTGGAGAAACATATGTTAAATACGTTATCTTTCACACAAAAAAAAGCCCTGGTAAATCTAATTGTTTGCAACTTGCTTCTTTTTTTGTTTTTCACCATATTTCTATTCACTGTAACAGCATATTGTAATAACAATAAAAGAAATGAAAAATGAAGGAAATTACCCAGAAATCTGCCTCTGAAAGCAATTCTTTTCATTTTCCATGTTTCTGCCCAGAAATTATCTATATGCTGGCCATGCAGTTCTATGCCATTTCCCAGAATGTACGATTAAGAAGAAAGACAAAACTTTGCTTCTAAAAAAGTTCTGAGACATTGGCTGCAAAATTTGGGGTATCTGTTTCCTCATCTTTTTAAGGAGAAAAGGACGAGTTGATATTTTAAGGGCTTGTTTCACTTTTAAATGTATTGTACTTCTATCTTTGCAACGGAGTGAGTCTTACTTTGAAGCATTCTGTTTGGGGAACTGAAAATTTTTTTAAGCTGAGAGAATGGCATTGGCAAGTAAAATGGCAATTAACAATACCACAAACAATAGACAGGAACAGAAACTAAAACTCAATAGTAAATTTTAGATAAACATATTTTTTAAAAAAACTGCTTTTTTTTCTACTTCTAGAATTTCCCAAACTTGTTTGCAAGGTTCAAAGTTATTCTAACTTCAGCTGAGACTGTCATAAAATATATCCATTGTTACTCACAGAAATATTATATTTAGTATATAAATACTATATATTAACATAATTGAAGATCAACAAATGATGTTCCTCCTTTGAATGTACTGTGATGTTATTCTTCTTAATTTGGAATGATGCTTATCTTAGTCTGTTGAAACAGCTAGGAAGACAATACTAGCTGTGTAGTTTAAATAAATATTAATTCTTAGTTCTGGATACTGGAAAGCACAAGATCAAGGTAACTGCAGATCCCAGTTCTGATGGGGGCCTCTTCTCACCATTTCCCATTTGTGTTCTCGCATAGCGGAGAACACAGAGGGGAAATAAGCAAGCTCTCTCATGTTTCTTCTTACAAGGCCATTTATCCTATTCATGAGGGTTCTGCTCTCACAACCTCATCATCTCCCCAAGGCAGAAACCTTTGAATATCATCAATATTGTGGGGCTAGTATTTCAACACAATAATTTTTAAGTGGCATAAAATTCAGTCAATAATAGTTCTGGACTCAAGGAGCTGTTATCCCTATACAGGATGGTTAGTGAAGGCATATTTATCTTTAGCCTGATTGTATAAAGATTTAGTGGATTTTATTTTGTAAAGATGAAAATAACAGTTGGTACAAATCCTTCAAGTGCTTTTGCAGGCATCCTAGTATTTCCTCTCCCCTGCAATTTAAAGAGAACATGTGCTTAAATGGACAGATCACAGACATATTATAGAGTACTGCCTCAGTCAATAAACCTGGTCCTAAACCTCATGTGCTGCAAGACTTTATATATGGAAATAGAAAGCATGGTAGACACTGATCTGGCTTATTAGTCCATAATTCTGACCATTTTTGAGTTAAATTATAGATAGTCTCTCCTTTGCACAATACTCTGCTAACTAAAAGGAGTATATATCAGAACCATGTCTTTGCTCTTTGGGTTCAATATTAATGCAGATTAAATCTCAGCACAGAATTGGGCAAAGCAAGGACACAGTTCCAGGTGCATATATTTTAGATAACATGTGACTATGAAATGAAATATGCCTGTATTACAATCTGGACACTCTATTTGAACCCTACACAGAGACATAGGTCTACAAACAAAACTAACAGCATGACTAGCAAGAGTTATCTTAGTTTTATTTCCCAGCAGTGCTGTGTATATTCACATATATGATTTGGCAGTTTCTGGAATTTATAGTGTCTGTAATGTTTTTGATGAAAACTTTGAGTCTGATTAAATGTGGTGACTATAATGAAACAAGAAAAGGTCCTATACTATCATGAGAAATCACCTAGAAAGCAAATGGTGGCATAGAGCACAGTGCTCAGAAGCGTTCTGAGGTCCCATGTCAATACCATGAGAAAGTGCATACAACTGAGAAGCGACATGTTCTATTGACAGAGAGGAATTTATACCACGTATTTACTGTTCTTGCGTAAGTAAGACTATTGTTACACACTATGGTAAGTTAGCTTTTCACAAAAATGTTTGCAGAACCGAAGCAGGGAATTCTAGTAGGTTCAGATCATATTCATATGTCCTCAGAGACAGCAAACCCTGCTCAAGCTATAGAGACTGAGAAAGGTAGCTCATATGCATCATAGAGGGTCACAAGTAAACCCTAAATGAATTCAGCCAGGGAACTCTCAATGAAGCTGTGGGTGGCAATGGCCAAGCAAAGTATGTTCTATGGTCTTTTCTCACAAGATAATCTGCTAAGGCCAGTGTAATTTACATGCTTCTGAAGCTGATGTGATTCACCTTGACTGATCTCTGATTTCAGCTGCAGGTGCCACGGAGTTTCATTTAAATTTAGGATTCACCTCATTCTGATAGAGCCCCATGTCTCCAACCTCAAGTAGGCATAGTGCATCTTTTTTCTTCCAAGAGCCTAGTCAATTTTCTCTGGGGTATCATTTCTTCTGACTTTGCAGGAACCTGCTCAACCAGGTGGCATTAAAATCTAAGAGTGGGATTAGAGTCTCTGAGGGAGTCCCTCAACCAACGGGGACTGGAAACACTGAGTAAGTGGGCATGCCTCCTCAATGTCAAGTGGGAAATTCTGAGATGCACTTTCTATATGTTTCTTGAAGTGGAATCAAACCCTCATTACCTACAGTGATGACCTAGACAGTGTGCCCTTTTGTCAAGATTTCTCCTTCTCTGCTACATCCTTTTCTTCTGATTCCTGTGATTTTCTTTCAAATCAACTACCTGTACATAAATCCTTGTCTCAGAATGAGCTCATGATGAGATAGTACTCTTTAAAAACTGCAAGGATTGTATAGTTTTGCTGCTGGATGCTGTATAAAATATGGATAGACTTAGTCCATACTTCACGAAAAGTATTTTTCATCAATATATTTCCATCATAATATAACATTTTACTGAAAAGGAAGAGGTTCATAACATGGATCAAAATTGCACTCCAACTGTGTGTGTCTACTTGCCATTCCACACAAAATTATAAGTAACTTAAAGAGAATCTTTATAACAGTGCAGAAAAATAAGATACTGCCATTAACCGATCAAAATGTTGGAGGAATCCTTCTTTAGGAAAAGTAGACAAGTGTGATGGCATCACAGACAGCGCACACAGGAGAGGACTTCTGCAAAAGCAAGGGACAGCTCTGCAGAAGCTCTAATCCCAGGGGGAATGAACTCAGTGAGCAGAAAAGTAACAAGTTGCCTGGGTGATTGTTTTGGTAAATAACAGAAACTTGGTGACCACCCCATCACTAACTTATACCCAATAGCATGTAAATGCCATCGGACTCTTTATTCCCAATCTGGAGCAGTGATCATGGTCACAGATCCAGAGAATCAGAGCAGTGCCCCCCCACACCTGAGGGTACGCATGTGCAGAGGGAGGGCCGGCACCAGATGAAAAGGTGTTGGATACCCAACACGGAATGATATTCTGCTCCTCTCATAAGATATGCTAGCAATTCCAGGCCATATTCATCAACAAAGAAACTCTTAAAAACAAAGCGCATTACCAAGAAAGACCAAATATTTAGTGAAGAGAATATCAAGTGAAGAGAATAGATAATGACCAAGGAAGTAGTTATTAGCAAATAGAAGACATAACAGAAATATAATCATATGACAATTTAGCATCTGATAAAATGGCATTCGATTTTAGTGACAAAGAGATGGAATAGTCAGTAAATAGGAAAGAATTGTTTGGTTTGGTTTCTAATTCTTTGTAATATTTCTTCTGAATACTCATAAAGAACACAGAGTTCTGAAAGAAAATAGAAGATATATTCATATTTTTTAAAAAAGAAATATTTCTACCAATAGTAACCACTTGTCAAAATATTCTCAACCTAAGCACAGCCACCCAGAGGAAGGAATCAAGAAACTTACTTCCGGGATATGGACATTTAAAAGTGAAGGATGGTGTCTACCCCCAGTCATTGATCAATTCATTTGTGAACAAAGAACTTTAGCTATAATCTCATTACCCTAACTCTTCTTCCAGTTCTAGGCAACTCTGAGTCTACTTTAAATCAGTATTTATATTTCCCTGGTCTGGACGTGTCATATGGAGTCATATATGGTCCCTTGTGACTGGCTTCTTTCGTTTCACGTAATGTACCCAAGATTCTTCCAAATTGCAGTATATATCAGTACTTTATTCTTTTTATAACCAAATATTCTAGTAATATGGATCAACCATGTTTTATCTATTCATCAGGTGATAGAATTTATATTGTTTTTGCTTTTGGTCTACTGTGAATAATGCTGTGTGCAGCATTATTAAGTATCTGTGTGCAATTACTGTATGGGAATACATTATCATTTCTCTTGGATACATACCTAGGAATGGAATTGCTAAATCATCTAAGCTTAACATACCTGAGAAGCTGTCAGACTTTGTCCAAAGTAGCAACACCATTTTATGTTACACTCGATAGTAATGAAGATACTGATTTCCCCACATCATCATCACTACTTGCTAATGTTTGTCTTTTTTATTCTATCCCATCTAAAGTTTGTGAAGTACTATCTCTCTGTGCTTTTGCTTTGCATTTTCCTGATGACTAATGATGTCAAGCATCTTTTCATGTTATCATTGGTCATTTGTGTATCTTCCTGGAAGAAATGTCTCTTTGTATCTTTTGCCTATTTGTCAATTGGAAAGTATTGTAAGTATTCTTTATATATTCTGAATAAAAGTCCCTTGCAAAAATACCTTTTTTTCTTTTGTTGCTTGTGCTTTTGGTATCAAATATAAAAACCTTTTTGTCAAATTCATTGTCATAGAGATTTACCCCATTTTTTTCATCTATCACTATTATAGTTTTAGTTCTTATACTTAGGTCTTGACTACATTTTGAATCAATTTTTGCATGTGATGTGAATTAGGTGTCCAGTTTTATTTTTCTGCATGTGACTATTCATTTCATCGGCATCATTTGTTGAAAAGAATGTTCTTGTGTGGTCTTGACATCTTTACTGAAAATAAGTTGACCATAGATAGATGTGTGGACTCAACTCTGAAATCTTTATTCAACTGATCTATTGGCCCATTTTTGTGAGTACCATAGTGTCTTTATTACTGTCATTTTATTGTAAGTTTTGAAATTGGGAAGTATAAATCCTCCTACTTTGCTTTCTTTTTTCAAGATTGTTTATGCATTTCATTTTGGTCCTACACTAAAACTGAAGCCCTAGAAAGAGATAGATTCATGCAACTCTGAGAAGGCTATTCTTCTGAGGTGTACACTTCTCCACGCAAAGGGACCAGGGCAGTGTCATGTGCGTATGAGATATATAATCATGGAAGTGACAAACCACAACTTTTGCCATATTCTATTGGCTGGAAACAAATAACAAGTCCTACACACCAGGAGAATAGGATATCCAAAGGTTAGTCATGAAAATGACCCTATGATCTCCCTGGCACAACACAAGTGCTTTTTCTCTCATCTGTGTAACTGTGTAACTGTGTAACAAATAACAAGTCCTACACACCAGGAGAATAGGATATCCAAAGGTTAGTCATGAAAATGACCCTATGATCTCCCTGGCACAACACAAGTGCTTTTTCTCTCATCTGTGTAACTGCAACTCGTCCTTTGCCAAACTATCTCTAAATTAAGAACTTTGATGATGTCAGCAGATATCTTGTCAAACTAATTAAAATCAGGAGGGTAATGAATGCATTTTATCCTGGCAAAGTACTAACAAGCATAAATATAAGTATGTGCACACAGAGGCACACACACAAATATATGCCAAATTTTACCACCAGTGTGATGAACTAATAGGGACCATTGTGACTGCGAAAACACAATTCTTTTTTTCTGTATTTTATTGAAGGAATACTGTATTATGACATATAAGTTTAAGGTAAGCAGCAAATCCAGTTATTTATACCGAATAGTGAATTGCAATGTGAAAATCATCTGGATAATTTATACCAACATTTCCCTAACTTCTCCACCATTTACTCCATTTTTTCCTGTTACAATTTTTTTTCCAATTTATCTGTGTGTCTGAGGGTTAAGTCTACATTTCACCTTGTCTTCTAAAACTGATTTGGTTGGAGTTTTGGTACACCTGAGTCCCATATGTGGGTTGCCCAAATATGCAGTAGGGAAGTTGTACCTCACATTAAAAATGTAACAGAAAATAGTTTCCATGGTTAAGTATTGCAACTCCAAATGTTTTGTGCCCCCTTTTCTGTCGGCTGGAGCATTGTATACTTCTTCCTTTTACTAAAATAGCAGAAACATCTGTGTCTCCTCCCTCCATCAGTAAGCCACTTTATGAGTCCCAGATTTACAAACAGTATCAGTTACATGCAGTAAACCTTATTCTTGGTCTTATTAATTACTTTCCATCAACTTATTCCTTAGGCATTTTGGTTACAAAAGCATGCTGACAAACAACAGTAATGGTTTTAAATTAGTTATTTGACAACTAGGTCCCTTTGCAAAGAGTTTCTTGTTAATTATTTAAAGAATCAGTGCCATGGAGAGGGTTTAGTTGTTCTGTGTTGTCATATTCATGTGCCTCTGTTTTTCCCTCTCTCTGCTTCTCTGCAGAACTTCTAGAAATGTAAGATCTATACACTTTAAAGTCTGTTAAGCTGTTTTATCTTTAAAGTGAAAAATCGCTCCAAGTCTCAGACTAACCTCTGATTTTAAGGTCTTGTGTAATTTTATGTACATTTCTCTGACATTATGTAAAACACCATAAACAAGAAGTATATCACATCACATGTATTTTCACAGATCTCCTCGATTGCACTCTCCTTTCATCTCAATTTCTGGGGAAGATGATGATTAATGAATCTCTAAATGCATATGACTAGAAGTTCACATGGGAAAAAGGTAGATTGGGAAAACTTCTATTCAAAGGTTGTGGGCAAATGATGTGTGAAATTGTTGACAAATTGCCTTCATTAAGCTTTTGAAGTGGACATTTTTTCCACAAATTTGGCTCCTTTTCAAATATAGATGCACAGTTTTAAGAATTCACTGTTGAGTAACAGTCTGAAATGATGTTTGTCCTTGAAAACTCTTATTACTGAAAAAAGTGGTAGAATGTTTAAAATAAGGCTCTTCTTGATAGTGCATGTAGAATAGTAATTTCTGAGCAAGGCATTGGTTTAAATACTTCCTTATTGTCCTTTAATCATAAAGGGAAAAAAGATGTAATAGAAGGACCTTTTACTGTCAAGTATTGACTTCTCAATAAAAAAGTCCAGAGGTCCCCAGTGACTTACAATTATAGTACATTCCATTATAGTTGTCTCTTTCTGACTCAGTGCTATATAGAGTGGTGGAAATGATTATGGTCTCATTGTCTGTTGGGGGTTTAAATCTCAAGTCTACAATTTGTGAAGAGTGTGATCCCAGGCAACTAACTCAATTTTTATGTGCCTTGGTATCCTCATCTGTAATGGAAAGTAATGTCTACCTAATAGGATTGGGTTGAGAATTAAAATGCAAAGTGAGAAAAAAATATATCGCTACTTTCTCTCCAGCACACCATAGACTATCAAGAAATGATAACCTGTACTATTATACATTCAGAAAATTGACACAAATTTTGGTCTGAACTTTGGATGTAAAAACCAAATATTCTCTAAGTTACTGTGAACTTCTGTATTTATTTATAAACCCATTATCTGGAGTTTTCACTTTTGGTTCCAGTATGATCTGCCCATGTTTAGGCCTTCTCTCCTCTGGGATCATTTTAGCATAGGATAGATCATTTTGATAACATACTATTAATGCAATGATTCCCACTTCTTAAAAGACTTTCCCACAAATCCTTTCCTTTCTTCCTCACACAGCTCTGTAGTGTATAAAAATCCGGACAGGTAATCAGTGCTCCAGTCATAAAGAGGTAAAGTATCTTAGCCAAAGACATATCCAACAAACGTCAGAACAAAGACTAAGATCCAGAAATCCTATAGCCTGTCTCCATCTGTCTAAACATATTTAAATATCAATAAATATAAACTGGTGTAGGCCCTATACTAAGTAGGTTTATCTGAGAGAGCAGGTCCTTTCTAATAGCTTACAATCTGAGAAACAGAACTCTGACTCAGATCTTTAAGGAATCTGGTATCATTTTCCAAAATTGGCTGCATTTTCCAGTCATCAATTTTGCAGATGAAAATCTTATTATCCACGATAGAGACCAAAAACTAGACTGAATCAGCATGTAAAATATCCATTTGATTTGCACTTTCAGTAAGGAAGAGCTGTTTGGTAATGGACTATCCATGACTAATGGTTTTAGACTCTGCTCATTCACCTCCTCTTTTGTGATACTGACTTCAGCTTAATTCAAAATTTGAATCTGCTGTTTGGCTTCTGGTGTGCTCTTTGGTGATAAATCTTATCAGATTTAAGTAGAAAGAACAGCAGCAGGGGTTGAAAGGTCAGCAACACCTATGTTCAGAAATGTCACTATTTGACAAACATGGCCACAATGATCGCATCAAATGGCTTCCACTTTAGACATTTGAATTTCACTGCAGACTAAAACATCCAGACCTGCATGTCTCCTCAGCTTGAGAGGCAAGATCAAGAGAATCAAAGTCAGTAAAAGAGGATCTTATAGTGCTAAGATGAAAACCCATAGTGGGTATGTTTTTACCTACCACCTGGAGGATTTCAGAATATTGGTTTAGTAGCTGGAACTGTGCTGTTTTGTTACAGACCATGTATCTCCAGGCCATCCAGATGAGAGATTGATCTACTCTAGTGATATTTAGATGTGCAAGTGAAAGATGTCAAAATACATAATTCTTTGTCCATATTCTGCAGAAGATGAAAGATAACAGCAGTCATTTATATGGCCCTTGTTTGCCCTGCTGTATCAAGAAGATTTGGGGGGATTCATGGCAGAAGTGACTCATAAGGTGACAGGGAGAGGAATTGTCACCTAATTCACCCAAGTCATATACATATGATCTGCATGCTAGAACTGGCTGCTTGAAACAGAAAGTTATATTGGACAAGGAATAAGACATTTGAGTGTTAATGTCCCAGGCTTGATGTTAACTATTTTACTTGCCTTATAAAAATTACTCTATATCTTTTGTCCTCAGTTTTTCTTTCTGTTATCTAGTAGTAAGAACAATACCTCTTATTAAAGTTTATATTCTGTGATGATTGTGACTCTTCTTTTACAAATCTTTATCTAGAAGACATTTCCATATAGCTTACATTTATTTTTCCTTTTAAGTTGGTTTTAGACATTCATTTTTACTATTCTTCTTAGGTAACAAAGAAACCTATGCACTGGGGTTAGTGGGAAATACCAAAGCATCTACTCCACCTAGGGGTAGCATGACATACTAAGCTGAAAGCCCTTGGTTGACAAACTCCAGTTATTACCCTGAGCACTAGAAGTTAAATATAACTGTAATCTAAAGGTTGACGTAGAGACATAATCTTCAGAAATATAAAGTTTATTATGCACGAGAGTTCCAATTATTCCGAGGAGATAGACTAAGAAAATGTCATCAGATCTCTCATGAGGTATATAAGCAGGGATTTATGGGAAGGGTTGTGTTACTCTATTCCTTTCTATTCTTTTCTGAAGGTCTTTCGTACAAGATAAATGATCTGCATTGATGAAAGACAGATTAGCATAAAACAAGAGAGAAAAATTGAAAAAAGACAGATTATATAAAATGAGAGAAAAATTCCTTCTTCTTTTTGTCTCTCCTGCCTGTAGATTTCTATCATGACAAATTTTATCTAGGTAACTCTAAAACTGATGTCAGTTTCAAGAAGCGAGCAACCAGTTAATTCAAGGAAAACAACTTGAATGGCCCTGACTCATAGTTTGAATTACTTTCAAAAGTAAAGAAGAAAAACAACTGTAGTTAGATCCTAAAATAACCAGCCTAGGTTTTCATTTTCTATTCTAGTTTACATTATTAACTATACTTTTAACTTCCTTTTCTCAGGAACAAATTTCTTTTCTTGAGTACCATTTTTCTGATTGTTTCCAGTGATTTGAAGTTCTGTTATACCTGAAGCTACAATGATTTTCTGAGCATTTTCATTTTGCTGAAACTGCCCCATCATTTTGTTCTTTTGAGGTAAATCACAGCAACAACTTGAAAATGTACTTCATGTCCAAATGATGCTTGGAGAAAAATATCCCTACCTTCCAGTTTCTCAAGGTTCAATGATGAAAACTTGAGAAGGAATTGGTCTTCAGGCTATCAGACATGGACTAACTTATATTATCAATATCATTTCCATTGGTTTATACATGGGATTGATTATTTTTCCAGATAGTTCAGAATGTCTACTAGTGCCTAAAAACACTCACTGATTTCTGAATTGCCTGTTCGATTATGTAATATTTATACTGAATACACCAGGCTACCTTCCAGTTTACTTCCAGATATAATTTCAGGGCTGATGTTAATCTGCAAAAGCACATGGGATTTGGACTTTGGCAATCCTGAAGACGGCCTCCCTCTCCACATAGCATCTTGATAGTTGATATAAGCCAATGGGTCCTGAATTTTACCTCCTGCAAGCTGGCAATTCCTAACTGATTAACTTCAGCTTTGGAATTGGCTTCTACCCATTGGTTCAATGAAGCCAATGTCTGCTCTCTTTCAGGTCACAATCTTAAGCACACTGAAAGCATTAAAGTGGGGGAGGGTTAGATGTTTTCTGTATGGGACAGTGGAGATTCCTTACTACAAAAACCTTTATTTTATCATTATGAAGAAACTAATGTGCAGAGGTAAATAGGATAATTAGCAATATAATTCTACTCAGTCTGTAAATGAAGAAAAAGAGTAATAGCATTCTTTAGAATTTGTTTCAATATCAAAGGCATGATGAGCATCATTAAAATATTTCATGAAAATGTGACTAATACAGATTATGAAGATGTGCATTTCTTTGGTTCTCCAAGTATAGTAAAATTAGTATTTAATAAGATTTTCTTTGGGGATCAAATAATCGACACAATAGGATCAACTTTATAAAATCTGAAATTTTTAATAAATTTTATATCACCAAATGTGTTCTTTTTTTCTATTTGGGGATGGATTTAAATATTTAACACATCCCAAATCAGTTTCAGTCCTGTACAACTTTAATACAGAGCAAATGTTTTAAAATATTTATGATAAAGAAAATGATTCCATATGGGCAGGGAATTTATTACTGGAATATCATACCAATTTGAATTGAAGCCTCTTTGAGATTAATTTCTCCTCTGCTGTTAGAATATAAATGTGTTCTGACAGCTGCTTTCTGTACCCATAGTGTATGTATTTGCATGCAATATCAATGACTAAATGAAATCATCTATATCAGAAGAATTTTGAATGGTTAAAGCAACAAAGATTGATCATTAAAGCAAATGCCAACCAGGGATTTACTAAAAATAACAAAGCATTGGCCAGTGCCTGGTTTGAAATCAACATGGTTATTTAGAACTTTCAGAGAGACAGTCATGACTTCCAGAAGAACTTGCTCATGTTGAAAAACAAAAACCAAAAATTACATAAGTCATTCCACATTAGTAGAAAGATGGCCTTGATTGAACACATGTTTTTCAGACTTATTAATGATTAACACATTAGACACTCTCTGATTACATTTGCTGTCACCATGTCTATGAGCTGAAAAGGTGAATATTATTACAGTAATAAGATGTCATGAGGATGTGCAATCATTTAGACATTTATTTAATGTGACTGGAGTCTGGTAATGGCTATGGTGCAGGTGCAGGTAATGGCTATGGATTAGGCATTGATGATGATAAAAGGGAAGTATTTCAAAAGTAAAAAGGTAAATTTGTCATACTTTCTTCAGGGATAGTTCCAACTAATTGACAGGCCACAGATTCAAGTAAAAGAAATGGAAGTCAGTATAGTTTTAAGATAAGTAACAGGCCAATTGCCCTTTAGAAGTAGATAAAGATGAAACACTGCTAACATGGAGACTAATTAAAAATAAAAATGATTTGTAAACAAAATGATACAAAATCAAATTCTCTTGGGGTCTCAAAAATGCTTGTTTTTCCTTCATACTGAAACCATGAAATTAGCTGAATGTACTTGTTGCTGGAGAATCGCCTATTCTCAGTCTGTCAGTCCCCGACAGAAGACATTTAAGGCAGCATTGGAGAAAGAACAGAATCTCGAAATTGAGGGTTTAGATATTGATAGGTATCTGCTAATAATGTTCTTTGAATGAGTCTGAAAGTTCTGAAAAGAAAGGAATGGAGGAAGCATGAAAGGAGGAGAACAAAAGTAGATTCTTTATCTGTATTGCAGTTGTGGAAAGATTTAGGCTCAATTAATTGAAAAAGTCTGTATTTCTTGAAAAATAAGCCACTCTCGGACAAAAGCTCACAGTTCTCCTCTGTAGATACTGATAACGCATGACCCTATAGCAACATCTAACTCTATTCTTCACTGAGAGCAGAGTAATTTTATAAACAACCGAAGACAATATCACGAATGGCAAAGTAGAATGAGAATTAGATAAGGAGGAAAGAGGATGACATTAGCAAGTTTTGTTGCTTGAAATCTAGAATCTGAAATCCCATTAGGTGGTGACTTTTCAGGGTAGGTAACATTTGTCACACACATGGTTTTTGAGTCATTTGGGGGAGGATAGAAGAGGAAGTTTGAAAAACTCAGCTTAGTTTTTGCATTTTCATTAGTATGAATGTGGAGATAAGTATGAAATTATGCTCCATATTACTCAGAGATTTTCTTTTATAAAGAGAAAACTGGAGATCCTTGAGCTGTTTTCTGAGAGACAGGACAGGGAAAAGTCATATTTAAGGCTTACTAATAGATATTTTTCTTCTTCTCCTCTCTTTTTCTCTCTTTTCAACTTTTAAGGCCTAAATTGGGGTGAGTTGTAGAGTTCTTACGCTATGTGGAACCCACTCAAGCAAGAATAACACCATTGAGAATACACTCTAGAAGGCTGTTGCCTCGCTAGTTTAGTATCTGCTTTGGGCACAAGAACCTTAGGTGAAACTATTGTTTGAGCTCTGCCTGAATTCCCTACATGCAATTATGTAACAGGACATGGGGGTCCTTTAACTTCCCACTGCATAGAGGCAAAGACTAATACGAGAATGTCTGGACAAACTTGCTAGAATGAGAAGGTCATATAATATACTAAGTAGTGAACGTAAATAAAATATATTGTACACACTCATATAAACACATCATCCAACTACAAATATCATGCACTGCTGTAACCAACATGGAAATCTACAAGAGTCTGGGATTTACTTTAGCCATGTCATCACCACCCTATGTGTCTAACCTTGTTGACTGTCTTAGAGCAGAATCTGCTATACAAACTCATTTTTAATCAGGAATATCCTGATCTTTCTCTAACTTTGCGGGTCTCTTTGGAAATGTCCTGTCAAAGACTTCACCATGTCTTTCACAGAGCACTCTGCTCTGATTTCTCTAAGTGCTCCTCCTCTTTGTTCCTTTGACAAATAATGAAAATTTATCATCTATGTGCCAAGCGTGATTCTTGGTTCCTGCCCTCAAAATCGACTGGAAGACATAAATGAAAAGGTTTAGGAAGGGGAGAGGCAGACAGGCATGTGGGTGAGAAGAGGAGACAATGGAGTTAGCGATCCCTCCTCTTTTTGTGAGACTTAAAGGAATGAGCTAACTGAAGAGACACTTCTTTATCTAGGAGCTTTTGGGGAGGTCATAGGACCAGTCTAATGTCCTTTCAATGGATTGAACTATATTGTAGAACCAACTCCTGTTCTAGCTCTATGATCCATTCTCTGAGGAATTGTAAATTTCAACATTTGGTAATTTTGGAAGGAAATTTCATCTGTCGCGTAAATTTTAACCATTTTATGAGGCTTAACCTTCAGACTCTCAATTCCCTATTTAGAATTTAGCATATTGTTAAAAGAAATAAAAACACATTTGCGCACCCTGGTGGAGCAGCGGTTGAGTCAGTCGCCTCCCAAGCAGCATAGCACATGTACTCCTGAGTTCAAGTCCTGCGGTAGGGGTGGGGGTTTGGTGGGGGTGGACAGACAACCAGTGTGAGCAACTAAATGAAAAATAAAATAAAGATGCTTCTTCCTCCTCTCTCTTCCTGCCTGTCTGCCTATTGGTCTTCATTCCTGCCTGCACCTTTCCTTTAAAAATAAAAAATAAATTATAAAATAAAAGTAAAATTAATTCTCAATTAAAACATAAAGTTTGGAGGACATATTTTATATAAGGAAGTACTATTAACTTCTTAATTGGTTATTAGTATTTAATTTCCTGTTTAAAATAGCTTGTACTATAAGATGAAAAAAGACCATTATAAAATTTTTTTCTCTGGGTTTAAGTATCACATAATTGTTTCCTTTAAAACGCATTAGTCAGCATAGTGATTTTCAAAATTGTTTATAGCTAGGGGTCCTTAGATAAGCTCCTAACTTCTAGGGGCATCATTTTTCTTTTTTTTTGTCAGAAAGGAAATGGTTGAGGAGATAATTTCTAAAGTGACTTCATATCTGAAAAGCGTACATTTCTCATTTTCTGCTAGAGGTAATGTTCTGTAAATGAGTTAGTAAAACAGTGTGTGAGCTGGTTCAAGTTCTTCTTAAGACCCACAGATACTTTGGGGGAAAATTGCTGGGGGAAGGAAGCAAAGAGAATTAAGACTAGGGAAATCCTGTTGCTCTCTCCAGACCAAGAAAACCAGACATTCTGAATTGTTAGCCTAGCTCATAGAAAACAAGCCAGGGGTACAAGGACAAGTGTACCTCCAAAACTTGGATTTCAAAAGTTGTTACCGTTTCTCAACTTTCTAATTTTTTATGGAGGAAATGGTATGTCCCAGAGAAAATCGTCCTGCTGGTCTACAAAAGTGAAAAGGGTACAGATGGCTCTGAAAACACTTCCCCTATTGTCTTAACTACATCAAATATTTCTAATTTTCTAGGCCTACACACAGTCCTACATTTATTGCAATTTGCTAGTGGATGCTGAGGTTCTATTTTAGTGATCGTTCTTCAATGAAGTTATGTATAACAGAACTAGTGAATTCTTTAGCCCTGCTTTTGGAGAACATCTGAGAAATGTCTGTCTGGTTATTTGATTTAATTATGGCTTGCTTAGAGCCAATTTAAGTAAGTGTCAAGGTTAATGAGGAAGATGAGACTAGCACTTGGAGAGTGACATTACAATAATAAAGTGCTGAGAAACCCTGCAAAGCAAAATCCTCAGTAACCCAATGATGACTCAAGAATATTTTGCAATAAAGCCCCTTTCTCTTCACTCAGGTATTAATGTTCCATGGGCTTCATCTCTGGATATGTTTGAATGAAATTTCTTATAATTAGAACCGGTGTAAGTTCTAGTTTCTGACCATGTATCATTTTAAGACTATTACCATGGCATGAGTCAGTGAGTTCAGAAAGGAATCTTTTTATTTTTTCATTCCAGAAGCTAGCAGACAAGAGTCTTCTTGAAGAGTCAAGAAAATTATTTTAGAGACAACATAGAACAAATTGGGACCAGTGGGGAGAAAAAATTCCAGTTAAGGCAGACCCTCCTATTCCATCAACCATCATGTTGGGAATGAATTTTTTTTTTTCATTGTATCCCTTGATAATGAGAAATACAAAAAGTTTCAAGTTGCATGTGTACCAAGCAGAGACGTTGCTTTGGTGTCTGCTATATTGATTATTTAAAGAACTCTTATTCATGGAACATATTATTGTGTCTTCGTTTAGAGAAAACCTTTTGGAAAATCTGTGTTTATTCTGTTATCTCTCTTCTTTTTTTTGAATCAGACAGAGCTTATATCCCCCTTAGAATATGCTGGATCCCCTATTCTGAACTAAGTATTATCAAGTTATCCATTAGAAAATTCACTTTGAGTCATAGAACGAGCCTGCTTCTTCTGGGGTTGAAGAAAGGCAGCACCAATGTGCGTCCTGTGTTAGTGGCCAAGTCAGCATCTTGATTTTCACCTCTAAGTCCATCTCATATCCTCTTGAAAGGTAATAGCTTATTTCTTCAAGGGTAACGACCAAGCTGTTCTACCAGAACTAGTTTCTTAAGCGCCTTCTTACCACTTCCTTTTTTCTTCCATTTTGATCCTGATAACTATTTTTGTTGATTCCAAAGACAGTTTTACTTATTGAGTATAAGAGAAATGATTCCATATCTGTTCTCTGTTGGTCTGTGGTCATGACTCCTTTCACTTGCCTAGGTGAAAATCAAGGTCATTATGAGGTAGGTTCTTCCTAGGAGGTGGTTATGATGTTGGTTTTGTTCAGTTTGGTCAGCAATCTCTCACATTCAGGGGAACAAACATTCACATTGTAGACTAGAACGAATATAACATTTTCCTTCTTTCCTCAAAGATAATTGCTTTAATGTATCTGGAATATCTTCATGTCTATTTTTTTTTTTTATCAATTCTATTTCTTTCCTGTTCATAGGCAACACAACTTACTTCACTTATTCAGGTTGTTACCAATTTATTAATTTGTTGTGTACCAAATATAATGCACTGAATATTAAAAACAAAGCCAATCATGATCTTTGCTTTTAAGACTCAAAGTACAGAAGAAATATAGGTATTAAAAATGATAGGCAGTGATTTGTAGAAAAGTATATTGCGGACAGAAAAATAAAAAGTGCTGGGCAGGAGAGAGACAGGAACGTTACTGACACCTTCAATGTGAAGAAAATATTAGAACTTTTCCATGAACGATAAGCAGAAATTCTTCAAGACAGATATGTGGATTTATATGTGTTTGTGGTGGGACTAACCCTGGGGGGAAAAGGAGCTGTACCTTGTACTTTACTAATTTAAACAGTATATCTACATACACATATACACATGTACATAAACATACATACTTACACATATAAATATCATGTATGTGAAAATGTATGTATGTATATTTTTATGCACACACATACACACACATATATAAGTGGAACCCGTGGAAGCAAACCTTTCCTAAAATACTAATTTTCCTTGCTCCCACATACCTCTGAAATGCATTGTCCTTGCTCGTCAGTTATGGGTTAATGAGAAAACATAGGAAGAAATAAAAATCCCTTTAAAAAATAGAAAATGATGCTTTGGTAAAACTAGAAACAACAATTTCCCAGTGCAAATGCAAATAGTATCTCTTTTTTAACAAGCTGATTAGTTCATCAGAATTACTCTTTTGTTATTTTATAGTTTTGTTAAACCAGAAAGCCCACTGTTATATTGGAGCCAGCCTACACTGAAATCTTTATTAGAGCTTTAAAATTTTGTTTATAGAATGCAAATGTTTATTGTATCATATGTTAGAAGATAGCAACAGATGTTGGCAGTATGGGTGGGAATAGGACTTCTGTGAAAATGGGAATATATACATAGAGAGAAAAACAGTAGCTTCCCTCACAATTCAGGACTTGTGAATTTTTGAAGGTATGAAGAGATAATCAATCAAACTTGCCTTATGTATATTATAAAAAATACTTAACTAAAGAATCCATGTAGGTAAACCTCCAAAACTTAGGAGCTTCTGCAGAAGGATCAAATACAATCATAATTAAGCCATGAGTTTCTGTAACTAGCTTTGTAAATTGTCTCATACAAGCTAAGTAACTAATTTTAAAACTGATAAATAATCCCAAGGATGTATAAGTGATGGTCAAGACTCTGAAATAAGGGTTTGAGCTCAAGTAACTTACTTAGGAAATATAGAGAACACCAGAGAATGGTGGAGAGGGGAAAGCGAAATGTTCATTAATAAAGCAGTTACCATTGTGTGTGCCATACATATGTATGTTTACACACACACACACACACACACACATATGTATATATATACATATTATAAACGTGCAGGCAGGAGTGAAGGCAAGCAGGCAAGCAGGAAGAGAGAGGAGGAAGGTACATTTTATTTAGCTGTTTATCTTCGTTGTTCTGCCCAGCCCTGGGTCTCAAACCTGGAACCCTGAAATGCATGTGGACTGTGCCAGCTAGAGGCAGTGGACTTATCTGGTAGGTCACCACAGAGCTCCAGACCAGAGGTATTTATACGATGTTTCTCATCTGTTACTGGTTGAAGGCTGCTGGGGACAGGGAGTGGTAAGACCCAGGCACTTCCTCATTTAAAAAAAAACATACAGTTTCACCCTCTTCTTCTACTTGACTCATTTCTGTGCTTCTCTCCTCCAGATCCAGTCCTTCATTTTGTCTATTTTGCTTCAAATCTTTCTATGGTATTCCTGATCTCATTTACTGCGTTCTTCACATCCTGAATCTGTTAATTTCTTATTTACATCTTAATTTTATGCCTTCTGCTCAATGGTTTTATTTGAGTCTTTTAACTTGCTTTGCTGACTTCTCTTGTATCTCTGACTTGCTTTGCTGAGTCCTCATGTACTTCTTGAACTAGTTTTCCGAGACTAAAAAATCTGAGTTTTTTTTTATGACTTATTTTGAATTCTTTATTTTTAGAAAGATTTAACCTTCTTTGAATTTGGTTTCTGAAGCGGTATCATTATCTCATTAAGATGTCATAATACCTTGAGGTTTCAGGTGATCCCGTATCTTCCTAAGCTTTCCCTTTGGCTACTCCATCTGAGCGACCTGTCTTCTGTTTACCAGCAGGTGGCGATACGACTTTATTTCACTTTTTGCCCCTTCAGGCTTCTAAAGTGAATAGCCATTGCTGAGTCAGCCTAATGGAGGCTTGGTGAGGATGTGGGGTTGGAGGGTCACCAAGGGGGCAGCTGCTGTGGGCTGTAGAGGAGAGGCTAGTTGAATGAATGATAAGTGAATGGTACTTGGGTTAGTCTTTCCTGGGATCCCAGATCTGGGTCTCAGCAGGCGCTCTGCTGTGCTGTTGGTGTATTTCACTATGTGAACAAGGATCGGAGGCGTAGGGGTGAGGGGTAGCAAGTCCATAGTGTGTTTTTGGTTGTCCTTGCAGGGTCCCAAAGTGCAGAGACTCTGGTTCTGACCTCAGCTTCTCCCTTTGGGTTTCCTCTCAGTCAAGGGTGTGTCACCACACCATATCTTTTCTTCCCTCCCTAGGGCCTGAGGCAGGGCAGTCACCCTGTTCTCTCAGGCCCACCTGGCTGCAGCTGCAGCAGGCTCAGTGCATGCCTCTGCACCCGTCTTCCATCAGCCCAATGCAAGCCCATGGTAGATCTCCTCTGGAGTCCTTTCCTTTCCAATGCAGTCTAAGTTGGTCTTTGAAGTGCAAGGGCACTTCAGCCTTGCAACATGCTGTGATGCTGTCTGTGGCATCCTTCTAGCAGACAATTAGACAATTGTTTCTTAGAAGTGAAGCAGGGAACATTTTCTATCTCCATCTTCCTAGAAGTTCATCGATAGCCAGGCATTTCCCACCTCCCACAGGTGAGGGAAAGACTGATACTAGCTAGTTGGAAATCTGCTGGAACACATTCAAGTAATCACGCCTAGGGATATGGTCAGGGACTCCTAGCATCTACTTTGGTAATGGAGGAAAGGAGGATATTATAGTTGGATCTATGCAGGTGACAGGGAATGGTATCCAGCACACATCTGGAAGGGCTACACTCAGGAAGTGTAGAAAGAAGAGACACAAATACATGCGACTGACTGGTGGTATGAGCTACACAGTTCTTCTGTGTTATTTTCTCAGCAGAGTGAAAAAAAAATACAGTCATCAACTGAAAATGAGCTGAGTGGGAGAATGAGCTGAGGGGGAGATGACGTATGTTGAAGAGACAGAAGGTATTGAGCAGTCTTCTAGGAGAGTAGGAATGTACTTGGGTACGAAAAATGGAGTAGACTGGGAGGCAGTCATAAGAGCCCATTCCAGGTCAGTGGGCACTGTCAGGATGTTTATGCTGTTTGTTTTGGGTTTTTTTCCTAGTCATATTCAGCCAAATTAATGCAATATTTAAGAAGATAGCCTTCTGGGTTGTAGTTTGACCACTTAAGTAGAGTGACATAAGAGCAGGTCACAGGAATTGGAAATGATTTTAATGGTCAATGGGGAGCAATCTTTTCAAGCAGGGAAGTGAGACTATAGGTGAGTCGGTATAGTGCCAACTTGGTCAGATCACTGAATTGTGGGTTGTCAGGTGGTGAATATTATCTTACTTCAATGGCATAAGATGGAGAAATAATTCAATTTTTATAGGGTTATGGTAATATAGGAATTAAAGTGTAAGGACTGTGGGAACTGTGTTCTTGAAGCTGAGTTTACAGTGAGTGTAAGTGAATGGTTCGGGTAGGTTAAAGAACACACTTAAGAAACAGAGATTGTGTGATCAACAGGCTAGGGAGTTGGAAGTTTCATTTATTTGTATATTGAAATCACTGACAACATTGACAAGAATTCGGAGAATGGACAATAAATCAGGCATTAAAATCTTCAAAAGGTGAGCAGCAGTGACCTCTCAGGTTTGCAAATGATGACACGCAGAAGGAGCACTCTAATTTTTTTTCACATGATGATGTGAATCCAACACTGCAGCATTCAAGAAGGGTAGAAGAAAGACCCAGACAGCTTGGCATGATGGGTGTACTTGAACTTTGATTAATAGTATTTCCGTTTCAGTGGTTTTGAAAAAACCCAATTGGGAGAAAATAGGAAGTGTAAAAGTACAGAAAATTCATAAAGATAGGTTTTGAAGAAATTTTCAAATGAAAGAAAGAAAAGCAGAATAAGATGTAGACGGAAACATGGTCAGGAATTTTTGAAAGTGATGTCTTAGGTTCCCTGGAAACATCTCAAGATGGAAATATGTGCATAGGTGGTTTCTTGGGAAGTTCTCTTAGCCACAATTCCTGTGTGGAGTGTTGGGAAACAGGATTAAGCTCATAGAGAAGTTAGATGGCAATGTAATACAAGAGTGTCCTAAGCATAATTCACAAGCTTTGAGACTTGGGTAGATCTCCAGAGTCCCCCAATGGAGGCAAGAAGTTCAGACATTTGATATTGAATTGACCACTCATCAAAGTTCAGAATGAACTTCAGCTCTTTCTGCCCTCCAGCTGAAGGAGATGAGTATGTCTTTATATTCTGTCAAGTGTCTACATTGATGATCAGTCACCCTCATTGTCTTTCTCCAATGTGTCAAAGTTCTCAAGTACTAGTCACTTGATTTCATAGACTATCATTTACTACCTACAACTTCTCAAATGCCTGAGCTATTCCACAAGTCAGTGAACTACTGGTACATTTTTGGGGTACTAATTTTACTAATACAACAGTCTACCAGTTCTCCGCCAATCAATGACAGAATTTGGCTGACTGGTGGATATTCAACTCAAACCCTTTTAAAAAATACTTTTCAGGATCATTGCCAAGACTGAGTTTCCAGAACAAGACTCAAGATGCAGATTATTTTTTGCAGTTAATTTGCTCCGAGGCAACATCTCAGGGAGTCATGAAAGCAGGATTGTTAGAGGGAGGCGTTTAGATGAATCTTCAGCAGAGACATCAGTTAATTCCAGGAGTTCTACAGTTGGGAGACCTTTGAGACCAGTGGATCTCAAATAGGGTGACTTCCTTTCATAGGGTACATTTGTAAATGTCTGGGGACAATTTTCTTTGTCAGAACTTGGGCAGAGAAGCTGCTGGTCTCCAGTGGGTAGAGGCCAAGGGTGTTGCTAAATATCACCAGTACACAGGACAGCCCTTCCCAACAAAGTATTATCCAGTTCCAAGTGCCAGTGGTGTTGAGGTGGAGAAACTCTGTTCCAGGATGTCTCTGACAAAGGCAAGCATCAGGAACTTTCATTGAATTAGGGTCCCCCCAGGAGGAGATAAATCTTGGGAGAAGGCAGCTGTCTTGCCTATATTGAAAGTCCCAGAGAAGATGGGTTGATGAGTGTCAGTAGCCTATGTGTCTGAGAGTGTCAGTCTTGAAAAATCTGATGGAGCTGTGCAGCCTTGCCTGATGTTGGTGCATTCATGGAAATGATCTTCTTGTATTCCTTTCAGTACCTGAGAGTCAAAACTGTAGACCCTGACGCTTGGGTTGTATGGGACAAATGAAGCTATTGCTTGCTGAGTGGCCAAAGGCCTCCAGAATTAATTGTAGTTGAGTACTTGACCCTTCCCTTAGCTGAGTAGCTAACTGAAACTTCCATAGGCGGTCGTGTTGCTGCCCCGGGAAACATCTGTGCTGCAATTCTTTTCACCAGTCCTTCTGCGAGCACAGCATGTAGGCACCCCTGGGTTGAGGGATCTGGGTTTAGTGAAACAGTGGAAGTAGCAGGCAGAGAGGATTCGTGTGATTTTCTGGCAATGTGCCTGACTGCCGCACTTGGGCAGAGACTCCCCTGGTAGTTGCTGGTTTACAGAAGCAATTAGACTCACACAACCTACCTCTGGGTCCCTAGATCCAGCCACTTATCTGCACTTGAATCCTCCTTCCCTCTCTTTGGATAGTTTTTTCTGCTCCTAGCTCAGGCAGGCCCCTTCATCTGCTAGGCTCCAGTCCTTCTCAACAGAAGGATTCTGTTTGCGTCTTGTTTGGTACCCTCGCTGCTGGTTTATTCCCATCAACAATCAACATACAAATATCACCAATTAGAGCCCCATCAAACAAGCAAGCAAACCACTCTCTTCTCTCCTCAGTGAGCTCACCCTGAGCAGCTCCAGGCAAATCCTTGGTCTGCTCCTGCCATTTGAGCCATCAGCATCTTTTGAGGGACGGGCCGCTTCCCCCTTTCGGAAGCATTTTGCTGGCTGCCAGCTCTCCTATATTTTCCTCCACCCCCACCCCGTTTGCCACCATCGTGCGCAAGCTCCTTGGCGGGGTACTTCTGTGTGAGATAGCTAATCATTGACAGATGTTAAGGGTTCTGTCCTTAATTTTCTACAGGAGCTACATTTTCTTCCTAATTCCCTTCATCGCATGGCATCCACCCATGGCATTCAATACTTCCTATACATTGAAGTCTCCCCAATAGATAGTGACCAGCGTTCTCTCCCGACACCAGACTCATTAACTTAACTGCTGCCTAACGTCTCATGTGTGTGCCTAATTGTTCTGTCATATTTCATATCTCCTCCACCACTACTGGATTTTAAAATTCCCCTTTAGACCACCAGACCTAAAGGTATTGCTTCTCCATCTCCCTGAAACCAACCTCAAGCAAAACCTCAAAGCCATTTTTCATGATTTTCTTTTCTCAGAAAACACAAGCAGGTGAGTTTCGTTGGCTCTACCTTTAACATCGACTTTCATTCTCTTATTTTTACCTTCTCCACTATTATGCTAATCAAAGTTAAATTTCTCTCATTTACTCTGGGGTAGAGACCTCCTAACAGGCTTTTGAGTTTCCAAAATTTGTCCATTTTTCACACAAAAATCTGCTGATCTTTGAAAAATGTTAACCAGATCAAATCCTCTCCCTACATAAAATCTCACTGCTTTGCATTACCACTTTATAAGTTAAAAATGGTGATCACAAAACCCTGTATATTCTGGCTCCTGTTCCCTCTCCTGAAAATCTGCAAACTTTCCATTTATTCACAACCTTCTGTCCCTAACCGGATGTCCAGAATGGATCAAAATACTTATCTTAACTCTTCACTTACTATTATGTCCGATGGCCTTGTCATGAACAAAAGTGATCCAGGCAGTCCCCTCATCCCCTGGATTTGTACTTTTTTAGGTTTGTGATACATGGGAAGGTTTATAGTGCGCAGAGTCCTGTGATCCACCGTGAGAAGAGTGTTCTAGGAATCCCCCTTTGGCCCGGTCTCCGGAAGGACCTGTGGGAGAACCGGAAGTGGACCTGAATTTGGTCGGCAAGCCATGCTCACCTGCAGGCCTGTATGAAAGTGACTGCAACTGACCTGTAGACCTGTGAGCAAGACATACAAGAAATACACTAAGGTTGGGGATAAATAACTTAATATTATTGTAGCAAAAGCCAACTGATACATTGATCTACATTCTGGTCTTGGATAGCTCTCCCTCATTCCAGCGTAAGGTATTTGAAAGGGTATTTCTTCTGCCTGGAATAGGCCCCCTCCTCCCCATAAATTTCCACACAGCTACGAATTCTTTTCATTGTTCCAGTGTCAGAGTATAGGTCACATCCACAGAAACATTCTGGGATCACTCCTGTTAATGCAGCCATCCACCACAAAGGTCACCTCTTCCATAGCATCATCTTGCTTTACTTACATATTTTCACTATTGAGGTCATTTATTTTTCTGTGAAAAAGCTCGCTGTCTACTGTGCCCAGGAGCCATTTCATCTCCATGAGAGTACACATGACATCCCTTGTTCACGGTTGTGTTTTGGGGCTTGGAGGGTTGTTGAGCGGATGAACTATTCTGAACGGTCTAGGCTGCCATGACCATTGGCCATTGTCTTTTATCCAGGTTTTCATGAACCTTAAGACCACAGACTGAAGTCACAAAGCTTTTTCCAATCTAGTCCAGGGGCTCACATACAGTGGGAAACAGAAATGTTTGCCCCAGTGCTCAAAACCCTTTGAGTTTTGCCGAGAGAGGTGACACAGGTTAAAACTGCTTCTATCAGGGAGCTGATTTCTTGTTGCACTAACAGTGCATACGTTTCCACTTAAAACATAACCTCTATTAAAATTCTTTTCTTTTTTTCAGAAAGTTATACAGAATTCCAGGAAAGTTTTATTATCCATAGTTAAGAAAGAAAATGTTACTATACTCCTTTGTTATTTTACATCCTTCCCACATGACATTATATTTTGGCTTGAAATACAGACTGAGTTTTGATAAAGACATTGCAACACTATGTTTTCATGTTGACTAAGTGTATTATTTATATAGAACGTAATATACCTAAATACAATAGAAAACGAACAGGCTGACATTTTCAGTAGTCAGCACTGGGAAAAATGAATTTCTCATGTTTATTTTTGCATAACTTAATGTCTCCAAGTTATGCACCCATGCATTTTAATATAGTTTAATGATGAAGAATGAAAATATTCTATTATCTCTCTTCTCTTCCTTCTTAAACGAACAAAATGTGTATCTCTTAGGCATGAAGTGGGTTTTAAGTAACAGAAAAGTTAACAGTATCCTAAAGATAGCTTGGATTTTTTACAAAGATAGGTGCAGGCAGGAATGGAGTGCTGGCTGTGTAGTATTATAAATCAACATGTTTCTCTACTATATTATGTTCACCACCAAAAAAAGTTCAGTTTCCATCCACCGCCCTACAATTAACCTTCTTTACCCAACTACTCACACCTCATCCTCCTTCCCTATGGTAAATATCATCTTCTTTCACAATCTAAGAGTTTATTTTCTCCTTATTTGTTCATTTGCTTTGTTTCTTTCATAGTTAAGCTTCAGGCGGACAACTTTATATTTCTACATACTACATTATGATCATCCCAAAAGAAGTTTCCATCCATTACCAAACAATTGAAAAGAGAGAAAAAAAAAATGGAATAACATTCAGATCATTTTATATCTTTACATCCCACAAAATTTATTGAGGGAATACTATTGTTGGACCTGTGCTAGATATTGGGGATACATGGGGAGAAACATATCATCCTTTTCTCAAGCGTACAAATCTGTACTGAAAATTGGGGAGTTAAGTTTGAAAGTTTAGTAATCAGAATATTCAGTTAAAATGATATATTTGGGCAATATTTTCATTTTGGAAATTAAAACATAGACACATGTGAATACACTTATGTTTAGCAGGAATAATACTTTTCTTTCTTTTTGCTTAACTGTATTTTCCCCCCAAACTTTTACAATGACTATGACAATGTGTATTTCTATTTTATTGCCAGAGGATGTTGATAAAATTCAGGTTTCTTTTCTATTTTACTTTAGCCTATTTTCTATTTTATTTTAATCTGGTTTGCTTAAACCAGATTGTCTCTATTCCAATTATGACAAGCAATAAAGAAAATATGGCAAGAAAATATTGGGAAACTTTAATTCCAATGGAGATAAATCTAGGTGATTACTATAATTTCCTTTCCACTTTCAGTTTGGCTCTGATAGTAAAGACCCTGGAAGATGACTCAATGTAAAAAGGATGATTGTAATTCCAAGGTGAATAATGATCAGGCCAGGAGAAACAGTGGGGTGGGAAGAAGCCTTAAGAGGCTGGATTCATCTAGGACTTACAACCAGGGTGACTTTAGAGATTTAAACACTTTGAGCCTTAGCTTCTTCTCTGTCAGTTTTCTGATTTACAGGATTCAAAAGAGGTACTGAGAGCATCAGAGTTTAAGAAGAAAGCCAGTCATCAAATCTCCATCCAAAGTATCAAGATGTGCTTCCACCATTTCCCACTTTATTTGGGATATATCTTCAACAAATCCTACACAATGATTAAGTTCAGGGCAGTTTTCAGTGAAGATGGAAACTCACAAGGGCCGAGCAAGTAAAACCCATTTGGATGCAGGTAATGCAGAAACTTTTTTTTTTTTTTTTTTTTTTTTTAAGACTGGGTTATCACTTACAGTTAAGAGTCCCTGAAAGACCAATGAACTCTTCCAATCTTTCGACACTCATATTTTTCATTTAGGACCCATGACACAAGTTCTTAATTTAAGTCAACAAACTTAAACATACTATTGGTCAGGCAGTGATCTCTGTTCCATATATGAAAAGATGAATTAAAATGTAGCCCTTAATGTCTTTTGCACTGGGGCAGTTAAAGTGTTTCCAGGACAACACAAGACTACTTATTCTTGTTCTTGAATATAGATAAGGGTATTATTTTTTTCTTTCAACATGATCTTGCCTGCATAATAATTTAGAATTTCAAAATTTGAAACAATGCAATTATCTTTAAGAAAACTACCAAATTAGAGGTAATTACCCAGGTAGAAGTCATGGAAAGTCAAATTAATGAATTCTGCATGTGGTTGCAAGCCTTTTAAGAAATAGGTAATTCCAAGAATCCTATTTTTCTCTCTTTAGATAACACACACAGACATATATATTACATATATATGTATATATTATATATTTGCACAGTATCTTAATTATGAAATTTTAAACATGTACTCGTGACTACTTATTTTTATGTACATGTACATATATGTATATATCATATACATGTATCATTATATAAATTTAATTAGAAACAAGTAATATCTGTAGCAGAAACCGGGCTGTGTGCTTGCCTCCCTCCAAAAAAAATTTTGTGCGTTAAATGCCCAAGTGTTTACCAAAATGCAATGTCACGAAGTTCTACAGAAAACTTTAAGAATTTATTTTTTTTTCACTGAATGGAGGGAACACTGAAGGGCCATGTTAAGGCTCTAGAAGTAATACATAAACCTCCAAAAGAGGTTGTAATGTGTTAAACAAAGGATAACACCAACCACAAGAAGAAAACATCATAGAAACCCGGAGAAAATACACTTCCTGGCTCCGAAGCTCTAAATTCTAAGCCAGGAAAGCTCCCGCGCAGGGCGGGGATTGTCTTCAGTTCTCTGGTGACTGCTAAGTTGCTCTCAAGTTTTCCCTCCCTCCCACTCTCCTCCATTCCCCTCCTTAATCCCCAAACGTGGGAACCGCGGTAGAACGCCAGCACCTCTACCTGAACTTGCCCGGCTGATGCAGACTGCGTCGCGTGTTTATTTTAAATGGCCCATGCCTAAAATAGGCCACATTTGCAGGCAAACCCCTGGGATTTCCAAGGACGCCAGGAAGCTCGTTTTACAAATTAGGGGTCAAGCCTATAAAAGAACAATAGTCAAAGAGAGCCAAGAGCCTGTTCCCTCGCGCAGGGACGGTTCGCTGGAGGAGCGCGGGGCCAGAGCCCGGGCTGGGGCCCGGAGAGGAGCCCCGAAAAGGCGCGCTGCCCCTTTAAAAGGCCGCGCATCTCCGGGCCGGCCTTCCTCCCCGGGGCTCCAGCTGTGATTGACGCTGGGCGGCGAGAGGAGGCGCCTGGCGCTAACAAAAGTCCGGCCCTCGGGCGAGCCGCGCCGGGCCGCGCGTCTCCGCTCGCTCCGGGCACCCGCAACAAGTGGCGGCCGCACCCTCCCGGGGGAAGCCGCGGGTGTGCGGGGGCACCCGGAGGAGGCGGCCCAGTCGGGGAGCCCCGGCCGCCCGCGCGGCTCAGCGCCCACCGCCGGGGGCTCGGGGCGGGCGGATGGGGACCCGGCGGCGGCGGCGCGGCGAGCCTCTGGGCGGCCCCGGGGCGCGGGCTCTCCGCTGTGCTGCGCCCACCGGTCCCGGACGCGGGATCTGAGAGCCGCGGCTGGCGTCGACCGCACCCGGAGCTCTCGGGGGTGCCGACAGGGGACCCGCGCCCCCTCCCAGCGGAGTGCCGGCGCCCACCCCGCCGGAGACCGGCCGGAGCGCGGGGTATGCGCAGCTAGCCGTCCGGTCGGGCGGGCTTTCCCCAGGAGGAGCGCGCAGGCGGTGCGCCCCAGCCATGGAGTGTCCGGGGAGACGGCGGGCATGACGACTGCAGGATGGGCGCGAACAATGGCAAACAGTGCGGCAGTGAGGGTGAGTGGGCCGCCGGTCCTCAGACTCCCGGGTCGCGCCCCACAGACCTCTTCCCCTGGCCCTGCGGCCTGGGAGGGAAGGTTCTCTCACGCTGTCGTGGCGCACCCCCATTTGACACCCGGTCCGCGCCGTCACCTTCCCCTTGGGCTCTAAGTACTCTGGCGCCCCAGGATGCTTCCCACCGTGGGGGTCTCTGCAAGCAGCTTCCCCGGTTGTCTCTGGGAAGGCTCAAGTTGCATTTCTGCCTCGTTTTTCAGCACATGTGCCTCAACTTTCCTTTCCTGGATCTCTGGAGCTTAGGATGATGGTTTGGCGCATGGAGGAAGACGTTTTTGCAAACTAACGCAGGAAAAACTTTCCCAGGCCTTTGTGCTTTAGTCCCCTGGACTCTCCTGTAGAGGGAAAAACTTCTCTAAGAAGTTAAGTTTCCCTTCTTTGCTCACTGCCCTGGGCTGACAGCTTGGTGGAACTGACCCTCTGTGGCCCGACTGGGCGAGGAGTAGCTGGGGGCTTTGTCTGGCCTCTCTCGGGGCTCAAGACGGGCAAAGGACCATCTGTTATGTGGGGCTGGAAATGCACAGAAATATTGCCTGTCAAGTGGGAGCTTGGAAGTCCGGGAACTTCAAACTCCACCTACTCCTAAAAGGATGATGGATGTGTGGGTTGGCCACTGGCGCGCCCCTCCTCCCCTTCTTTGCATAAACCCGTAGTATTGTAAACCGCTTGATTAACCCCACGCCCTTGATATGCATCTGGCAAAGACGTTTGCCACAGTTCAGAAATTAGGAAGGTTGGTCTTTACTGAACTTGTGTGGAGGGGAGGGGTAGAGACGCGCTAGAATTTTGCAGCCTGCCCCCAGAGGCCAGGCGGTTTACAAACGCTGAGCGCCGGCACACTGGTAGGAATGCAGAATAGCGATTCAGCGTGGTGGCAGGGAAACTCCTCTCGTCTTGTGCAAAACTCTGAGGAGCTGTGACCATGGAATGTGGATGCCTCTCCCAGTGTTTGTGTCTGTGTTCCTTCTCAGCAATTCTGTGAACTTGCTGCAGACACCACCCGAAAACCGCAGCTTCATGAGAACCTTTTGTTTGTCATTCTTTTCCAGATCATGTTTTCAATTCCATATCTATTTGAAACTGATTGTATGTAAATATATATCGGATATGTGTTTCTACAGAAAACATAACAAAGTCTGGACATACATGGCATATAAACATGGATTATAAATATATGATATAAATATATTAGTGTATGTTCCCTTATCCTGGGCAGTTTATATGAGATTTTTTGACAGTTTCATTTAACAAAAGTTAAAAAAGTTGTCACCTTAGAATACTAAATGTGAAGGTATGCCAGAAAAGCTTGTTCAAGGAGACTTGTGGCCACTCCCCCAAGCTTCTTGGAATTCATATTTTAAGAATTTGTGGGAAAACGAAAGAGTAAGGCTTCATACTTGGAATGATTAAAAAGCTTTCAGGGAATGAAGTGTGCACCTAAAACTTCTGGTGTGCATACATTCTGCCTCTTAGACATGGTGGGGGGCGAGGGGGAAGTGTACTCCAAAGATTCCTTAGGGTCTCTTCTGCCTCCTGAACAACTCTGCACGAAATCCTCTGCAACTTGCTCTTTTATCCCAGCCTTCTCCATTGTACGGTGCAGTGCGTGGTGTGTGACGACTTCCTGTCTGAACAGCAGAATTTGCAACCCTTGGGAGAGCAAAGGAGAGACAGAAACTAATGTTCTCCAGCTGTTATCCGTAAATGCTACCTCTGCGTTTTCACTTCAACTGAAGTGAAATTTTACTGGGATCAGATTTAGATACACTGCAGACTTTTTATAGGGAAAAAACCTCTGGGATTTAGCTGATCCAAGGAGACCAATCGGAAGCTCCGGGAAATAGCTGAGTTTTGGCTGGAGGACATATTATGTATTGTGTTCACCAACTGTCCTCAAATGCATCAAGGTCCCTCTGTGCGAGGTGAGGACACAATAGAGAAATAGAAGCAGTATGAAGTTTATAAAGAAAAATATTTTTCCTCCCAGTTTCACTGGGGCTCTCCTGAGAGTGGGCGCTGCTGTGTGGAAATGGGTAGGTCAGCACTGGGACATTGTACCTGGGATGGTCAAATCTATACAAATCAGCCTGTTGGAAGTCGGTGTGTCCCGCCATCTTTCTTGTCTAAAACGTCAAATTTCAATGAAAGTGAAAGTAATCGCCAAACATAGCATCCCTGGTATCAAAGTGAGTAATCCTTAAGATAGTATTCCAGATTTAGTGCAGCTTAGGTGTGGAATATTTCACACACAGGGCAAAATTATAAATGAATGCATAGCCATAGACAGTAGTGACCCATCACTCATCTCTAAAGCACTGGATTTGTGTATACCTTTCAATCTGCAATTTAAGTCTATTAGTTTGCAGTCAGCACCACCATTTATATGTAAAGCACATTATACTTTACAAGTACTTTTGAGTTATTTGAGTATTTAAAACTTTGGGGATTCATGTATAATCACACTTTTGAAAAACATACTTTTTATTAAAATAAAAAAATAGTGGAGGCTTACTTAGCAGATGTGATGAGCAGTCTTCCTCCCCTGAGTAATCTAAGGATCAGCTGCCTCGGTTTGACCTGAGAACATGTCAGAATAGAATGTTGGTTTCCTGCTGGGATCATTTATCAGGTGCATGTTAAAGTTTGGGGATGTTCTTGTTTAGTGTGCAGGGATGACTTGGAAGTCTCTGAATTTGACTCCAGCTTCAACTTGGCTATTGTGACCTTGTTCAGTTCTCCTGAAATCTTGGAGGTCTTTCTTCTCTAGGGAGAGATGTTGCTTTTTGGAATTATTTGTTATGATCTAATCCTTCTGCAAATAGTCATTCATTTTAGTTTGCTCTTCTAATGCCCCGGTGGACCACTTAACAAAGACTGCTAGCCTTTGGAAGACATGTAATCAATAAGGAAGTTAACACTGTGATTACTCTGAAATCAATACGTATCTTAACCTCTTTATCATCAGTTTTTATTCCTTATCTCTTGTCTTCCTCATCCATCCCACCTCCTCTTCCAATTCAATAAGTCCTAAAATCCCTGCTTTTCTCCCTAGATTAAAGGTAAATGCAGATCAGTAAGAAGTTTCCCCAAAATGTTTTGTGTTCCTAAATATTTTAACATGTTCAGGTTGATGGGTTTATTTGCAGCCCCCTCTCTGCTACATTTGTGCTGACCTGGATTGTGCTCCAGGAAAAAAGTGACCCTGCCAGTCTTGATCTTTAGGTTTGTAGAAACATAAGCGAATATCTAAATGATTAGTATTTTCTGGTAGATTATTTTATAGAGCCCCCCCTCCCCTCTCCCCTTTGTAGTCTTTCACAGAGTGTAAGTTACAGCCCTCATGTAGAAATCTGGAGAATGAGTTGGGTGATTCAAAGCCATTAGAACCATTAGCTTTGACTCCAGTTAAGCCAAATAAACACATTTCTCTACTCAAGTAGGAAGAGCTTAGCTGCTGCTCCTGCCTTTTAAGGTTTCTGAGCCTGGCCCTTATTTACTCAGCGGTTTTACTGTTCGGTTTATTCTACCCCAACAGGTCCAAAGAGGCAGTAACATCTACCTATGCTGCTAATAGCTTCTTTACAAAACCCTGTGCTGCTGAGTGGGCGCTGATGGGGACTTTGTGATGGGTTTGACTTTGAGCTGCTCTGCTGCCCTGTCACGTGCCTTGGGTCCCTTTTCACCATCTCAGATCTGTGATGTCAGATGGGAGGAGAGCAGCGCTTTAGAGCATAAATCATCACAAAGTCATCACCACCCCGGGAACTTACCTTGAAATAATAATAATGGTGGCAGCTAACCGATAGTGAAAGCTGACTGTGTCCAAGCAAGAATCTCAGCCCTTGGCATATACGGAGTCCCACAGTCCTCACGATGGCTGTCTGGGCTTGGCATTCCTGTGGTCCCCATTGTGCCGATCAGGAACCACACGCACTGGGAGTATGACCATTTCCCAAGGGCTCTACAGCTCCTGTAGGTGGAATTGGGACTCCAGACCAAGTCTGTCTGAGCCAGAGTCACTTAGAATCATCCAATTGACTAAAATACGTTGACTTCTTATTTCCTAACATGTTCCAGGAACTCTTTTTGGGATACAGGTATCATGGGATGAATGACTAAACAGAATCTTTATTTTTATCAATCTTATATCGGTGTGTGTGTGTGTGTGTGTGTGTGTGTGTGTGTGACAGCAGCACAATGAACACACACACACACACACACAGTAATTCAGTAAACCACGTGGTATGCTTCCAGGGACTGAGATCCCTGAATGGCAGATTTATATTACTGAGTCTCAGGTAGGTGAGGGTGCTGCAATTTTAGTTAGAATTAGTCTCCTTGGACCTAACCGAGAAGTTGGCATTTAGACCCAGACTTAAAGGAAATGAAGAACTGACTTTTGAGGGTCTAGGTAACTAGTGAGCTGTTACTTTGAACTTTTGTGTTATACCAAGGTGAGCGCTCTGTGCTGAAGGGCACGCATGATTCGTTTTTTTATGCCAGTGTAGCATCAGTAATCTTCTATAAACCATCAACTGTGGCATGGAACAGGGTCTGACCACTGAGTGTATTTTGTGCCTAAAGTCTTTGCTGATGTTTCATTCAGTTATATCAGATGCTTTGTGACTGATTTGAGTGTGGGGTACCCAGGACTTTCTCTTCATGCCATAGCCAGGGGGTCCTGCCTGACTTGCTTAATATGTGAGCGCTGGCCTACAGTTACCTCTAAATGTTTCTGTGATTCTTCAATAGAAATAGGTTTTTGTCTTTTGCCTCCGGTAAATAATTTCATTCTGATGAAAATCAGAAGATAAACAATACTGATTCCATTACTTGGTTCAAATCAAAGCATCAGTACAGCTAACAATACCATCTTTGGTTTGACAATGAGAAAGTACTTTCAGATATTTGGGGAATTTTTAAAACCAGAGGAAAGAAAAAGGGAGGCAACTTTTCTTTGCCTTTGGGAATCCACTCACAAAAACCTTGTCTTAACTCCCTCTGCCCTTTGAAACAGAATGAAATCTGGGTTGATTTTGAGTAACTAGCAATCACTTTCGCCTTAGCCCTTATTTCCTGGTGCCGCTAGAAGTTGCTTAAACATCTTGACTGTTTAACTGACAGAACCTTCTGGTTACTGTGTTTTTTTGAGACATTAGGAATGTATGAAAATGTATGACAGCATCTTGAATAAAATCTAGAGTGAATAAGGCCTCTGAATAATGAAGAAAGATATAAATGGAGTTCAGAAGGGTAATACCTGATATGTGGAGAGCAGTCTTGATGATCATTACATTTCAGAGCTAAGCCCCGACCTGCATGTATGTTCCTGGTAGATGAGGCGCCCTCTGGGGGATGATTGGAGCTGTCCAATCCTGGAAAGGCATCCTAATGAGGGCATGAATCTTCCACTAATGGAAGGTGGTAATCACAGTAAAGGGTGTCGTGTAGGGATTTCTGCATCAGTTAAGGGATCTGCTCTAAGACCCCACACCAAGTTCCTTAGTGATATTCAGGCATGTGCAATTATGTCTGATGAAGGGTTATTGTTCTGTTTCATATTGTTACCCCCATACATCTCTTCTGTTTTAGTTATGAAAAAGTGCTCCCACCAGTTAATTCTTTCCCTTTCCCTCGCTTCATCCCTCCCTTGCTATGTTTATGTGTATATAATATATATATATACTATATATACTATATATACATATAATATATACTATATACATATAATATATACTATATATACATATTATATATATATGTGTTTCTCTCTAGATGCATCTAGATATAAATTGGAAATCTGATTTTATTTCTCTCCCTTTTGTGGGACATCCCTTCCTGTATCAAAAATTGGGCTTGGTAAATGACTTGTTCTCATAGTGCACTCAGGGGTACTGAATTTGCCTAAGGTGTTATTATTCAATGATTACCCTAAAACATGCAGATCTCCTAAACTTGAAAACAAGACCCTGAGCTGTTCTTATGCTAAATGGCTTCAATAAATGTTTAGCTTTGTATCTAAGACTTGGACTTGGTAGTATTGGGAAGTGATATTTGATCAGAGGCTAGACAATCACTAGAACCACACAAAGGCAGCATCTTCCTCAACAAGCTCATCATCTTAGGTTCAGTGTAATGTCTGCCATGAGGGGTCAGAGGGCCAGTTCCTTCCAGGTGGTAAATGACAGAACTGAACTTGCCCAGAATCTAGTCTTTTCTTGTTCTAGTCACAGAAACACAGACTTCATGGTCCATCTACTTGGTGCCTTATTTTCTAGATAAAATAAGACTTGCTCTAAGGAAGTTCAGAGTTTAACTAAAAGAGAGGCAGGGAGGCAAATGATTTCAGAGCAAGATGCTGCCTGTGGCTTCCTGGGAGGCCTCAACTTCCCCAGTGCGCTGTGTGCAGGGTGGTGCTGCTCTACAGCGTGAGTGCCTGCAATGGCTGGAACATCTGAAGGATGTGCATTGTTTTCTAAAACAATACCAACAACAAAACAGGTGATTGTGGAGGAGTGACTCACACCCTAGGGAGACATGAAATGTTTTGTTAAGAGACTTTGCATAGTTATCTTTGTGTGTATATATATATATATATATATATATATATATATATATTTTTTTTTTTTTTTAAAGGAAAGGTGCAGACAGGAATAAAGATGATGGTGAGCAGGCAGGCAGGAAGAGAAAAAAGGAAGAAGCATTTTATTTTATTTTTATTTAGTTGTTCACACTTGTCGTTTAATCCTGGGCCCAGGACTCGAACCCAGGGTATGTGGCTTGCCTGTTTGGAGGCGACTGACCCAACCACTGCTCCACCAGAGGATTTCTACCTTTGAATCTCTTGCTGTGCCATTTCTTGGGTGATTTATTTCATGGAATGTGATTCCTGGGAGTTCTGTAAGTGAGGACTTGGGAATTTTCAGAGTTGACCTGACCAGCCTGGCTCCTTCTGAAGTCTGCACCTCACAATGGAGGAGAAAAAAGCCTTCAGGCAGATGCTTCTAAAATGTGTTAGTTAATATCCCAAAGAGGTACAAATGTCATATACTTCTGAGATGCATAATAACGAAGCATTCCTGACTTTCCCCTCAGTAAGAAAATATAAAATCACGGTCAGCATTGTTCCTGTTCCATGGTTGACAACATGTAGACAGTTTCTGGAGCTGTAAATCTCTCATTAGCATGTGCATTAGATGTGCCCATTCTATCGATTCCTATTTAAATTCTAAACCAGTCACAAAATGAAAAACAGCTGCTAACATGGCACGAACTCATAACGGTAACTTTAGAAGCCTTGAGCGTTGTGTAGAAATGCTCTTCAGACTTTTTTTTTGTTTGCTACCCTTTCTGCGGTAAATTCCTGGCCTGCATTTTTCAAGCAGAGGTAGCAGCAGAAAAAGAACCACAATTTCTAGAGAAAAATTGCAGGAATTTTTCTTATACTTGTCGATTGACCTTCTGGCTGCAGGTAGCCCATTTTGTGGCAAGGTGGAGGTTAGGCTCAGGCCACTTAGAACCCAAGAGGATTCCCGCTGTCAGAGAAACCCAGACCTCCAGAAGGGGGCCCACAGGTGTGGGACGGAGTGGAGCAGAAGAGGGAATGAAAGTACTAGGAGAGAGGAGGAGAGGGAGTTCATGGACAGGGGAACTGAATATCGCTGGCACGCCCATGGAAAGAGTAGAATCCTGTGCTCCTGACCGCTCTTAAACCTGTCTCAGGGCATAGGGCAAAAATGTCGTCCACACATATTTGGTGGGCTGGGCTGTGACTGAGTTTTTATTGTATTTTTGGTCAGTTTAATACTAGCAGTGAACAGTTCCTGAGCACTTGATAGGTAGGGGCCACTTTTCCCTTTGAGTGTGTTACGCAGGTTTACTCAAGCAACTTTGCGATTCTTCATGGAATTTCACGTCACTCATGAGGGCCACAGAGATGGGCACTGGCTCTCCATTTTCTAGTTGCCAACCCAGAAGTGTAGAAGCCAGCCCTGCCGGGGACACACAGCTGGGCAGTCGCTGTGTCCCTCTCGCCCTCTGACCTTGTCGTTTTTAATTGCAGCCACTGTCTTTCCCAGTCTTTGTTTTGTTTGTACATTTCAGAGAACTGAGACATTGTGCAGTGCCTGAGAAGTAGCTGTTAAAAAAAAAGGGACCGTTTTATAGACTGTGAGCAAAAAATGAAAGACCTCTTTGGAAGAAAACTTTCCCCTCATTTCACCTGGCTCTTCCAAGGACAGATGAACTGCTCCTTCCGTGACACGTTGTTGACATATCGGCAGGCTAGCTAGTGTCCAGAGTCGCTTTAGCATGTAAAATATTGAGCTTCTTATTTAGAGTCTACAGTGCAAAGTTGAGTTGAGGGTGGTCCTGATTCTCCGGAGCTGTATGAACTTGGAGTTGGTCTTTGTTCTGGGATAGCCCTTTACTTGGAATAGCCTTGGTACCTGCTCACAAACAGAAGCTACTGGGGGACTAGCAAGGCGCACACATCTTTTTTCCCTTTCAAAACAGTTTATACTTTATCTCTTTTATATCTCCCTGTTTCAAAACAGCCATCTATATGGGGAATTACAATGTTTATTTGAGACTTTGACACTCATTTACTTATTACTGTATCATTAGTTTGCAATACTATGTACATTTCAGGAGCCTAGACTCACATCTCCTTCTGTGTGGATCACAAAACACACCCTCCACTGGGTATGCCAGAGTAAAATACACTTTAGAAACCTGAAAGCACTTCAGAAATGAATCTCCTTTATCCTCCCAGGGACTGTGGGAGGGAGGGGTTTCTGTCTTAATCCCTGTTTCTAGATGAGAAAACCAAGGCTGAGGCCACTTTAATGACTTTGCCTTGTGAAGACCTGATGGCGTCATTCTGATTGTAAACTGAGTGTCCTTTCCATTATTCCATCCTCTCTTTAAGTGCTACAATGAACAAAAAACATAATCCTGTTGGAAGATTGTCCCTCCACATTTTTGAGTATTTTAAAGTGTCAGCACCCAAGGATGAAGGTGGGGATCCTTCAGTTGCTTTTGCAGCGGCACTGAAAGTAGAGGTCTGTGTCCCAATTTTTCGTCTTGGGTCCTGGAGGGACACCTTGGAGCGTGGCCATTGCATAGGGGATCAGCGGAGTGGTGACAAAATTATTATAATGAGGACACAGAGTGAATTTTTCCTGGATGAATGTTCATCACAGAGTATCATTATTCATGCAAGTGCGCTTGTTGGCTGATACAACTCAACTGGGTTTTGAAAGCTGTTTTCCTCCTCTGAAGACTTTTGATTTTGATGCTCAGAGAAAGTTAGTTTCTGCTGGGGAAGATCAGAATAAAGCTGGGGGAGCTTCAGTCCCCTGGAGTCCTGATTCTCTGTCTTCTATTACTCTGTGGTTGAATAACCGTGTGCCTCAGGGGTCTCTGGAAGTATTGAGGGCCTAAGGCAAGCCCTTTAGGGTGAGTTGATATCAAAACATTGAGGTTCTGTTCATGTAGTGGAAGCCCATCTTGTTCATGTTTTTAATTGTTTTCGTTCCCATTCATCATCCTCTAGTTTAATCTCTCATTTTTTTCCACTTTCAATTCCTTTGCATTTATTCATTGTTTATCCTCCCACCTGCCCACCCTGATGAGAAGGGACTCTTCTCCTAGTAGATGCTTAACGTATTCTTATAAAGAAATACATGAGGGTGGATCTAGTCCTGCTCTTTACTGAAGCGAAAATAAACGTGTTAACACCTCTGCATATTTTTGGTGTACCCTTCTTAGACTTAGGACATTTTACTCTCAAAAAAAAGAAGTTTCTCTGGACATACTCTTTCTTCTGAGAATATTCGAACTTGGAACTTTGTATTTTTTGACAAAGCAGTTCTGTTTTCTTATGAAAATACTTTAATGTGTGTATTTAAGGAACAGTGAGCAATAGGTTTTTTTTAGCATTGCTGAAAACAATTGTTGAAGATTTTATGACCACTGATTTACATTATTGTCTTGACTATTTTTAATGATGAGTACTGATAAGAATCGTACAGTGCATTTTCAGATGAAAAATAGTATTTTTTGGTAATATTTGTTGCAACTAACTTGGAAATTGGGTTTATATGGCACTTTAAGGTAGTTATTAGTCTGAAGAATATTTAAAGATTTGTTGTTTAAACTGAAAATCATTCCTTAGGCTCCATTTCCTTTGTGGATTAAAGGATCATAAGATTATGAATTCTTTTATAAATGTATATATTGAGCTATTTTCTTTAGGGACATTGCAATTCTATTTTTCTTCATGTTATACAAAATATTAGGGTTATTATGTGTGTCTTGTATGATTGGAATACTTCCTAACAGGACTTCTGCTTCTGTCTTTTTATGTTGCTAAAATAAGAAGCAAAATTTCTAAGAAAAAGAAAATGTTACTGAGCTGTTATGTGTATGTATACATATACTCGAGACTAAATTTAAACAGCCGTGCTCTGTAGATTAAGTAAAATCCATTTTTCCTCCCATCGTCTTTTTTTTTTTTTTCTGTAAAGAGAGAGGAATACAAACCAGAGTTAGAAAGAGTACAGCTGAAAGTCAGATGTCATTTGTTTCTTTCCTAATGCAGCATCTGTTAGAGGAACAACTTCAGACAGGCTTATTCTAAGATTAAGCTAAAGAGGTAGGCAGCGAATGACCCATCACATACGTTCTCTGAGTTGGAATTTGAGAGCAAGTTCTTGATGGACAAAGGTCTTGACGTGGTTTCCTGACATGATATCTCCCTGGAACTGGATGTTTTAGTCAGTCTACCTGAATGTATTCAGTGGACAATGAGTGGATAACACGGTGTCATATTAGTGGTGATTTTACTCTGCACGACTTTGAGCTGTGTTGACATTTTTTGAAGAGCCAGAGTAGAAAGTCATTCATAGGTGACATTCACATGCTCAAAATTTTGGTGTTTTGGATTTTGATTTAAAGACGAACAGCTGCTCCATTGGGTAAAAGGATGGCCGTGTTCCCAGTGGAACAAGGTAGAATGTGCCTGCTACCGTGGCAGTAAACTTCAAGACTTTCGAAGGCATTTCCGTCCCTAATGGCTTACTTTTTACCTTTTATTTTGCATCTGACTTCCTTACTTAGTGATACTTTAATAATTTTCTCTATTTTCCTTGTCTCTTGAAAGATCTCTTCTGTTGATTACCCTGCAAGCTTGTTTTGAGAGACACTGTTTCCTTGGGGAGTCTTTCTCTCCTCCTAAACCCATAACAACATGAACCGAGCAATAAAAAGTCAATTCCCCCACCTTGGTTGTGCTTCAAATAGTCATTTCTTTGATACGGGCTCATAAAAGCAGGAAAAGGATCATTATTGAATGCTTTGGTTGGGGTTGCTTTACTTCCAATGAGGAAAATTGCCTCATGAGGGGAGCACGGGTAATAAAGATACAACTAACTGAGTAATTGTGTTCAGTCTAATGTCAAAATCCCCAAGCCGCTGCCTGCAAATCTCATTTAATCTCGGCATTGCTGTGTGTCCACTGTAGTGTGCAGAGTTGAATTTGCTGCTGCTGCTAATCATCTCTTCACACTTCACAAAGATGAATTTCAAATGCTACTGGAGATCTTTTTATATGTGTGGATTTTTTTTTCTCCCCTTCGGAATCTTTGTCCACTTTGAGATAGGTAGCAAAAGGACTTTGGACATTTATCTGGATGGAAATATGACATAGAATCATGGATATTTTCATGGTAAAAGGATTGAGGTGCAATGAAATGCAGTAGCTTGGCCAAGGTCACTCAGAAGACAAAGTTTTAGGAAACAGAGATGGTATTTCTTAGGCCAGCTGTTTCTTTTTGTTCTCTCTTCTTTGCCGTGCTTCTCTCTCTTTATGCTTACTTTCCAAAAATCTGAGGTGAATGCGGTTTCTGTCCTACCATTGATCCAGTTGACCCCTCCAGGACTAACCCTTCCAAATATTCTATTCAAAGCCATAGCCACTGATGACTCACAGCCTGTACCCTCGACAGAAATTGCTCTCAGGACAGACGAGGCAGCAGCCCCTATCCAGGCACCAGATGAGATATGTGTACACTTTAGGGCCACTCCAAAGGACCATCTTGAATCTTAGACAACTTGTAGACCAACTTCTGTCTCTGACCAGTCTTCCTCCTCTGGCCATTTATAAGTGTGGTGCTGAGGGGACTTCCCAGTAAACCACTTGTAATTCAAATCGTGTAAGATACTGTTTACTGGAGAATCCATTAGACAACAGTGAAGTTGGAAAAGGATGCTATTCTGGCAGTGGTCACGCACAGGAGGCCACTATTTGGAAGACCATCTTCTTCTTGGGTGTCCTGTCTGTCCTTAAAAGGGAATCTCCATTGGGGTCTAAGTCCTTTCATTGTATAGATTCGGAAATAAGTCAGAAGTGACTTGATCATAAGCACACTGTTGGTTGACCAAAGAGCAAAATCAAGCTCAGAGTTCCTTGCTGCTGCTATTGGTGAAGTTTTTGAAGAACCATCAGGGAATTTGCTTAGAGTTGTTCTGCTGCTATAACTCAGAATAGACTGCAGATGGGTCTAGAGACCATTTATCTGTCTCATCTATTTGTTCAAATCTGGCACTGAAATCAGACTTTGCAACAGCTCCTGCATGGGCCGATTTTGCTGATCGTTTGCTCTTTTTTGAAGCGTGATCTCTGAAGTTCACCAGGGCTGGTAGTAAAAGAGTGAAGACAAAATACAGAAGTGAAAACAGATGGCCATCATTATTATTGCCTGAAATCAGCATTTCGTGTTACTGTCTATTAAGAGAGTTGGGAAATTGGCAGTGATTATTACATGATAGACCAGTGGCAAGTAAAATTTCATTAGACAGATGAGGCATCACGAGTCAGTTGAAAGAATCATAAGCAAAATGAAAAATGACTACAAATTAGTATGTCGTCTCCTGATCATCCTAAATAGTTTATTAGTCATTTTATTATGTTCAAATAATGTTCCACTGAGATTATCAGACTATTATAAGCTTAGAGTCACTATGGTGTTGAAAAATCTGGAAGTAGCTGAAAACAAATTATTAGCTCAGTATTATCAGTACTACAGGGATTCCATTTGATGTAGTTTTCTTGGCCTAATTAGCCAGCTAGTCCCTTAGAAAACATTCTTTGATTCCTATTGTCTATGAATCAATTTTTCTTTTTTTGTACTCAGGACCCTATGTATGCTGGAGCCAGACTCTCTGACTTTCTCTCATGCGACTCTTCTCTATGAACTCTGTGCTCTGGTCAAACTGGGAGCCTCTGTGTTCCCCAAATGTTTCTTACATTTTCCTAGATTTCTGTCTTGTCATGCTGTTGTTGTTTTCTCCTTGGAAAATTCTTCTCATGCGATTACCTGTAAAGTCTGCCCAATTCAGAGCCAATTTAGGGTTAACTTTTAGAAATGGAATGTTCTTTATTTCATTTAGATATAGATTCCTTTATAATGCTTTTATCTCTTCCTTGGAGGATCTGTAGAGACACATGGAATTGAACATGTTCCTTTACTTTGAATCATCGTGGCATTTGTATATGAGATTTTGATGTCTTATTTTGCATTTGGTCTCTTGTAACTCTCTAATCCAATAAATATTTGTAGGTATCTATGGCAGAATCTGTGCTCTGTATCGAGGGGCTGAGCATATATGAAATGTTTCTTGGTCTAAGAAACTTGCAGTCTGGTGAGCAGCATATAATAAAATCCTGTTGGAGTCATGGGTTGGAAAAGTAAGAGCACGTATTGAGAGACACACATGTGGCCACGGTGATTCTCGCTGGGGATGTTCATAAGGACATCTTTTCTGAGATGGACTTGAATGGAGTCTGGAAGATAAGGGCTTACCAGGCATGACTGAGAAGGGCGTAGGGAGGTAGGGGAACAATAGCCGATGAGACAAGATGGCAGAAAGCAGTGGGTTAGCCACAAGAGGGAAATGGGGTGAATTGAGCCTCACATCTGGAGAGGTAGGCAGGTACACATGGCCAGAAAGCATCGTGAAGGCCAGTAGCAAAAGTTTAACAAAGTTAGCCTGGGACAGATTCAGAGACGTCTCTGAGAGAGGCTCGTGGACGACTTTTCTCCACTTCCTGTGTGCAGTGCAGGTGAAGGGAGGGCACTCTGATAACTCATGACCTGGGCTAGTTATCTGGTTGGTAAGTTAGGGAGCCTGAAAGTGGACCTCTTAGCACCGCCGGGTTTCCTCTCAGGAGGGAGCTACTCATGGAGGGCAGCTTCCCTGGGGAAAGCTCTTCTGCCCCTGAGTAACCAGTTTTGGTCTCACGCTACCACCTCTTGGCTTCGGTGTTCGCCACCTGGCTGTAGACATAAAAGCACAACTTCTGAATTTGAGTTCTTAGAAATAAGGGTGCCATTTCTCCTGTCTGCTACCCCCCCCCCCACCTTTTTAAAAATCATTTCCTCAATATATTTTGAATTTGGGTGGAAGAAGGGAGTGCCATTCATGGCGTTCCAAAGAGATCCCAGCAAAGGTGTGCGGTGGAGGTAGGAGGGGTGGGTAGGTGAGAGCAGGAGAGAGCTTGTCTGACAGCAGAGGAATGATGGTGGAAGATGCGGGTGTGGGTTTCTGTGGTGAAGGAAAGGCAGACTCAGCGGAATTTGGTGACTAAACTGGATGACAGGGATGAGTGGGATGGAAGACTCTGGTCAGGAACTGCCTTCTGATTTGGATCCTCTGTTCTGTCACGTGCCTTAACTTGACCTGAACGGCCACAGAGGTGGTTCTTGAGGTCAGGGCAGTGAGTTTGCTCCTTCTTCTCTCCTTTCTTCATTTCCACCTAGAATCTGAGAGAAGTTTTCAGGAACATAGGCTCATCTAAATTCATCTAAATTGCTCATTCCCTTTAGCAATTCGTTTCACCAGTAGATGTTTATTGATCTCCTTCTATGTGTCAACACCCTGCTTGGCCTGCCCCTGAGGTACAATGACACCTAAGATGTTCACTTGTCCTCTGAGAATCAGGACTCTGACCAGGAAGTCAGAAAAACACACAGTTGTTGGGAGGACTACCAGTCGTCGGTCAGTGGGGCCAGCCAGCCTCAGTTAGAATCTGGTCTTTGCGACTTGTAGGACAGAACTTCCACAGCTTCTTTTTAAGGCAGCTAAGTCAGTATCTACCTCAGAGGTGACTTCACACTATTTATAAATTCTCCTGATTTGACCCAGTAAGTCACTGGACTGGCTTTGAATAAATTCTGCCAGAAACTTAGAAAATTGAAAAAAAAAAAAGTTGGTTTTGGAATTTAATTTTAAAACAGGAAATTCCTGTCTATAGCTAGAAGAAGTGGTCACACGAGCAACCCAAGTTATGCTCTATTTCTCCTTCTTTTGGACAATCCCTTCAGATTAGCACAAGATGGGGAGAAATTAGAATGTGTTTTTTTGGTGACGTTTGTGTTTTTGAGTTCTAATTGCAAGAGGGACCTGAAACAGAGTGAGAGCTTTCTGGCTGTGATGGCAAATCTAGACTTTTCCTAGGAAGTAGAGGAACAAAGAGTATGGTTTGAAGACAGGCCTGGTATTAATGGAAACTAGCAATCATTTATAGTTTTCTGTGTCATTTCACATAGTAATGGATTCTTCTTTATTATCCTATTGGTCTACAGTCCTACTACGTGATTTTCAAAGAATATATTTACACCTGGATCAACGTGTCTGTCACACCACACTCACCACCAGAGGTCTGGCACCAGTCACCACGATTACTTTTATTCCTTAAACTCCAGACTCCCTCTTTCTTCTCCATTCCCCACTCTGGTAACCACAATCTTGATTTTGGAGTCTCAGATAATTTTGTTAGTTTATTCTTTTTGTTTCTTTATATTCCATATATGAGTGAAACCATCTGGTATTTTTCTTTTTCTTCCCTATTTTCCTTAGCATGGTCACCTCGAGTTTTATCCAAGTTGTTGCAAAAGGTAAGATTTTATCTTTTCATAATAGCTGAGTAGAATTCCATTGAGTAGAAATGCCATAGCCTCTTTATCTACTCATCCTTCAGCTGGCATCTAGATTGATTCCATGTCTTGGCTATTATGAACTTGTTACTATGAGCATTGTGTTTTTCATATTCTCCAGATATGTATATGTACACATATGTATACACACATGCATACATACATATTCATGCATATACACACATGCATATACACACACACTCAGAAGTAGAATTGCTAGATGAAATGGTTGTTGTATTTAAAAATTTTTGAGGCATCTCCATATGGTTTTTGAGGCTCTACTAATTTACATTCCCACCAGTAGTTTGTGAGAGTTCCTTTTTCTCTAACCCTTGTTAGCACTTGTTTCTAGTCTTTTTTGATATAGGCCATTCTCCCTGCTGTGAGAGTTTCGGTTTTACATTTCCTTGCTAATAAGTGAGTTGAACATTTTTCATGTGCCTGTTCATCATCTGTATGTCTCCTCTGAAGAAGCATCTATCCAGATCTTCTGTCCCTTTTTTGATTGGGTTGTTTGTTTGTTTTGGATATTGAGGCATATGAGTTCTAATGAACTTTTGAAGTTTATAAAATTGCGGGAGAAAATTCTATTGCTTCGAGAGTCCCTTATTCAATTCAAAATGCTATTCATGCGTAGAGATTGTGTGTGGTGTGTATGTATGGTGGCAGTATGTATGTGTGTGTGTGGTATCTGTAGGTCTATGCATATTTATTTTATTGTTCTTATTTCAGTAGTCACAATAGCAAATAAGATGCACATGCCAGATTCTGGCACATTTATTTTCTATGATTTTAATCCCCCTCCCCGCCCAATGTCAAACTACAGAAATTGAAAAAGGATGGATGACTTAGAAGTGGTCCAAAAGCAGCCTTCCTCAAGGGCATTTTTTGCTGTATCTTTTTATATAAAACTACCATGCATTAATTAAGAACAAAATACCTCAGTTTTATACTGTGAGTTAATTTTTTTCTATAAATGGAGAAAAATACAGTAACCTCCTGTAAGATATTCATGAGATGCAATTAAAAGTGAGCATCATTTGTTACTTCAGTAATGGTGTCTGTTTTACAAGGGCTGTGATGTGCTCTCACTCCTGTCAGAGAACTTTTGAGTTTTACGGCTGATGGGTCTCTAAAGATGACTTTGTCCAGGGCTCTTATTTGGGGAGTAACAGGTGCTCAGAGAGACCAGCACGCGTGGGGCTTGAGATCACCACCTGGACCCCAGGCTCTGGTTTCCCCTGGCTCTGCCAGTTGCTAGTTACGTGATCTCGTACAAGTTCCTTTACCTTCTCCTTGCCTTGTCTTCTGCATCTGAGAAACGGAGTCAGTAGCGACAATACCCATTGTTGCGGGTGGATAAAGTTATAGTGCCTGGTACTTGGTGGTTCTTGGTGGTACTTAGTGGGCTGTTATGTGCATTTCACCACATCTGAGACACATGGATGCCACTGTTTTTTTTTATCTCGACATGCGGGACTGGAAGGTTTCACAAATTGCGCTATGATTTGCCACATGATTTTAGATAATATTGATGATATGATAAAGATGGTAAGTGGGCCTTGTGTATGGGAGAGGGTTGGTGGAACTTAGATGTTATTAAATAGGATGCACTGATTGTTATCATCATCTTCATTATTTAGTTGACCTATGGCAGAATTGGAATTAGAAGCTCTGTCTGCTAGTCCAGCACTTAATACATTATTCTGCATTGTACATCTAGTTAATGTTTATTAGTTATAGACGGCTTCACTTGGGGCAGTAGTATTTTTAGCTGTTTATTTTGAACATAGAGAATCTATTCCTCTTTGGATGCTGTCATTTAACTTAAAACTATTGGGACTGTAAGTTGTAGTTTCCAGTTCTAAAGACAACTCGGTGTGGTGCTCCTCTCTCAGTGGAAAGAGGAGGAGAAGGAAAGCTCCAGTTTCCATGGCAGAAAGGGCCTTGTCTCTCTGCATATTCTTGCAGCCTCAGGGGTTAATGGAATTGAGTATATTTTCTTTCTTTTTTTTTTTTAATCTTTATTTTATTCTTATTTAGTTGTTCACACTGGTTGTTTCCCCCTGTGCCACATATATTTTCTTGTATTTGTTATCGCTTTATATTGGGATTGCTTAAATCTTAAACAATGACAAAATTCTTTGTACTGAGCAAAGATTCAGATCCATCTGAAGCTTTTACTAGTTATTAGAAAATACTGTTTTCGTCCCTCTTCAGGTTCTTCCAACAGGGGGTGCTGGGGTGTCCATTTCTGAGAAGATTAACAGATTCAGTAAAGAATACAGTCTGAAGCAAGAACCATGTCAATTTGATACGTGTTTCTGTAAATCTCCCTCTGCGACGCCTCCCGGAGGGTTTTTGTGAATACGTTTAAGACTTTTCTCTTTGGTTTGCATCTTCATTACTGTTTTATTATTTGTCCTGCTGCAGTTGGTCTTTCTTTCTGCCTCATTCTCTCTCTCTCATCTATAGTTTCTCTTCCCTCTCATCCTTGTTCCCTCTCTTCATTTGTGTCTGTCTCTCTCCAAAGTTGATACGTGGCAGTTGTCTCTGGGAAGCATGCCCAATTGTTTTACTTGGTTCTCATAATTGTATTCAGAGCCTTTGCTACAAGTTTCAGATGGATGACATTTGTGCCCTTTGTCACACAGGTGTTTTCCAGGAGTTTGGTGAAGTGCTTTGCAATATCACGACAGCCGTAACCTCTCCAAAGTGGAGTTTTGCAAATCGAGCACTCAATTCAATCAGAGGGCACTTCAGAGAGCCCTCAAATTAAGTTGTACTGCCTTGCATCTCTGTGTTATGGATGGAAATAGTAACTCATGAGTTAGCCTGATTGTCGTTAACTGCTTTTACAGTTATCTTTTTAACATAATGTGCTGAGTTTAGTGTTATTGATGATAAACTTCGCAGATGGTGTAAAAGAACCCCAGCTGACCTTCAGATGTTGTAATGTAAGCTAGTGTCAGCTTTCAAATGATGGTTAAAACCTTAAACAATTCATACTTTAGTCTCAGCCTAAAGTCCATTTCTACTTTAGGAAAATGTGCTTTGAGACCTTCTGTTATGCTGTAATATTCTCACAGAAATGCTAAGCTTTAAAATATGTTTCTTTCTCTCATGATAATGACTATTTCTAATTGTTGTATATTCACAATTTTAGATGTTCCAGCTACTATTGTCCAATAAAGTAGCAAGTAGTTACATGTGGCTTTTAAAAATTTAATTAACTGCAATAAAATAAAATTAAAAATTCAGTTCTCTGGGCACACTGGTCACATTTCAAGGGCTCGGCCTCCACATGTGGCTTCCATATTGGGGAGGGCAGATGTAGCGCGTTTCCATCACTGGGAAAGTCCTCTTGAACAGCAGAGGACCTAAGTTAGGGTGAATGGGATGAACCAGAAGACTTCACTGAATTTTGGGGTTAATACTAAGCTGCTTTCATAAAAGATTACAAAAAAAGAATAAATAAAAAATTGAAAAACTCATATAATATCCTGGAATTGAGATTGCATGTGGCTCTCTTACTTAAATCATACAGGAACTCTGGATCCTTCCATCTTTTGGCTTGTCATCTCATGGCATCATCTGCACATGCGTGCTCCAGTCCACAGAGAGAATGAAAGGAGCTCTGGAGTAAGGGACTTTCCTCTGGGCTGACAATAACCAAGACTTTGTAGATCTCACTTTGTTTTATATCTTACTTCTTCAAATGGAGCCATGTCCACACCTAGCTACAAGTGATGCTGGGAAGTGTGGAGATCAGTTCGGCAGCTTGTGAACAGTTAAACGATGATTGTTGAAGGAGTGGATTTGCTTGAAAAACGGGCAGTTTTTATCCTATGAGTTAATGTTCAGCATTAAAGGTGTGCTATGTAAGGTGACAGATTATTTGTTATGGTTGATTTGGGTGTTAAGGGAGATGACCCGTGAATGTCATTTAGGCAGTGCTGGACTCTTAGCTTTTATGTTGTCATTGAAACAGAGAGACATTCAACTCCATCAAATTTATGGAGAGCATTTTATGCAGTTAGTTTTGTTCTTCCATGCACTAACTTGTGTGTGTGGCGTGACTTGAGTTTTGATGCTCTTGTGAAACCATGGGGCTGTGACTTCCTGAATGCTTTCAGTGCTGGGCGGAGTTGGAATTGGAAACTCTTCGAAGTTGAGCATAGATTTGACTAAGGCGGTCAAATATGTGCATGTAAGTAGTGGGCTTTATGGTCCATGAGTGAGCAAATGACACTTTTTTCTTGGGAAGATTAAGGACATGATTTTAAAATGAATTGATGCATCTCTTCTGGAGAAATCCAAGACATCCTTTTGAAATTAGTAGAATTAAATTTTACTTTCCCTTTTCTCTGTTAGAATTAAAGTAATACCTGTCTCTGTGCATCAGTGTGTATGATTATACCTTCTGGCTGCTGCTGATCCCTCTCTTCATGCATATGAAGTGTCAGACTTTGTGGTGTTGAGTTGCTATTATTATCTGTTGGTTGCGTGTCAATTACTCATGCAGTTGCATTCATTGATATGGTCAGTCCATTCCTTTTTCTTATTGTTACTAACACACTGAACTTTTTCTCTTCTCAGATGGTGTGTTAGACTCTTTTTGTTTATTATAGGAGATTTATTTTATTTTGTATGTATAGATATGCTATGTGAAACTCTCAGCATAGGCTCATCATCCTACAGCTATTGTACATTGTAAGTTGTGCCCTGTCCTGTGAGGAAGGAATGAGAGGTGGCCTCAGACTTAAGAAAAGGACAAAGGCCTGGATGTGATTGTTGGAAGACCCAGCTTGACGGCTACCCCCAGCAAATAGAGCCTTTGACATACGTCAACTGTCTTACTAGGTTCAAAATTCTGAGGGTCAGAGATTTCTACTATTGATTAGCTCTCCATAGAAACCTCTTTGTAACATGTATATCTACCATTGCATAGTTTGAATTCTGGCTCTCCCACTTAGGAGATATGTGGCCTTACACCTCCCTGTGCCTCAGTTTCCCTATCTTTAAAATGAGACTAGTAGTACCTAGCTTGTAGGAAAATTGCAACATTTTTAAATAAGTCTAAGCTTCCAAAAGTGAGCTGAACATTTCCAGTACAGCTGTTAAGTCCTCCATGCATGGTAGTTGTTCTCATTTTATTCAGTTTAGGCACAGCTTTATGTAGAAAAGCAGAGAAACTGTCTCTCTTGGAAAATACTTGAGGATTTAGTTTTCCTTTTCGTTACTAATGAATGATCCTGACATCATCCATTTTAAAAAATTCACAACAGTGCTTTCCTTTTATCAGGTTACTTTAGAATGAGACTCTGCTTTCTCTAGAATGTTCTCGTCATAACCTCCCATTTTGCAATGAGGTCACTGAGGCTGGCAAGTGCAGTCATCTGTACACGGGACCAGAGCTAAGTTGTTGGGTTGTTCCTTAGCCCAGTTCTCTTGCTTCCTAGTAGACTGCTTTTTTCTCTGCCCAGCTAATTGCTCTAAATGTGCATCTACATGCATTCAGAGCTGGGGGCTCCATGTATGAGGTAAGGGGCAGGGTCAAAGACCATGATCTTCATAGGTATAGAAGGAGAGTCCAGAGAGTGTAATGAGACCTTGAAACAATTTAGTTTTGCCAATCTCGATCTCATGTTAAAGATTCTAGCCTCTCAGCTTTTCTCTGACTTACCTCTGAAAACAAGCAACCCGCTCGTAAAATATTGCACAGGGTCATTTGAATGTTAGAAAAGCATTAGAACATATACCTCTTGCTGCTTAGGAGCCTGAATGCTTGGGTTGTGGCTTTTGTAAAGGATACACAGAGATCCACAAACACAGTGACTACTTATGAGCATGAAGTCACCCACTGAAAAGTCAACTACTGCTCTGTGTGCTGGTTGGAATGATGTAGAAGTGGTGAGAGAAATGGAGAGGTGGATGAGATCATCCTCAGGGCTGGAGTGAAGGTGGGACCTCGTGAGGGGAGCCTGGGTTTCGAGTTCATGTGGGAAGTCAAAGGGACTTGGGTGTGACTGAAGGGTGGGCAGCATTTCTTGCCCGTGGGACAGAGTGTGTGACTGGGGTGAGTGGTGGGAGGTTGTACCTGGTAGGGAATTTTGACAAGGTAGGTGGGCTGGAGCAGGATCAGGCAGAGTATTGAGTAGAGTTGGCACACATTACTCAATTTACTCATCAGCCAACTCTCCTGAGGATTATGTTATGGTAGCCCTTTGCTTATAGCTAACTGCCTGGAGGGAAGAAGGGTCCTTGTTTGTGGGAACAAGAAACATTCCAAAGGCATCTTTTGGTTGCCCTCTGTATTTTGCTTAATATCCAGTCCTGGAAGGAATGATCAAGAAGCCATTTAATCAGTGTAAAACAATGAGTATCTCATGTCAGAATCTCAAAACAATTAGTCTCTATTGAAAACAGATCCGGGATCCGGTAAGCTCCTGCTGTTTCTCTAGAGGGAGACCTGCTTCAAGAAAAAATAAAATCAGTGAGTCTACAACTAGAAGAGGAACATTCCTGTATAAAAGCAAAGGCCAGCTAAATGAAGGATATGAGAACCAGCGTTTCACCACTGGGTACAGGAAACCTCCCAATGAAATCTCAGTGAAGAGAATTGAGGGAGTGAAAATGTGTACTCAGACTGAACTAGTTGCTTTCCGGTGTCTGTGAGGATGATTTATGCCAAGAAATGATTGTAATCTCCTAGAAAGTTCTTAAGGCTGCTGTAAACTTCCCAGAGTGCTTAAGGTATCTGGGCTTTCGGTGTCTTTCCTGGGTTAGTTTCGGAATGAATCTCCATTCTTCCAAGGCTGGGTGGAGCTGTGTTAATAAACCTTGCTAACTACTGACATAGCAGTAGTTCCGTTGGTTTATTGACCTTAATACATGTTGATTTTTCATTTAGACTAGGTACACTGTAAGAAAAAAATAATATTTTGGTTTTCTCCATTTTCAGTTTTATTTATTTAGTTTAGGTTTGTTTTTGTTTCTTTTTTTGCCATTAAAATGCTTTGAACTTAAAGTAACTCAGAGATGAGGTGAGATTCTTGTAAAACAAGCATTCATCAGTCACATATGATACAATAAGACTATTAAGTCTATATACGGATCCACCTTTAATTATGATATTTATTCTAGTATCACAATGCCCAAATTTAATTTAAAGCAGCTGAGAGAGTCAACTGAAAATGAAGTTCCATGGTGGTTATTTTTTCTTGGCTCAGTTCTACAAATGCAAAAATATTTGTCTTTGTGAGTGACCCAATACCAAAAATTACCTTTTAAATGTTATTATGCCATGATGATCCTTAAACTCTGTTCATCAAACATCAAAGCTAATATGATTTTAAATACTCTAGCTTTAAATAGTGTTTTATCTACTGCCAACTGGTCAAGTATATGTAGACATATTTTTTTCACCCTAAAGGGTTTTCTTGAAAATGTTCTCAAATATTCACTATAAAACTTTTAGAAGATATAGGTAAGTAAATAGTGCGAAATTATAATCACATAATCACTGACATCAGTGTTAACACTTTAATCCATTTCCTATCAGTATGATTCATAAACTTTATTCTTAGATGACTTGTAAATAATATTTTAAAACATAACATTATAGAATCTTAAATTTCCTATGTAGGAAGGAAGGTTTTTCCTATTCCTTTAACTCATATACAGCTAATATTCTGACTCTTCAGTGTCTTCTGTTTCAAGATGTTTCCTGTGTCAGCACAGATCTCTTTTAAAGTTAGAATGGTTTTAATTTTTCAAGTATTCTTTGCTGATCCAAAACTATTTTATTGCAAATTTTACCTGTTGATCTGCAGAACCACCTTTTACTTGACATCTTCTTTGGATAAATGGTTCCCTTTCTCTTGTTTATTTCTGCTTCCTCCTCATTACTTTGCTAAAGAGAAAAGAATATTCATGACCCTTGTTAAAGAATGGGAAGGCAGACCTAATTCAGGAATATCATCACCATAGGTGTAGGGACCATGGCAATTGGATTTTGTGGTAGAAGAGTGAGATTGAGCTCAACTCCAAAAACAAGAAGAACATGTGGGAATTTATAGTCAAGGAGCCAGGTTGGGGACAGTGGGTAGAGAATGACTACTGGGGAGCATCAAAAATAAGGAGTGATTCTGGCTAATTGACCTAATGGTATTTTGCTGGAGGCAGCAGGGTGATCAGAGAACACCTTGGAGATGATAGAGAATTTGGATATTGAAGGTAATCAGATATTGAAGGTGGAAGATTCTTGTCAAAATGACTTGAGAGAATTCTTATTAAAATTGGGCAGTGTGAAGAAGAACACAGAAGTAGATGATTAGTCAGGCAGAGGGGATGCCTGTTCAGAGGATCATGGATAGGCTTTGGTCAAGGAGACACTCTTTCATTTTGAAATGTCAGAACATGGCAGACATTGATGGAAAAGTCTTGGAACCTTCCCTTAATGTTCTATGATTATCTAAGAAGGAAACCTCCATGTGGATACAGGATTTTGTTTTCAGATTTTTTACTCAGGACAGTTTCCTTCAACTCCTTTTTCCCAGAATGTCTTTACACCTCATTTTGGTGGAATCTAGCAGAACATTTATAACCTGGCTCATCACCCTTGATTGGCACTCAGGTTCCTAACAGAACGGATTGGAGCCCAAAGGATGTTGTGAGTGTGGGGGTTTTCAGGTTGCTCAAAGAACCCACAGCAGAGTTAGGCCAGTGAGCAAGCAGAGGTTTAATCAGAGGGTAAAGGGATGGCGCTGACTCCATGGGTTCAGGGTCGCTCCACATACCAGACAGGGGCAGTGAGTAAGCAAGTTGGGGGTCCATTAGTGGGTGCAGAGAGAGAGGATGGAGCCAGCCAAGGGAAACTGAGACCCCCATTAGTGGGGAACAGAGGGAGAGAGAGGATGGAGCCAGCCAGGAGGCTAAGACCCCATTACTGGGGAGGCCGACTCAAGGTCTTGCCAGTGGCCTGAGTTTTTAAAGAAAAATCCTACATGGTGAGGAAGGGGGATGGAGAGAGGAGTCTGCAGACCAGGTTTCAGTTCCTGATTGGCCAAGGTGACACTGTCCTTTGAAGTTAATGGTGGTCTTCTTCAACTGATGTTTTGTTTCTTGGTGAAGAGTCTGTGCTGGTCACGTACTATATGTCCCACATGTTGAACTCATCCATCAGCTTTCCTTATCGATCTGTATGCATCCACGATGGTGCTGGAGCCAGAGGCAGTTCACTGTCCTGATAGTTAAACTTTAATCCCTGGTCTACAGCTTGCTCTTGTGGGGGTGCTGACAGTAACCACATTCTTCTGTTTTTTCAAAGACAGGTTTGCAGAGATCTGACTTTTCCTCTATGGTTTTGATTACCTTTCTTCTTAATGCTTAATTTCCCTTTTCTCATTTACATCATACTGCTGGTTGCCTACAATATTCATATTGTCTGCCATCTTGCTAATAGAAATCCAAATTGGGTTGGTAGTGTATCAGATTAAATAATTTTTCCAGATTTCTTTATGACCAGGAGTGATATCATGGCTGCCATAGCCAATGGAATGGTTATTGATATCTCTGAGGGTCCTGGGGTAGCTTAGCTGAAATTGTAATGTCTGGTGTTCTAGCAGCCATCTGCACCTCTTAGATCTCATCATCAAGCATATTACCTAACATTTTGAGGAATAGGAGCAGAATGAAAGAAACAGCTTTGTTCCCTAATTGAAGCATTGAGTAATAGAATTAATTCTAGTGATTCCTTACCTCCATACTTGATGTTTAGTGATGCAAATTAGCTCTTAATAGTTTAAATTATTTTTGGTGAGGTTTTTTTCCTTATATTCTAAGTGATACAGATAGTTTGCCAAACTCTCAACCATACTGGTTACCCTTTTCAGTCTAAACTCCATGTTATTGATATCCCTCCAAGTGACATGCTGTTAGATTGACTAGAATGCTGTCATAGTAGGAGTCCCACTTATTGTCTGTTACATAATAGAACTAAGTAAGTTATTTATTGAAAGAAGAAAACGTAATGTCCACTAATTCTAAGAGGATATTCTTTGCATTTTTTTTTTTTTTTTCATTTGTCAGATACATGGTTGGTTCATATTGGAGTTTTGGTTAACTAAAGCCTAAACCTTTCTCAGAAAAGCATATTATGTCAGAAGTCTCTAAGATAACCTTCAGGATTGATCATTCATAGAACTCCAAAGAAGTTACTATACTCATAGTCATGCTTTATTACCATGAAAGGATATAGATTAGAATCAGTAAAGGGAAAAGGCAGATATGACAAAGTCCAGGAGAGACAGGCATAAGCTTATAGGTATCTTCTCCCAGTGGAATCACTTATGATATGTTTAATTCTCTCAGCAATAACATAAAACAACATATTTGCAGTGTTGGCAACCAAAGGAGTTGATGCAAACCCTGATATCAACTACAAAGTTTACCTGAACCTTTGTTTTTATTGGGGGTCAATCATATAGGCATGCAACAGCCATATGAGACTCAGCTACATGACCCAAATCTCAAGCATACAAAATGCACTAATACCCTTAGCATGCAGAATATTCTGAGGACTCAGAAATTATCTTCTAGGAACCAACCACAGGTCAGACACAGATATATAGTAGATGTGTAAAATATATATACACAGAAAAAAACTAAAAGTGAGTACATGAAAATATTATCAGGAGCTACCCCTGAATTGTGAGATATGCAGTTTATTCTTTCCTAATAATACTTTTAATCATATACCAATATTTATTTTTAGAATAGATGACTATTATAGTAAGCAATGATTATTAAATGTAATTTAGGGTGATATGGAGACTTTATATTGATGTGAAATGGAACTCTGAAAAGGTATTTTCAAGGTTTGCTAATATTAGATGACAGAACATTTTCTGAAATAGACTGACTATTGATGGTTATATCAGATGGTGGGAGGTTGACTGGGTCAGAAGACGGCTTCCAGAAGGCACAAGTGATCATGTATTAGTAAAACCTCTGAGTAATTGTTATTATGTAGTTTTGACTCATTTTATAAAGTTACATTGAAGAATTTACTTCATTAACCCAGTTTTCTTTAATTAATTACACCTTCACATTAACCAGTCATATAGTCTAATGATGCCTATTACCTAGCACTAAATCTTTCATCCCATTGGTGTTCTGTTCTCTCCATGCTTTCCGCCATCTTTTTAATGATGTGAAAAGTATCGAATTTAATTTATATGTCTCTTTTTTTTTGGCTGTCATTCCTCTAGAATATTGAGAAAACATACACTATGCTTGAGGACACCCTTTGCTGGTGGCATTGTTGTAGGGTCGAGAGAACATGATCTTTGAAAAATTAACAACCTCTCCAGATCTTGGTGTCTTCAACTCTAAAATGGAAGTGATCTTCATTAGAACCTGATTGTTTATTCTGATGATGACACATTTGTGTAAAATGGTAAAATGTTCTGTATTTCTTAGTATATGGTGAATGCTAGATAAAACATTTTCCTGGTTGTTACTAAAACTAACAGGTGTGCCGCAACCCTTTTTGAAGAAGTCTGTGTTGAGAGTCAGTAATGTCTTTTCTCTGTGTTTATTTATAGTAGACTCTAGAAGTGAAGAGCTTTGGTTTCCTGAAAATTAGCCTCTTAAGAGCATTCTCCATATTCGCCTCTGCCAGTTAAACGATCTTGAAGTGAGAACCCTTCTTGAATACTCTGCCTTAGATATTGGTTTTGTTTGTTAAGGAAAGAAGCTGGACTCCAAGCTTCTGCTATAGCCTCTATTTTTCTGGATCTTGCGCTTGGATAAAGACCATGTTTCTAAGATAACTCCTTGAGAATGCATGCTGAGGGAAAATTACTGTTCATACCAGTTAGATATTTCCTTGGCTAAGTTGAAAGTTAGAGGATTTAATTAAGATCAAATAAAAATAATTCTTTCAAAACCCTTATTGATCAACTGGGAGCAAAGCTGCCTGTCGCCAGACGTAAAATTTCAGCGACCAGTGTCTTCCCTCTGGGCTCCATTTCGAGTACTTTCCTCCAGCATCTAGTCATCTCTTGGCTGTACCTTCTAAATCTTTAGCCAGGGAACAAAGAGGTACTCTGTCTTTAGAAGGGGGGCCGTCCAAATAAAAGAAAAACTCATTTCAGATGAAACTTAGGAATCAGATACAACCACATGGTCACTGTAGATGCGAGTAGAGTCAGAAACCACGTTGGGCTCACCATTGGCCTAACTTTGCTGATTCTTTGGGTGTCAAGTAAGGAGAAGTCAAGGAAGATCCCACATTTCTGATGTGAATGAATTATTGACCCTCCCATATAGGGGATCCATTCACCAAGAGAGGAAATGTGCCAAGAGGAGCACAATTGGGGAACAGGATAATGAGTCATGGACTTGTTGAGTTTGGGGTGATTGGAAGATACCCAGATGGGGAGATCCATCATACACTCAAGCTTGAAACTTGGGGAGAAATCTGGGTCAAGGAGATTTGGGAGCATCAGCGTGTAGTCGAAATCACTAGAATGGATGACATTGGCCCAGTTGAGCTTTTCGTCGAGAATCACACTCGAAGTCCAATGCAAGCCAAGCTCTCATCTTCATGCTCTGCATGCTGTGACTGCTCCATAAACATTTGGTGAAAATGATGAAAAACTGATTGACTCATGGGAATAAATCGTTTTCTCATTTTGGCTCCAGAGAAATGACAACACATTTTTGTGGTAGGATAAAGAGGGTAGATCATGTGGTTATGAGTGATATTAAGCACTGTTTACATGTAGGGAGCAGAGGGAATTTATGAATGAGTTTCAGAGAGTCCACAGAGAATTGAAATATATAAATGGCTAGAGGAGCCCTAATTTTTATTGGACTCTCAAAAAGAGTTGTGATACTTAAAACAAAAAAGTTGAATACTTTTTTTTTTCTGAGAGAGATAAAGGGGACAAAGATTATGTCAGAATAACTCAGAAAACCAGAAAAATCACTTAAACAATGAGAGATCCCATTTCTTTCAGACTGTGCATTTCTATCCTGTTGAGAATTATACAATATTGGAGCAAAATGTGGGTCAAGAGCTTCATAATGTGGCTTGGCAGTATCTAAGGCCAAAATATGATTAATTCTTGATTTGGATCATCTTATAAAGACAAGGAGAAGATTAGGAGTTATTTAAAAAATCTGGCTACTACTTCAGCCAGAATATTTACTCTCCTGTTTACTACATGAGATGAAGAAAATACTTTTGAGGCTATTCAACCAAACGTTCCTAGTTACTTAATGTGAGAGTAGTCTTTCCCCCTTTTTGGTTTTTTTGTTCTTGTTTTTCACTTGTATAGACTTTGTTTTTAGCAAAGCTGAGGGGAAGTTCCAGAGGTTTTCCATAAAGCTCCTGTCCGCACACACGTGCTCCATCTACCTCTGCGTTGTAAACACCTCCCACCAGAGTGGGACAGTTGTTACCTGTAACTGATCTGCATTGGCACAGCATTGTCATCCAGCCTCCATAGTTTGTATCAGGTTTCATTCTTGGCTTCTTGCAGTCTATGGGTTTTGACAAATGTTTAATGATATGAATCCACGGTAGTAGTATCGTACCCCACAGATTCATCGCCCAAAAAATCCTTCGTGCTCCTCATGTTCATTCCTCCCTCTTCACTAATCCTTGGTGATGGCTGATCTTTTTACTGTCGCCGTAGTTTTGTCTTTTCCAGAATGTCATATGGCTGGAATCCTACAGTGTGCACCCTTGTCATTTTGACGTCTTTTGCTTAGTAATGTGCAGTGAAGTTTCCTCCCTATCTTTCCATGGGTTGTTATAGCCTATTGCTTTTTAGCGCTGAGTGATGTTCTGTTGTCTGAATGAACCACGGTTTCTCTATCTGTGTACCTCCTAGAAGGCATCTTGGTTTCTTCCAAGTTTTGGCAGTTATAAATAAAGCAGCTAGAAACATCTCTGTACAGGTCCTTAATGTGGACACAGTTTTTAACACCTTTGGGCAAACACTAAGGAGCCTGGTTGTTGTATTGTATGAATAGACTATGTTAGTTCTGTAAGAAACTGCCAGACTGTCTTCCAGTGTTGATGTGCAGTTTTCTTCCCCACAGCAGTAGATGAGAGTTCTTAGATTGTGCCTCATCCTTGCCAGCCTTTGGTATTATTTCATTGTTCCCGATTCTGTATATTCTAATAATAGTGCGGCTCATTGTTTCAATTTGCATTTCCCTCATGATTTGTGATGGAGATCATCTTTTGATGATGTGCTAGTTTTCCATCTCTGTGTTTCTTTGAGAACAACAGCTTTAACAAGGCATCAAAGCAACCTTTGAGGAACGCTTGGAAGCATAGTAGGTATCTATGCTAGACTCCAGATCAATTACAGAGACTTACATGATATTTCAAACATCAGTTTTATAATCCTTAAATCATTCACTGCATGGAGGGAGGCTCAAAAGGAGGAGGGTTGTTGAAGATTGAAAGAAAATATGAAAGTCACTGCCTTTAGAAAGAGATGCTGATGCTCTGTGAGCTTCCTTCCCCAGCCCATAGGGGGCAGGAAGGGTGCCCGCTTTTCCTCTCAAGGCCACTGAGACCGTTTTAGCAAGACAATTTGCAGTGTTCCTGAAGTGAGTGGGTAACCGGTGTGTGATTTTACTCTAACCTGGAAAATCTCCTCCCTGGCTCATTCCTTCAGTGTAGAGAGCAAAAAGAACCTTTTCTGGGAAAAGGATGCTTGAGTGTTTCCAAAGGATGTGAGCCCTTTCCAAAGAACTAAGGGCCAACACAGGACCCCCTTGGGCTGACTGGCTGTAGTAGAGGGGCCCTGGAGGAATGAATGTATCTTGGGTTGTAGAATAAGTAGCCAACGAGAGAAAAATGCCTCTTCTATCCCAAGAACACCGTCCTGGGAGATACTACACTAAGGCGAGCAAAGGTAGCCGTAGATCCAGAGAAATGCATTTAATCCTTAGCCAGGTCCAGGTTTTCTCAGTACCCATCAAGTATTCTGGCTATCTTATTTCTCCTTATAGGGTTCTCTGAGTTTTTATCCAGGAGCAGGAGGAAAATTTCCCCGGTCTTGAACACTCTGAAGAGGAAGTGGAGGACCGAAGTAAATGATCCCCCGTGAGTCATGCTTATTAAGTGTGCCAGGTACGCATTCAGAAGGGGGTAGCACAATGAGAAAAACGGAAGGTTGGAACTTTCTATAGGAAAAACATTCTCCATCCCATTGAATAACGAGAACATGATTTTCTTGGAGAAATAAGTCCTAAATATGTTACTATTCCTCCTCTGTTAATAGCAAGTGGAAAGCGCTCTAAGAGTGCTTTTCAGTGGGCTTGTTATTCTTAGAAAATTCAAGTGAAGATTAGTATCTTCAGGGGGTAAACAGAAGATGCCAGCAAGCCCTCCAGTGTCTGATCCAGCATCATTACATTGATAGGATTGGAGGAGGTAGAATAATTGGCTTTCACGAAATCACAGGGCAGAAATCAGATTCAAGTTGACATTGGAAGTCAGGTTTTCAAGAAATTACTGGCATTCGTGAGTTCAGAATATTAATGGCAAATGCGCTTTGGGAACCCGATACTCTCTCTTCCAGGCACCCTGAAAGAGCCTGCTCTCAAAATCTATTTCAGTGCATCTGCTCTCATTAGGAAAGGCCCCTGCACAGGCCGATGTACACTGAGAGGAACGGGTGGGGAGCCCGGGTCACTGGCATGGTGTTGGTCTGATTCCAGCTAAAATGTCGGGGAAATCAGTTTGTTTGCTTATTTGCGGGTTTACCCAAACTCAAAAAGTATGCTTGGGTAATTCTTCAGTACAGATGTAGAGACAGCGTGTATTAGAGGAGCCCGTTAAAACATGATGATCGAGGAGAAATTAAAAATATATTCTCTTGCTTGGTAGACAGAAGAGAAAATTTTATAGGATAAACAGGAGGAAAAGCACATACACTTTTTATTAGCTTACACAACTAAAATGGTTTGCAGATGTGCAGCTGAGTGTCTCACATAAAACATACTTCATCTACCTGGGCTCTTTTTCTCTTCACTTATTTTAAGCACTGAAGCATCTTTCTCTTGTGAATAGTTTGTTCTAGTAACAGAAATGCAACAGCCCCATTTCATTATGCCCGATGGTGAATGACTTGCGTTCTGATGACTGTCAGCAGCCACCTCTTCCCCAGAACCTTGGCTAAGTGACAACCTAAGTTAGTTACCCTAGAAAAATAGCATGATTTTTCATAAGGGACCCGACTTACAAATTTCCTTTCACCTATACAGAAATGAAATGTTCAGAACAAACAGGGATGTTGTTGGGAAATGTCCCTGGAATTCACACAAGGGCCTTCCTATGCAGAGCAATTTAATTTTTCACGTATACATACTATCTTTCTTACATATCTCTATAGTTTATTTTAATGTATTTTTAGAACTCTTCCTACATAAGCTCTATTTCAAACATCCAATTCAGGTCAACGCCTTTTGGGCAAGACAAATTAATGGTGATCTCAACAGGAAAAAAAAATAGCTCACACAAACTACCTACCAGGAAATATTTTGACATGGATGCTGTGGATTTGAACTTAGTAAATTTGATTTCTCGTTAGTCTCTGCAGTCCTTTGCTCATTGGCTGTGTCTTAAGTTGCTCATGAGTTATCAATGAGTCTGGCATTGGGCTCTGATGCTTTTTAGTGTTTCCTGTCTTCAGTGAAAGCTTCTCTTCATGAGGGGACAGATGTTGAAATCTAGGTGTCTATGAAGAGTGATTTCATTGGACACCCTGTGAAATTATTTTATGAGATATGCCACCTGTTCCTCCTATGGTCCTATTCTTCCCTGGGGCTCCCTACCTGGCTTCATCCATTCAGGAAGCCTCTTTTCCAAGGTACTGTATTCCTAGACCTTCATTGGCAAATTAAAGAATATTATGTAGATATTTTAATTATCTTGGTTATTTTAGAAAGCAGTGACACTGCATATAACTCAGTTACTCTTTTAAAATTCTTTTGAAAATAGTAACAATTTCTTATAAGGATCCTTTATTTTATTTTGTTTATGGGTTTTCAGATAAAGCAAAGTTTGATGAAAATCTGATTTCCTGGTTATTTCATGAGAACAGCTTTTTCAGAATGACTGATGATTCCAACCCCCACCCCCCCACCCCTCCTCCAGGTAGAAAGAAATAATTCTGCTTAATTGAGCAATGGCCACTGGAAGTAGACTGTGAAGAAACCAGTTTGGGGTGGGGGGGGGTGATAGAAGCCCTGAATAGAAGCATTTTGCCTTAATTGACAGAGATATTATTAAAAAAAACTTTGAATAAGGGTCAGTGTTAACTTTCTTTTCTACCCCTTCCAATTAATGGTAGGAACCTTTTTAAAATAAAATGCCCAGAGTGCATTTTAGTGATTGGTTAGTCCTTTTGAAGGGCAATTTGTTACTGACAATCAAAATTTAACATATGCAAATCTTTTTCTGAATATTTTACTTCTAAGAATCTGACCTGCCCTAAGATTTGATGTTGCTGACATTTTTTTTCAGCCCTAGAGTCCATGTCTTTCTCCCAAAGTTGAAAGTCTCTATAACCAAATTGCATCTCCCTGTCCTGTCTGCCTCTATGTCCTCTCACCCTCCTAACGCAGTGCTGAGTGGCTCTTTCAGGCTCAGGGTTCAATTCTGCTCAGTGGGAGGAGAAAAAGAATGAATATAAAATGTTTTGTAGTAGTGCTCACAAGAGTTCATCAAATTCTAAAATTTTATCTCATTGTCTCTCTCTCCCACTCTGTCCATGTGCGTGTGCACGTGTGAGCACATGCACACATGTGAGTAGAGACCTGCATCTACAGTTTGTTGTGGCTGCACTGTTTGCAGGCAAGTTGCAGATATAATAACACCACACTTAGTGTTTCAAAAGTCAAAGCTCTGCATGTGTGAAAGGTGGAGAAGGGAAGCATTGCTCTCATTCCCATCCCCATGTGCCATGCCCCTGTTTCCACTCGTCCATATAGGAAACCACTTTTATGACTTTCCAGTTTATCCTTCCTCAGATTCTTTATGTAATAATAAGTGTGTATATGGATTTCCATTCTCCCCTCTGACTCAAGCAAAAGGCTAGATGCAGGTAGTCCCTGACTTCCCAATGTACAACTTACGATATTTTGACTTTACGCAAGTGCCAAAGTGATTGACATTTAGTAGAAATTGAATTTTGATCTTTTCCTGGCAAGTGACACGGGTGTGATGGTCTTCTGTGGAGCTGCGTAGTGGCAGCAGCCTCAGCTGCCAGTCAGCCATGCGGTGACGAGTAAGCCAGCGTTCTCTACAGACTTTCATTTCTAGTAAGTATCCAGCAAGTGACAAGAGCCGGTCAGCACTATGCTGTAAAACAGGCTTTGTGTTGGATGATGTTGCCCTTCTCTAGGCTAGTATAAATGTTTTGAGCTTGTTTATGGTAGACTGGGCTAATCTCTGCTGTCCGGGAGGTGAGGTATATTCAGTGCATTTTGGACATTTTCAAATTAGGATGGGCTTATTGGGACGAAGATCTGTACATTCTTCAGATAGAACATTTTTTTTCTGACCAGCATCTCCTGGATATTCCTCCTTACAAGTTTCATGCGGATTTTTTTGCTTGCCTTTTCTGTAGCTCTATAAATGACATGAAGTACAAGTGTGCACAGATGTCTGCATTTTCTTCATTGTCCTGTTTTTAAATTGGTTGATGAATGGAGGTCCAGAAGGTACAGGAGACTTTTCTGCTGTTGCTCCTGAGACTCTCCTACAAACATTCTGCACCCCCGAGGAATGATTTTTAGTGACAAGTGGTCACATGCTCCACCCTTTAATAGTTTTCCCAGGATGAGCGCTGTAACAGTCTCCTCTGGGACGTGTGATTGTATATTCCATCCACTTCAACCTCTGACTGTCATTACCTAGCTCTTCAGGGTGTGGTTTCAACCTTTGCTGAAGTGCCAGAAGTTCCCAACTCATAATGTTTTATTTGTAAATGATCAGTGACTCTTTGGGATGTTAGAAGACCTCACATATACACTTCAGAATTCTTCACACTTTTTGTAGATTTTGACTGGGACACATCTAAACTGTTCCAAACTATAATTCCTTTTCTGCTTTTTAAATCCTAAGATACGCTAAAACATGAACCAGGTTACTGTGTTCTCTGCTAACGTTTCTCTGACTTTGATGCCCCTTTGCACAAACAGGAATGTGGATTTGCATTCAGAAGACAGAAGAGCTGGTGTCTTCAGCTAGAAGTAGGTTGGGGACATCAGAGGAGGACCTGGGGATGGGCCATCTACTCTTTCCATGCTAAAAGGAAATTCAAGGTTCCCGAGCAGGGAAAGTCTAAATATAGGTTTAATGGATGTCCATATGAGTAATGCAGAGGAGAATTGGCCTTGGACAAGAGTAATTTTCTTCTAGTGTTTCCAAAAGAAAGTCAGCAATCCCCTTTTGGTCCAATAGCCATCAGTACTGTTTGTAATATCTAACAGGCTTCAAGCTAGGTACTTACGGATGTCCTGATTGAGAATGCACATTCCCTCTTCTTAACAGTGGCCTAGCAAGAACTAAGTTATTCACTCAGAGTTGTGGTTCGTGAAACTGGAAACATGCAGAGAGAATCTGTTGGCGTGACAATGGGAATCCGACAAGCCGGGGTCTACTTATTTGTCACATGCACAGAAATGTAAAAAGTGAAGGGTTAAGCTCAGTGGGAAGTTAATTGGGTTGTGATGGTTATTGGACCACTGAGAGGTGCATGGGATATCTATTTCTTGCAGAATCTTCCAACTGTCTTGAAATGGCTCTCCAGACTAAAAAGGTGCAGGAAATAAATGTACTAGGTCTGCCAAATTTGCATTTGCTCTGTCTTCTGTCAGCAATTAGATAACCCTTACTTATTCCCTTCTCACCTGCTTGTAGGTCAAGGGGGCTCCAAATGCTCACTCATTGGAAATACACATAGCTTGTTCTATAGGACAGTGAACATGTCTTTTTAAGAATTATTCTGTCAACCCATTTCTATAATTATTGTTTTTCATTGGTTTGACTTTGCAGCTGTTTCTAGTACTTCATAGGCCACTGAGATATCAGTTAATACCAGCTCAGATATTTGTTGGTATAAGTGCTGCATTACATACACACACACACACACACACACACACACACACACACACACACCCTCATACTTCCAAAGTTTGCCTTCCTCTAGAAATCTTGTGAGTTTCACTGTTCTCTGACTTCATCAGCGTTAGCCCATCTTATTTTGTATTTGTTGAATTTTTGGTCGAGGGAGACATTATATATCTCCTTTAGTATTTGAAGGTAAAATTTCCCAGCATTTTACTACAAAAGATTATTGGGATTCCCTACATACCAAAGAGGAAAGAAAGGAATCTTCCTAAGAGACAGCTCTCACATTCTGTATATCCTTAATAGGAAGAGGCGATAGCTCCCTGTCATTTCATATCCATGGAATATCCTTAGAACTAGGAAGCCTTTTGTTATCTTCTGTGTTCACACCGATTTCCTGTTTCCTGACTCACACATGTCATGCTTATTCCATCAGCATGGTTCAAGTACCGATACTTTCGTTTACTAGTTAAGTCAATAAACCTTTACTGAGTATGAGTTTTGTGCTAGCAATTAAGTGCTATCTCACTTAATAGTTGACGAGCTAATGGGGTGGTTTAATGTTTTTTTAGCAGATGTATTAGGTTATAATTTGGAAAGTAAAATTAGAAGTAATGGAGTAATGAGACTGAATGCCCTGGGGACTGGGGATTCAACATGGACAAGACAGACATTACAGTCTACTGATTGCTTTGCTAAATAGTTAGAGAACCCCCAAAACAGTGTGATAGAGAACGTCTTTGCCATGTGCCTTTTTTTATTTCTGTTATCCTCTCTAGTTTTTCACTGTGATCCCCTTATACTTGGTCATGATTACATGTATAATTTTAATAGCTTTTGGAACTTATACAAAAAATACTGATTAAATTGAATAATCCACACCATGGAAGGGTAACATGGATTTTCATTGTCTTCAACACAGTGTCCCTGTGTTTTTGCTTCTTTTGGTTTTTAATGATTCCACCTTCCATTTCCTTCCTTATTTACCACTGACATTGACTTTGTTGATAAACTAATGAATTAATGCATATTGACTGAGTGGTTATCTGTGGTATCATGATAAATACTCTAAGCTGAATACAGATGTTCTTGACACACTTGGAGCCTGGTCGTGAATTCAGACTTACAAGTTACATGGAGAAAATGATTGGACAATGTATTGTTTATTAGTAGAAGGGCAATTCACAGAAGGAAAAGTTACATGAGGGAGGTAGGAACTAGAGAAATCTCAAAAACTGGAAGCATTTGAGTTGTTGGCTGTACTTTGGGTAGAATTTCTGTCTCCACTGTTCACTGTGGTAGCTCCTCGTCACATGTACCCACTGAGCACTGGAAATGTGACTAATGTGAATCAAGATGTTGCAAGCATGACATATACTTGATTTTGAACACTTAATATGAAACATACATAAACGATCTCATTTTATGATTACATACTGTAATTATGGGTATATTGCATTAAATGGAATATATTAAAAGTAGTTTTGATATTTCAATTTAAAATATGGCTTCCGCAAGACTTAAAATTCCATATAGCTCTCAAAGCTTTGGCTCTCATCATCTTTCTGTCAGGTAGAGGCACGCTTGTACTGGAGAGGCATTGCAAATTGAAGGGGAGGAGAGGTCAGGAAGGGGAGAAGAGGGACAGGACCTGAATGTGGGTGTGGTCACAAGCCAAGTTGAAAGTGAAAGGACGTTTTTGAGCACATTGCACTTGACCCACTGAGCTTGTTGGGACCAGGGGATGCAGGTGGGCCTCTCTGCTGGGGACGGGTCTAGCAGAGTAGACATTTCTTTGACTTGGAGGAGTTATTTGGGCCATAGATGTGGATTTAGATGACACCATTTTGCACTGAAGATTCTGGAGAGAATCTGCCTCGGACCAGACCTCAGGACTTGTGTTGTGAGCTCCTTCCTAGCAGATTTGCATGTGCTGCCCTGTGCCTCCATTCTGCTTACGATGTCAGCACTTTGGAGATGAATGTTTGAATGCAAAATGAAGAAAACTGATGGTCTCTTGGGAAATGATCCCCTTCGTTTTGGTTCTTCAGGACTGGCAGGGACACACTGAGTTGAGGAGGAACGCTGGCAGGCTGTGTGAAGGGCATGAGAGTGGGATCCACTGGAGATGAGGGGAAGTGTGAAGGATGGGTGAGTGCCCCACAGTGGGGTGGGAAGTCAGACCTAGTGTGGCAGAAGGGTGTGAGTGCAGGTGACCAGAGGAGACCAGGTGACAGGCTTTAATATTTAAAAAATGTTTGTTGAGATAACTTTGATTTACAAAACAGTGACAGCTCAGATGTGCAGATTCACTCTTCCTCAGACACAGGACAGCACCCCACGCCCACCACCAAACTATCAGAATCCTCCACCACCGTCCACTGGACCCACCACCACTTGCTCCCACCCCACCTCCTTCTCCACTGGTCACCTCAGTTCTCTGGCAGTGTCTAAGGGTGGCTTTGTGCTCTGTCTGCTCCTTTGCTTCATTTCTTCACATTCCACATAAGAGTGAGATCGTCTGATATTTGTCTTTCTCCTTATGACTTATTTCACTTAACATCATCCCCTGTTGTTTCATACATGTGGTCACATATGACAGGATTTCATCTTTTTAGACCTGTGTAGTATTCCACTGTGTATATACCACACCCTTCTTTCCTTCCTTCCTTCCGGCAAGAATGAAGGTGAGCAGAGATAGGCAGGCAGGAAGAGAGAGGAGGAAGAAGCATTTTATTTATTTTACTTAGTTCATCTTGGTTGTTCCTGCAACCCTGGGATGCAAACCTGGGACCTTGGCATGTATGTGGACTGCACTCAATTGCTACTCCCCCAGGGGGTGCTAACCACATCTTTTTTTATCCATTCATCTGACAGCATGCACATGGGTAGTTTCCAATTCTTGGATATTATAAATAATGTTGCCATAAACAAGGGAGCACAGTTATCTGTGAATTAGCAGGGTTATTTTTTTTGGTAGATACCTAGATGATGGGATCTTATGAAATTTCCATTCTCAAGTTTTTGAGGAATCGCCATACTGTTTTTCATAAAGGTCACACCAATTTACACTCCCACCAACAGTGCAAATGTGTTCCCATTTCTCTGCATCAATATTCTCTTCTCTTCACCAGTATTTTTGTTTCCATCCTTTTGACTAATAGCCATTCTCACGGTGTGAAGTGACATTGTTTGATTTGCATTCCCCTAAAACCAAGCGAGGAAGAACATCTTTTCTTGTGTCTGTTGGCTACTAGATTAGAATTTTAACCATGAGGGGATTCCAGGAGCTCTTCTTAAAGTCAGTAATAGACTATCTTATGAGTTTTCTAATGTCTCATTAGTTGATATATCACCTTATACTTTAGAAAGGGAAATTGGGAGCAATGACATTCAAACAGATTGACTGTCCCACTGGTGTTAAGCTGTGTTTTTGAAAAGTAAAACCAAGATGCTTTGAGTTGTCATGCTTTATTTAGAATACAAAAGACTTCTAAATAAAGGTGAACTCTTTCAAAGGCCAAAATATATTAGGATGCCTGTGTTTGGAATGTACCTTTAAATCCATCCCCTTTACCTCCTTGGCACGCCTCATTAACAAGAGCAAAAATGATAATAGCTAATATTCATCAAACATGGCGTGCAGGTACCGGGAGCCTGCTCTCCATCTGCCCATGTTCGTACTTATATGAGTAACTATGGGCATTTTCCGTAACCTCAGTCTCCTCACTTGTAACATGGGATAAGGATTGTGCCTACGTGGTGGGAATATTTTAATTACGAATGAGTTAATAGGTGGAGATCATAAAGACAGAATGATCCCCAGAACATAGTAGGAGTTTAACAGATGGAAATCATTCATCAGTAGAATGCTTACAGCTATTGTCTTGGTCTTTTCCGAAAGAAGAGAAAATTGTATCATGGAGAAGTGAAGTCAGAAGCTGACAAGTCATAGAACCAACTCCAGCTTAACCAGCTCTCAAGTTTGTTCTCAAAACTCTGAATCAGTAAATTATAGCCTGTAGGGCAGCTCCTGGCTGCCTTTGTAAGGCCATTGAGGTTGGGAGGGTTTATGTGGATAATCAGCCATCTTATTAATGTAGGAAATACTCACTTAGATCCAAATGTTATCCCCTACAAATTCAGTCTCTCATTAGTATACTTGTGTTATACAAGCTATCATACTCAATGATTGTAACTGTATTTTGACTTCAGGAATAAATGATGTAGAAATATATATTCTTCTGTTATATAAGTATCTATGAAATAACTGATTTTGATACTAGGCTTGTGAAGCCTACAAAACTCTCATCTGGCCCTTTCCAGAACATGCTTGCTGGATGATGTCCTAATCACTTATTACTCTTTCCATTTCTGTTCAACACTAAGGTGGTCTGGATGGGAGAAAGGCCTGAAAACCAGAGGCCTGCCTGCTCATTACCCTTTGGGTACAGGGGACAGAAGCTGGGTAGCTGAAGAGAGTGGAGGAAGATGCTTCTAGAAGCAGAGCTGTGAGCTGTCACAGTGCTGCTGTATGAAACATAGCTGCAGAGACTCTGCCAGGAACCTGTGCCCAGCGTGGGCTTCTGTGCAGAGGACTTGTTTCTGAAAGTCTCTTTGCTAGGGAACATTGGCTGAATTTGTTGACTTGGGAACATTCTCCCAGATTCCACATATCTTTCCACTTCTCAGGGGTGCTGTAAATAAAGAAAACATCCCCCCAAGCTGTAAGCCTAGGAGCTTGGCAGGACTTTTCAGAAGTAATATTAAGTATTTTTCTTTTCCTTTAAAGCTATTTGGGCGATTTGTTTACATCACTAAGCTGTGGGGAGATAGCTGATGCCTAAGGATAAACATCATGTCAGGAGTGACTTCTGGGACATGTGCTGGTACTATGACAGGTGACAAGGAGCCCAAGGAGATTTTGATTTTGCCAAAAGAAAATTGACCAAAGAGATGGACTCCTGGAGGTTATGGCTGATCCTTGTGGAAACTTGGAGAACCTCATCTGCTCTGCCCTTGCCTTTTGGGGACCCAGGGATCTTGACCAACCTCTTGTCTGAGGTGGGGAAATGGCAAGAGGTAGGTCCAGTGCTTCTGGAAAGTGTCCTTATTTTGCCATCTAACTGCTTTAAACCTTTTTGTTTCTACAACTTGCTGAGCGTTGAAAACAAAGTCAGATTTCCTTGTGGTGACCCATTTCTCTTAAGCTCTTTGCTGGACTTGCTCTGTCCTCCATTCCCGGGACCGCCCACAGGTCTAAGCTACTGTACTTCCCACCCTACCTGGACCAGCTTGCCCGCCCGCCACTGCTGATCTCCCTGTTGTAGCAGCTGAAACAGTCCGAGACTTGACTTAAACAGTAGCATATGAGCAAATGTTAAAATTTAAATCTGGGCATGTGGCCATACAAAACAGGGTGGGAGTTATTACTTCTGCCAATGTGAAGTAAAATGAATATTCACTTTTTTGGGGGATTGGGAGAATGAAGCAGAAAGCGTCTTACCAGGAAGACCTGTTTTTCCTCCATCAGTGTTTTTGTAGTCCTCAGCTATGCCCCAGAATTGTTGGGGTACGGCCCAGTGAGGACTTCATTAGAGAAAACACCACTGCTCCATTAGTTGTATTCATTTGTATGTTCTTTGCTTTCTCAGAACAAATTACTTGACCTGTAGAATCTGTGTTGCCATGGAATCCCTTCTGAGGCTGTTAGACACCAAACTTGGAATAGCCTCCCTTTGGAGGGCCAGACAGCCTCTTGCTCTTTGAGCTGCTTTGTAGAATGACAGGGCTAGGGAATCATTTCTGCCTAATCCCCCAGCTGGTAGGAGCACTAGCGTTCTGTCCCATCTGTGCTCTGTGGGGTGTTCTCAAGAGCATGGAGTTTACTTTTTCAGATGGGAGGGATTTTAGCAAGCATGCGAGTGACCCATCGCCCCAGTAGTTTAATGATGACTTCGACTCATGCTGGGCGGTAGGGACAAAATGGAGACGGATGCTTTCTGCCCGTGCTTCGTATTATATTTATTCAGTGACTACAGTTATTCCGATGTATTTCCTTGCTTTCTGCCCGTGCTTTGTATTATTTTTATTCAGTGACTACAATTATTCCGATGTATTTCCTATATGGGCAAGTCATTAGTCATTACCCAAAAGCACATATTAAGGCTTTTTCGGAAGACATTTATGTTTTTCTATTATTTTTCTAGATTTGAAGGGGGTGTGGTTTTGTGCACGTTTTTATGTGTGGGTGAATGAACACAGCAGTCTTAATGGCTGCATCTGTCATAGACTTGCCTGGGGCAGCAGAAAGTCAGTTTCACCCTTGACTTACACCTTCAGTGCACATCCTTGTTTCATTTTGTCCCAAAGAGTTTCGTTCCTTCCTGTTTTGTCAGTATTCATTTCATCCCCATATACTCTTGCCAGTGTTTGTGGAATCCCTTAGTCTTGGTGGAATTTATAGACATAGAATAACTCGTCTGATTTTGAAAAAGGAAGAAAGGCTTGCTGCTTCAGTGATGCCTTCAACTTATTAAGTGCCTGACATATGGACTGTCTGGTTGGAGCCCACAAAATCTCTGAGTCATTCATCATGGTAACCACTATGTTTTTAGGGTCCTATGCTGTTCCAGAGTTTGCTCTATTCATCAGTTTAATTTCATTAGCTATCATGTCATTCGATCCTCCTGTCCAAGTGGAAACATTTTTGGCCTTGACCAACAGCACAGAAGTCTCATGGTCTTGCCTCTGCCTGCCATATGCCGGCCATGACCTGCTGGCCACTCTCTAGGTGCTCTTCTCATGCCACCATTCCTCCCTGGCTAAATCCACTGGTGCCATGATTTCCATGAAGACTACACATGAGTCTTACCTTTCTACACCTTCCCATTAGGTTCGGTGTTTGTCCACTCAGTGCCCTGCAGAGTACTGGAAGGCTAATCTCATGTTGGATGTTTCACCAACACCTCAACTCAAGGCATCCAAGTCAAACTCAAGTTTTTGTCCACCTGTATTTGTTCCTCTGCTCCTTGAACCATCCTACCTGGTCCACCCACAGCCATCCCTGCCTCCTCCAGCCAGTGTGATGTTCTTACAGCAGATCTGACCTTAGCATCTGCTTGTTTAAAGCTAATCATTGATCTTGGAATAAGCATCTTAGAATCTCATTAAGGACCACAAATCCTTGATCTTTTGACTCCAGCCCTCTTGTCCAATTTTCACTCAAATGTTAGTTTCCCTTCTCTGCAGTACCTCCTGCTCATGTGTCTTTTTTCAGCTCTCATATTCACTGCTCTGCTAGGCGTCTGCATGATGATGTCCTCTTTGCCTAGAATACTCTTCCCTCTTCGCTTTATGATTCTCCATGTAGGTTCCCACTTACACATGCTCTGAAGTCAGCCCTTTTAATATATTTCTATTATATCATGTACTTCTTCAGTTATAATATATTTATTATATTTCTATTTCTATATTCATATTTTAGTGTATTATATATATTTCTTTATATTAATATATTTCTTCATTTATTTATATATTCAACATATTTCTATTATATCATGTACTTCTTAAGTTGTAACACTTACCATAGTTGTGATTTGGTGTTTATTCTTATGGCTGATTTCGTCGATAAAGGCTTATATTGTCTACTGTACCATACCCTCCATTAAGGTAGAGATATTTTCTGAAATTTTTAACCATTCCCTAATTTTTACTACCAAATTAGTGCTTGACAGATAGACACTAATACTCAATAAATATTGGACATATAAATCCCCATTTTATATGAGAAAAGTGAGGCTTAGAGACATGTTAATTTAAAAAAAAGTTCCTTAGACCTGCATTGTTTGTTTTTAAATACCAGAGATTCCCACAAATTAGCCAAAGCAAAGGGAAAAAAGATGCAGGGCATTTACGCAGAATGCAGATGTGGGATTTCTAGGCAGGACTTCCAAGGGACTTACTGAGCCAAGGAGAGAAATCTGTCAGCAACCAGGTGGGCGATACACGTGTCTGTTTGTCCTTTTCCTCTGCCTTATTTCTTGGGTTCTTTCCCTCCCTTGACATATGTATTTCCCATCTCTGCTTCCCTCTTTTCATCTTCATTGTTCTGCTTAGTTGAAACAGTCATGCATCCTACACTATTCAAGGTCTGGGAGTCTATTCAATGGGATCTATTCAACTGGCTCACAGGGAAAGATGTGGGAAAGTCATGCTCCAATTAAGTCCCTGGGAGAGGGGTCAAATTGTCTGGGTGTCACTTCTGAATCATGTCTTCCCTGTAGGTGTCCATCCCACTCTCTCCACTCTGCTCTGAGTGGCACAGAGCCACTGGGCTCCTGTTCCAGGAACAGGATGGATGTGCGTGGGCAGGCATCTCCACCCAAGCATCTTCTCTCCCAAAAGGACAGAGTTGCATGCAGACTCCGTGGTCTCTGCCCCTGCTTGTCTGCATGTTCCTCTGCCCAGTTCCTTTGCGAGGTTGGAAGTCCTCAGTCCAACTTCAGCATATGAGTCATATCTACCAATTGCTTGTGTCCGTGTCGGCCAGGCGGCTTCCACTAAACTGTATAACAACCCTTTTGCTGGATGATAAAACTGAAAATAAGAGAAGTTAGGTAATAATAAGATGGGAAAATGTGGCACTTGAAATCGTCCCTGCAAAGGAAATCTGGCCCTCCTTGCTCTTTTCGAGGCTGGACACTTAAAGTGCGGTCCGCAGACCAGCAGTGTTGACCCTCACCTGGGAACTTGCTAGAAAATGCTGGCACTGACCCAGAACCGAAGGAATGGGTCGGGATTGGAATGCTCCCGAGATTCCCAGCTGCTGTGTGTGCATGTAGGAATGGGAGAGCACTGGTTTAGAACTTCTGGAACCTGGTTCTCCTGTGCTCTGAGCGAGACTGTGACTGTGGGCCCTGCTGGAGCTCACACATTCCCCTTTGGCTCGACTGTTAACTTAGAATCAGCAGCATTGTCAACAATTTTGAAACACACAAACACACATATGTGCACGTACACTCGTGCGCGCGCACACACTCATACCGAAAAACATCTGGTTAAAGCAGAAAAAACAATTTTCACTTCTGTTAAGAGAGGCCCCTGTGTTTCTCAGAAAGTCAGGGCCGGTGTTGTTTGCCTGGCTGCACAGTAGCAGGGCAGATACCTGATGGGATGCACAGGCAGAGCCTGCACCGACAGCAGTGGGAAGGGTCTCAGCTGCAGGGGAGGCCCGACTGGCAGAGTCACCAACACGCAGCACATGTGGAAGCTGAAGGCGTCTGGAGTTGGGCACTTGCTGAGATTGCTAGCTGCCCAAGGGTGGGGCTCCCCATGATTTTCTTGCTTTCCCCAGAGATACAGTTGCTCTCATACTCTTATGTTCAGGAGGCAGAAGCAGGGAAGATCATTTCTTCTTAGTCTCTTTTTAATCAGGAAGAAAATATTGTTTCCAGAACCCTGCCCCTCCCCTCTCCTCTTTCCAGTTACTGACGGAGCTGATCACCCTGCTTGATAGGGGCTCTCTACTGGTACTGGGACAAAAGTAGGCATTTGTTAGCAGAGGAGGGCGGATGCGGTGTTCAGACAAAGGGAGGTGCCTTTCCCCAGGATATGAGGTGCACTGTCTGTTCACAGCACAGTTTACAAGAGCCATGGAAGCAGCCTACATACCTGTCCACAGAAGACCGGATAAAGAAGCTGTGCTATCGATACTCACTGGAATCCTATGCAGCTATTAAAAAGGATGAAATCTTGCCTTTTGAAGATACCGGAGGTGATGATGTTAAGTAAAATAAGCCAGAAAGAAAAAGAGGAGTACATTATGGTTTTGTGGAATATAAAGACACAAAACAACACAAACCTCTACACAGTTCATAGAATGGAAAACCCTGGCTGTGGGGAAGAAGTTTAGGGGAGTGGTTAAGGGAAGGAAGGAGGGAGATGATGGTGATGGCACTGGGACTCTGGTGGCGGCGGGTGTGGTGTGAGACACACACAGTCTGAGGTGCAAGTTCAATATACTAAAAGCTCCTAGCATCGTAAAGTAAAATGAAAAATAAATCAAATAAAATGAAACGCAGAGACTCCGTAAGCCAGTACCCAGTTTGTGTTCAGTAAGCACCAGGGTTTAAACATAAATAGATAAAAATAAGGTGTAATTTCTAGATGCATTCGCATTCGGCAGAGAAATAGAACTAAAAGGTCTTATATATATAATATACGGTGAATTTAATGTTATGTGTTTCACCAAAATTTAAAGTACATTTTATATATTTATAGTATATATCATACAAATATATATCTATGTATCTATCTCCTTTTGGTTCAGTTTCTCTGGAGTACCCTGACTAATATACCTAGAGATTATACCTTATTTGCACGATAGGAGATAGAAAATGTGATGTATTGTGAAGAACTGGCTTGCACGTTGATCGGGGTTGAGGAGTTTCTGGGTCCACCATCAGCAGCCTGAAGGATCAGGAAGGTAGGTGATGTGATTTTATCCGAGTTCAAGCCCTGAAAACCAGGAGCGCTAGGAGGGGAGTCCTGGTCTGAGGATAAAAGACTGATGTCGCAGCTCCACCTTTTCCTTCTGTGCAGGCCCTCCCAGGGGTGGGGCCACCCCAACTGGGGAAACAGCCTTGCTCAGGCTACTAACTGTTCTGGAACCTCCTTCACAGACACACCCAGAAATAATGTTTAACCAGGAATCTGAGCATCCCGTGGCCCTGTCAAGCTGACACATAAAATTAACCCTCACATGAGGACGGGGAGGGAATGAGAATTCAAGAATGCTGATGCTTAGTTTTCGTTACAAGATGCACATATCAGAATCGTCAGAACCAAATTCTTTTATCTTGATTAAATCAAATTTGTAGACTCCTCTCCACCTTCTGCCTTCATGACTGTGTCTGGTTTGGGAAAGTTCCTGATCAGTCAGGATGGAAGCAGGGCATATTTGTGAGCCCCGTGCGGGAGTTTGGCTGACCTTGGTGAAATCAAGGGACAGTCACATCTCTTGTTTGAGTGGAGTTTTGTAGAGTTGAAGTGGTGTTTGAAAGCAAGAATTTACCATCAAAATAAGTGACTAAAAAAGCCAATCTTTAACTCAGCCTCATGTAAGACTTTTTGCCATTCAGACCCAGGGATCTTTTATTGATTAGCTTTTTTGGCATAAGTCCTAAATCCTACAGACATGTTAGATACAGAAATGCCAAGTACTGTGATTTATACCAGAGCGACTTAGAATGCAGTTCCTTCCAGGGTTCCTCAATATTTTGTTTCAGGTGGTCTGTGGGTCATTTTAATCGGATGTTCTGTAAGACAAGACTTCTAAAAGTGAGATGAGCAGGGTTTATGAAGGTCTTGCAATGACCCTGGTTACACCTTTTGATGGCAAAGAACCTATTATACTTGATATTGACTGTTCCATCAATGTCCTAGACAGATGAGTTGGGTGTTCTCTATCCAAATGGAAGGAAAGCCTTGTGTTCGGCCAGTGTCTTGGATGGTACTCCTCTTTGACCCCTGTATGCCCCGGAGGGATGAAGTGACTCCCTGGAGACCAGCAGTGGGGTAGCAGTGTGGGGGGACCCCACACCCCTGTTCCTGCCCTCTAGGGAATAGTGTTCATAGTTGTACTCTGAAGAGATTAACATGAATGTGACTTAAAGGATGCATATAATATGATTCCAGTTCTGCCAAATCTTTAGAACAGGCATAGAGGCAGAATGTAGATGAGAGGCAACCACAGACTGGGTGAAGAGGGAGGTGAGGAGTGACAGCTTTATGGGGACAGGCCTTCTGTTTGGGGTGATGACAAATCTGGAAAATAGGTAGCATTGATGGTTATACAGCATTGTGGACACGATTAATGCCACTGGACTATTCACTTAACATGGAAAAAATGCCAAATTTTTACCCATGTTTTTAAAGACAATAAGGATAAAAACCCACAAGGCTGCACAGTGGAACATTCTGCACTGTGAAGATGTCATCAGCAGCAGGAGCAGTAGGTCACAGGGCCTCATCTGCTCCCTTCAGGAGCCAGAGAAGGTTGTGCTGTTTTTTCCCCTTGCTTTCAAAGAGGATAAATCTTCCCTTTCCTTCAGGATGCAGAGCGTGGGTTCTGGCTCATGCCTTGTTATTAGTTGCTGCCCAGCCACGGGGAGCTGGCCAAGGGGATCACACAGGTGCCAGATTGGGTTTGACTTTAAATGGCATGTGTGGTTTCTAAGTACCCAGTTTGCTATGCCCAAGGGGTTGAATATGGAAATAGCCCATTCCCTGCATCTGAATTCCGAAAATAAACTCCAGGCCCCTAAATAAACTGGATCCACTCATCAAGATCCAGGCCATGGCACCTCCTTGCAGGTAAGGCCGTAGTGGTGGCCCTTCGGGTATTTGGAATTAAATCCACATTGAAAGGGGTCCAAGTCAGATTCAGTTATAGAGAATTATTTTCTCCTCTTTTACATACTGAGGCTGCTTTTTTTTTTATTCTTTAGTGTCTAGGACATAGCTCAAGGGCGTGCGTGCGTGCGCGAGTGCGTGCATGTGAGAGCGTGCACGTGTCAGTGCGGGCGTGTGCATGTGTGTGCGTGCGCACGTGCGTGCGTGTGTGCGGTGCAGGGACGCATCCACAGTCGTGACGCCCACCATGCTGGCGTGCACTCCGGGGCTGCACTGTCTGGGTTCAGATTCTGAGTCCTCCACGTAGGAGCCGTGTTTTCTTCTCCATAAGGCGGGTCACTCCCTGTGGGCTGTGATGAGAAGTAAATGAATTAATCAGGCAAAGCACTGAGAACAGTGCCTGGCACGTTGTACTTTCTCAATCACTGTGACCATTGTCAGCCGCGGTCTCAGTGGTGGTTTCTTTGGACGTGACACAAGAAGACAGTTTGGGAAGGAGAATGGCTGGGGAGACATAATAAAACATGGGAATTCACCATGCACTGGGAAGACTCGAAGTGTTGCCGAGAGGAGACGCTGTCTGCAGCAACTGCAGATCCTTCTGTCTGTTCCTGTCTCGTTTAATCTACAGCGAGAGTGTGGGAGGGCTCTTGGTCACGTGTCGATAACAACCACTTACCAACTGTGGAGTCGGGGAGCTTGCGATGAAAGAGCAGCGTGCTGGAAACTCACATCTGCCTGCATGTGTGTTGCATGTGTTTGTGCCTCATCTTACTTTTTAAAGAAATGGCATCACAGACCATAAGTGACTTTCTCTAAGTCATGTTTGCTGCCAGTGATCGAAATCCTTAGAGAAAACACTTTGTTATTCTGTGATACGGTTTTCACACTTCCACTTAACAAAGGATAAAAGTGTGTGTGTGTTTTTTAAGTTCCTAATTGGTCAAAATGCAGCCAGCATTTGATGAAGCAGAACACCTGTGACAAATAAATGGGGAGGCTGGTGGAGTTTGGCCAAAGATCTCAAAGATTGGCAGAGTGGATGTTATCATCTAGGCCAGGAACATGGTGGCATGTAGTTAGTTACACTGATGTTGAGAATTAGAATCGGTGCGGATGGTATAAGGCCAGGCACCATTCAGCAAGGCACATAGTTTTTTTTCTTGGTTTTTTCTTTGCATGATAATGAACTACCCCCCACCCCCCACTTGTGACTTTATGCAGAACTGCGTCACTTACAGAGTCACTTTCATTGTTTGCACGTATCCCTGGTACCTAGCCTCAGGGTCTGGTTGTTACGTGTGTGTCTTAATTTTAACATATGAGTCAATTGACTGCATCTTAGAGACATCTGTACCTCCCCATGTGTCTATCAGATACCTCACTGCTATTCACTCATACTCCGAATGGGTAACAAATGAACACACAGCAGAACAAATCAGTTATTGAAGTTAGAGAGTTTTTTTCCTTTTAGTTTTATTCAGATACAATTGACATGTATCGTACAAGTTTACGTTGCACAGCATGACTTGATTTACAGTGTGACAGTTGATTCTTAATCATGCTTACTCAGTAAACTTAATAATCTCTAATAAAATGTTTCCTCTGGTTCATGCTTCTCTCTTTCAATATCTGTTTAAGCATCATGAGATTTCATCTTAAAAATAATTAAATGATAACTGTTTAGAATGTTCATCTTGGTAATTGTCAGTAGCCAATGAAGTATGCGTGTTTGTAAACTAACAGTGAGCTAACACAGTGCTTTCTGCCTTAAAAATCCATAAATCACGGGCCCACTGTCTTTCAACGCACTAAGAACTGAAGGTTGCCTTTGGGCCCCAGGGCTCACAGCTTCCTGCTGAATTCATCTCTTATTAGGTCTGTCTCTTGAACTAGACAATAGGCTTCTTAAGTGACTTGATGCTTTTTGTTTGTGTTATATGCAATTCATAATCAGGTTTATTATATGTCTGAAATATGGGGAGTCATAGTAAAATACCAACGCAGAGTCCAGCTTAAGGAATGGGATTTACCAGAAATTTCTCTGTGCCCTTTGCAATTCCATTACTCCTGCCAAGTCATCTCCGTTCTGAGTTTTGTTTGTTACTCCTTTGTTATGTTTATATATGTATCATAATTTTTATTCTGTGTTTGAAATCCAATGTCAATGGAATCCTTCTGTATGTGTCTTTAATATCTTGTTTTTATTAATATTATCATTGACAAATAGTCATGATAATTGTCCATGTTGAAGTTGTATGGCTCTAGTTCTCTCACTGACACTATTCTTAACAATCTTTTTCTTGGTTGTCTCCCTCCCCGCCCCTTCCGCATCTATGGAATTCTTCCCACGTGACAGATACAGGTCTAGGCTACTTGAAAAGCACAGCAGAAATAAAACAAGATCAAGTCCTTGCCTTTATGGAGCTTACTTTCCAGTGGAGACATAGATGCAAAGCAAGTTGCTAGATGTTAATAAATGTAATCCAGAAAAGTAAGGTGTGGAAGGAATTAGGGAGCCTGGTATGTAGGGATGATTTTCAACACATCGGTGGCTGATGAGGGAACCCGGCACAGCTTATCTACCCATTCTCTTGTGATGGATGCATGGTCATTTCATTTTAAGGCCACTGAGGACATCACTGATCCTGTCTTCTGCTGTGGAGATGTGGTGAAAGTGTTCAGGCATACATTTCTAGGGGCAAAACCTCTGTATTTTCTGAAAATGCCAAGTGGGTTTTCACTGATAATGGTTAACTTGTCTTTGCATCTTCAGAAACTACCGCGGTGCAAGGCTTCACTTTTGCTTGACCCAGTCAATCTTCATTGTACAAACAAAAACAATGGAGGCTGACACTGAAGACCTACTTCATCAGTTTTGTTCTGCTCTCTGTGAATTGGACCTTGCATGGGAAGCAGAAAGCAGCTTCCATTTCTTTTCTCTGCTGCACTCTTCTTAGGAAATGCCTTTGACATTTGCTGAGTTTCTGCTGGCCATGACCAGTGGGCTTCTAAGGCCTCTTAACAATAAGAGCACTGTAAGGAGTTTCTAGCTGTTTATTGCAAGTATTTCTCACTCTCCTGTTTGAAACAACTCTCGGAAGAAGCCAAGTCCTTTTTATAGGGCATCATCCCCCTTCCCTCTGTGGGCTTGACTTCTGGTGCTTGTCTGAAGAGAGGGCTTCTAGCTTCCCAGATGGAATCAGAAGTCTCCTCGTGAGCTCGCCTCTTTGAACATGACTAGGGGTCCGGCTGAAGCTCTGGCAAGAGTCTTGCTCCTTAAACTTGATCCTTCCTTGCTTGTGGAAAATGAATTTAATGGGGACTTGGGGAATTATTTGGGCTTGGGAAAGTTTGAGGCTTCATAAAATGAGGTACTGGGCCGAAGATGCCTGACATATGTCAAGCTTAGAGTTCTGCCTTCCTTTCTAAATATTGAAAATAAAAATGGATGGCTACATCCAGTCATTCTGTGTATGAGTGTCTCATCAGGTTGTGCAGTGTCCAGTCTTAGCATTTGAGAAAAATACATTCATTTCATCTGAAGCACTTTGAGATGCAGACCCTGGAAGTTGTCCTTCCTGGACGGCATATTAACAGATGAGTTCTGGGGGCTTTTTTTTGTAGTCCCCATTCTTTCTGGGATACATTGAACCTGTTAGTTATTGGCTAACTTTTCTTTATAAAATTTGAGATAAAATATTCTTCTTATCAAAGGACTTTTAACCTATATGAAATTCCTGTATCCTTCCCACTCTCTCCCACTATTAAAGAAAATTCAAAGTGTGCATTTTTCTAGTATTAATATACAGCAACAGTTCAGGTATGACATTTTTCCTGCCATTTTGGTATGAATGGTCTAATGGTCTTAAACACTGGCTCTGGCTTTACATACTTTTCAGCTTCCATCTCCTGGAAAAGTTCATCTAATGTCAAGAAATATCTATGTGAGCCCATACATGAATGTATAAACATACCAGAGTTAATGAAAATCACTCTAGCTTTTTCTCAAAGAGGATGCTAAAAGTAAATGCCAATCTTTATCAGATGCATTGGATAAATAACAAAATACACACAATCTCAGAGCATGTAATGAAAAAAGAATTTGATAAAACAATTCTAAATTATAGTTCAGTAACAAAAAATATTTCCCACTTATGCTGACTGTTCTATAAGCCACCATGTGATTTCCCTCTTCTTTCAGTGTCTAGGAAGCCAAATGCATTAGCGGACACCATATCCACAGAAGTTCATTTAGCAAATATTGTAAGGATGGAAATATAGCTGGATGCACCATATGTCTGAAATACATTAAACTGTTAGAAAGTTTATTCTTTTGACTCCTGTACTAATGATTTACCACTCTGTATTAAAAATCCTGATGAGAGTCACACAATCTTTATACAAAAAAAGTAAACATTAAGTCTTCAACACTTAAGAAAAATGCTATGATGTTATTTGTGTCTTCTTAAAAATAAAGATAAAATGTTTGATAAGTAAATAAAACTTGGCATTTATGAATGTTTCCAGAGTGTTGCTATTAAAATAACAGAAATAAAAATAGTCAATCTTTTGATTTTTTAGAGAGAAAAAGGCTCATGATTTTCCCCAATAAAGTGAATGGTGTTTGGCTGCATTTTCCTCTCTTTCTGATATGATTTTTCCATGCAATAAAAATATTATTAGTTTGTACTTAAGAAAAAGTTTGTCAGGTTTCCATGAAGAAAATGTCTGTTGAGACCTAGGCTGTTTCTAACATGATTCCATGTTTTTATAATAAAAATTTCAGTTAGGAAAGGTAATATTCAAATGGAAGGAAACCTCCATCCTCATTCAGTGAAATTAATTTATGGTTTGGTTATAAATGTGTTTGTAAAAGGGGAAATGTGGTCTTTGTTAGAGAGCCTCCATGTCAGTTTTTTTTTTTTTTTTTTAAGGGAAGGTATAGGCAAGAATGAAGGCAAGTAGGCAGTCAGGCAGGAAGAGAGAAGGGGAAGCATTTTTATTTAGTTGTTCGTCTTAGTTTTCCCCCGGCCCTGGGATGCTGACTTTGGGACACATGTGACTTGTGCAGGCCAGAGGCAGCAGACCTAACCACTACACCACCAGTGCAAGCCCCTGTCATGTTGTATTAATCAGAGTTCGCTGAAGAAAGAGAAACAATAAATATGCCTGTGTATGTGTGTTCAGGTAAATATAGTCATAAATAATGTAGATATAGATATATTAATTAACTCGGGTGGCTCGGAGTTTGATAAGTCTCAAGATAAACAGAATTAATAGAATATTTTATATGTAAAATAATTTAATATATTATAATACAAGCACAGACACACACAGGAACTGACTCACAGTATTACAGAAGCAGATAGGTTTCGAGACCTGCCCTCGAAGGCGAGAGAACTAGGAGAGAAGCAGTGAAGTGTCAGTGAGTTGCCAGGTTCGAGACCCAGAAGGAACTGATGTTTCCAGTCAAGTCCAAAGGCAGGAAAAGAGCGAAGTGCTAGCTGAAGGCAGTCAGGCAGGAGGCGCGCCTCTGACTCACTCACGGGGAGGTCAGCCTCTTTGTTCTAGCCAGCTTTCATAGCCAGAATAATGCTTGACCAAATATCGGAGCACAAATTGACAAAGTTCCATCCTGTGGATGTCAAAAAAGATGTTTTTTTTTTTTTTTAAATAATAGGAAAGGTGCTGGCAAAAATGTAAGGCAGGCAGGCAGGCAGGAAGAGAGGAGGAAGAAGCATTTTATTTTATTTTATTTTTATTTAGTTGTTCAGAGTGGTTGTCCCACCTGAACCCAGGTGCTTGGGATGTGCATGGACTACACTCCTTCAGAGGCGACTGACCTACCTGCTCCTCCACCAGGGCACGCCAGAAGATATTTATAAAGTTAGGAAGAGATTAACATAGAAGACAGGAAACTGAAGACATTTCTTCCAGCATGTACCTGAAGACTTACATCTCCTCTGTGTTATAAATAGTTAGGAGAGAACCATTGGCCTCATGTGCAGACATTTTTAGGTCCTGGTGAGAGCAGAGTGCAGAGTCTGCGTGCACCTGTGTGCCGAAGGAGAACCTGGGTCAGAATCAGACTTAAACGGAGCAGGTTTCCCCAAACCTGTGCTCCAATACCTTTTTCACTTGAGCGTAAGCAAGCAGTAAAAGAAAAACCAGCATTTCAATGATAAGGACTAGCAAAGAGGCAGGGGCTTCTCTTGCTTTATTTGGGCCGGCCGATTGATGAATCCCAAACAATCATTGAGTAATTTTCCCCACGAATGTCTGTAGAGCATTTAACCCAGTGTGGCGAGCTTGAGTAACTGCCACGTGCCCTCGCTGTGTGGTTACAGCGGGGGTGACTCAGAGCACACTCTGCTGGAGAAAGGCCCTGGGCTTTCTAAATGTGAATATGAATTTGGGACCCACACACTTGTTCCAGACTCATAAACTCCCGTGTTTTCTACACTAAGCCAGTTTTCGAGAAACATTTGGTCACAAGTGAATACCTATGACAAACATTTAGAAAAACATGGCTACTTTTCTGTAATCTCGAAAGAGATACACATGGCGTGGGTCCCTCACACACGTGTGTGAAATGCAGTGTCCAACATTGTACTTGGAACCTTTTATTACCTGTCTTGAATGACTCGTGTTCGTCCTGGAAGCTTGCACACCACTTCTGAAATCAATGCTGTCTTTGTCCACATAGAAAGTTGTCAGGCAGATTTGTTGCAGAATCATTTTTCCCTGAAGCTGGGCTTGGAGTCACACAGGCTCCTTCCGGTGGCCATTTTTCGTAGTGGTGTGCAAGTGCTCTTCCTGTCCTTTGTCCAGTATGGACACCCTGTCAATGATATGGCAGCTCTTGCACTGGAAGGCTCCAGCACACTGAGCTTTAACTTCGTTGAGCACAGCTCATTCTTGTTATCTTGGGGGACTGGTTTTTAAAAGACTTAGTTTTTTACAACAGTGGGCTCACAGCAAAATGGAGGAAGATCCAAAGAGGTTCTGTCCACTCCCCTGCCCTGCTGCCTCCCCCATCCCCCACCCTGTCATATGTGCACAGCCTCCAACATTCTTACATTTGTCACAATGGACGAGCCCACATGGACACATTGCATTCAGGTACACCTGGTATTACACCTTCTGTGGCTTTGCACAGATACATAATGGCATGTGGCCACCATTACAGTACCAAACAGAAGAATTTCACTGCCCTGAAAATCCTCATCTGTTCCTGCACCCTAACCTGGGGACTTTTTTTTCTTATCAATGACAACCACACTTTCAGAAATTTAATATTCTTCTCTACAGTTTGGAAGGAAATAAAAAGAACCCCACCTTTTTTTTTTTTTTTGCTATTGTATTGCTAGACTGTATGAACTAAATAGAAATCTCTAGAATCCTACAACCTGATTGGTAGGACAGTCAGTGGGTATGTAGTTAAATCCTTTCATTTTATATGTCAGGAAACAGAGACCTGGAAAAGTTAAGTGGTTTGTCCAAGAGTAAATGAAATATGTCTAAAAATGTCTCTTGCTCCTGAAGGGAAAAATTTCCCCAAGGTTTGTTTTTCTTCCTGGGCAAACTGCGTTGGTGGACTTGAATTCCTTAGAACTGTGAGTGTGCCTGGTGGACCAGCATTCGCTGACCATTACTTGAGGATCTAGAGATCTTTGTGAGAAGCCTATTCCCTTCCTGAAGCCTGTTTCATTCTTGGCATTAGAATTGCGCATTTCTGCTGAATTTAGTGTGCAGGTCCAAGATGAAGGGACAACCAGAGTCTGCAGCTGCCCAGCTCTCACAAGGCCCTGAGCTGTCCCCCTTGCTACAGTCAGCCCTGTGCCCTTGCCAGCTTTCGAAAATGCCTCCCTGTGTCCGTGCAGGGTGTCTTTTCTGTCACTGCAGGCACGTCTCAGATGAGCCCTGGGAGACCAGCAGCCCGTGTGGGGCTGTAAGTGTGGGTGATCCTTTGGAACTTCTGCTTTATAGCTGTAGTTTAATTGTATAAAGTGAAACTTTACAGTGTCATTGTTTTCACAGCTAAACATCTGTTTTCCACAATTGGATTCCAGTTCCCAAAAGGAACTGAAATAGTAAAACCTAATTAAAATTGATTCAGGGTAGAGTAGTGGCTGGGTCAGTGGCTGCTGAAGGTACGCAAGCCCCTGTCTGGTAGAAACGACCAGTGTGAACCACTAAATAATAAAATGCTTCTTTCTTCCTTCCTGACTGCCTACTCACCTTCATTCCTGCCTGCACCTTGCCTTAAGAAAAAAAAAGTTTGCTTCACTTACCACTCAAATCGATGGTGCTTAATTAATTAGTCTATTTACTGTTCAAACAGTGTCTTTTGTCTAGCAGGAAGGGTGATAAACGCCCTACATCTTATTTTTTTTTTTTAAATATACGAGTAGCAATGAAAGTAAACTTCAGAGACTCTTCCCAGACCTGCAGATGCTGACCCCTCAGAGTCATGAGACAGTGAACAGGGGAGGATGCCGTGAGTTGAGGGTGCGTGCTGTGAAGTGGGGAGCAGCAGCACACTAGAGGAAGTGGCTTTACCTCTCCAGAAACCGGTAGATTGTTGATTCCAGTACAATGATGTGACCTGGGTATGGATGTCAGATTTTTTTGAAAGGCTTATTTTCTCTCTATTCCTCTGTAACATGACGTGGGCGCATGGCCCTGTTTGAGCAGTAGACATCTCGAGGAAGTTTGTGTGTGGGGACGTGGCATCAACCTGGAGCCACATGGTACCATGAAGCAGAGGGCTATCTGAGCCTTTCGAGTGGAGTTGCCCTCTGCCACTTGTCGCCTCTGTCTCCTGGCCACTGGTGCTTTTCTCCATTGCAGTGGCGGTTAGCAGTGCAGTGACAAACCCTAGTTTAAGACTCACAAGATGGATAAGCAGAGCATCTGGGATTTGCCCAGATTTGTCTGAGTTTCTGGGTTCCAGTGTTTCAAGTAATTCTAGAACCCTGCATTTTTATGTGAATTAGCCAACTCTTTAATATTTATTCAAAAAAATAACGCTTTAATAGTAACCTTAAACCCCGTCAATGGATCAAGCCAAAAATGCCTGTGCCTCAGTAGTTTGTGACCTTGGGTGTCAGGACTGATAATTCTCTCTAAATGTTTTACAGCATTTACTATTGGAGCGAATTTGGCATAGTTATTTAGCCTTTCTGAGACTTTTTCTTCTTTTTGCTTTTTAAAGTTGAAATGCTCATGTTTTCTTTAGAAAACGATGAGGATAAATCGGAGAGGGAAGAAGGAGACACTTTGTAGTTCTCTGAGAGGCTTTCAGCATTGCATCCAGCACAGACGATGCTGAGAGTTGGGAGAACTTTCTGCAGAACCATGTTCCTCCAGCTGGGAGGCGAGCTGGGCTCAGATGGGCAGGAACTGGCTCTCCCGCGGAAAGAGCGGACAGAGGCTGGGAACCAGCAGCAAAGCGTCCGTCTTTGACTTTGAAAAAAAGAAGATTGTGTCTCGATCATGAATGACCAAGTTAAGGACAGCTGTGTCCCTCGGATTTGAGAATCAATGGCGGTGACTACTCTTCTGGGCTTTGAGGGGGTAGAATTGGGGCCCTGTCATGCTGGCTGTGTATTGTGGACCATTAATTCAGAAAACAGATGGCTTAAAGGAAGGGGAGTGGTGCAGACACGGAGCCCGGAAGCTGAAACTGGACCTTCACTGGCAGACCCAAGACATAGTAGTGTGAACCCTGGGTCCCCATCCACCCTGATCCATTCCTGACCTTGTTACTACTTTCCATCTTTAAGGAGGACTTTTGATTAATAGTAACTCAGGTTTGCCTCCATTAAAAATATATTTAATATAGTTTATATGTAATATCACAGAAGCACACACACATATGTATGTACATTTTTTTTCTTTGCTAAGGAAGGATCAAGTAGGGATGTAGAGAATGTCTCACTCTAGGTTTAAAAAAAATCCCTGCCAGATACAAAACTCGTCAAGCACAATGGATTATTTCCCCTTCTCCTCCACCATGTCCCTCCTTACCTGGGCACTCTGTTATTTCACTGTTTTGTTGCAGCAGGTATTTGTCGATAATAGACTGTGAAATCTTTGCAGGGAGACCACTCGGAGTTATTTCTTTTTAATTCTTTGGACTGGTATGCACAACAGCAGCCCCATCAGTGTTTGTTCAATCACATTGAGTGACTCTGAGCTTCCTGTGTCTTCGAGTCTGTAGAGAATGTACAGCGGTGGTCAAAGCACGTGCTTTCTCATTTACTCGCCGACAGGTGGAAGCGGTGGGTGGCAAGGCTGGTTTCACAGCCTTGCCAATGAGATAGGGATGCTAGCTCATTGAAAACAAATATTTTTCCTTTTTATAAAAATTCACAGTGAAATGGTAGTTTTAGTTTGCTTCATAGAAGGTGGAAAGAGGCAACTTTCACAAATTTTTAGTGAAGGCGATGTAGGCCCAAGCGGGAAATCGCATGGCGGGTTCACTTTGTATCGCAGAGAAAAGTAATGTCACTGTCCCACTCCGGAGTTGTCTTTCTTTGCTCCAGAAGCACGATGGTCTTGCATAAACTGGGTTCTACCAACGTAAATCAGGTCAGTTGTGTCCTAAGGGGTGGCCTTGTTCCACATCACAGGCTGTCTGCTTAGCCGGTCAGCACGAAGGAGCAGTGATAGGGCGCCTCACGTCTCTGTGCGCCTTCATGCAAGTCATCCATTCAAGCTGATCATTTCCTCCATGACGATGATTTACACACTCATAAATGTAGGTGAGCATGAACAAATATTTGTACCACTTCCTTGAACTCCCCCACCAAAGAAAAATAATAGAGCTGGAAACTTTCAAGTCATAGGGGCCTATCATAAAATTGATATATAGAATTGAATGTTATCTTTACATTTGATAACTTGTTGAGACAGAATGAGGTCCATCATTTCTTTACTTCTAGAAAACACTTTAAAACTTCTAAAGGCAATTTGTTTTCCCAGAAATCGTTTGGTAACTTTTTATTGCTTATACCTACTCCTTTTATTAAAAAAAAAATTGCACATATTTAGTAACTCTTGTAGATATAATAACTCTATATTAATATGTTTTTAAATTCAGAAGCATTTTATGAATGCATAAACTGTACCAGATCCAGAATAGCTTATTATAAAGCATACCAGCCTAAAAAATAAACTTTAATTCTTCCACTATAAAAGTGTGGAGGGATAAAATATGGTTTAATAACAGAAGTGCTTACTGAGCAGGCGCTTACCAGGTTCCACAAAATAACTCAAGTTAAACATCATATTTGCCAGTGGAGAAGGGTGTTTTTAGGATGAAAGACATTCAAATTCTAGCAGCTTTTGGTGGTGGACTTCATTATATTATGAAGAAATGCATTGTGATGTGGCAGATACTATGTGTTATTGTTTCTGGGCTATTTGAATTCGATTAAGACTAAAAATAAACTACCCAGGATTGAAATAAGCCAGTCACTTCATGACTTATGCATACACTGAATATTTCTATATGAAGAAAGTTTTGTTTGCCCTAAGGAAAATTTTCATTCTATGTTGGCATTTAATATTTAATGCTGGAAAGAATGAGAGAATCTGCCTGAATGTAGGGGTACTTGTAAGCCTGCTCTAATGATTTCACTTGGGTTGGTGGCTAAAATGTTCTGGTAGCAGCCAACTTGGGGTTATTGGTTTTAAATAAAATACCAGGGTTTTTGGTGTGGAGATTAGAGTCATGGAAAGTAAAAAATAAATAAATAAATAAATAAAAATAAGACAGATCACTTGAAATTAATATCAACACTAAACTCGGTGCTCATATTTCTTTATCATCCAGACTTGAAATCTTTGTAGTCATCTTGGATTCTTCCCTTTCCTTTTAAATCTAGCACATGTGCATGGGAAGAGCACTTTAATCTGTACCCTCAGTCTTTTCTCTTCTTTTTTACTTCCATCCAGCCCTGTGCTGGGATGATTCAGTCATAAGGATGAAGGTAGGGGAGCAAGCCAGAATCAAAAACTTTTTATCAGTTATAAGGCAATCCAGTGGAGAATCAGACCCATATCCAGTGTTTTACATGGAAATATGTATGTGATGTCAGTGCCTGTTATAAGGCAGGAAAGGATTCCTAGAGTAAGGGATGATTTCACTGGAGCTTGATAGAATTCACAGTCCAAACAGGAAGCCGACCAAGCTCTTGGCAGATGGAACCATGCCTACATGACCCTGCCTGTGGTGGTAGCAAACATGGCAAGTATGCAACACTAAAATAAGTCATTTGTAGTTGGTTTGAGATGATAGATCTTGCTGAGGAACTTTGTACAGACCCTGAGATCAATGGGAAGACATTGAGTTCTTTGGAGTAAAGTGGTGATGTGGTTGGTTTTGGAATTTGAACTAGTGACTCAGTATTGGCACTAGGGAGGCAAGAATAAATTTTGGTCAGTTAGTCAAGATTCCTCTGGAAACAATCAAGCAAAGGAAAATGCCAGGTTGGGCTACGGAGGTGCTGGTAGAGAAGGAGTGAGGAAGAGGAATCCCAGAGGTGTGAAAGGAAACATCCACAGGACTTGGTAGTAATGGGGGTGAGAGAGACAGGGTCGGGAATGACACACAAGTGTTTGACACGTGTGACTGGATAGAATGCAGAACTGTTTCCAGAGAAAAGGGACATAAAGAGCACTAGGCTCTGTGAGGAATTTCATGAGTTCGGCTTTGGACGTGGTGACTTTGAGTTTATATCAACATAGCTAAGGGGAACTGTTAATGAGGCAGTTAGTGCTACTAATCTAAAATACCAAGTGAGATCCTGGTGGAGAAATCTCAAAACATGAGCATACGGGTGACAAAAAGGCAAAATACACATCACCCAGGAAAATACGAGTTAGTATAAGATTATGGAGTCTATCCATGAACTTGAGGTGCCAACATGCTTGGAAGAACCTGAAGAGGAGTCAACCAGGAGAATTCTCTTGAAACCCAAAGAATCCAGAGCTTTCCACACTAGCCTTAGTGCTTAGACTTGACACTTGATTTCTTGTTTTCTTGTCTTCTTGTGGACACTCTAGTTTATGAGTTTTGGGAAGACTTATTTTTTTGATCTATAGTTTTTCCTTTCTGTTCCATCATTGACTGATTAACATTTAACCCACTTTAGAGTCTGGTTTTCACTCACCTTAATCTCTTGTACTGCTCTTCTCAGACCCTGTACATGGAGGAAATCAAGCCACCTGTTTTGGTCTTGCTGTGCTATTCCCTTGCTTTTCCACCATGCTGATTTTTCTCCTGTAATCTTTTCAACTTGAAATGCTATTCCCAACTATGCACTTTCTAGGTCCAAGTCCCTACCAACCTTCATGATTTAGCTCAAAGCCTTTAAAGAACTTCTTGGGAGTCAGATGCTTGTGTAATGAGCCTGGTTCTAACTCTGGCCACTGGTAATTTGAAGAAGCTCCCCACGGTGATTTGATGACACAAGACAGCTTTGTGAACAGCTCATCGGCCTGTCTTAGAGCAAAATGAGCCCTTCAACCCTCTAAAATTGGCGAGATCCAATTCTCTTTCATCTTTGTATCCCATGCCTAGAATCACGGCAGGTGTCCAATGCCTATTTATTGATTAAATGGCTCATGTATCCTTTAACAAAAAATCAGAGGCAATCTTGCAAATCTTTTCTGCCTGTATTTCTTGGTTCTTCTATTATTGTGATCACTTTTGGTGACTATTGAATGTTTTTTCTCTCATTTTCTTTCTGTTGGCTCTAAAGATTCTACGTCATCATATATGAGTGTCATGTAGGCTTGGTTTATATAGGCAACTCTATTAAATCTCAATATCTCTATGGAAAATTCCACACCCAGGGGAGAAAATGCATCAGGAGTATTTGGGGATGGCGTAAGGTTTGACTATTTCCCTGCTTGGTGTTGGCCCAGATGTTGCTTTTTAAGCAGAGAACATAGTGGGATCACTCGAGGACCTTGGACAGAGATTGACTAATTGCACCTGTAGTCATGCAAAGGTTGAAAGTTTTCAAGCCTGTATGGAATTTACCAGTCATTTATGTGTTGAAATAGTAGTTCTCAATGGGCACAGCTTTGCTCCCTAGGTGACATTCCACTGGGAGACTACTTCACTTGTCCCAACTTGAAGGGGGTGCTACTGGAATCTAGTTGGTGGTAACTAGGGAGACAGCTGAACATCCTACAAAGCACAGGGCTAACTCTCTAAATAAAGAATTATCTGGTTCAAATCTAGTACCAGGATTGAAAAACGCTAGATTAGCAAAAGCAGACTCTCAAAAAAAATTAGTATGTCAAGCTTCTCTCAACTCGAGTCCTGGGATATTCTAGACCTGCCTCTGACTTACTCTGACATGGAGATGTGTTTTCATAGAAATGTACCCTTTATGCTCTTATTGATGCACTTTTATCATTTCTTTGCACGTGCTTTACTTTTTCCTTGAAATAGGAGACAGATCTGGAGTTTGATTCTTGGATGAACCACATAAGGATATTGAAAATCACACAAAAGAGGGTTTTCTGGATTCTTTTCAGTTAAAATAGTTTTCTGTTTTTGGAGATCAGAAAAGACACATCCTTTTGTGCTCTGAGGAGCAAATGGTTAGTCTTATTATTTTAGATCAGATGTTGCTTTCTTAGTAGCTTCATATTTTAAGTCTGTGATACGGAGTGAGTACTGTCTTATTTAACATATATATAGTTTATGTTTCTTGGTCCTTAGTATTTGGACTGCCTAGCAAAACATTGCATTTCCTATGGAGAATGGCTGGTAACTGTAGCTATCTTTTTGTTGCATGTTATGCTTCAATTATTTTCAAGTTGGCAAGCAATAGTAAGTTGAATGAAATGTATTCAGCACTTGTTTGTGTCTGTTGGGAAATATGGTATAATCTCTAGCTACTTAATCTTTTTTGTTTTGTTTTCTTTAAGTGCATGCAATATGGCTCTCTTCCCTGCACAGGGTCTGAGAAGCAAAGAGCTGCACTTTTCTACAAAAGAACAAGAGATCTATAAACCTAGAATTAAATTATTGGCAACTCACATCCCTGGTCCTCCACAGTCCATTCTCCAGTCCATGCTTTAGTCTGCACTGTAATGTTTTGTGTTTGCTTCATATTTTTAAATGGGACCTGGGTTTAGTGATTCATTAAATTACATAAAAATAATGTTTGTCTTAGAAATTCTTACTAATATTGCATCTTCTTGTAGGCATTGAGATGAGTGTTTACCCTTTCTTATGAAAGGTGGTGAATTCTAAATCTTTTTCAGTTAAACTTTCACGACAGGATGATAACATTTAAGTAGCTAGACTTTATAAATGAAAAGGGGACTATATATATGGAAATAACCAAACTTGTGTTGTTCGTCTATAAAATTCACCAGGCAAAGACACAGTGGATGGAGAGCTTTTGCTTAACAGCTGGTATCGATCACTGACATTTGAGATTCCTTTAAAAAGGCGTATTTTTTTTTTTTTTCTTAATAACTCTTTGGAATCAAAGTTTAGATGAGGTAGTTGGCTGTCTGAAGTTTGAGCCATCAGTTTGAAAAATCATTCCCAAATGTAGAAGCATCTCATTACAGCAGTCACATAAGCAGTTGGATACTCGCATCATCTATTTATCTGTCTCTCTTTCTATTTTGTTACTGCTCTAGGGGCAAAACCTTTTCCTCATTATCTGTGTCCCGAGTATTTCTTAACATGCTACTGTGAGTATAGCAAACATTAAAATATACAAGCAAAAAAGGGAACTATTGAACTGAAAGAGATGGGTATCAGTTCTTTATTAAAATATGACTCCAGTATTATGAGATTGTACCTAAAATATTTAAAAAGTGGCCATATTGACAAAGCTTCCAAGGAGACTTGCTTCCTTTTTATCTGCCCACATGAAACTACTTCTGACAAGCATGGCTTTTGCCCTTTTCTCCATAGTCCAGTGACGAGCCCCATTTCAGCTCCAGACCCTCTGGCTTAATGTGGTTTCTGTGATGTCATCTCATGTGGCATTTATTGTACATCACTGTTTCCTGGTTCTTTAAAGACGGGCTTCCATCGTTGTCGGTGACATGAAGACGTTTAATTTCTTCCCCTTGTGTCTGGGAGCTTCCTGTGGGCATCAGTCATCTTCAAAGGGAAGTCAGGTCCTATGGAAAATATCTATTGAATAGATGACAGAGTGTAATTGGTTCTCCATTAGCTAGCTGCATTGCATCTCCATTCAGGAAAACTTCTGGAAGAGAGATGGTCTGGGCAACAAAGTCACTTTCAGATAAATGTATGTGGTTTCTAGCTGTTTTTGTTTTTGTTCTGATTCCTATAATGAGCCATTATTACTAAGAGATAAAATACTGCGTGTGTGTGCATGTGCATATATTTATAGCCTTAAGGATGTAGTAGTTTACAGGCCTTAAGGTCTCAATCTACCCTTTGATCAAATTTGTATTTTAAAGTTGTTGGAAAAAAAGAAACTTCAGGGTCTGGCTAAATATTTTATAATCTGTTGTACTTGTCAGTCACCATCTGTTCCTAAGGAACTCTGCCTTAGTGCTTTCATCTATGGTCATGTTACGTTCAAGCCCCATAAATTATAAAAATAATGACAGGCTATTGGGTTGATGTCCATGTTTCTTAGCTGTAATTATGGCCTTAGAATCTTGTTTGTTTTGAAGAGCGTGTTGCATGTGGTGGATATGTATGTTTTTCCGAGCACCTGTGGTTTCTGTCCTGTGGCTTCCGAGTCCTTGTT